>CM029628.1:40825573-42038099 GCA_017311315.1 Dendrocalamus latiflorus
GCCAAAAGCGACCGCCACTTTCTTAGGATGGCTATAAATGGTGGTAAAATCAGCTCAATATACTGTTTCCTTAGGGGTTTTCTGTCCCTACCAATAGCATGCCATACCTGCATCATGAGTAAGATAGCATAAACTCTTATGTGACTAACAAGCAATAACTCATTTATTTAACCCAATAAAAGAACATTGCTAAAATACAATGGGCAAAATTTCAGAAGTCTAAAAGATGAACATGCTATTTATTTACATAGTTAACATTGATCGATAAGACAATAAATGATAATAGTGTTTAAGTGAGCACTGACGGATTATTGTTCAGAAATCAGAATTACACGCAAATAGCAGAGCATAGAACTCGAAGTTGACTTTTGAATTAGGGAAGGTACTCAAGAATAACACCCGACACATGCTTTATCAACCAGAACAAAATTGACTTGAACAGTATCACAAACATTGAGAAGTACAACAAATCAGACAGCTCAAGGATTTAAGGGAAGGAATGTGGGAGCATGAGCATGTTCACATCTGCACATAAGTATTCCCGTATTTAACCAAAAAACACAGAATAAAGTATTAGCACAAAAAGGTTAAAATTGACAAGAAAATAGAGTACATATGTGAGACACACATTAAATCACTTATAAATTGCAGAACAAGAAAGCTACTTTTGGGGTCATATAATTTGTAGCACTTTCAGGAAGAACAATGATAGAAGCTAATTGCAATATTATGCTATGTTCAATAAATTATTTCACTAAGGAGCATGGCTCCAAATTCACTATGAGACAGCTTACATGCTTAAGTGAAGAATGCAATACAAACTTACCTCCGAATAGAGAATAGAGGAAGCAACCAACACCCTCTGTCTCTTAGACTCAGTAATTGGCATATTGAGGATGGGGCCAAGCACACTGTACAATCAGAAGAGTTCCAATGAAATAAGAATTGACAAAATAATCACCCAGAATAGACTGGGAGACCACCTTGAAGTTATCATGTAATATATCAAGGCAACTGTGCTTCCATCAAAGTTCTGATTACTAACTAATTGTGAAACAGTATGCAGTACAATTTTTTTTCAAGGAGAGACGTGCATCTGAAAAAAAAGTCAACACCAAAGACCTAATTCAATACATATGGCATACAAATGTTCAGCTCCTACCAAAGATCATTAGCACAGTACTATGCTCTGCTTAGCTAACTGGATTTTTTTTCCCTCTCAAAATGGATTTTGTTAGTTCAATGGCAAAATATAGTTTTTAGATACCATTCTTTTTTCCTGCAGATGATACTTGATGGTGCATACTGCATAGTATGTACCTCCAAAGAAGTGCAGAGCAAGGTTTTCTTGTAGATGAGCGACTGTTGCCATCAAATGGCACCATTCTTCCAGCTTGAGGGCCCATCCCTTCTGATGTGACATCCTTTATACTAGTGTTCCTCATAAAAGCATCATTTTCACCATTGTCATCCTCCCTCATTGAAACAAGAGTCATTCTGAGCATGCAAAGAAATGGTTGATCGCTATCTAGCAACTGATAAAGTGCAGTCATAACCCCCATACCAGGGCCAGATACCCCTCCAATACCAAGACCACCGCCAAGTCCAGAATCATCTAACAGAAGTGCCTGCAACACTGCAACTGATTTCTTTCACAAGTGGAAGTTCAATCCAATTCCCATTTGAGTCCTTCTCTTGAACAGATTTCCAAGATTCCCAACCACTTCCACCGCCACCAAATATATCAGGTTTGGATGGAATGCCTACACCATACCACAAGCGGCTTCTGTACTTCCAACTTTCTGCAAGATCTGCAATGCAGCCCCCATAAGAAACAAATGCATGCTTGACAGAATCATAAGGCTCAGCTGCTGCTGCTGCTGTAAGACGTTCCATCACGGCAGCAGAAATCTGTCCATTTGCGTCAGCCATAGAAGTAAGCACCTGCTTTGTTCACATAGTAAACAAGAATGAACACAACATTCATATAATCATATGAATAAAGTTTGAACAACTATCTACTGGCAATAGTCTAAGCCATGAAGGAACAGTGGATTATATACATGGTTCATTAGGTAACTAGAAATCAAATTACTGGTGACTCTTAAATAAAAAATTAGAACTTCCAATGGTGCTTCTCAATTTACAGGTATTTCATGCTGCCACGTGTGCACAACAATAGACAGCGACTGCAAGAAATGTAGATGTAATCTCCTATGATACCACATTTTTAGAACTTTCTTGAAGAATTCCTCTTCAATAAAGTGGTATGTATCTTATTATCTCCTCTGTTAAACAAACACCAACCTTCACACCAGATTTTTTTCTTCATGCGATCAATAATAAACATGATCAATACGTTTACAAGACAGTATTCTAGCATTCATCATGCAATAATTTGCCCCTATCACATAAGATTAACTACCAATGCATGTGAAGGTAGCCTAGGTGACTAAGGTGAACAATAGCTTTTGTGAGATATCCCAGTCATGAGGACCTAGATAACTATTATGAAAAACTGGCAATAATAAGCCAGGACACCATGGTTCAAGAATGAAGTCAATCTAAACCTGAACTGATCATGACTGATAATGGCACTTTTGACAACGACTTGACACATCATCTTGAAGAAAATAGTAAAATTGGTTCTCTCAAACACAAACATATCGATGCAAGATGAATAGTGCATATAAAAATAAAAGTATAACTACTCAAGTTTTAAGCCCTATTAGAAACAAATAATCATTTGATCAAAATAATGATAATAACTGACAGAATGTAATAGTAATAGCCATTCCACATTACATACATTTAGTGGAAGGCCACCAGCATCACTGGACAAAGATGACTGTCTCGAGACCCCAGCATCCATATGTTCGCTACCGGTTCTATCCAACGAATTTGGCCGACTGGCAGCAGACGAAGCCATTGAGGCAGAAGATACAACACTATCAAGTGAACGGGATGTGCAAAAAAGTTGACCTTGTGACCTCAGATGATCTTCTACAAGCATCACAATAACTATCGCATTTTCTGCTAGTGCTACTGAGAGATAAGCAGCATTTTCTGCTTGTACTTTTGCTTCTTCAGGAGACAAACCCTCGGCTGCAACACCAGCTGCAGCCGCTGCAATTACTTCAGTCTGCTGTAGAGACAAGCAAAAGAAAAGGCATTATAGATAAGACTAATAAAGCATGAAACAGTATCCACATAGATGATAAAACTATACAACCGCAACAAATTGTATCACCGTGAGAAATGCACTGCACACCGTTCAAAATAACATCAACAGTATGATAGTTACTGTCCAAGTTCAAAAGCGTAAATCAAAATGGAGTTGGATATCTGTAATTCTGTATCCCCAGCAACATCATTAATAATAGAGACAAATGTTGTTGACATGGTAGTGCCACATCTAGGTGTCAACCTGCTGTTTATTAGTGTCGAAGGAGTTGTGGAAGTAGTCAAAGCTACCAGTTCTGCGTTCTACTATTTTAATCATAAGGAGCCCCCATAATCCCTCTAGGTTTATGATGACCTTTTCCTGGTATATCACCACTTCAACCAGACCAGGACCAAACAACATTCAACGTGCAACAAAGGGAAAAAACAACGACAGAAAGTAGCAGCAGCAAAGGATATAAGAAATAACGGCTTGCACCTATATAAAAAAGATTTATGCCTGGCAAGCAAATCAAATCTTGTTCAGAAAAGGACAACTACCTGAACTTGAAGCTCCCTGGCAGAAAAATCAAGCAGACCGCTCAATAATCTCCTTTTGAAAATTGGTAATGATTCTTCACGCCTTAAAAATAACCAAAAAAGTAGCAGGTTGTTATAAAAAAGTGCAAGATAATAACCCCACAAACAAAAGGCCAAATGGATTGCAGAGAAAATAATTATTGGACTAGCTAGCGTGCACGCACATGCACAAGCGTGCGGGCACACACAGAGGGAGGGAGGGAGGGGAGAGAGAGAGAGTACCTGATCCGTTGGCCTCCAGTGCTAGATCCTCCAACCATTGAAAGCCACTCTGCACAATGAATTGTAGCCTCCACATCCTAAATTGTTACAGGTACAGCAAAAACTTTCAAGTTACAAAGCAGAGTCGGTAGTAATACAATCAGCCCAAAGGCCCCAAACACACCTACAGAGAGGAAGGTGTGCGACTATAAAACAAAAAGGTTTCTGAATAAGATGGTCTACATAAAAAGTTAGCTTACCTTCCACCCATCTTTTTGTCGCATTGAATGCTCTAACATGATAATCAGGAAATTGTGTATGAGGTCTTCAATCTCACCAATGCTTACACCATCAGCATTTTTCTTAGCACCCATCTATAATCAGAAATTTCCAAATTAGAACAATGGGTGGCAGTGGCACACAGCACAAAATGTAGTTGATGCAGTTATTGCATCTCAGCATAATTCTGATTACAATATATTCTTATGTCAAAAAGCTTGCAGCACTTACCTCATGATTATAAATCAAAACCTCCAAAATCCATTCTGGCCATTCTGCAATTGAGGTTATCGTCGTTCTATTCTCTGGATGACTGCAAGCCAAAAACAGAAGATCCTGAAATGATATAGAAGGAAAGTTTGCCGTCATAAGAAATTAAGCAGGCAATATGGCAAACAAGGTGTCAGAAAAAGGAAGGAATTGATAAGAGCAAACAAAATTAACGCAGAGGGTGAACATATAAGCATATAGTGCATTGCAAGTGAAAATACAAATCATGAACAATCATAAGACAACGAAAACGCACCTGTATAGCACGAGCTTGGAATGACCTTGATGCATATGGAAGCGAGCGGAGCAGGACTAGCAAAAGTTGAGTATGTTCAAAACGGTGACAACAATCATATAGGTTAAGATTTTCATCAACTGAAGAAACATTAATCTGCATTCAAGACCATAACAACATCAAAGATAGAAACTTCAGATTGTAAACATTTGGGGCAATAATTCAATCGGCAAAATTGAAAAAAAAAACTAGGGCCCATATTATTAAACTTGAAATGCTGCGTTGTTCCACTCCAACTGGAATGAGCACAAAATACTAAAGCAGATAAATACAAAGGCCAACTGAAACTGATATGGTCTTGGCCCTTCATCTGTGTAGAGACAATTTAGCATTCATGCTCGTTTGTTTTTTTGGGTAATATCATAAAAGCACAACCCAAGATAGTTTGTCATTTGCTTTCATTTTTATTTGAAGCATGTCCTTTTATTTGGATCTGTGTTAAGAAAAAGGTCTATTGAAAGGTGATAAGGTAAACGAACAGACAACTAAGTCAGCTAATCACATGAATCCATTTAGTCCAAGTCAAAAACATATCCCATTATCTAGGCAATTAGCAAACATCGTACCGCAGCAGAAATTAAAGCCATATAGACATTTGCAGTCATAAGCCTCCTCGGTGCTGCTTGGAATGCTTTCTGCAATGCAAAAAGTAACAGCGAAAATCTATCTTCTGACATAGTATTTCCTTCTTCATGAACAGTCGTCGGAAGACCACCAGGTAAATTTGGAATTGCAGCACTCGAGATAAATTTTAGGTGACCTGATGCAACTAGAGCACCCAGAATGTGAATGATTCCAACAACAATTCCATCACCTCTGTCAACATTGTAAACATTATTCCGGACATTGTCAGCAGTAATTGAGAAGCTGATGCCACCCAAATTCTTTAGGAGCTGATTCTCAGTACTGGGCACCTTGCTTCCTATATTTGATCCCAACATCTTAAAAGAAGCATCATTTGTGTTTGTAGATTCCTGTTCAGTTTCTTCTTCATGAAGGATGGGTTCATGCTGTTCAGCTGATTGAATTTGATCATCCTGGGAATCTGTTTCACCACTAGCAGCTTTTTTATCAGAACATCCATTCCTCAAGACATCACTTTCACTTAAAGTTGCATTAGAATTGTCCAAAATATTGTTATTACCAGCTTTAGATTCCCGCTGTAAAAGAACAAGAAGTGCCTCTACACCACCACTAGATACGAATGACTGAGCAAACATGTTGGCTCTAGAAACGTTAGGCTGCACAATCAATCTATAGATGAGGTGCAGCACCCTTGCAACCTGCTAACAAGCACATTGTTTAGATCACAAGAAGAAGCTTAAGACTAGATTTTCAATTAAGCCAGGCAGATAAGGCATTCCTACACATGCTTAGTTATGCCTTTCATAAGACCAAGGCAAGTATAAAATATATCCAGCAAAATAATATTGGGCAGTCACAGACAAGCTTTAAGAGCTAATAGCTAATGTACTGACAAATTTGTCACGACTCACAATTAATATAAAACCCGCTTCTCATGCTGTGCGGGAACAAATGCATCAGAGTTTGAAGTAACTTTATAGGTTCCAGTTTAAATGCACCATTGGAAACCGTAGTGATTATTGATTAATTCAACAACATCTTGCATATAAGATATGTAAAGTTGGAACTTAGACATGGAAGGGTTAGGTATTTCCATTCAAACAATGGCTCAAAAGCAAGCTTGTCAAGTAATGCCTGGCCCCATTTACCTGATTAGGTTGTGGGCAGTCAACAATAAATCCAATCAAACAGCGAACATCATCGGAAGCCGCTGTGGAAGATGCTGCTCCTAACAGAAGTTCGATAACAACCAAAAGTTCATCAATCAGAGCATTCACTTCACCCAAGGATCGCTTTGTTCCAGTAACGGGAACATTATCAATTGAATCTGATTCCCGAATTGCCCAGTAACACCTTCTGCAGCCATCAAGAAGCATTTGCAAAGTGTTTGCATCTCGCATGCAAGCAGACTCTGTAAATATCATGTCTGCAAGCGACGACAGAAGCTTCTTCTGTAATCCGTAGTTACATGAACTCCACATCTTCAAGTCCAACAGCAAAGTCCTGAAGAGCTGCACTTTAAGCTCATGATTATTTCTTTGAGACTGGCACAAAGATACAATTGCAGCAACTAACTCCTCGGCAGTCACTGCCTCTTCTTCACCACTTTCCAGCTTTGAAAGTGCTTGCAATAGATAATGTAAAACACATGACAAAAGCTCTGGTGCACATGTCCGCCATAATTCTTCATTATTTCCAGGGTATTGAATAGCCAGGGAAATAATCCTGAAAATTGGGGCAGAAAGGGAGGCAGTGGCAAGAGACAATGACAATTCACCAAGTGTAGGTTCAAGGCTATCCATCTGCACATTGCTTATGGTCAATGGAACTAAAGCCATTGGACCCCCGTAAGCTAAGGCCCACAAAGATTCTGCAGGCCGCACACGAGATGAAATATGAACCAACCCAAGAACCTCTGCAGGCCTTCGATGAGTGCCTAGAATTCAACAGAAGAGAGTATCAGGCTATCAGTAAAATCATATACATGAAAGGACATCATACAGTACCATTCAGAGGTAGCTGGAAAATTTGACATTCAACTATCCCAGCATCTTTCTTACAGCAAAAGGTCAATAATCTGAGATCATATCCGCAACAAGAAATACAATATATCAAAAGATGATTACTCAATAGGTTTGCACATTGAAAATGGTATTGATGACTCAAGAGAGTGTGATCACGATGCAGTGATTTGTCAACATCTGGTAGTAAATGTTTAGACTGAAGAACTGACTCATGAGTAAATTACCGATTTCTAGGTAGAGACTACAGTGAATACCTTGCTGATTGCAGTCTTCTGAGCTTTGGTCTCATTTTTTAATATGACCTTTTTTGTTTTGCTATGGGAAAATTCTTATTTTGGTCCTTCAATTTTAGGCTACAGTTTGTATTTGAACCAAAACTTTTCAAGGGTACTATTTTGGGACCAAAAGGAGCAAGTTGCTGGACCAAAATAGGATCTTCAACGGTAAAAATCGTAAGACAGACCAGAGCCCAAAATCGATGGATTAAAATAGTACTTTTCCCTTTTGATATTGATTAAAAGCACCTCATTTATATGGCTTAAAGCATATAATTTGTTTTGTCCAACACAAAATCCCTTGATGCAAAATGTTAAAAATGTAAGTGAAAATGCAATAGTCTGTAGCTAGAAGCTATATCATATGTTCATCAGTTACAGAGTATTTATGTATCTGCATAGCTATTTCACTTCAACTGGAACCAGTACGGATGGGTAAATTAGACCACAGGTTAATCCTCCAAAACATAGAAGTTAATGCTGATATGGGAAAAGGAGCATAGTGAACACCAAGAAAAAAGGGGAGAAATAAAACGAACCTGCTGAACCAGAAGGGGAAGCATCTGGACAAAATCGGCCATTGAGAAGACTAGGATGATAAAGAAGATGTAAGCATCCTCCAATCTCATGGTTCAGTGTAAAACTCTCTTCTGCCTTGCTCTTAACATGGTCATTGGTTGCCTTCCATGGCAAACCCGCACCATTTCCAAAACTGGGAAGTATATCTCCTCCCTGGGACGCCAGCCGACTCATTCTGTCTGGCCCAATTGGCTCCCTGAAGATGTAGATAGGCCCCATTTCAGCAAACAACGGGCCTTGCCGCCGGCGCCTCTGCAGGCCTGCAATAGTTGGCGGTGGATTCGTCCCAATGCAGCAAAACGCCAGTGGTTTCGAGATGCGTGGGAACTCAAAAGAACGGCTCTCGTGCAGACTACCATCCACATACAACCTCAATTCACTGTCACCCTTCCCAAGCAAACCATGCTTGTTTGTGTGCTCCAACCCAACAAAGTACCAGCGCTGAGGCTTGAACGCATAAGTGAAGTGCAGAGAAGCCTTCCTACCCCTCCCGCCCCCACTCTCCACCACCAAGAACTGGCCATGGAAGTAAGCCTCCACACCCTGGTTATCTGAAGACAGAAAGCTAAAAAGGCGGGGCATGTGTGTTGTCCCTTCTCCTGCAAGGGCACTGGCCGCTGCAGCTGCTGACATTGCTGAAGATTTTCCAGACGTTGCTGCTGCAGCAGCAGCAATGGCAGCTGCAGCTGTTGCTGTGCTAAGTGTGTCCGAGAATGATTCTATATAAATCCAAGTAGCAAACCCGTAGCCATTCGAGAAGGGCCACCTGCTATCGCCAGGACCAAGCAGACCTGAGCTCTCCCCGTCAAACTCGAACGTCACAGCAGGCCCTCTTGTTTCCTCGCTCCCCATGGCTTTCTCAAGCGCAAGCATCAGTGGCGTGGCCCAGCTTGTCCCAAGCGCCTTCTTAACCAAACCAAGCCAGGAATGCAGGTCCTTCACGTTAAGCGAGTGCCCACCCAACAGCTGAATGCACTGAAGCAGTGGTGTCCCGTCCCAGCTACTGCTCCGAACCGTTCCAACGAACAGCTTCTCTGCAGACTCGAGGAGGACGGCTAGGAGGCCAGACGAAGAGCACATGGCGCGGTTGCGAGTGCAGGCACGGAGCGCGGCGTGCAGGCCCGCGGCCATACGAGTGCGCGGTGATGGCTCCTCGCCACTGGGGAGGTGAGGCAGAAGCTCGGCCGCGACGACGGCGGAGCGCGAGTTGGATATGACGCTCGGGGGAGCGCCGGTGCCAGTGTGGTCGCCTACCTCGTCGAGGCCATCCGCGCCGCCCATGGTGCCGAGCAGCACCTCGACGACGGAGTGCGGCAACTCGCCCAGCTCCTCGGAGACCATCTCGCGGAGGCGGTCCACCCCGCCGCCGCCCCTGATCGCCGCGTCCACAGCTCGCACCACCTCCTGCGGCGCGTCCGCCAGCACCCCCGGCGGCCGAGGCCTCCTCCTGGGCTGCGGCGACGGCTCGGACGGCGTGGCGGGCATCGCGGGTGTGCCCGTGCTCATCTCCGGATCCGACGCCCCCTCCTCGACACCCACCTCGTCGGTGAGCGGAACCGCCGCGAACTGCTCCTCGGAGCCCGGCTCCCCAGGCATCGGCGGCGAGGAATCGTACATCTCGTGGGGGTCCTCCGCCATTGCGAGGGCTTACTCCATCAACACCAAATCCGAACAAAGTCTCTGGAATAAAAATGCGGGCGGAATCGGTCAACGATAGTGAAACAGCGACCGATTAAGCGCAGCGGAGACTAGCGGAGGCGAAAAATCGGACGAAACAGCAGCGCGCAATGTGGTGTAGATCTGGAGAGATCTACGATGTGGTCGGGGAAATGGCTGCGAAGGGGTGGGATCAGTGGCGGTGCACGGCGAGATCCGGGAGGCGGATGGGATGGGACGGATGAACTGACGAGGTGAAGGGGGGGAGAAGAACAGAAGACGTGGCGCGGCCGCTTTCTAGACTAGCCCTCGCTTCTGGTTTCGGCCCGTTAAAGCTTACAGTTGGGCTTGTGGGCCCATGTGGCAGCCACTAACGAGGAGGACACCTGTGGGACAAGCAGCATACATTATTAATTGCGTATTGCTACGGTACGGGTGTATGACATGATTCACTGACGCAAGAGGGGTTTTTGGTCCAAGTACGACGCTTGCTTCGTATCAAGAAAAGTTTAACTCCAGCTTATTAGGGGGTGTTTGGACTGCTCCACAAACTCTGCTCCACGAATTTTATCGTGGAGCAGCTTCACAAAAAACCTAGATTTTGTGGAATACCCCTTTAGGTGCTCTCACAACTCCACCTTTTTTTCCTCGAACAGAGTGCGTGGAGCTAAACCTGTTTGGCTAAAAAACATAGAGCGGAACTGGAAAAACGTGGAGTGGAGCAGTCCCAAACACCCCCTTAATACAAGAGGAGTTAACTCCAGCTAATGACCCCAATCACTCGATAATAAGGCTAGCTCCAAGTGGCTATGGTTTCTAGCTTTCTGTTTTGAAAAGCAATTTAAAACACATCGATTTCTTAATTTTAGATTTTTTTTTTGTTTTTGCCTTTCTTTTCTTTTGCATTGTGCGTTGAGATATTGCAGTGTTTTTGTTTTTCTCTTATTTTTCTGTATTTTCTTTAATTAAATAATTTAGAAGAATTGTTACAGTGTAATTTCAGTTAATAGTGAAAGCCGCAACTATAAACGGATGGAAGGTCCCAAAAGGAGCTACTAATACTTACAAAGAAAGGAAAGGTATAGCACATCCTATAGCCGTTCACACGATTGAGATTTGCGAACAGAACAATATGAAAGTAGGATCACGGCCTGCTTGGATGTAAACGTTTCTTCTCACACACAGTACATGAACTGATTACCATGAGAAGGGGCCAAAATGTAGGATACCTGCATTTGCATTGTTATGTGACGTACACGTGTGCGTACAACAAAAAATAATCCGGTGGAAAATCACCGGTATTGCATATGTAGGAACAACCGTTAGCACCAATTCATTTATGATATCTGATTTGTTAGGTGAACTGGTAGTGTTGAGGGGGGAATATTCCGTTTAATTTTGTAGTACCATGTGCATGTAAAAATAAGTCATTTTTAAAAGGAAAAGATCCATGATCTAGACCTCGCTCAAAACGGCTTAGACTTCTAACTTCTAATTTATTTTTCACTATTCAACAAGTTCATCTTTTTCTTATTTTTTAAGCTTTTTTGTCGGTCCTTTTTTTCTCGTATTCGTTTGTACTATCCGTAATGGGCTAATCTATTTTTAATTTTTTTAAAAAATTTAATTACGTCAAATAAGCCATCATTAACTATAATACAATTTCAACCAACTACAATGCTTTTTAGTCATAAGCCACTGAAAAAAATCATTTTAAGCACCCCTAAACAAACATGTGACGATAAGATCCCACGTCCAGATGAAATGTCGATCTCATGCTGTTGCGCTTTTGCTTTTGATCTAACAGTACTCAGTTTTAGGCGGCCTAGCTTCTCTCACCCATATATTACTGCCATATATTACTGCCAATTCAATCGATCTCCCAATGTTTTAGGGTGCTTTGTTTGGGCTTAGCTTTAGTTTTGATTTATACGTATTATACTAATTGGCTTTTAAATGATGTATTTTTTAAGATGAAGTCAACAGGAAGATTATAGCAAAAAGTATGTTGAGTTCAGCTATATCGACTAAAATCGTATTTGACTATTTTTCTCTGCATACTGTCTCTCGCAAACAATTAAAAATTAAAAAATTAAACTATAAACCACAGCTAAGAAACAACAACCTTCGGAGCTATCTATGCCTTCCTCATCTTATCTCGCAAACATGTATACAAGCTATCTACGCCTTCCTCATCTTATCTCGCAAATACTCACCATATTATAGCCGGGGGGATTCCGGCCCCCCCAGCGCATCCACGTCACGCCCCCACGCTCGGCCGGCCGGCGCGTGGCGAGGGAATCCGCGTACGGCCGGCCGAGGTGATTTCCTCAGCTTTTTTGAAAATTACGTAAAGGTCCTTTTTCCTCGCGAATAGGTCCCTACAAGTTTTTCCCCATTAAAAAAATTTTTGATGGCGCCCCGCGGGTTTCCAAAATTACGTATAGGTCCTTATTTACTTACGTACAGACCCTTACAAGTCCTCACTTTTTTACAAAAAAACCTTTTATTTTCCCGAAATTACGCATTTGTCCCTGGTTTTTTTTACAAAGCTCCCTGCGAATTACCGTCTCTTTTACTTTGGTCCACACGGTAGCTAGCGCGGCGTGCGCCGCGCTTACGTAGGAACAGATAAAAAAAAAGAATTCTCGTTAAAGTCGCGCGAAGTAGCTCATCCCGGCCCAAAAAGTAAAAAAGTAGGTGAGTTGAAGAAGCAGGGTTGCAACTTTAGCCGTACCTGCCACAGCTCAGAGTAAGACCCCGGAGATAAAAAAGGTCCAGATCGACGCCTCACCATATTATAGCCGGGGGGATTCCGGCCCCCCCAGCGCATCCACGTCACGCCCCCACGCTCGGCCGGCCGGCGCGTGGCGAGGGAATCCGCGTACGGCCGGCCGAGGTGATTTCCTCAGCTTTTTTGAAAATTACGTAAAGGTCCTTTTTCCTCGCGAATAGGTCCCTACAAGTTTTTCCCCATTAAAAAAATTTTTGATGGCGCCCCGCGGGTTTCCAAAATTACGTATAGGTCCTTATTTACTTACGTACAGACCCTTACAAGTCCTCACTTTTTTACAAAAAAAACCTTTTATTTTCCCGAAATTACGCATTTGTCCCTGGTTTTTTTTACAAAGCTCCCTGCGAATTACCGTCTCTTTTACTTTGGTCCACACGGTAGCTAGCGCGGCGTGCGCCGCGCTTACGTAGGAACAGATAAAAAAAAAGAATTCTCGTTAAAGTCGCGCGAAGTAGCTCATCCCGGCCCAAAAAGTAAAAAAGTAGGTGAGTTGAAGAAGCAGGGTTGCAACTTTAGCCGTACCTGCCACAGCTCAGAGTAAGACCCCGGAGATAAAAAAGGTCCAGATCGACGCGGGATCACGTGAAAAGTAGCAGTCCGACCTTTTCGAAGGGTGGGTGTAACTTTACAGTTCACAGTATGTTTAGCCCTTTGGTTTCAAATAAGGGGAGTTTTATTGGTTTTATCAAAGTTTCATAAAGTTTTAAATATATTTTATAAAAATTTGTCAACTTAAATATAACACCTCTTAAAATTTTATAAAATCTCATGAAATATTATATATTAGATATAAAATTTTAAAAAACTTAGTCAACTTAGACATTAGTATTGATTCATGTTCCATCTCCACATAGTAAGAATATTTACTTTGAAATATATCCCTTGAGTATATATAGTTTATGTAGTTTATATATACTCATAATCGGGTTATCATCTAGTTCTTCTATTATGTGTTAATAATTGAATGGTTAATGGCAACCGGATAACACTACAAGAAATTTGAGTATCAGTGATGAATATAGTTATGATGAGAAACGAAAATGTCATAGATTAGCTATCATTCCGTGACGATTCAAGTGATTTTGTCATTAATATGCGGGACGGTACCTTCGACGCCTAGTTTTGTGATGAAAACAAATATTTGTCACAGAATATACAGAAAATCATGATGATTGTTTATATTCGTCATCAAAAACATTATTATTCGTGACGGTTTATTGGATGACGAAAAAAGTATTGTCAAAAAAAGTTAGGGCGAATGGGGCCATTGTCTCGCCCGTCCCCCCCCCCCCCCCCCCGCCTCAGATAACTCCCGTCCGCCCCCCCTCTCGTGCTCTTTCAGACTCTATGTCTCGCCGCCGCCTCATCCTCCTCCGCCCCCCACCCAGCTGCATCCGCCGCCTCCGCCCCCACCGGCCGCCGGCCTCTTCCTCCGCCCCCACCCGGTCGCATCCGCCCTCCACCCGGCCGCCGGCCTCTCCTCCGCCCCCAGATCTGCCTCCTCCTCCTCCTCTTCCGCCCTCCACCCGGCCTGCTCGCCGCACCGCCTCCGTTTCCGCCTGCTCGCCGCAAACCGCACCACCTCCGTTTCCTCTCCAATCCCTAGGGTTCGTAACCCTTCAATCTGCATGGCCTCGTCGGTCGCCGCCTCCCCTCTACTCTACTCACCCCTCACCCTTGTCTCCTCCCCACCCGCCGAGAGCCCGAGACGTCGGATCCAGCGGTCCAGCCGCCTCCCCGCCGCCGCCGTCCTCCAGATCGAGCCACCGCCCCCACCCGCCGAGATGCCGGATCCAGCCGCCGTCCCGCCGCCGCCGTCCTCCAGATCGAGACGCCGCCCCACCGCCGAACCCACCCGCCGGGACACCAGATCCAGCCGCCGCCCCGCCGCCGCCGTCATCCCCTATAAAGCCCGACAAAAACTGCAAGGTGATGCTTCCATAGATTGTATAAATTGTATAGATTGGTTTTGCTCGCATAGATTGTAAGGTGATGCTTCCATCTACATGGGGAAACTGCGATCCCACTGAATATATTGCTCATGAGGGTGTAGTGTGCACGGGTTTGTCTAAGTTAGGGTGAGCTGATTTCGGCTATGCCAACGAAGAGTGTTTTTTTGTTGAAATGAGATGGAACGCTCGGCTGTTGTGTGGGTTGGGTGGCTTTGCATTCTTACAGAAGTTGTGGTTTATGGTAGCTCAGCAAGTTCAGATATGACATTGGTTTGCAATTAAACCAATTATAACCTAATTCCATTTGTAACTATTGGATATGAAAGTTCAACTTTGTAATTTGTTAGCATCAAGTTCTGGGTATTACTTGCAAATGTGTAACTCAAGCTCCATACAATGAATCAATGAATTATCTTGTCACTTGAGGTTTTTGTTGATTGTTTAGTGGTTTCTGCATTGACCATTGTTCAGTTAGTTGGGATTGCTTACTTGGTGGCTAATGTTCCCACATTCTATGTGTGCTTTGCTAACAGATTTCATACAAATGGCTCAGTCGGAACTTCTCTATATCATCAAATGATGCCAAGAGGTAATGATTCACTCTATGGATATTTCCCTTGGATAACTCTTAAGTCTGTAACATCATGACCACAACTAATTGCCACATCTGTTCAGGTTGCTTCAGGAGTTCGTCAACAAACATGGAACTGATCTCCAAGTAATTTACAATGTGTCCGGGTGGTAATGTGCGACAGCAGATTTTATATGGTACATTTTCCCAAATTACAGTTTGCCCTTTCTGATAATAGGTATTGCACCTTTCAGTCCCCTTGCTTTGCCCCAAAAACCATATGCAGACATATTTACAAAGGAAATGTGAGAGAAGACAATCAGATGAGATTAGTATGAAATGGATGAGAGGAGGGATGTTATATAAAGCAGCAATGCAGATTGTTGATGAGATTAGTATTAATGTGTGTGTATGTAGATTGTTGATGCTATGCAGTTGAGGAATGCAATTTTATTGTTTGATTGTTGCAGTTGAGATGAGCTATTGTTCATGACTTTTTTTTGTCATTCATGTATGTCTGGATTAAATTTTGTGACGTTGCAAATATATTCATGATGAATAATTTCGTCATAAATTACACGTCCTGGACCACATAACGGTATCGTCATAGAAAACATTTTATGACACTAAGTAAATCGTCATAAATATTATTGTATGACGACCTGTTATTCGTCATAAATGTGTACTATTTTATGACGATTTCCCAATGATCGTCACTAAGAACATTCTATGACGCAGAATATGTGACGATCCGAGTGACGCAAGAAAATCGTCACTATTATGCTTTTATGACAAAAATCCATGATTTTGTGACAAATACGTATCATCACCGATGCTCAAATTTCTTGTAGTGTAAATAAGCTTTGTTTTAAAAGCTTACCTTAGAGTATATAAGTGTTGTGTATATGTTATGCTCGTAATTCAATTTTTTATCTCATTATTTGTTGAGATTGTCATAAATTATTAAAAAGAGAATATTGTAAAATCTAATCCCTCCACTATGTGTTATTGATGAAGTTTGGTAATTGACAGTAATTGTTTTGTGGACTAACATTTTTCATGAGTTGGATGAATAGGTTAGGTTCTACAAATGAGGAAGACTTGCGACGACTTAATGTGTTGAAAATCATCAAGTCAAGTGGTGGATGCATCATGAGTTGATGCATATCCAAAAGAAAATGATTATGTGTTGATCATCAAGTCAAGTGAAAAACTATCATGTGTTGATAGAGTTGAAGTAATGGATGCATCATGAGTTGATGCATATCCAAAAGAAAATGATTATGTGTTGATCATCAAGTCAAGTGAAAAACTATCATGTGTTGATAGAGTTGAAGTAATGGATGCATCATGAGTTAACGCACATCAAGACTATAACGCAAGGAAAAGGTGTGGCTAGTTAGGACTAAGATGTGTTTTTAGTCTTTTATCTAACTTGATATTTGGTTAGAAAACTGGATTGCTAGTGTAGATTGCCATACTATTAAGGTGGGTCTTGAGTTTCATCATGTGTTGATAGCTCAATCTCACTTGCTCTAGCTCTCTTTTGCATGAGCTTGTATTTGCGAATATATTTTACAAATAGTTGTGGCTCATGTGTTGAACCCTTGTAACATGGGATTATACATTGTGAATGTGTTTTGCAAATGCTTGAAGTCTATATTTCCATTCTTTGTAGTATGAGACTTATATTTGCAAATGTGTTTTGCAAATGATTGAAGCTCATATATATAATTCTTGTGTCATGATTCTAAAAGTGTGCAAATATGTTTTGCAATTTGCTAGGAATTATGGATAATCTTTGTATGCATGATACTACAGTTTGCAAATATGTTTTGCAAAATAAGTTGAAGTATATACACTTTTTAGGAAAATCGAAATCACCACAGTGTATTCTGCGGTAGTACCACTAGTCAGAATTACCGGTGTTGTTATCACGGAACTACCACGTCTGTTGGAAGTTGAAAGACATATGAGATTGAGAACTATTGCGGTTAAACCAATATGGTCGAAGATCAATGTGGTCGGAAACCAGCATGGTTGAAGCCGGCATAGTCGAACCGATGAAGTTGAAGATCAACGTGGTCGATGACTTGTGCGGTCAAAGATCGACATAGTCTAAGATTGAAGTGGTCGAAACCAATATGGTCAAAACCGATGTGGTCGAGATCTGTGTGATCGAAACCAGTGTGGTCGAAACCGACGTGGTCAAGATCTGTGTGATCGAAGACCAGTGTGGTCAAATCAAGACGGTCAGATCTGACATGGTTAAGATCTATGTAATCGAAGACCAATGTGGTCAAACCAGCACGGTGAGAACCGATGTGGTCGAGATTTATGTGATCGAATACCAGTATAGTCGAACCAACGTGATCAAGATATGTGTAGTCGTAATCGATGTGGTCGACCTGACGTGATTGATACAACGTGGTCGAAGATATGTGTGATTGAAGATCAACGCGGTCAAAAATCGACACGGTCAACATGGTCGAGACCTGAGTGGTCAACACCAATATGGTCAGAGACCAGCGTGGTCGGAGACCTATATGGTCGATCCGGACAATATGGTCAAAGACTAGCGTGGTTGGAGACCAACGTAGTCAGAGACCTGTGTGGTCAAATCAGACAACGCGATCGGAGATTAACATAGTAGGAGATATGAGTGGTCGAACCATCCAACGTGGTCAGGTACCAATGTAGTCGACGATCGGCACTTTCGATCAGCTCTGTATGAGCAATCTGATCAGCTTTGTGTGAGCAATCCGATCAACAAGTGGTACTACCGACTCTGTGTGAGCAGTACTACTAGCTATGTGTGAGCGGTATTTTCAATTTGTGAAACGTCAGATTTATGTAGCGGTACGTTTTTTCTAGAGAGACACCTGTGTGGAGTCTTTTCGTTCCCAAGGAAATCGATAGTTCCGCACGAGTGTTGCGGTACTTCCGATGATCGGTAGTACCAAACTTTGCACGATAGAACTACCAGATTTTCCTGTAATGGCTAGTTTTCTCTTTTGGCACTCCATTTCACTCCTTTGAGCTAGTGTAAGGGCCTCTTCTTAATGTGCATATGTTGCACTTTATGAGTAAGGAGAAACGTTCTAGATTGCATGTGTTGCATGTAGAGGTGGATTATGTGTCCATTCGAGTTTATGCATTCGTTGCACGTGGTGAGAGTCAAACTAGGGGGCTTGATTTATTACTCTTAAAGTTTGCCGACTCCTAGACAGCGTTGGAGGCGTCGTGCGCGGTAATCTTCTCAAAGAATGTTGTGAGAAAACTCGGTAAAGTTGTGAAGGTTGGAGCTCACCTATCTGAAGTGGGAAAGAACTACCATTAGTAGATTGAGGTGTTTCAGCTTAATTCGTGCAGCTAGTCTAGTTCATTTGGGCTAATTTCAACATGGACTAGGTGAGACCGGCAAATTTCCGAACACCACGGTAAAAAACGACCGTGTCAATTATGGTTTGTTTTTTTGTACTCAATTTATATTCATAGAATTAAATTGATTGATTGCCTTCTTAGGATTGCAAACTTTGACATAAGCTTGTCTTGTTGGTGTATTTAGGTGAACCCGGTTGTTTTAGGTTGTGCTAAACTTTTTTAAGTTAAGCTTCCATATTATTTGCTTGATTTAGCCAAATAGTAATTAATAATTAATTAGAGAAGAATTTTCTGACTATTTATTCACCCCATCTAGTCAGCTTTCTCGACCTAACATTACAAACAGCTCTTGTGTTTTGATCGGACATAGGCTTGGACAACTTATAGCATTTATTAGTTTTTCTTTTGAGATAACGCAGTATAGGAGTACATCGCAGTTTTTCTTTTTTAATTTTGCTTGCTTAAACAATGCAGATGGACTAACGATCCGACCAGTGATTATTCACGTTATTTAGATGGTTTTCTCGTCATTTTTGTTGAGCTGACTTCGACAAAACACTAGACACTTGACACCAGAAAGAAGTGTCGATATTGATGCAGATATCGAATCTGTTCTAAGGAACTGTAGTAGAGTACTATATAGCAACAAAAAATTAAGCTTGCGTGCTGTGAGTAGAACATCCGAGAGAAACAAGAGCAGAATATCAGGTTGCTAGCGGCGTGAAGTGGGATTTTGTTAAGCAGAGGGAGGCGCCGTTTCATCCACCGACCAGGGGAGCCTCCTATTTACCGGTGAAATACACACGCAAAAAAAATTTGGGAAACTCGCGGAGATGGGGAATAGAGCGCTGCAGCATCCTACAAGATTTCAGGCTCAAACACGATCGGCGGAGGGAGAAATAAAAAAGGAGAAATTAAGATTAAGTGCGGCATGCAGATGCAGAGCTTGTGTATGTATGGTGCTTCTTGTTACTCAGAAAAATCATCTAAGGGCATCTCCAATGGTTATAGCTAGCAACTAACTATAAGACTTCCACATCATCTATATAGTACACACTAAAGTTAGCATTCTAAAGAACTATCTATAAGGATAGCTATTTGATGCTTACATGCACACACAGAATTTATGGAGGCTGCCTCGTTTGGCGCTATAGACTATCTCTAGAGCTGTAGAGAGCTGCGTTCTCTTTCTTCATTTAATATCTTCCACGTAGGACAGTTGATGACATGGACTCTCTTGTAGATAGCTGCTATAGACCCATTGGAGATGCTCTAATTGCTGCACTTGTATATTATATTATCCCGAGGAGCATTCAAGTCACAGACGAGCATAGGAAACTGTGCTTAATTAATTGATTTCTCTGAATGCTCAAGGTTCGAGTGGCAAGTAGGGTCGAACGACCTAACCTCAAGCGAGCACATGTATCTAGGCTCGAGTTGTGTACAAATTAAGTCAAACTCGAGTGAGTCTGGTTTATTTTCGAACTTACAGTCAAGCTCGAGCTTGGCTCAGCAAAACTTGGTAAAAAAATAAGCAACATGAAATTTTCAATTAATCCTAAGTTCCTAGCAGAATACACATGTATTCAGATCTAGTTAGTGAAAGAAATTGTAATACAAGATTAATGTTGTTCAACACAAAAGAAGAGGTACTCCGATCTAGCCGGATTTAGGGATCGAGGAAGAGGTGACGGTGGAGAAGATGTTCGTTAGGGGAGGAGAAAGGGGGTCGGGGTGGACCCGTGAACGTTGTTGCGACAACGTTGGCGCCTCCCTAGAGAAGGCCGAATAGAGAGTCACGTCAGGGACTCAAGGTGGAGGCTGAGGCCTGCTACAATCTTCTATGGTGGTCGTTGCCTTGGAGAGGAGAGGTGAGGTGACAAACGATGTGGCATGAGGAGAGGAGACGAGGGAGATTAGGGAATGGGTGTGCGCGGTGCAGGTTGGAGATTGGATAGGGCGTTGGGTGGTGGAGAGGAAGGAGCTCTCATGAGGATAGGGCTGGCAGTTTGGCTCGTGGGTGGGTGACTGGGTACGTGCTTTGGTTGCTTGTTATGGGCCACGGACTTGAGGAGGGTTTTGGGTCCGGGGCAAAGCTAAAATTTGATGGAGGGGAGCAGCTTGCTGTGTTGGTGAAAATATTTACATTCCTATTACATATCTATTCGAGCCATACCGAGCTATTTGAGTGCGAGCTTGGTAGGCTCACAAGCCTTAGCCTAGGCACGAGCTCGACTTGTCTAGAGCTTGAGCCAAGCTTAAGCAGCTCGTGAGCCTAGAGTTTTTTTTACAGCCTAGTGGTAAGCATTTGTCTACCCATAAATGACAAGGCAAAGGAATCTTGAACTGCTAGAAAACCAACAGGCATTTCTTCAGTCATTCATTACTCGGATTGAACAAGATTGGATTGATTAGCAGTGGCGAAGTCAGGATGAAAATAGAGGATGGGGTGAAAGGACTAAGCTAAATTGGAAATCTACAATGAAAATGGAGGGCTATTGAATGGCTTGTGAAAATGGTTACACAAACTTTGTTTCTCCATTATTGCAAATCTACAAACGAATTGTAAAATACATCGCTATACAAGATACAGCTAGATAATATAAAATTTACCGTGTAATTATTTGTGCAAATATGCAAATACAATATCAACAAGAATAAACAAGAAAGAATTACAATAAAATGATAAATACCTCCGTTCTCCACGGCTCTGCAGTCAGCACTTAGACTCAGTTGATTAATCCCCTTCTCTGCCTCTCACCTCCTCTTCTCAGCACCTCGGTTTCGATGGCAAACGTACCTTTGAACATGTTATGAAATGGTGCCTTAGGAATGTGACATACCTTTAAACATGTTATCAAATTATCTTCAATTAAAATAAGTATTTAACTACAAAAATACTATCACCCTGCTTCAAATAAAGTTATGTTTAATCCAGATGAATGCCATGTGAAAGAAATAAAAGAAGTATAGCAGGCTTAACCGATGGAGCAGTTAACCTACGGTATAAGTAAAGGGTGGACAGATGGTGCCTTAGGAATGTGACATAAGGGAAAGATTGAGACCCTCTACACAGGAGTAAAATATAAGACTTACAACTTTACTCCTGTAATAGATCATATCGGTTGTATCAACCATTGTTCCGTCAAAGATGGGTGTGATCAGTAAATCTATCAAAGTTATTATGCACTTTCACAACTAGGTATATAGATTTGTCTAGAAAAAAACTGGGCAATGTCTCAGTTGGACTCAGGGCCACAAAGGATAAATCCGGCACATATATTTAGTGATATGGAGTGTCAGGTGGAAGTGCGCTCGGTCCAACCAACGACTAGCTCATAATCGGGTGGGTGCCGGGTGAGAGGTGAGAAACCGCCTTGAGCCAATGATTATGATTAATCGGGTGGAGATATAATATACTGAGATAGAAGTAAAAGTTCTGTACTCTAATTTGAGCACCATATTTAAAGAAATGCGAAGATCTATTCGCTACAAAAATTAGGGTGACTGGGTAAAGTGGTACAAGTCTGTGCAGTGCTAAATAAATCATGAATTCATACCTATGTTTTGGATTGGAAGCTAGAGGAACCAATGGAGGTTTTATTTGGTTATATGATTGTTCAGTAAATTTCAAAATTAACAATCTGAATTTTTTCTAAACCTAAAAATATTTATTTTTGAAATGTTATGAGATGAGATTAGATTCAATGAGATGTTGGATTATGATAATAAAAGTATATTTTTGCTATTAATGTCTGCTGAGTACTCTGTACTCATCCTTGTTATTATTCTCTCTTGTTTAGAGGTTAGTCAACCCGGGATTTCAGTCGGTGGGGAGCATGCCTACCTAGAGGAGTTCTATACCGAGTAGGAGAGAGATGATCTTAAGAATGAACCGTATGAGGTGGACATCTTATACGAGACCTGAGACGACTAGTGTATTACTAGCAACTCAAGCACGACCCTTAGGATATACGTAAATTAATGCGATGTTGTATATTTTTTAGCACCTGTATAATTATTAGTTGAACTAAAACCATTTCCTTTAATGTTGTAATATTCAAGCTTATGGATTTGTAAAGAACTTTAGCCTTGCTTGATAATGTTAGTGTAATATTATGTTCAGTCTTTAATTATTATTCTACTGTAATGTTCTGATGAGCTTATTGTTTTATTGAAACAGTGTAATAACATTTCGTTAACTAATGTTATTACCGGGTTGCCACGAAATCAAACACCGCGTAGCGGCACCCGTCGGTGGGCATGGAGGCGATGAAGTCGGCGCAGGTGTCGCTCGGCTGGCCCGGTCTGTCCACCACCACCTGCTGCGTCTTTTCGTCAATCTTGAACGTGATGAACCGGAAGCTCCCCTTCGCCTTCAGGTCGACGAACTTTGAGCTTGCACTCCTCGCTCACGGCCATCCCCGACGCCGAGTTCACCTTGCGACAACAACAAAAAGGCCAGCACAGTTAAAGAGCAAATCTTGCATGCACCGATGCAAGGCATCGGCATTGTCGAAGGGATCGAATCGGTCGATCAAACACCTTCGTGTGCGCGCCACCACCCATCCATCACTGTAACCGTAAATCGGAGTAATTGTGCAACACGGTTAATTTTGACGCAACATCCTTCCGCAGCGTCTGAATGCTTCAGAGAAGAGGATGCGCATTTGCTGCCTTTGCAAACGGTTTTATTCGTGTTCGGCAACAGATACTGCTCCAGAAATCTGTAACAGCGAAACTGGCGAATCCAGTTCATCTGAAATTTTGAATATGCGGAATGAGCAGATTGCCCGTAGGCCATAATCACGTCAAGTGATTACCGGTACACCGCCGCTCCTTGAACGAAGGCAAACATCTCAGCAATCACAATTGTGTGTAACTGTAGGCTGTAGCCTAATGTGGACAGTGAACACTGAAGGACGATCAGATATCTCGAGCAATGACATTTTTCAAAGATCACGTAGTAGACAGATAAATTCTCGTTGTAAGCTACATAACCGTGATCCCCCAATATAAATTGGTCCAGAAGGATCTTTTGTATCATAAGCTACAAAAATTTCATTGTTTAACTGAAGAATTTTACAACTTTCGGAGCTGGTTTTCCTTTTGCCTTTGCGGTGGCATTCTTCTCATCATTGGCTTCCCCTGTGGCCGATTTTGAACTAGGTTGCTTTGCTTTTTTTGATTTGGTGATTTTCAGTTCTTCTTGAATGAAATCATCTTCAAGATCATCTCCACCCCGCAGAACAGCATGGTCTTCCTGGTGGTCTTCCTCCATATTGATAGCTGAAATAAACAGAATGCCAAATAAACGAGTGAATCCTAATTACTGTACTGAACACTACAGCAGAAATTCAGTTGCACCAGCTTACTGACCATCTCAACATACAATACAGAATAATTTCTCTCAGATATTGCATCCACATAGCTAGTCATTACTAGGGACTAAAAAGTCATACGTTCACCCATCAACACAGCTTCTACCTTACAGTATGACACCATGTGGCCTACAAATATACTTTTGTCGTTGACATAACTATCTGAGATTATGTTATTTGACAAAACAAAAGAAACCTTTGGAAATAAAGTAGTTGTATACTAAGTTCAGCCAGCATGCTTACAAACAAGCCTTATTCTTCACATGTTTATTGATGACTTTAAATGATAACAATAGGTAATTAGAATATATAGATTGACCACAACAACACTCCATATGCTAGTGAATGTTCCAAATTTTGAGAATGCATCCACAGTACTTGTGATATTGCAAAGATATGTCAAGGCAGTTGATAGTTGCACTTTGTTTACCATCATCCCTGGAGAATATGAAGTCTTGTTTCTCTTTGTTTGGACAATACTTGGCCAAGTGCGTAACTTCACCACATATCTTACAGCTACCACCCTAACAAATATGTAGAGTTATAATTCATGTATAAGGCAGCCATGATTCAATAAAATAAAGGTAAAATAATGCAAGTAGAAACAGTCTCAACAGTAATGAAAGCAACAAGAAAGTTTCGACTTTTGATCCCCAGCCTCCATACAAGCAGATGTCTCAAAGTATGACCTTCCTGTGATTTGTACCCAAGGATAGGCCTGTATGAACTACCAGGGACTAGACTTAGCTTGTTAGAGGGACTTGAACTTTGCCTCAGTTTCAAAAGTACAACAAGCTTAGGCCCTCCAACAAACTGGTTCTAGATGTTTGAACTCAGACAATCTCCAGTCCAAATGTATCGATAAGTTCAAGCAGGATTGTTGTAGTTTGGGGGCTCATAGTATAAGATACTTAGAAGAACCTAAAAGCCCTCAAAACACACACTTATCAATTGTTAGTTATATATTTGAATGATTATCTATCCATTTGTTCGCATGATGCGTCATTAACCCAAAGGAAAAAGAAAGAATACTCTGTGGTTCTCTCAAGCTACGGGCGATTTCGAACAGCCTAACTAGTAATTAGGTAATGACCGTGAACCGAAACTATTTTTTGTCAGGATGAAAGAATACTCTGTGGTTCTCTCGAGCTACGGGCGATTTCGAACAGCCTAACTAGTAATTAGGTCATGACAGTGAACCAAAACTACTTTCTGTCAGGACTCAGGATAACATGTTTGTCTCCATTAAACTCTAAATACAAAATGAAAGTATATGTGTTTCAATTTCAATGCCTTACATTGGTAATACCATGAGAAGGGACAAGGAAGCATGTGGAATACCTTTGGATAAATGCCATGTTTGTTTTCAGGACAATTCTTGCTCAAATGTCCCTGCTGTTTACAGACAAAGCAGCTCGCAAAGTTTGTACCCCCTGTATATGGAATGATGATACATGTGAACAAACCGCGTGGATAAGGATAATATTATTGGCAGGTATCCGGTACTAAAACTAGCAGCTATATAAGATGGATGGATAAGGACTACCATTTTCAATGGGCTTCAGGCACTTGGAAAGAGAATGTCCAGATTCACCACAGTTATAGCAGAATTTCTTCAAATTCCCATCACTTTTCTCAGGGCAGTTCTTCAGACTATGCCCCCGCTCCCTGCAGAGCAAGCAGATCTGAAAAGAACATAATATATTAGTTTATTACATTGTTAAAAGATAGTGAAATTGAACCCTTGCAAATGGAGGAATTAGACATTAGACCAACTGATGAAAAAGGACGTGACCAAACACCATTTAACTCTCTTAAACAGTTGTTCACCAATACGGTCCATTCATATCATATAAGCACTGATCAAAGTGGCACATCCTTTTCCAAAAGTTACTGTTGTGAGTTTACATGGTATGGTAGCCATAGCTCCTTGCTGTCACAGAACAAACACAATCCTAGTCCTTGCCGAATGAAAATCATTTAATTCTCAAGCTAAAGGAAAATCATCAACAGTACTTCCGCCGTCCTAAGTTTCTACTATCCCCAACAATTAGTATTAAGGATGCTCTAAACCTACTCCCCAGGTCAGTTACATCATTTAACGCTCTTAGGTCCATGGAATCTTTAGCAATTGACACTTCCGCGAACAAAATTATCCTTACAAGCACCTAAAGACAGCATTTTCAGCTGAGTAATGGTAGGCTGGTACCTTGTTCTTGTCCCAGATGGCCTTCTCAGGGCAGGCCTTGGCGACGTGGTCGGTGGCCTTGCAGATGAAGCACCGCTCCCCGGGCCGCATCCCGGGAACCCGCAGCGGGTGCTTTGACCTCCCCGCGCCGCCCGCCTTCTTCGCCTTCTTGAACATGCTCTTCTTGCTCTTCTTCTTGGTGCCGTCGGCGGGAGGGGCAGGCTTGGGTGGGAAGAAGTCGGGGTTCGCCTCGCGGAAGCGCTTACGCGCCAGCCGCTGACGCTGGCTCACCATCGCTTCAAGATTGCTACGGCCGCCTCCCTTTCTCTCTCGCGCGCGCGCGTGTTGCGAGCTGTATCTCTCTTTGCGGCGGCGGGGGAGTGAAGGAATTGGAAAGCGAAAATCTATCGTTCCCCGCAGATGCTATTGATAAAATTTCATCAATTAAATGATAACATATAAAATACTTCAAAGTTGAGAGGTATATTTATCATTTGTTCTTTTAGAATTTTAATGTTTTTTTATTATTTTTTGAACTCCTAAACCCTATATAAAATGACCGTCTTACCCCTGACTTCTTCCTTCTCTCCTTTTCTCTAAATTCAGTTATGCGAAATGCCCCGCCGCCTCACTCTTTTGCCCCTCTCACTCCACTTCCTCTACATCCCCAGAAGCTACAGAGCAGCCACGCCCCCTTCACCTCCTTCCCTGACGCTGGTAAAATCTTCGCGCCGCTCCGCCCTGACGTCAACCACCTCCAAAATCCTCCCCACCGTCGTTCTTTTTCTCAAATTGGTCATTCCCTCACCATCCTCACTCACCTTATTGCGATCCACGCCGATCCATCCCTCTGTCTCAATTTCCCTTGAGCCACTCCATCGCTATAAGGCGTCATCGCCAAGCTTGCCATTCATAGCGCCAAGGTACTGCAACCCATCTCCTCCAAATCTGAGCACATCCACAGCTTCCTCACTTCCCACTGATGCTCTCTGATGTCTCCCTTGGCCATCGTTCTCGCCGAAGCACTCCTGCCCTTGGGCCTGATGATCCCACAGTACCGCCAACGACGTTAGGCCTCCATGACCGTTCTCTACCAACCGTGTCCTAAGCCTATATCATCTCCCTCTAACTCTTCGAACCATTGCCCGATCAATTCCATTGTCAGATATGTCGCCACCAATCTCCCATGTTTCTAGCCCTATTGACCAGGCTCGGCTCCTGCTCATGGTGTCGCCGCTCGCGATGCTCCTTACCGTGTGGCTGTTGTTATGGGTGGATGAGGGGAGTGCCCACTAGTGTGTGGACCAGCTATTGTCGTTATCGACGCCTCCATCTACTGCACGCGGTGGCTTCTGTGGGTGTCAAGCTCGTACTACGGTCCTATTCTTTATAGCTACAGCTTATGACTTTTGGTTGAATTTTTTGAATTTTAGCTGTTCGCTACAGAGATTACGCAGAGAGATATACTCTCATGCGATTTCAGCTGATACAGATGATGGGCTTTCAATGTGCACTATAATTAACTTGTAGACTCCGTCTTAAAAAATATTTTGTTTAAAAGTTAGGTACTGTAGTAAAAGCTAAAAGATAATTTCAAAAGCTGGATAATACTTGTCTCCTACAAGTCCAACTTCCAGGACGTGGTTCCCTCTCAGTTGAGGCGACGTCGTCGAGGGAGGAGGATGTGGTGACCAAAGGAAAAGGGGATCGAGGGGGAAGGGGAGGCATGGTGGTCACTAGTGGCGAGGGTCTAGGAGGTGGATTAGAGAAGGGAGGAGTGGAGTGTAAGAAGAGGAGGGTTTTTCGGTCACATAGGGAGCAAATGATTTAGAAATTAATTTAAAATACAAAAGAATAAATGATCAATTGGTCTCGCAGTTTTAGGTCATTTTATCCGTTTTTATGTAATAGAAAATTTCTTATTGATGACCTCTTAACTTTGGGAAAATTGCTCTCATGCCACAAAGTTGAGCACCATCCTCCCATTTGCCACAAACTTGTTTGGCTTTGTTATTATGCCACACACTTCAGTGTTTTTTCTTTGTTTTGCCCATTTTGCATTATCAGGGACTGGAAATGACGCTTTTGCCCTCGTCAACAGTGCAGGCGGGCGTCGGAGCGCGAGCGCGGCCGGCGCGCGGAGGCGGAGCGCGGCCGGCGCGGAGGCGGAGCGCGGCCGGCGCGCGGAGGCGGAGGCGGAGCGCGGCCGGCGCGGAGGCGGAGCGCGGCCGGCGCGCGGAGGCGGAGGCGGAGGCGGAGCGCGGCCGGCGCGGAGGCGGAGCGCGAGCGCGGCCGGCGCGCGGAGCGCGAGCGCGGCCGGCGGATGGCGCGGAGGCGGAGCGCGGCCGGCGCGCGGAGGCGGAGGCGGAGCGCGAGCGCGGCCGGCGGATGGCGCGGAGGAAGCCGCGCTCGCGCTCCGCCTCCGCCTCCGCGCGCCGGCCGCGCTTCGCCTCCGCGCCATCCGCCGGCCGCGCTCGCGCTCCGCCTCCGCCTCCGCGCGCCGGCCGCGCTCCGCCTCCGCGCCATCCGCCGGCCGCGCTCCGCCTCCGCGCCGGCCGCGCTCGCGCTCCGACAGCTCCGACGCCCGCCTGCACTGTTGACGAGGGCAAAAGCGTCATTTCCAGTCCCTGATAATGCAAAATGGGCAAAACAAAGAAAAAACACTGAAGTGTGTGGCATAATAACAAAGCCAAACAAGTTTGTGGCAAATGGGAGGATGGTGCTCAACTTTGTGGCATGAGAGCAATTTTCCCCTTAACTTTAGGGTAAATGATCAAGGGGTATCTTTTGGGTGGAAGGGATGCTTTGAAATTTCGTGTTTCACACGGTGGGGGGGTTTGATGCACCTGTAGTAGCATTGATTTCCAGTTTGCAACACCACGCCTCGTGCAGTTTCAAATTCAAGTACAGTACAAGTTTGAATGCCCCGATCGTCACTTATAGAGAGACTCCCAAAGCACACTGAGGTCAACATTGCCTCCGGAAACAATGATCCCTATCTTGCTGCTCTCATGCCAAGCAGAGCTTTGCTTGAACTCGTCAGAAAGCGCTGCGGCGAGGCCAATCGCGCCACTAGGCTCCACAGCCACCTTCAGCATCTCGTAGCACATTTTCATGGCGTCCACAATGGCATTGTCATCAACAACGATGATGTCGTCCACCAAGTCACGCACCACCGGCCTAAAATATAGGGATAAAATGTGACAAATATCTTGAAACATGACTGCCGGTTGTTCTAAGAATGAATTAATGAACCGATCTTTCAAATGAAACCACCAAAACATTTGCAAATGCGTTCCTCTATCTGCAGAACATTTCAGAGTTTGCTATTCGATATTGTGTTTTTTACTGCCAACACCATTCATTAACTGAAATACAAAGGGAGGTTCTGTCCATTAGTATATATTCTAAACCAAACTGCATAACATTTAGCATTCGCAGCGTTGAAAGCCCTTTCAGGGCTTCCACATCAAGATACATTTTAGCAAAACATATTATCCAACTAGCATTGACGTCTTCATGAAAATCTTTACAATGGATCAATAATCTATGTTGCGGAAAACGGATCAATATTGCAGTAAGATCCCAGACAAGGCATGTGCAAAAGATGATATAAACGTGTTCAATGTATATTGTGTTACCATGTCAAGTCACCGAGAAAAGCTCGTAGTCCATCAGCGATGGTGTTGGTTGCAGGCAGTGTTATGATCCTTCCAGCAGCCTTGGACTGGGCAGAATCATTAGCACCCTTTGGTTCCGCTGCCAGAATACGTATTGAAGGGTTTATGGCCTTTGCAGCCAGTGCCACACCAGAAATCAAACCACCACCTGTAGTTTAGCCAAAAATTGCAAGTGTCAAATTAGAGAAGACTATTTATGTTACAAAAGAAGATAATAGAATACAGACCACTAATTGGAACAATTATTGTGTCGATTTCAGGTACTTGCTCCAAAAGTTCAAGGGACACTGTACCCTGACCACTGAAAAAATCAAATAAAATTTCCATAATTCATAGGAAATTCAAGGAGAAATGAAATTACTCATGTGTGCTCCTCTATGCACTGAGAGAGAGAAAGAGAGAGAGAATGCAAAATGGCAAGGCACAAAAAGAAACTAGAGGATTTTGAATATAAATTGCATAAAACTATCAGTTAATATTCTTTTTCCTAGAAAATGGGTTGATATTCCTTTAGCCTAAATTGGTCCTACATAAAAAATAAATAATAAAATGCTGCGGGTCGTGTTGCTGGATGAACAATTGAACATAGAGTTAAGAGTCATGATATCATACATTTTAAATCAAGGTATTGATATGATAAATTGATGATAGGCCAAGGTTAGTATCAAGTAATTCCATATACTCCTTGTGATCATTTCACTGGAAGAGGAGTCTATGGGCCTGTTTGGGAGAGCTCCACCAGCTCCAGATCCACGAAAAACAGCTCCACTCCACGAAATTTTACCCAAACGCTCCAGCTCCGCGAAATCTGGATCCACCAAAATCCTGGATGGCTGGATCCGAGGGTCAGATCCATGGATTTCATGGAGCTCCTCAAGGGGTGCTCCACCGTGGAGTTGGGTGGTAATTACCCACCAATACCACTGGTTACACACCCCATCCCACCAAAAGTGGCCATTCCCACCAAAATCTCAATTTCGTGGATCTGGAGCTGCTGTACAAGCCAAACACTCCATGGTGGGATCCCAAATCCACGGTGGAGCTGCTGCTCCATGGTGGAGCTGCTGCTCCAGATCCACATTTTCAGTGGTGGAGCTCTCCCAAACAGGCCATATCATTACTGAAGTAAGCATGTGATAAAATTCCTCCATACCTTCCATTCCAAATCCCAAACTGACTTTTTGCATCAAGACAGTACCTTAGAAATTAGGACTACCAGATAAAGAATAGACAACTAGTGGAACCCTAAATCCACTTAACATTACCAGAAGCAATGTCTAGGGTACCTCAAACAAATTTTATTTCTCTATAGGAAGCATTTCTATTGGGGGGGGGGGGGGGGGTTGTAATTTTCACATAATAACCAAAAAAAACTTTGCATGGCCAAACATACCTGATAGTGTACTTATTATTGAATGGATGGATAAGAGTAGCACCAGTCTCCTCCTGGACTCTTTTAGCAACAGATTCCCTTGATTCAATAGTGACATCACTCCAGATAATACGACCACCATACCTCTTAACGTTGTCAACCTTACATGCTGGTGCATTTTTCGGTATGACAACGTAAGCAGGTATGCCACGCAGCTTTGCGGCCAGAGCCACAGCAGCAGCGTGGTTCCCACTGAGAAGAAACCATATCGTCACTCGTCAGTATCTTAAAGTTCTTCAGATGTTAGGCAAAATCGCAAGAAAGGCTGAAGCTAGAATCAACCTGCTGTGCGTCACAACACCCTTTGATGCCTGGTCATCATCAAGCGCAAATATTGAATTGGAAGCACCTCGGATCTTGAATGCCCCTCTACACAGCACAAACATATTCCCACAGACAGTTAGCACCATGTGCTCCAACGCGTTTCAGAGGCAAATAACACCTGTGCCAGTAATTCTCACGCCTTCTGGAAGCACTCGCACTTGAAGAACAACTGCTTCCCCACTATGGCGTTGATCGACGTCGACGACAGAACGGGTGTCTCGTGCACATACGGTGCGATGCGGGCCTGCGCCTCCCTGATGGAGTTGATGTCCGCGGCATAGCCCTGGCCTTCTGCGCTGCCATCTCTGCTTCCCATCAGGCCTAGTAAGTATTGAGCTACATCAATTCTCTACGCTGTGCTTAGCTCAGTGATTCACACTTCCAGTTCAGTGATTCAAGATATTGCGTACAAGAAAGAATACGTAAGTAGTAACATCCCATCAGAATGGATCACGTACAAGATAAAATCTACATAAAAAAGCGGAAAAAAAAGTAGCTTCCAGTTCAGTTATTTCACAGTTTTCATTTCTGATTTCTTGGCTTTGCTTGCGGAAGGGGGGGGGGGGGGGGGGGGGGGAAGAAATAAAATATAGAAGCATATCTACTACCGCTAATTCAACTGCCTCATCAAGGAGACCGTGTACAGGGGAAATACCGACAATCGAAAAACTAGCAAACTATATATGATTCATGCGAGGCTGGTACAGGCAAGTTGGATGGTAGAAGTAAACGTTAACGCAAGAAAGCAAGACTGCAAGAGGAACCACGAAACTGGCAGACGATTTGGAGGAGGAGACGCAGAAATCTAGCGTGGAGACTGGAGAGAAATCTGAAGGAAGAGGCGGCTAGAATGGCATAGAGGAGTAGGTAACCTTGCGACTGACGGTCTTCGGCGGTTCGGCCGGAGATCTGGAGGCGGCTTCTGCCGGACTGGGAGGCTACTACCCTTCCAAGAAGGAAATCCAGGAACAAGAAGGGCGTGGACGCGTGGTGTTGTGGTGGTCTGCACTCTGCAGGCCACGGCCTGAATTAGTCTTTTGTCTTTGGGCTCTTCGTGCCTTATGGTCTGGCATTGAGGTTCACTTAACATGGCCCGTGTATCTGAGCCCATTTTGAAGTAATTTACGTGTGCCTGGCCTTTATTAGGGCCTGTTTGGCAGAGCTCCACTAGCTCCAGATCCACCCTAAAAGGTGGATCTGGAGCTGGATTCACCGTGGAGCAGCTCCATCGTGGATCTGTGATTCGTCAAAGTGTTTGGTACAGCTCCACCTCTCTCTCTATCTCACTTACACCTGAGCCCCACGCGTCAGGGGGCAAAATGAAAAAAAAACCCCGGCCGGCGCAGGCGCTGCAGCGGCCGGCGGGCGTGGCCCCGGGCGGCGCAGGCGAGGCGCACAGCGGACGTGGGGGAGGCGGCGCCGGTTCGGGAGGAGACGGAGGCGGCGCCGGAACGGGAAGAGGAGGAGGAGGTGGCGCCGGAACGGTAGGAGGCGGAGGCGGACGCGGGGGAGGCGGCGCCGGCCCGGGGGGAGGCGGACGCGGGGGAGGCGGAGGCCGGGAGAAGGCGGACGCGGTCGGAGGCGGGAGGAGGCAGGGGAGGCGGAGGCCCGGGAGCAGGCGGACGCGGGGGAGGCGGCGCCGGCCCGGGGGGAGGCGGACGCGGGGGAGGCGGAGGCCGGGAGGAGGCGGACGCGGTCGGAGGCGGGGAGGCGCAGCGGAGAGGACGGCGCGGCGGAGAGGACGGCGCAGCGACGGGAAATAAAAAGAACGAAACGTTTTTTTGTGTGTAATCAGTGGCATGGTGGGTAATTTTCCCCAACTCCACCAACTTGAGTTTGGTGGAACACCCCTTGAGGTGCTCCATGGATTTGGTGGATCTGGAGCCAGATCCATGGTTTTGGTGGAGCAGATCCACGGTGAAGCTGCTGGAGCTAAAACTGTTTGGCTTGGAAAAGTGGATACTGTTTGGCTTGGAAAAGTGGATCCGGATCTGTTTTTTGTGAATCTGAAGCTGGTGGAGCTCTCCCAAACAGGCCCTTAACCTTGTTGACTGTGGCCTCTGGGCAGTAAGAAACATCCTGCGCCGGATCTTTTTCAGCTTTCCAGTCAATTTTTTATTTCGATTTCTATCACTCAGTACTATTTATTAGATTTATTAGTCATAGCTAAAAATTATCCACCGCAGTAAGAACAGGACCTTGCTTGTTTTACTTTTACGTTTTCTTAGTGGTTCTGCTATACTTATAGAATCGTATGATACAATCAGAGGGGGTGAATGATTGCCTTCGCTTTTTGATATCTAAAAATAAATCTCAAATCAGAAGAAAAATAATCTAAATTATCGGATGTAGATTTTGATCGCAAGTCATTCGACCTCTCGCTCGACTGCTCGCTTGACCTCTCTTGCACATAGTCAAAATCTTCCTTTATTCAAAAGCTTAGACCACTTCGAACGCTTCGTCCACTTGATCACTTCGATCGCTTAAACGAGAATAAGCCAAAGACAACACCATGCTTTGATTGGTTGAATTGACCTGATGACCGAAGACACCGTGCTGGTAAATCGCAAGATTGTGATGTGATAGCACACCGACGAGGGCACAGAAAAGCGATGCTCAGAACTACTCGCAGTGCTTCGATTGAGACAACAAGACAACGTCGACACCGATTTCTTTCTTTGAGAACATATCTAATATTTTACTTCTATATCATGTTAGTAGCTACAAAACGCCCTCACGACACCCAAAAAACCCTAGCACAAAAAGGTTCCTCAAAGCCACTGCTAAAACCCTTAACTGACCACTAGACTTCGCCATAATTCGAAGCCTTGATCGGCTGACGTGCGCACTCACACCGTTTCGCCTCCATCACTGTAGCCACGCATCGATGCCCCTAAGCAAGTCTCACCGCTCCCATCGTCATTCCTCGGCATTAAAGCCCTAATGACCGCCCAGATCAGCTCACACTAATCCCAATTGCACCACCGTGGCACGCTTTCGACCACCACTTCATCGCATCACCGCTGCAAGTCTCCCTACACCGGTGAGCCTTTGGCTGACTCCTCGCCTCAGTCGTAGGCAATTCTATTCCTTGCGACCATAGAGACCCTAGGCTACCACAAACTCATAGCCAAGCTCACCGAGCCTGCCCCTGGCCACTGCCACATCGGGGCCATTCACCATCACCATGCGAACTGGGCGCACGTGGACACCCTAACCGAAGCTATATGAGCCAAATCCGCCACTACCACTAGCTTCTTTATTCACCATAGAAGCTCTCACACCCATGCTAATCGCCAGAACCATCATAGTGCCATGAAAATAGCCCGTAGAGCCCTTGCGACTGCTAGCCCAGACTGTAGCTCCTCAGAACCTGCCAACATCCAAACGGAACCCCTGCGTCAAGTGGAGCCTAACCATACTATTGGTTGTCATCGGTGAGCCTTGCCAGCGTCTAATCGTGGTTGTCGTCGTGTTTCTTAGCTCAGTGTACTGTAGCTGCTCGACTAAGGAAGAAGATACACTGTGTGTCTTGGGCCAGGCTGATTTGGCCCAATGGCCAAAATTTGATTCGGGTCAGGCCCAACACTGTAGCTAACCCAAACCATTACTGTGCAGCACTATTCAGCCCAACCTGATCCACTTTCTTTTGAAACCTAACCCAAATATTGTTAAACCCATTAGTATTCCTCACCTGACCTGTAGTGTATAGTACTAGACCCGGCACTGTTCATCCGAAAACCCAATAACATATTTATACACATTTTGAGGCCATTTAAACCATTCCGAGCCCTGTTTCACGATCCAGACTCCAATAAAACTCAAACTCATCTTTATTTGGATTTTATTGATTTTTTACTTCTTTTTATTTTATGTATTTCCTTAGGTTGTTTTGTTTCAAGCATGGACTATATTGTTTTAGTTGTTTGCGCTAGAATCGGCCTTCTCCGAGGAAACAATTCAAGGATCAGGTTCAGATGCTGAAGACTTTGAACCTGCAGAATATTTTGAACAGCAAGGCAAGTCACTTGTTTTTTGAACACGTTGAATCCCATGATGTTTAAATTATTTATTTACAATACTTTCATTATTATTATTTACTCACTGTTATTAGTTTACAATAACTATTTAGAATAACATGAAAAGTAGTTATGTCCTACCACTAGGAAATGTTATATTTAATTTGAGACTATATTCGCCTTAACAACCTTAGTAGCATTAAAGTATCGTGTGGTTAAATAACTGTAGATTAGTTGAATTAAAATATTTATACTACTAAGTGACTTTAGCATTTTGCCGATTGAATCATAAAACTGTTCTAGGTCTAAGGATGAATCGTGAGAAGCCACTAGTTGCTTGGAGTCCATGACCTTACCCTAGCGAGGGGGCTTGGGTGGGATTAGTGGCAGTGCTGTAGTGCATTATTGGTTTGTGAATGGCTGCCTCGTTGGTGAAAAATAAGGACAAGAACCTTATGCTAAGTAAAGGACACAGAAATCACTCAACCATAAGTTTTAACTAGTCAATCTGGTCTATTAGCTGCTCGAATCAATTGAATATCTACAGGATGATGGAGTTCCCGATGAGGAAATAGCCCAAGGGCAAGGGGGTGGTATAGGAATGGTAAATCCATACCTGACAACGGTAGGTCCACTCAGAGTTGGACGTTAGCGTCCCACATTGACTAGTGGATACTCGACAATGTGTGGTCGATAACCTACCAGGTAGAGACTAGAAAGAGGAGATTAGTGAAAGACCTTATTTTTTTCAACTCAGTTGCACGCTATCGATTTTGTGTCTATTACATGATACTGAGAGTTTGAGAAATCATATGGGTAAAACTAGGTAACTCTGAAGAGTATAATAAATGGTATTTGAATACGTTGTGCTTCTGGTAAATAAAGATATGTTTAATAAATAATTCTAATAGCAAGGCATAAGTAGCTTTCATAATGTTTCAGTCTATTAATCAACTTGTTGAAACCCATTTTGCTTAAAAAGTTAATGTTTTATTGATTTTTGTTCAAAATGATTACAAATAAAATTGCATCCATAACCACATTAATAAAAACAATATATTCCCATTCCTTAAAAACCTTGGCAAATAGTTAATTAGGATTTTTCTTGTGACTTACTAGGTATTGTTATACTCATTACTTGTAAAATAATTAACAGAAGAGTTTTGGGAGGATAATGAAGAAATCACCGATGAAGGACTTGAAAAGTCCTATAGTGTAGATGATCAGTGAATTTGAGTCTCGTCCTCGCTCAAGCACACGTATGAATTCTTTTATGTGATGTAACATAAACTTTGGGCTTGCACGCCCTGCTTTGTCCAAAACCTGGTTGTTTAGCCTTACTTCTGTAATAAAATTTGGATCTTATGTTGTAAACATGTGTTGCCTGATGCACACTAATGTATAATACTTCGCAGTTAAATAATTCTAGGCAGTTACTGGAGTTACTAGCGGCCTTAGAAATAGTGGCGTTACATAGTGGTATTAGAGACTGCTTACTTGTCTGTAGGAAAAGACCTCAAACAAACATTGCTATCGTCATCTCCACCATTTGCGCCTTCTTAGCTAGGCATGAGATACATCGATTCCTGCTACTAACACGTTTAACCACAACAGAACTTCTGCACAGCACATGCCCTGACCCAAGCAAGCACAAAGACTAGCTAACATTCTTAGTTTACATGACCTTCGATTTATACGTACAGAACAGTGTAACTAAAGCGATTACCGATCGTTTCCCTTAGAGCAAGTTTAATAAAGCTGACTGTGCTAGCTACAAGAGAATCTATGTCAGCATAGTCCTATGTGGAGGGAAGAGAAAAGGAGAGAGAGAGAGCCAAGTGCAAGAGTCAGGCTATAGCACAGGAAAAGATGCATTATCCATGCATGTACCTATAGAACTAATTGTTATACCCATGCATGTATTAAATTATCAATACCCATGTACTATGTATTAAATGATTGAGAGCTCTTGTGGAGACAACTTATAGCCAGCTTATTGTATGAGTTGACTGCATCATTATCTTTTGATGATATGGAAATGTATTGGAGGTAGCAGCTATCTGTACTATTAAACTTGCTCAGTCTCAGTGGGGGTTTCATGGAGTTTCATGGGCATTAAATAAGCTGACATGGCACTGTATTGATGAAGAGAGAGATGATAAAAGTTTAATGGGAGTAGAGAGAGTTTCATGGGGATGAAACTCTTCTGCACTGTTTCCAAAATATAGATATGTTGAAAACTAGAACATGAAACCTCCACTGAGACTGGCCTTAGCAAACAACGCAAAAGGTCGCAGAACAAACCTATGCATTAGAGCAAGTCCAATAATAGAGCCAAGTATTTGGCTATAAGTTAAGTTATAAGAGCCAAGTTATACAATAATTTGTCTTCTATTTGTCTACAAAAGGTTTTTTATTATTATGTGGTACCATGTCTCACATTCTCTTTCCTATTCCTCCTCACATACATTTATTATCTTGGCCCACCACTGCATAGGCTCCCGTGCCCAGCTTGTTGCTTGCATGAGAGCCAAGCTCTTATCTCTCTCTTCTCTTCTCTTCTCTCCTCCACATCAGCAAAAATGCTGACTAGTTTGGCTATAAAACCATTATTGTACTTGCTCTTACGACCCGGGACCACATCCATGCAAACGACGTACGAGACACATCCATCTGCAGAATTCATCACACGACGCCATCCAAGTCGAACAGCGAGTTGTCAAAGGAAGGCCAACCCGTATACAGTCCAGGATTCAGCGAACCTACCCGTATGCAGTTCAGGATTCAGCGAACCTAGACAGTTTCCTTCTCCGGGTGTTTCTGAACCCTGAATATGTTTTGGCCGAAAGCTCTCCTCCCTCTTTTCCCCCTTTCTTTATGCTTGCGTCGCATAATAAGTGGTAAACAATGTGATTCTAAAACGGAATCCGATACCGCGTAGCCAACCGCTGCTAGAAGATTAACCACGAGAGAGTCCATATAAAGGTGCCCGCTCGTCTGATTGGGGCGGAGGTGTAAACAACAGCAGCTGAAAGACAACGTGCCAGAGTTTGCATGATTTGGTTCCTGCTACCGAGGGATCGATATTGTTCTGTTATACGTAAGCCCCCGATCGATGCTGGAGTTGACATTCTTGGTTTCCTGACCAATTAGATAGCTGTGGTATATACAAGTTGATAGAGAAGTGGGCAATATTTTAATTTTAAATATCATATTGAGGACTAAGAAGATGTGAGAAGGAATATACGAATTCAATTATCCTAACCTTAATCTAGAAGTCTCTAGATCTTTTATAGATGTAGATTACTCTCTAGTAGTTGATGCTATTAAGCTAAAATAATTCACAGGTAATTGCTATTTCAAACCACTGGTAACTGCTAATTTAAACCCAATAATAATAATTAAGCAGTCTCCTGACTAGTTAAAGAGATAGAGAAAAACACGTTTTAGGAAAATAGATGAATTCGGTTCATGGTGGAATTGTATCACGACACATGTATAGTCGCAAGTCTAAAGTCACGCGAATAAGCGCATGCATCTGTGTCTGTAGCTAAAATCCTTCTCATACTACCTCATGTCATGTGTTATATATTTTACGAGAAAGCAATGAGTCCACCTTATATATTGCTCTTCCACTTATCTAAACAATGTGAGATTAAACTATGCCATATTTTAGAATTTAGAAATAAATAGTCATTTGTCTCTTTGGCCCAATTCTAACACAAGTCAAAGTTTAATTTACTGTCAGCATGCTTAGGTACAGATTGGCATTTCTTCACTGCTTTCCTACGCTCAGATGCCGGATCGATCATCGTGTCAAAGGAAGGGATCTCGATCATTGCAAGTGTTGCCTGATTTTGAATTGGCACGTCTTAAGATATTTCCAATAATATCGTCCCAGCTATTTCTTAACTATATTAAATAATTAAAATCCTACGTAAATGAGAGAGAGGATGTGAGGAGAGATAATATACCGTCTTTTATGCAAGAGATGACTTAGATCCTTAAACCAACGTAAATAGTGAGAATGTGTAAGACATGAAGTTATGGTGAAAATAGTATAAAATAGTTAGATGAATAACTTACTGTTGGAGAGACTGTCTCTAGTGTTATCTTTTGATAAGGTGGAATTATTAGAGATAATCTTAAGAAATAAACTATTATACATGCCTTTACACTTCTAGCTGCCCATTTGTCTTCCTCGAGATAGCCTAAAATTCTACATGCTAGTATGCCACACACTTCTCCATAATCGATAGATCTACTCCAAATGACTTCAGCTTTTGACTTTTTAATTTTGTATGTTTTGCTTTTTCTTTATTTCTTTATATTGTCCGTGATGATATATTTTTTAATTTTAAATTTAATTACATAGGAAAAGATAATAGTAGTTATAGAGTATTTTTAGTTGCTACAGTATTAAAAAAAAAGAATGCTAGACTTATAAACCCCTGGGAACACTACCTGATCCGCGGGTTACAACTTACAACTCAGAAGCAATCTACCTCTAAACAAACAGGTCGAGCCTAGCTTGCAAGTCCGAAACAAACGAATTGTTTAACAAATCAGCCAAGTAGATTGATTGCCAGGTTAGTTATCTGATGATGCCGCGATGTAAAAGCAATTTACCACGCAACCACTCTTGGATTAGTTATCTGCATTTGACATTCGGATGCCGACGTCGACGTGGGTCGTTTGGTCCGATTTTGCGAGATTAATCGGAACGGCTCAAAGAGAGGCAAATTCCATCTGATTTTGTGCGTTTGAAACGACACGATTGTTACCCATAAACAACGCTTACGTTCCCCATCAACGCAAGTTTTTGCTGCGTGTTCGAGAGACCGTCAAGGTAGAACTGGCACCTGCTTTGTTTAATCCGATCCGATTTGACTTCGTTCTACAACTGATTTGTTTAATTCGATTCGATTTGAAACGCGGGCTGGTCCATAAGTCCATGTAAACTTCGAATAGAATAAAACAGATGGGACTCGAACTTGATTCGTGGGTTCGAGAAATTTTCCAGGTAGCACGGGCACTGGTTCTACACCACTTCTATTTAATTCAAATTATGATCGGACTCTGCTTGGTTTTGAGGCTACGTACGTGCGTATCCTGCAACTCCAAGCAATTCGAAGTCAAATTTGAATTGGCATTTTTATGCGACGTGCCCCTGTCATCCAGGCTTGCACGCGTTATTTGGACAGTTTTTGCTGCGTAGAACGTTCAAACGAGAGAAAGAGTTTCAAATTTTGGTCATGTTCTTTTAGAATATCACTGATATATTTTATTTGTATTTTTTTGAGACGACGAAAATGTTAATATAGATAATGTACATTATTTTAAACTTAGAAAGTCGTTTAAAGATGCACTTGAAAAGGATTTTGTTTGTTTCAACTTTTCAAAAAATTAAAGTGAAAAGATAAAAAACAAAGACTAAAAAGAACATGACCTTTAAAATGCCATGTTTGCCTCTATATGATATCTGGCCGGAAGGCGTGGACAACTGCATTATCAATGGCCAAAGCGGCAGCCTGGGAGCAGTGGGCCGCGAGTTCCCGTCTTCCAGATCCTTCCAGCCCGCTTAAAAAACTAGTTGTCCCACCGACATAAGGTCAGGAGTGGTGGAAACTAGCCCACACATTCTTCCGGCCCAAGCCAACCATTATGAAACTTGAAAACACTACACGCACGCAGCCAGTAGGCCGGTAGGCAACTCAGGGCAACCAGCAAGAAATGCTTACCGAAGAAGCACTAATTTGCAAGATGCAATTAGTGCAAAACCTACCGATAATAAAATGATTATATAATTTCACTAAATTATAGGGTATATGTTTGATGGTGAGAACTTGGAAGTCCCAAGTGGCATAAGTTCAACAGAGATAAAAAATGTTCTCTCAGATAAACATGAACATACGAAAACATCTACTTTCTATTATTTTGCTATATATGGATAATGCTAGTTCGATTGATTTCCGACCCTTTTAGTTCCATGCATGTGTTTATTGGAGGATGTTTTTTTTGGTGTATGTGCGTGTTAAGCCTACATAGAAAAAGAAATATATGTGTTGGCAACATGAAGGACTGTAATTTACTTTTCTAGCTAGGAGTAACTGCATTTTCCAATCCGACGCTGGCGTACCCTTGGCAGTTTCGTAGCGGGCCAGCTTAGCTTGCACTTGGCTCCACGCCGCCTTTCCCCCCGCCTATAAAATACAAATCCGCCAATGTTTAAACCATCCAGGAACAAGGGATCACCCACCCCCGATCAAAATTCCCAAACCAAAACCCTCTCCCCGTAGTACTCGTCGAAACCATCACACCGCCAATGGCGGCGACCACTCGAGCCCTCTTCCTCTCCTGCTTCCACAGCGGCAGCTCCGAGGTTAGCCGCCACCTCGCGCTGCGACCGCGGTACCCGTCCATGCCGCGGCGCCCGAACGCGGCGGCGGTCGTCGGAGAAGGAGGCGTCGGCGATCTAGAGGCCGCGGCGGGGTCAGCGGAGGAGGAGGAGAAGGTGGCGGTGTTCTCGGTGTCCGGGATGACGTGCGCCGCGTGCGCGGGCTCGGTGGAGAAGGCCGTCAAGCGGCTCCCGGGCATCCACGACGCCGCCGTCGATGTCCTCGGGGGCCGCGCGCAGGTCGTGTTCTACCCAGCGTTCGTCTCGGTGAGCATCTCAGATACTCCGACCTTGCGCTGTTAGCATTTGTTACGCATGCTGTCATTTTTGCGGCCTTTCTTATGGGGGCCGTTTTCGGACGATACGATCGATCTAGGCATTATGAGAAAACTTTTTGAACTTAGACAATTTTGCGCGATTTTTAAAAGTTTTTTTTGACCCCAAAAATTTGTAGCTAGTTATATGGTTTTGATGTAATCCAGCGTTCTAGATTAGAACGGTTCATCCCGTTAGTTGTGGGTGCATACACGCAAAGTGCTCTATACTTTATACTGGGTCCTTCCGTGAAAAGCCTGGAAGTATATACACGGGGCTTTTAGTTTCAGGACGTCCGAGTATCTCTAAATGGTTTTATTTAGGAAACATTAGCAATTCTGTAGAGAGTATATATAGAGACAAATGCGCAGCTGTGTTAAGTACTCAGGGCATGTAGGCAGTGTCTGAAGAAAATTTTCCTGTGGAAATCCACTGACATAGGCTAGCTTCGTGGTCCACAATTGAGAGGTGTGCCTGGGATTCTCCGATTAGAGAATGTTAAAAAATGTTCTTACAAATGTTTGTACGTATAGTATCACTCGAGGAACTACTTGTGTGGCCTTAATTGATGCTGCATAAGTTGAGAAATACTTGAAATAAGAGGTGGGCTCGTGAAAAGTAAGCTTTGCATTTATTTGCTTTGTTGTGGTTTAGAAAGTTACAGGTAGACAGCTTTGCTTCTGATGTAGAACTGCTAACTGCTTCGTGCCCCTAAACCATGGGTCGATTGGTATCCAGTAACACTCCTAGATGCAAATATTGTGATGTGCACATGCCTGCAGGCTCAATATGAATATGGATTTGAAAAAATAGTGATTCCTGCTTATTTTACAAATTTTCATCTACAAGAGCAGATAACTTTTGATCGTAGACAGATCTTAGAAAGGAAGTGCAACCTAATATGCTTATATGCAGTCATTTGACTCATTTCTAATTTGCCTGATACTCCTACAACAGAATTTGAAATTTAACTAAGGGTGCGTTCATATTAGATGTTGGCTTTGGCTTATGAATAGTAATAACTTGTAGAGAGAGATACTCGTGTGCGATTTTAGCCGATTTAAATAAAGTCACTATAGTGTGTACTACAATCGACTAATAGATCCTACCTTAAAACATTCTGTTTAAAAGGTATATACTGTAGAAAAGCCATTTACTATAGAAAAATAGTTTTAAGAAGCCAACGAACAGCGTCTAACTAAAGTTTCTATCTCAAATTAGGTTGCATATAGCCTGTACCTTTTTTCAGCAGTCCACACTTAATGGAATGCTGATACATACTTTTGTCCTTCTCCTTTTTGAATTTACGTCTTTTACTCTGTTGTACCCTGTATTCAGTTACATAGTTTCAAGTTATTGATCTGTTCATTTGGTGTTCCTTCCACTAGAAACGAGCATATACCCAATTGATTATTAAAATTTCAGGTTGGAATGAATTGTCTTATTCAAGAACAATTTGTCACTCACGTTTCTCATCTCATAATTACTTCCTTTTGTCAGTGGCGCATTTGGGTATACAAAATTGCAATCTTGTCCCCACATTATTATCTCTGAATACCTTCTCAAAAAAGAACTGTTATATTTGGAAAGCGAGATGTATCGCTTTCATCAGTATCATGAAATTTATTAGATCGAAAGGGGTACTTTTTATATTATTGGAAGTCATTTTCCTGCAGTATAAGTGCACTGTTCTAGTTGGATGATGAGACATACTTCATTTGTTTGCCATTATAGGACCCTGAAAAGATTTCATCTCTGTTTCAACATAGTGGCTGCTTGCTCACACACTTCCTTATCGGACAGCGCCTAAGATTTAGCTGGTGTCAATTCTTGCTGCATCTAGTAACTTTAATCAGTAATAGCCACAAAATACCAGCACACTTATGTGTCACTGTCATCTAGGATATAACGGTTCCATTTATGGATAAAGTATAGCGACTAAGAAACTGGGATTACTATTTGAGAAATAATCTTTTTTCTACTGGGATTCCTATTCGAGAAATAATCTTTTTTCTTAAGAATGGAAGTTTTCTTTACACCCTTTTGGTTTGGACTACAGGTATAACGCCAAGCAATATTTTAGTTATCTTTGTCAAGATCCCACTATTAAGTTGAAGCTTGTCTCTTTATAGCTTGGAGTATGATTTGTGCATGGTCTAGTACTTGCGCACCTTCCCCCATGGATATTGGATAGTGCTCCTTTTTCCAATAGTACATTCTAATGATTGAGAATTGGAAAAAGGATTCTCCTTTTTCTGTGAAGCTGTCAAATTTCCAGAGAACCAATGACCATTTTGATGATTGATCACTACACTCAAAGGTCAATTCAGACGTTAGACAAAATATAAATGTCAATGCCTTTACACACTAATCCTCAAATTATGTCTCCTGGGCACTTTTTTTGCTTCTTTACTTTATATACTCAAGAAAACACATAATCATGAACAAACATTATTGTTTGAATAATTTAACAGCTGAGATCGCACATGTTTCAGTTAATCAGAACAATCTAATTATAGTAATTACACTAATTTTTTGCTCACTTCGTTTATTGTGTATTTTGATCGACAGTGAATAAATTATTTGCAATGCACCTGAAACTCATTTACGTTCTTTCAGTAATTTTACTTCATGATTTTACAGAGTACATGCCCATGTTATTCAATCTTTTTTCCTATATATATTTGGATATTGTTTTCATGAATGCCTTTTGACAGGAGGAAAAAATCAGGGAAACCATCGAGGATGTTGGTTTTGAAGCTAAGCTGATCGATGAGGAGGTCAAGGAAAAGAACATTCTAGTATGCAGGCTGCACATAAAAGGAATGATCTGCACGTCTTGTGCAAGCACAGTTGAATCTGTCTTGCGAGCTGTTCGAGGGGTTCAAAGAGCTTCGGTTGCGTTGGCTACTGAAGAGGCAGAAATCCGTTATGATCGCAGGATCATTTCTGCTAGCCAACTATTCCGTGCAGCTGAAGAAACTGGCTTTGAAGCGATACTGGTCACCACGGGAGAAGATCGGAGCAGGATATACCTCAAAGTGGATGGCATTCTCAACGAGAGATCAATCGAGATAGTGGAAAGCTCTGTCCAAGCTCTTCCTGGTGTGGAAGACATAAAAGTCGACACCGAGCTCCACAAGATCACCATCTCGTACAAGCCTGACCAGACAGGTCCCCGAGACCTCATCGAAGTCATCGAGTCAGCTGCATCTGGTCATGTTACTGTATCAATATATCCGGAAGCTGATGGAAGGGAGCAGCATAGACATGGGGAGATCAAGCGATACAAGCAGTCTTTCTTGTGGAGCTTAGTATTCACCATTCCGGTGTTCCTCACGTCCATGGTGTTCATGTACATCCCAGGTCTGAAGGGTGGGCTGGACAAAAAGGTTATCAACATGATGAGTATTGGTGAACTACTGCGGTGGATTTTGTCGACACCTGTCCAATTTGTAATTGGCCGCAAATTTTATACTGGTGCTTACAAGGCGATGTGCCACAGTTCGCCGAACATGGATGTGCTCATTGCTCTAGGGACCAACACGGCTTACTTCTACTCGGTTTACTCGGTTCTCCGAGCTGCCACCTCTGAGAATTACATGGCAACTGATTTTTTTGAGACTAGTTCGATGCTCATATCATTTATCCTTCTTGGAAAGTATCTTGAGATATTGGCAAAAGGAAAGACCTCTGAGGCTATTGCCAAGCTGATGGATCTTGCACCGGAAACTGCAACAATGCTGATGTACGACCACGAAGGGAATGTTGTAGGCGAGAAAGAGATTGACAGCCGGTTGATTCAGAAAAATGATGTGATCAAAATAGTTCCGGGTGGGAAAGTTGCTTCCGATGGCTTTGTTATTTGGGGCCAGAGCCATGTGAATGAAAGCATGATCACTGGAGAATCACGGCCCGTGGCAAAGAGGAAGGGTGACACTGTGATCGGAGGGACGGTGAACGAGAATGGTGTACTCCATGTCCGGGCAACATTTGTTGGATCAGAGAGTGCCCTGGCACAGATTGTAAGGCTAGTAGAGTCAGCACAAATGGCAAAAGCTCCTGTGCAGAAGTTTGCTGATCAGATATCTAAAGTCTTTGTCCCCATGGTAAGTTCAGTTACATTGTGGTAATCCAATCGACGGCGCATTATTACCAATGCTGAACAATCTGCTTCATGTTTGCAGGTCATCGTTGTTTCTTTGCTTACTTGGCTTGCATGGTTCTTAGCTGGGAGGTTCCATGGCTACCCTACCTCGTGGATACCATCTTCCATGGATAGTTTTCAGCTAGCTCTTCAGTTCGGGATATCAGTTATGGTGATCGCCTGTCCTTGCGCCCTAGGGCTGGCAACTCCAACTGCCGTGATGGTTGCAACTGGAGTCGGTGCCTCGCAAGGTGTTCTGATCAAGGGTGGGCAAGCCCTGGAGAGTGCACAGAAGGTCTAAAAAAGATCATTATACATTTGGGCACTCATTTTTTGCAGAAAGTGCTTCAAATTGTTGACAAACATTATTTTTATGGCATTTTATAGGTGGACTGTATCGTTTTTGACAAGACAGGAACACTAACCATTGGGAAGCCTGTTGTCGTCAACACCAGGCTTTTAAAAAACATGGTCTTGCGTGAATTCTACGACTATGTTGCAGCAGCAGAGGTATATTTTCCAACTCAGTGTGTATTTTTAGCAGAAATATTTTTTTTCCATTGTTTGAAAAGATATTTTACTCAAATTCGAACGATTCTGGTCTCATTCAGGTCAACAGCGAGCACCCCCTGGCGAAGGCGATAGTGGAGCATGCCAAGAAGTTCCACCCAGAAGAAAACCATATCTGGCCTGAAGCTAGGGATTTCATTTCAGTAACTGGACACGGTGTCAAGGCAAAAGTCAGTGACAAGAGTGTCACTGTGGGCAACAAGAGATTTATGTTGTCCTCGGACATTGATATCCCCGGGGAAGCTTCGGAAATACTTGATGAAGAAGAGGAGAAGGCGCAGACAGGGATTATTGTGGCTATGGATCAAGAAGTTGTGGGCATAATCTCTGTATCTGATCCGATAAAACCAAACGCCCATGAAGTGATATCATATCTCAAGTCCATGAAGGTGGAGTGTATAATGGTGACTGGGGACAACTGGGGAACTGCCAAGGCCATCGGCAAAGAGGTAGGCATTGAAAAGATCGTCGCAGAAGCGAAACCGGAGCAGAAGGCTGAGAGGGTGAAGGAGCTTCAGGTGAGATATATAATATGCTTGCTTTGTGAATTTATTGCGTTTATCGTACAATCATTCAGCCATTCACTGCCTATATATGAATTTAAATTCTTGCAGTTGAGTGGAAGAACCGTGGCGATGGTTGGCGATGGAATCAACGACTCCCCAGCGCTCGTGTCGGCTGACGTCGGCCTGGCGATCGGCGCGGGCACCGATGTCGCCATTGAAGCGGCCGACATTGTCCTCATGAAGAGCAACTTGGAGGATGTGATCACTGCCATCGATCTGTCCAGGAAAACCTTCTTCCGCATACGGATGAACTACGTGTGGGCGCTAGGCTACAACATCATCGGCATACCAATTGCTGCGGGGGTGCTGTTCCCATCGACCCGGTTCCGCTTGCCGCCATGGGTCGCCGGCGCTGCAATGGCGGCATCCTCCGTCAGTGTCGTCTGCTGGTCCCTGCTGTTGAGGTACTACAAGAGCCCAAAGTATCTGGGCCATTGATCATACAGGTGCGACTAGCATAGCCAAGCATAGCATCTAAATGTAATAAGCTGTAGATATCTGTAACTCCGTGGTATGTGTTGGGTGATCTAGAGAACTACCAGGACAGTGGTTGCCTAGTATAAAATGTACATAACTACATATGCATAAATCGTGTATGTGTGTTAGGTAAGAATTGATTATACCGGTCCACTTTAACAAGTGTACCAATATCCGAGGCTAAAAAAAATGTTCTGAATATTTTGATCGATCTCATCATGTTCTCATGTGATTTGTCCAACATGATAGAAATACGATGTAGTCCCCAGTCTACAACTTGACCTTTCAAGAAGCGAATTGAGCAGCTTGAAGGGGTCAGATCGAACTATGACTGGGGTCAAATTCAAAAGCATAAACTAAAAGCTGGTGCTTCGTGACGATGCTAGAGCCTAGAAGGATGTTTATTCACGGTGGGTTTGTCTGTCCTTCCTGTGGGTGATGTCAGTTACCACCTAGCACGTTAAGAGCGCAATACGCACACTGGCAACCGAAAGGAAATCCTGATATAAAGTGATGCTCCTAGTAGATAATGTGCGTGGCTCGCAACGAGAACAGTAGCAAGCTGGGCCGAAAGATGGGAATGCTTGCTACCGTAGAACTCCTTGCCTGGCATGCACTTTGCTTTTCGCAACAACCATATATACCCGGCCACGCTTACTGGCCATGCCCATGCGCCTATGCGTCACGCGTGATGCATGTATGCATAACGCGTGTCAGGTCCAAAACGCAACGGAACTTCGGAGTCTCGAACATGCTCCGGTCGTTTACAACCGTTGGCCCTCACCAGCAACCGCGCGAGCGTGCCATGCAGACATGCACGACGACGGCGACCGCGCGCATGGCCGTACGTGAACGGGACGGCGAATGAACGGGACGGCGCATGGCCGTACGCACGCTGCTCGTGTCCAAACAGCGGCTCCAGGTACAGGGGCCCGGATAGTCGGATGCTTGCAGTAGCTCTCGCCTTCTGCGACTTTTTTTCCTATATATATATGCGTCGAACGAGACCGTCCGTCTGATCCGATCGGACGGTGCAGCCGCAGTGCGCAGCAGCTCGAGTTGACTAGCGTGCCACGATTCCGCTCCGTTCGCACGTGGCGGGTCCCCAGCCGCAGGCGCCGACGAGCTTGCTCCTGCGTGGGCCACACATCGCGGACGCGGGCGTTCACACCTGTGTTACCTCTGTAGCTTCGGCCGTAAGATATTAATATCCACAGGCCCCGGACCCCGTGGCCGTGGGCCTGGCCCAATAAATTATCCGGTGGCGTCTCTCCGTCTCGGCCCACCGCTCAGCTTTAACTCTCTCGCTTTCGTCGTCTCCACGCTACCGCCTCGCAACCACCCGCTTCTTCCTGAGCCCGCTCGGTCTCCGCCGCCGCTCCGTCCGGTCGCGCCGGGAATCTCGCCGTCCGCTCCAGCATGGCCGCCGCGTCGTCCGCCACCTCCGTCCACGACTTCACCGTCAAGGTCAGCTCCGCTCGCCTCGCCCCCCAAAATGTTTCCACACGTAGCTAGGGGCCTAGGGTCCTTAGGTCTCTATTTTTCGCATACTAGTAGATCCCCTGCTTGGCCTGCCCCGAACCCGAGGCCCGCGCCGCTCGAGTTGTGTGCTTACCTTGCGCTTTGGTGATTCGCGTGGAGCTTCGTGTGAATTTTGGCTCAGTAAACCGACCAAGTTCGTTGATCATTAGTTGGATGTTTTACCGAATTTGTAGAAGATGAAACGTGAATTATGCGGTATGAGTCTAAACTCTGAAGAGCGCGTTTTGCTCGGTGCGCGTGTGTTCGCAGGATGCAAGCGGGAAAGACGTGGACCTGAGCGTCTACAAGGAGAAGGTTCTTCTCATTGTTAACGTCGCATCTCAGTGGTACGAATCAACCGCATAACCCCGCACAATTACTTCCCTTCTGTCCAGCTATACTCAATTTTACAAGCACAGCGTATTTAGAATTTTAGATCATATTGTTATTGTTTGGTTCACTGCAAAAAATGGTCCAAATCGATAAGTTGCTGCTGCCTTCTTTATGGAATCATTTCTGCCCCTTACTTGATTGTCCAAACTAATGTCTCTGCCTACTTCTTTCCTTGTCTGACGTAGACATCAATTGTTTTTCCTATAAAAAATCGTTTCTCCTTGCACTGCTAATTTACCAATTGTTTCAGTGGCTTAACTAACTCCAACTACACCGAGCTGAGCCAGCTGTATGAGAAGTACAAGGACCAAGGTGTTTCCCTGACCCGCTGCTTTTCTTCACTTTGGAATATCTATCTATCTGGTTCATGGTCATATACTCAGAATGTATTACTCATTACTGGGTTTTAGTTTACTTAACAGTCAGTAGTTCTTCGATTTAAACAACAAACTTTGGTTGTTGGGGGTGCTGACCGCCAGGTTCTATGGCCAATTTGTGGTTGTATAGGCTTTGAGACCTTGGCTTTCCCATGCAACCAGTTTGGTGGGCAGGAGCCTGGCAGCAATGAGGAGATTGTCCAGTTTGCCTGCACTCGCTTCAAGGCCGAGTACCCCATTTTTGACAAGGTAAATTTGTGCACTGTTTTTCCTCAACCAAAGTAATGCATGTACCTGTTTCAATGTGAAACAAACAGTGAACTGCTTGAGTAGGATGATATCAGCTTATTATTATGCATGGTATCGGTGATGGCCCATGAATCTTCATTTTAAGGATATTCAATCCAAGAAGAATGGTTTCTTGTGGAGTAGTACTGAGCCCTAGCTCTTATTATCTGCCAGGTTGATGTCAATGGCAACAATGCTGCGCCCCTGTACAAGTTCCTGAAGTCTAGCAAAGGTGGCCTTTTCGGCGACAGCATCAAGTGGAACTTCTCCAAGTTCTTGGTTGACAAGGAGGGGCGTGTCGTGGACCGCTATGCGCCGACCACTTCCCCTCTGAGCATTGAGGTAACTTACAGCACTGCAATTCACATTCCACTTGCACAAGCCAAATTGCTAAGAGGTCATCGTAACACTTCCTTTCTATCTCTGCAGAAGGATATCAAGAAGCTGCTTGGGAGCTCTTAAACCATCTGGCTGGAGCCTGTCGAAAAATCTGCACTTCTGCACTGCATTCAGCGCTAAAACAGAAATAATGTTGTGTTTAATAAAAAATTGTGCTCAGCATTACAGAGGTTGCGTCTGCTATGTTTCCTTACATCCTACTCTGTACTTGTATATGTCGTTTTAATGAATTCCCGATGCTGTACCGGTTCGATATGCCTTTCATTGGATCGCACACGATCTAGCTTGTTGTAATGCCCCACTCATGCGCGTTCCAATGGTTTGAGATGAATCAGAGAAGCTAGCTGCTTCACCATACATTTCCACATGACAAATGCTCAGAAGACGGCCATCCCAATGCGCACTTCGTAATCCTTCAACACAATATGAGTTGCTGTGACTAATTTATCCGGGATATAACACCACCTGTTTCTGAATAAGCTAACTATGTATCGCTATTACATTTTTCAAAATTACTCATTATTATATTTTAAAACTACTCTTCCTCCGTGAGCTACGTGTTTGGTTTGGAAGTACTCTTCCCTCTACAAAGTCTGATTATATTTGGGCTTTCAACAGCTCAACCCTTGTAACAGCTGTTTGGTATCTCCATAATGTAAGGCTATCTTCATGCATATAGTGCTAACCATTGGTCAGGTCAATGCCATGGTGCCCAAGCTTGACATCTTCAATCCTAGACCACGCAAACTGAGGCAGAGGAGAAATGGGTTAATCAGTCAGTGCATTAGCATGATAGCTTGCACGTTCCAGATCCCAAGGTACTTTCAGCTCAGTAAGTTGGCTATCACTTGTATTTGCTTCATTCTTTGCCTTTGTCACCCTGTAATTGAAGCCTCCAGCGATCACCTGAGTAAACAACACACAAGAAAATATTCAATCAAAAACTTTCTGCCGAGAGTTTCTACACCATAGCATTATGTGTCATGAACCGGGGTAAACACCACCAAGAAGATGGCCGAATGGTGTCGGCGTAGAAGGAGAGGGAGAGAGACTAGAGATTTAGACGGGGAAGGCTTTAGTATTTCTCTCATTGATTACAATAGCATACGGTAGCCCCCTTATATAGATGGCTCCTCCTAACAGATAGAATCTAATCCCAATCATATCTCTAACAGATATAGTAATTAATATTATATCTCTAACTATATCTTTAACATAAGGAAACTAATCTCTAACTTCTAATAATAGACCGACTAGGCCTTGGGCCCAAGGCCCACACCCCTGACATTATGCTTTCCATTTTCTTTGTTCTTATGCTTTCCACTTTCTTTGTTCTAGGTGGTGACCGGTTCGGCTGAAAAGCTCATGGCTTATGGCTGAAAACACTGTAGCTGGCTGAAAAACGCACTGTAGCTGACAGAGGCTTATTTAGCATAATTAAATTTAAAAATATAAAAAAATATGTTAGCCCATTACGTATAATACAAACAAATACGGGAAAAAAAGAACCGGCAAAAAAGCTCAACAAAAAGCCAAAAGTTCAGAAAAAGACGAAATTTATAAATAGTGCAAAATAAGCCAGAAGTCGAAGCTGAGTTGATCAGTCCAGTTGACAATTGACAAAAGTATTCCATGTACCTGCACAGGATTTGCAGCAATCAACGGTCCTCCAATGCTACCTCCAAATATGCTGCCGCAGGGAGTAGAAACAACAATGCTTAAACCCCCCAGTGCGGTTTCTTGACCCAGCCTCATCAGACAGCAGATAAGAGCCTTTTAGTGAAACTATCTCAAAATGACCCTGCAAAAACAATTTACAGTAATGAACAAGAGGTGGAAAGGGTTTTTTCAGGATCCATGAAGGACTGAAGGAGGAACCAATTTTCTCACACTATATTAGGAGCTCAAGAATTTGTACTAGGTTGCTAGCCTACAAGGAATTGAGATAAGCAATCCGTTGCTGAAGAAGGGGGGTGCAGTAGTATCTAACGTTTGATACATGAGAACACTGAGGGCGAACCTGGTAAACTGCATTGTCAAAGCCACCTGAATGTGAAGACAGGCGGAGAGTTACAGTTGAGACAGGGCCATTCGCTGATAGAATGCAGATGGATTTGGCATGCAGCTCTGATAACAACATGATCTTGGAGGTAATATCCTTTGTGTAAAAGCACTTTCATCATTGCTGTTAGACTATAGACACCAATATTAACAATGCATAACTCTTCTCTCACAACTAGTTCTGAATCCACCAATTTTTCTTCAGAAATAGGAACAAAATGAGAAAAGTAGGAACCAAGCAGTGTTTCCTATCACATGATGACCATAAACACCACCAGAACGAAGAGGTGAAATGGGTAAAACAGTCAACATTTACTGCAGAAGCCTGAGAAGAGAAGAAAATACCGTGGTCCATCATACATGAATCAAGGGCTTGCTCAGTTGCATAAAAACAGGACGAGCACAAGATCTCATACAGATTGCACCGCACATGTACAAGCATACTACTGATTTCTTTGAAATAGTTATGGAAATTATGGTAGCCAAATAAATATTACTAATGTTGAGAACATGTAGTAATAGTAGAATGAAGTTCAGACTCATCTCAATTTGGTAGATGGTAGTGAAAAATGCTCGCATTGCAGATAATATGCTCCAAAGGACAGTAAACTAATAATATTATATATTTTCACACTTCACACAGTATACTGACTAAATCGGGTCAGGATGAGAAAATGGGAACATTGCTCAGCAACCGAAAGTCCATATTAAGCAAAGGCGACAAATAGTAAAACAAAACACAATGACAAAAGAAAAATATGCCTGACTTGTAATTTGCAACTTGAGAAGATGGACTGCATACCTCTCCCTAATTTATAAGCAGTACATGTGGAGTAAATGCCTCTCCAGCTGAACAGCCTCCTGCGATCGAAAAATAATTTCGGTAAGGCCACTTAATGAACATAAGCAGTGAACTTAGGCAATAAGGTAAACTTCCAGTTACACACTCAAAAAGCAGTGAACTTGGGTAATAAGGTAAACTTCCAGTTACACACTCAAAATCAAACCACTGGGTAGTATTCACAGGAGACAAGTACAATCATATCACGTGCTTCAATTGCCAGATTTCCAGACAATGTAGAGCCCATACTCATCTGTTGTACTGTGTGAAAAAATGACATCTGCGATCATGTGGCATTGTCACGGTGGACCTCACGATGATAGATTACAAATGGAAAAAGAGCTTCGTTTATCCAAAACAGTTGCAACGAGAACATGGCCGATAATTTCATTATTATCACGTTCTAGCACCCATTACATCACCACAGCTCCAACTAATATGCTACGTATTCTCTAAGTTCGCTCCCTAGATCACCCATTAATTAATCCCCCACACATCACATCACATCCAAATCATGCCCAAATCCTAACTAAAATAAACAGGAAAAGTACAGCACCACTATGTTCTTTTATATTGTGGCTTATAGTTTAAATTTTTGATTTTTACTGTTTATGTTTATGAGAGACAATATATAAAGAAAAATAGTTATATAATATTTTGACCGATGCAGCTGAATTTAGTATACTGTTTACTATAATCTTTTTATTAACCCATCTTAAAAAATAATTTTTTTGAAAATTAGTTACTGTAGCATAAATCATAAATCACAAGCTGCAATTAACCAACCAAAAGAGCGCAAATGGAGGAATGAACAGCGCGCGCTAAGGGGGGCTCTGTTTCTCCCTCACGGCACCAACCAAGAAGAGCGAGCTGCGAGCCTGCGACTGCGACTTTCCCCCGGCCTTCGGTGGCCGGCCCCTCCGCTTCCCCGTCTTCTTCTCCGCCGATGAAGCCATCACCGCCGGCGCGCGCATTGCTGTGTGGGGACTGAGGTGGGGCACCTAGAGTACGCCGCCGCCTTCGATGAAGATTGAAGAGAGGCGTGCAAGTGTGCAACCCTAGGTGGCTGTTCTTTGTTGGCCTTCGCGGGCAGATCAGTGGCTTTGCAGAGCTGCAGGTTTTTTGGTTGCTTTGTGGAAAGCAGATGGTTAAGTAGTAGAAGATGGATAATTAGTGTTTTTAGAGAGGAAATAATCTTTTTTAGAGGGAATTGAGAGGATTACTGTAGAGAAATTATGGGCTGAGTGAGCCCCAAAAAGATTTTGGTCTTGGTTGGGTTTAAATCCACCCGATATGCATTGTGCTTAAGTCCATTGGAAATCCAAAGTCTGTTTTGTATGCTGTATCAACTTGTCCCAAATAACATACTGAAATCCTAGAGTTCTATTTTGACTCACTCTATTTTAAAAAGATACTACAAATTTGCAATTTAACATTAATCTCTTGAGAACTCGCCTTCCTCTCTCTCTAAAAAAAAGAAAGAAAGAAAGAAAAAGCTCGCCATAGTCGTTTGGACAAGCAACTTCTTTTCCTCCTATAGTATGTCCTACTGTTGTCATATGGTCAATGTAAATTGGAAGCATTTACACGATTGTGTTACCACGCAAGACCATTTTCATGGTACACCCATATGGTGATACCATCCATGGTTCTGTGTACCATGCACATTAGTGTGTCGGTTAGGTCACTCTAAATAGTAGACATTGCACAGCTATATCTATATCCTTTATGTTATCTAGAAAAGAACTTTCTCAGTACATAGTATCCATTTATGAACCCAAACAATAAACAATCGTCTCCACTCTCACGGTCTCACCATTCACATTCACTCTCTCCGTTTTACATCGCCGATTGCCTCCCACTCCTCCGCCTCCTCCTCGATCTCCTCTCCTCACCAGTGCGGGCGGCTGGCCAACTCCTTCCCCTCCACCTCGGTCTCCCCTCCTCACCGGCGACAGCAATCGGCTGACTTTTTCCCCTCTCCCCACCGGCGACAGCATTCGGCTAACTTTTCCCCCTCCACATCTTTCTCCCCTCCTCACCGGCAACATCAGTCGGCTGACTTTTTCCCCTCCACCTCTTTCCCCTCTCCTCACCGGCGACAGCATTCGGCTAACTTTTTCCCCTCCACCTCTTTCTCCCCTCCTCACCGGCGATAACAATCGGCCTACTCCTTCCCTTGCACCTTGTTCTCCCCCTCCTCACCGGTGCCAATGCCCAGCCAAGTCCTTCATCCTCCACCTTGGTCTCCCCTCTGTCGCCTCCTTCCCTTCCTCTGCCTGCCACCTCCTAGATCCGGCCAGAGCTATGTCGGCAATGCCCAGATTTGGTCAGATTTGAGTTGTGCCCATTGTGGTGGCATCGGTGAGGGGGTGGCGAGCAGACAGGCAACACCATGATGAGATCAGGCACGACAACGGCTGCCTCGGGTGTGGTGGCCAATGGCCTGCACCGACGAGCATGACAATGAAGTTGAGCACTGTGAGGAGGTCGGGTGTGGTGGCCCACGGCCCACGCCGATGAGCACGGCGATGAATCGAGCAGGACAAGGAGGTCGAGCGTGGTGGTCGATGGCTCGGTTGTGCAATGGCAACGTGGCAGGCACGATAGCCGACGTGCAAGCGATGAGCTCTGGCGTCGGGCGGAGAGGCTTGGCGACGCGATGGGCCGGTGTGAAGCCCCGCGCGGTGGGACGATGTGAAGCGGCGGCACGGCAATCCGGAGTGGAGTAGGTACGAGTTTTAATGATGTGGGGCCCACAAATTATGTGTAGAATTGTGTGTCTGTTTTATATGAGACACTGCCTCCCTCCTCTCTTTTAATTTTCTCTCCGTCTCAGCATGAACCATAGTTAAAATGCTAATTAATGCTACAGATACTTAACTAGGACATATTGGGAGCCCTCATGGCAACAAGAAACCAAGCATCCGTACTAGGTGCATGATTAGTGGATATTCATACACGTGCATATAGAAAATTTAAGTAGAGAACAGTCGAGGAACAAGTACAACTGTCCATGCCTGTCTACAGCGAGGGGACAGTCCCATTGATTTGAATGCATGCATCCATGCATTATTGCCTTATTTCTAATAACTAGTTGTGTGCCCGTGCGTTGCAACGGAAAATCAAATACTATATACATTTGCTTTCATTTAGATGAGAATATATTGTAGAAAAATTTCAGGCCAACATTGATGATAAATCAGATAGCATATCTCTAATGTTGCTTAATCATTGGCAAACTCAGTAATAATGTGACACAAAACCATGGTGAGATGTGCAATAGATTTAAGAAGAAACCATGGCGAGGGCAGAGCGGCGAAGGTGGGAGGGTAGGAGCCGAGGGCGGAGCGGCGGAGGAGGGAGGGGAGCAGGCGAGGGCAGAGCGGCGGCGGAGGAGGGAGGGGAGGAGGCGCACGGGATTCGGTGGGGAGGCAGGCGCCTGGTCGTGAGGAGGGCGGAGGACTGTGGGGAGGAGGCGAGGCGGAGGTCTCAGCGCCGGAGGACTGTGGGGAGGAGGCGAGGGCGGAGCGGTGAAGGTGGGAGGTTAGGAGGCGAGGGCGGAGCGGCAGAGGAGGGAGGGGAGCAGGCGAGGGCAGAGCGGCGGCGGAGGAGGGAGGGGAGGAGGCGCACGGGATTCGGTGGGGAGGCAGGCGCCCGGTCGTGAGGAGGCAGGCGCCCGGTCGTGAGGAGGGCGGAGGACTGTGGGGAGGAGCAGAAGTTGCGCACGACATTTGATTTTGGGGGAGGAGAGAAGCAGAGAGGCCCTACATGTCGGCGCTTTTTTTCTATGAGAGGGTGGCAGAGCGTCGAACGCACCATCACCTTCAACTCGTGCTTTTAAGAGTAGAGATTGATAGTAGATCGAAATTTTGCAATCAAACGTAAAGTGCATTTAATGTAGCCAACCACTCATTGCCATGTCATGGAAGCATGCACGAGTTGCCCTACCAATTTCGTGGCAAAGGAATTAGTCGCCCTAGTAACGACTAAGGGCATCTTTAATAGTACAATATTAGTTATCTCTTAGCTATATTAAATAAGTAAAATTCTATGTGTAGGAGAGAGATGATGAGGAGAAATAATATGTTATCTTTTATGTAAGAGATAATTTGAGCCCATAAATCTATGTAAATAGCTGAATGCCCGTGCGTTACTACGGATTTTTAAAATTTATCGTACTACATGTTTTAAAACTCACGGGTACATACAGACATGTTCTAGGTCTTAAATAAATCGTATATCACATACAAGATAACTATGAGCATGAAGTGTAGGATGCACCATCACCTTGAACTCCTCTTTTTAAGGAGTAGAGATAGAGATATGAAGATAAAAGAAGTACATGTAATGTAAGTGGAAATAGTTTTGAGTGTATACTGCAATACGGAAGCAGCTCTTAAAGATTTAAATATTGACAAAAATTACTGTGAACAACAAACCTGCCCATCTGCTGTGGTAAACTCTGTATCAATGGCATCACGGGTTGTCCCACTAACTGGGCTCACAATAGTTCTATCTTCCCCAACCAAAGCATTTAGAATACTACTTTTCCCGACGTTTGGTCTTCCAACAATGGCAATAGCAGGAACATAGTTTTCGTCTTCTTCAACACCATCCAATCCCTGCAAAGCCCCACAAGTTACTTGCTGTGAGGTAATAGATAAACTATCTTCATATAACGGAGGGGGGAAATGTCAGGTAATGTAGGAAAAGAAGAATATAGTAAAAAGACAAAAAAAAACTATAGTTTCTGAACTAAGGTCAGAAGATCACTGGATAGGGTGCTAGATAGAGCCACTGGTGGGTCCCAATTATTTCAAGTGGCTGTATCACACATTCACACTTTCAGTTTTGTGGAATGAGAGCAATACACTGCACGGTGAACAGTTTTGTTCTTTCACTTACTAAAAGGCCATCCATAATAAATTACCCGTCTTTTTGCAAAAAAAAAATTGTTTTACCTCCATAGTCAAGAGTCATGTAGCTATTGTCGTAAAGTCCGATCATTATTTCAAACCATTTCATAAAGGTTTCCAATCATTAACAGAAAAGAGCATCAGCCATGCATGTGCAATAAAACATTGTCTGGATAAATATTGTAATTTCAATACCTCAACATTTTTCAACTCTGAACAGACCAGATCAAGGAGCTCTCCGGTTCCGGTGCCAGTAATAGCAGATATTGGAAGAGGAGAAAACCTGGCAGGAAGTAGCAGACAGATGAGCTGAGCACCCAACAATATTAGAAAGCCGACTGCTAGATAGTTAAAGAAAAAGCACACCATCAACAAACAAGAGAGGTCCTTGTTAAATATTAAATTTACAGTCATGGTACAAGAAGTGTGTTGGAGACAACGGATTAAAGCAGCATCATTTTTTACATACCATGTAAATAAATTTTGGGATCTTACATGCTGAACCACTAAAATTTTGATGCTTTACGCATTTATAGCTTGTTTACAGTTCACATAAGACAAGTGGATTGTTTGTCCTTTGTGTGGAGCACAAAATTATGTCAGTTCTAGTGTCCCATTTCCAGTACAACCATTATTGTCCAAAATATAACATAAAAATCAATCCAATACTGCGTAATCTTTTTGAAATGCTACTGAACTGAATGATATGTAACTATAACAGGGAAATGCGGTAAGTTGTATGCTCACCCTAATGACCAAAAATCTAATACTTGCATTTGGCCTTTCTGGGGAGATTCACACTTGTTTACAACAAGTATAACACACTTGTAGTTAAGATATTCCTCTGAAATCTGCATGTTCATCGGAAAAATTGTAGTTAACTGAATTTTGATGCAAATTTAAGGGATTGAAGCAGAATTTAAACCAAAAGAGCAACTCACTTGGTTAAGAAATCCTCTCCTCCATGTCCAGGTTTGTATCTACGTGGTTGAGGAGCTGCAGAGTTATCAATATTAGTAAAACTTCCAAGAACAAAAAAAATTGAAATTCTCGAGGCACCTACTCACACGTCACAACACACTCACTGAAAAAAGCATGTTCAACACAAGCTATTCATGCACACAAAATTTTATTAATCAATATGCAGAGAAGTCCAGTTTCAGATACAGTGGAGAGTGATGCAGGTTCCCAATTGATCAGATCATTTTACCACAAAAGTCAGGCTGAACTTCTAGCTGGCCGCCCACGGCAACGACTACGCCGTCTGGGAGAAGGGCGCAGCAGGGACCCGCAAGCGGAGCTGAAGCCTCAACTGCATCATTTCGAGCATGATTTCCAGTGCTACGTACCCCTCATGATTTATTTCTGCCATATATGTGCCGATATGGTTACGTATCATTTAGCTATGAATAATTGTACCCAAGCTGAATACTGTGAAATGCTCACATGGCACTAAATAAGCTAGCACTTTCCTCTACAGTATGTATGTTGCATAAGAGGCAACTACGCTATCTGTATGTTTCCATGAATTGTACACAATAAAAGTTTCTACACCACACTGAATACTCAATGGGATACTTCAGCATATGTTTTAATTGTTAGAAAAAGAAAACTAACAAGAAGCTCAATTCCCATTCAGTGTCACTATAAAGCTGAATCACAGGAACATTGGCAGAGCACAACTGCATAAGATTGAACAAAAGTTTCAGGATAAAACCAGGAATTTCAGCATCTTTCCTGTAGTTTGAGCTATAAGCAATTGGGGGCAGACAATTATTGTATACGGAATGCCCATCTTGTGTAATTTCCAACAGCAAATGTATACGAAATCGGTTTCAACGCACTTACGAGAGAGGGGATCCGGGGGGAAGTGACTCCATACTGCCTCCACACAACGATCCTCGCGGCCCAGGTCGCCGCCTCGCCCCTTGCCTCCTAGCGCCGCCTCGTGGTCTAGGGCTCGAGGAAGAGGAGCCGCCGTGGTCTAGGGCTCGAGGAAGGGAGCCGATTTAGCTGCTGCCGTGATTTAGGGGAGGTGCAGGTGGACAGCGGGGATGGGGGTTGCAGGCGCTCACGCCGCCATGGCCGCCTGCTCAGGAGAAGATGGGGATGAGAGGAAATGGCTCGGGTGAGATGGAAGACCAGTTGTTTTGGCTAATCATCCCATCCAGTCGCACTCAAGTATCGCTGACCTTGATGGGGATGCCGCCGGAGTTGGGAGTCGCCATTGCCGCCGGCGAGAGGGAGGGCGTCGAACAACAGATCCGCTCGTCGTCGCTCGGTCGTCGGGAGGGGGAGGCGGTTCGGGGAGGAGGATGCGGCGGCGCGGGGCGGGGGGGGGGGGTGAGGGCGGGAGCGCGGGCTGCCGAGGAGGGTGGGGGCGCGGAGGAGCGGCGGCGGCGCGGGGCGGGGGGTGAGGGCGGGAGCGCGGGCTGGCGAGGAGGGTGGGGGCGCGGAGGAGCGGCGGCGGCGCGGGGGGGGGGGGGGGGGACGTGGTGAGGGCGGAGGGAGGGGAGGAGGCGAGGGCGGCGCGGTGGTGGAGGAGGGAGCGGAGGAGGCGAGGGCGGCGCGGTGGCGGAGGAGGGAGCGGAGGAGGCGCGGGCGGCGCGGTGGCGGAGGAGGCGAGGGCGGCGCGGCGACGGAGGGAGGGAGGGGAGGTCGGCGCGACGGCGGAGGAGGGAGGGGAGGACCTGGGCGCGGAGGAGCGGCGGCGGCGCGGGGCGGGGGGTGAGGGCGGGAGCGCGGGCTGGCGAGGAGGGTGGGGGCGCGGAGAAGCGGCGGCGGCGCGGGGGGGGGGGGGGACGTGGTGAGGGCGGAGGGAGGGGAGGAGGCGAGGGCGGCGCGGTGGCGGAGGAGGGAGCGGAGGAGGCGAGGGCGGCGCGGTGGCGGAGGAGGGAGCGGAGGAGGCGAGGGCGGCGCGGTGGCGGAGGAGGGAGCGGAGGAGGCGCGGGCGGCGCGGTGGCGGAGGAGGGAGCGGAGGAGGCGAGGGCGGCGCGGCGACGGAGGGAGGGAGGGGAGGAGGCGAGGGCGGCGCGGCGACGGAGGGAGGGGAGGTCGGCGCGACGGCGGAGGAGGGAGGGGAGGACCTGGGCGCGGAAGAAACGTGGTGCGCGGGGGAGGCAGCCGCACGCCCGCACGGGAATGGGGGGAGGGGCGGGCGAACGGGTTTCGGGGTGGGATGGGCTGCGTAGAATTCACCATCACCTTCGACTCATCTTTTTAGGAGTAGAGACTAATAAGCCTATAGGTGGATTTAGGCCGTTCGTGAATTCGAACGGGACGAACAAAAGACAGGAAACAAATCTGCTAGTAGCTCGCAAGCAAACACAAACGTGACAGACGGCCTCTGCTAGATCAAGCTTAAATGAAAAATTTTACGGCGGCCAGACCCCTTCACTGTGTGATGTGAGCAATGAACGCCTCCATGTCCGCCCACGACGAGCTGCCCTTCGCCACGGCGGCACGAACGTCCTTGGCGAGCGCCTTCGCCGTCCTCCGCACGGCGACGCCTTCGTCGGAGTCCATCGTCCTCTTGATGACCTCCTGGATGTCCTTGGCCGGCAGCGTCTTCCCTCTCTTCTCCCACGGCCTCACGACGATCCCGGCCTTGAGGTGGCTGCACACGTACCCGGCGTTCCACGGCTGATCGGAATGCATGGGCCACGCAAGAATTGGTATCCCGTGGCTCAGGCCTTCCATTATCGAGTTCCAGCCGCAGTGGCTTATGAACGCCGCCATGGCGCCGTGCGCGAGGATCTCCAGCTGCGGCGCCCACCCGGTGATCACCAGCCCCCTCCCTTCGGTCTGCTTTGTGAACTCGGACAGGAGCTTTGCGTGCCGGCTCTCGCCGGCCTCCGCGAATATGTCTCCGCGGTCGGCGTCGCGCAGCACCCAGATGAATCGCTGCTCGCTCCCCCTCAGCGCGGTGGCCAGCTCCTCGATCTGCTTGCCAGGCAGTGATGTCATTGTTCCGAACGACACGTACAGCACCGAAGCCGGCGGCTGTTTGTCGAGCCAGTCCAGGCACTCGTGCCGCGGCTTCACCCCTGGGGCGGGCGTGGCCGTGTCGAGCAGTGGGTTCAGTGGGCCGATGGTGAAGAGCTTCTTGCCGTCGCGCGACAGGGTCTCGGCGAGCGCGTCGATGAACTCGCCCTCGAGCGCGCGGCACGAGTTGAGGAGCAATCCGGCGCCGGACACGCCGAGCCCACCCTGCCGCTGCACCAGCTCCATGAACTCCTCGGTGATGAAGGACTCGGGGGGCGGGAAGGGCAGGCCGAGCGCGCGCACCAGGCGGTGGCCAGGGTCCTTGAACCCCGTGTTGAACGACTGCCCCACGCACCGGAGGGCGTACGCCTCAACGTTGGGCAGCCGCGACGCCTCCGAGGCGGGGAAGGCCACGAGGTTGTCGTGCACGACGACGACGCGGCGGTGCGAGGCGGCGAGCTCGTCGAGGAGGCCCCCGAGCGGGGCCGCCGCGTGGTCGCAGAACGCGTCGAAGAGCGGCTGCAGGTGGCTCGGGAACGAGATCCGGCTGTCGGGGTCAGGCGGTGGCGTCGCGCAGGACGGGATGTCGAGGGCCGAGAAGTGGAGCGAGCGGACGGTGGGCGCGTCCCAGCCCTGCACGCGCGCGCGCGCCTGACGGACGTGCGGCGCGGGCGCCGCGTAGTGCACGTCCAGCCCCCGCGACGCGAGCAGCAGCGACAGGTGCAGCATCTGGTTTAGGTGCCCCTGCGCCGGGAACGGCACGGCCACGATGGCCACAGGCGCTGGCGCCACCTCCATTGCCTCTGCGGCCATGCTGCCGTTCTCTCTCTCTCTCTCTCTCCTCTCAACCGTGCACGGAGTGACTGGGTGCTAGTGTTAGTGTGTTACAAATGGCGCACAGCCACATGAGACCATGCACGCGTCTGCATTTGTAGGGGCATGCAGCAAACGAGGCAACTGAAAACGGCAGCTGCCGGTTAAGTTCTAGGGATATGATCCATCCGTCTGGCCGGGAAAGCCTTTCTACGAGAGGGAGGGCCTCACCCTAAGGTTCCCTCATTCACCTGATGCACTGGATTTTCTTCGTCTGGCCGGGGCTCGTTGGCCCGTCCCACCTATTAAAAATCGGAATGTGATAACGACGCATCAATCATTCGGCAGTAATAGTGACGAGCCAAGCAAATGGTTTCGTTCACGGCGCGAGTCTTGACGGCCTTGTTCGGGCACTTTTATGCCTATGATGGCAGTTGCAGCTCAGGACGCCTCGAACGCGCGCCGAGCAAATCAAGAGAAGCTTGGTGAGCAAAAATCCCAGCGTCGAACCATTTCCTCCACAAATATTCACGAGCGTATTTATATTGGATTCTCTTTCTATTTTGAATACCTGTTTTTTTAAAACGGCTTCTCCACTCTTTTTATTTTCGTCTTACTTCGAGATTAAACTAGAGATCACGGGTGCATTATGTTGTAATTCTAGAGGGCTTTTCGGTAATTTTCCAATTGAGAAAAGAAATGAAAGAAAAAAGGGGCCCACCTATCGGGGGCCGGCTCGAAGAGATAAAGGGAGGAGACTCAATCTCCTCCTGGGCGGCAGCTTGTTCGGCAGATCTGATCTAAGGGGCGACAGCGGAGAGGTGAGGGGCACTGGTAGCGCTTGCGGCCCGGGAGCCTCGGCTTCAGCCGTTGGCGGTCACCACGCTGATCGCCTCTATACCCTCCTCCTCTCGGCTATTAAAGGAGGTCGCCTTCTATGCGCTGCTATACTTATATCTCTATCTCTTCGGCTTGATCTGACAACTCTCTACTTGTGTCACTTTCCATATCCTTTTTATCATGTTGTTGTGGTTGACTTTGCTCCCGCTTACCTCGACCATTCTCAGCCCCTACACTTTGTGCTTTATGAGCTGCCGCATGATTCCGGATGGGAAGAGATCACAATTTTTCAAGAGCCGCATGCTATGACGACATTTTCAAAACTCGAACTTCGATTTTTTTTATTTTAGTGTTAACCTTTCTAAATGCAATGCTATTGCATATGCCTTATATTTGAAGAGGGTGTTAAATGTATAAATGTTATTTTCTATTTTCTAGGGTTTAGGATTATGTGTGTGACTCATGTACTATATAATATCCTTTTAGGCTGTGCAATAGATATCCAATATTCAACCATTCATCTCTTCCTCCACCAATATTTACAAAAATCATGTCAATCTGCTCAAAGTTTAGAAGACATTTTTTGATACAACGTTCTTCAATCACCTTCTGATGTGAGCAATCAAATCCTCCAGGTCCTTGCGCGACGACCCACCGACGGCTGCGGACGAGCGGACGGCCTCCCCGAGCGCCTTTGCGCGCTGCTGCATCGCGAGACCTTCCTCAGTGACCCTCACCGTTTCGATCACCTCCTGTATTGTTGTCGCCGGTGTCATCTCATTGTGTTTCTCCCATTTCCTCGCGAGGAGCCTGACCTTGAGGTATTTGCACACCAGCTCCGCGTTCCACGGCTGGTCCGAGTGCATGGGCCAGGCAAGAATCGGCTTCCCGTGGCACATGCTTTCCATGGTCGAGTTCCAGCCGCAGTAGCTCATGAACGCCGCCGTGGCGCCGTGCACCAGGATCTCCAGCTGTGGTGCCCACCCGGTGATCACCAGCCCCGTACCTTCGGTTGCTTGGTGAACTTGGATAGCAACTTCGCGCGCCGGCTCTCGCCAGTCCGTGAATATGTTGCTGTGGTCGGCATCATGCAGCACTCAGATGAACCGCTGCTTGCTGCCGCGCAGTGCCGTGGCAAGCTTGGTGACTTGCTCGATAGAGTTAATATAGTTGTCTTCAGGTCTATGATCACAGTCTATGACCACGTTCGAGTACTATAGCGATCATAAGTCGTAAAGATTCTATAGCGATCGTAAGTCATAGGAACACTGTAGCAGTCGTAGTTATAAGGAGACGGCGAAAGAAGTCTGGAGCGCACTTTAGGGAGATGCGGGTAGGTGAAGATCATGTCAAGAAGGCACACACTCAAGTGCTCAAACGTCGACTGAGCAAGTTGCAAATGGGAGACTCAGAGACGATCACCGAGTACTCCATGAAACTCACCATTCTGGTGGGTGAGATCTGTTCGCTCGGCGTGAAGCTGGAAGAAAGCGACGTTGTCGAAAAGCTATTCAGCTCAGTTTCAGTTCGATTCCTTCAGATTATTGGAATGATCAAACAATTCGGTGATGTTAAAACAATGTCGATTTCGAAGGTGATCGAGCGCCTCAGAACTTTCGAGAAAGGACTCAAGGGTCGACGGCACTCGAAGGACAGAGGAGAGAAGCTGATCTTTACCTAAAACAAGTGGGAAGAGAGGAGCTCAAAGACTAAGAAGAACGATGCGCTAAGCGAGGAGGTCGTAATGGAAGATGTTGGGGACGCGGCCATTGACAATGTAGTGGCCGAGGAGACGGCAATCGTGTTGTTGATGAATGATTGCCACCAACTTTGACAAGACCAAGGTCAAGTGCTTCAACTGCAACGAGTACGGGCACTTTGCAAAAAAGTGTCCAAAGCCAAATCGAAGAGTAAGGACGAATCTCGTAGTGAAGCAGAACAATGAAGACCCTTGGCTGCTGATGATTGAAGTGTGTGAACTTATCCATACAGCCCCAACACATTAAGAAGAGGTATTCCTTTATGAAGAAAAGGTGACGCCAAAGCTTAGCGGCGTCCAAAACAAGGCTTGGTACCTAGTTATCGGCGCAAGTAACCACATGACCGGATGCATGTAGAAGTTTACTGAGATTAACATGAAGATAAAAGGCTTAGTCAAATCTGGAGATGATTTGGCTGTGGAGGTACAAGGAAGGGGCTCGGTACCGTTGGAGTGTTCTTGTAACATCCCAAATAGGGAACTACTGTAATTGCAAAAATTATAAAATATCTCTGTTGTTCTTCCCGTGTTCTCAAAAATTCTTGGTGTTATTCGAATTGCTCGAGTTTGATTTCTTGCCAAAAGCCCAGTTAATAAGAATCAAAACCTTGGAATCAGGAACCGAGGTTGAAAATCAAATTGAGAAAATCTAAATCCCCTTGGAAGTATTAATCTAAAATTTTAAAATTTAAATATGGTCATTCAAGGCCAACAATAGAAATTGAAAATCAATATAAAATCTTTCCATCCAATTTTGCATATCTGAAAAATATAAATTCAGAAAAATTAAGAATTATTTCTCCACACTTGCAAATATAAATATTCAATTGCTGAATCCCAAAATTTGAACTAAGATTTCAAATCCAAAATCTACTCCCAAATGCAAATTCAGAAAATATCTAAAATTATCAAAAGGAAATTCCTTTTTGGGGCCCGGCCCATTTCTTCTTTTCCCCTGGGCCACACTCTCTTTTTTTTTCTTCTTTTTTTTTCTTTCCCACCCGGTCCGACCGGCCTATGCGGCCTGCCCCTTCTTTTTCTGGCCTCCGGCCTGCCCGACCGCCTCCTTCTTCTTCCTTCCTCCTCCCTCATCCTCCTTCATTCCCCGTCGAGCCAAGCAGGCCTGCCTCCGCTCGTCGCTGTTCTCGCACCAGCCCAGCCCGCGCCTGTCTCCGCCCCTAGTTCCGCCCATGCCGCCCCTGGTTTCGCACTTTGCCCGCGGTTTTTTCGACGCCCATGCCCGGCACTGCTACGTCGGACGCGCCGCCCATGCCGGCAGTACCCCTGCCCATACCGCCGCCGTAGCCTCCTCCAAGCGCGCTCGCCTACAAGTAGGCTTGAGCCTTCCAGAGCTCTCCCTGGCTTCCCCCTTCCCCCTCCTACAAGCCGCACTCCGCTCGAGCCGCCCCTGCGCCGGCGCCGGTCGCCACCGCCATTTCATGCCTTTCCGCCGCCTCGGCCATTCCCCCCTCAAGCCGACCACGTCACGGTGTGCGCCCACACGCCCACAGCACCCCCTCGCATTCAATTGAAATATCGGCGCCCGAGCACGTAGCGCCCGCGTCTTCTCCGTCTCCGACCGGCCATCGCCGCTTTCGCCGCTGCTTCCCCTTCGGTTGAGCCCGGGGCGATTCCACACGGCGGGAGCGGCACCCCGAGGCTTCCCAAGCCGACAGCCTGCGCTCTCCCCCGCCGACGCGACCCCACCACGGTCGTCTCCCCGCGCCGCCGCCTGTGCTCGTCGCTGGTCCACTGCAGCCTCTCTCCGGCCGGTTCAGTCGCCCTAGTGAGCTACCCGTACTCCCCTCGTGCTCAGGCGCGCCTCATTTCCTCCCCCCTCGCGCTCGACCGCCGTCGCCTCTCTTCTCCCTCGCCACCGGTCGCCTGGGGCCGCCGCCCACCCCCCTTGGCGCCGCCCCGGCCGAAGCCCTGCCACCGGGAGCCTCCTCGTCGCCGGGGTGCTCCGTTTCGCCGGTCGCCGCCCCCCTCCGGCCGCTTCTTGTCGGCGTCGGCGTCGCCCAGCTCCGGTGCCTCCCTCCTCTGCTTCGGTTCTGCTCTGGCCTCAGCCGACAGCCCCTTTTCTGTCTCCTTCTCTTATTACATGTGGACCCATTAAAGATTAGCACCTGGTAAATATGTATCACTTGCATCCTCTCATCTCAGTGGTAGCAGACTTCTCAAAATATAAATTGCAAATAAAAATGAGAATGAAATTCAATTGTGAGATTACACTAAAAGGGATATGAAATGAAATTAAAAATTTAAGTTTAATTAGTCGCATGTAAAGACACATTGTGCATAAGAATAAGAATAAGGAATTGCTTATAAATTTATAATGGAAAAGATTTTTGCAATTGAGCTAAAACTTAACATGGGTTAGCTATATGCCAATTAAGATCAATATATTAATCCTCATGTAAAACTAAGACAAGATTACCCATGGTCTATTTTCGAATGACGAGCAATCGACATGAATTCACGGGATATTGATGATAGGAATCAAATATGTGAAGCTAAGTGGAAGACCATCTTTTATGAATTTAGGTAATAAAAGTTGATCCTAAATAATTAAAGTAGCATGGGTGAACCTTTGTAAAGACAATTTCGATGATTTCAACCTTTATTCTAAAAACTCAAATAATAACCTTAATCTTAGCAAGCACTCGAGTGGTCTGAATAATACCCTTCATTCATCGATCCAAATATATTTGTGCAAACTAAATAGATCTGTTTAGTAATACCTTGTCACATAAAATATTAACCATAAAGTGCTCATCCCTAAAATCATAAGAGTTATCTTTTCAAAAGTGCTCAAAAATATTTGTAGTAAAGACTTTAACATTATCTTAAAATACTGAGATTGAAGATGACAAATAGAATACGATTAAGAAAGTCTTAAACAAGAAAGATCAATCCTTAGTCTTTGTCTCGCACCCAAATCCCCAATCATTATCTCAGGATTTAAATTTAATGATCAAAAAGAAATAGTAATAAAAGAAATAGTCTCATCAAGAATATCCCTATCAAAATCATAAACTCCTCTTTCCAATGAATCACAATCCTTGGCCATCTCTACTAATGATTGTTAATCAAGCCGACTAATTAACGTTGCTCATAATAACGACTGGACTAAAATGACCAACTCCATACTTCGGTTAAACTATTAAGGAGAAAGGTTCATTAAGATGACTATTGTAATCTCAAATAAATACTGCCACATGAAATATCAAAATTATACCGAGTAATTAAATTATACTCATCTCCTGTAAGACTCCCGTAACCTAAAATTACAAAGTTATGTTCCTCTTGACTATCTCCGATAAGATACTCCTTCACCTCGAATCCCTTCTTATCCTAATTTTTCCCTCACGATAAAGCTACTCAGCCACCTCATTCCTTCACTCAGTTCATCTCCCGCTGTGTTTACAGCACGCTAATCCGAATCATCCTTCTATTCCCAAATCATAACAAATGTATAATTTAAATTAAATCAGGCATTTAAAGTATTTGGGTTTATTTGGTTTTTCTTTTCTTTATCGTGTATTAGAATCTGAAGACTCAACGAGGCGACAGATTCGAACAAGATCAAGATTCGGGTAAAAGCGACGACTAGGAAATTGAGATCGCTGACTGAGCAGGCTTTGACTTAGATCAATCAAGGCCATGGTACACCAAGGCAAGTCATCACTTTGATCATATTGATCCTACATTTTATGCAAAATTATGTTCCTTTAAATTATCAACTTGCATGCCTAATTTATTATGCAAATGTATGTCAAAGCTTAAGGTAGCTACATGCCAACTTGATATCGTATTAAAATTTAATATGCCATTCCTTGATACTTGAATCACCTGATCCTTGTAGCCATAGATATTAACTATAACCTTACTAGCTATAAGTCATATTAAATGCCATGCTAGTCTTGTCAAAGTCCAGGGCACTAGTTGCCCTGATCATCAATCTTTAAAACATAAGAATTTATTTTGGGACAGTCATGGGATGTACGTGGCTGAGTATTTTGCTACGACTGTTTTATGCTTCTCAAAATCCTAAAAATCTACTTTACCTGTCTGGGCGGTTGGTGAGAGTGGATGGTGCTGATGTCGCACGAGAACCCGTGGTTTGTGGTAAGAACCACCTGGACAAATTAAGGACTGAATCTTGTACTGACCTCCTGGTGTAAAACAGTACAACCACAAGTCTATATGGGTACGATCTAGCTGATTAACTTGCAAAGGTTTAGTTTAGATATCATCACGGAAGATGGGTGCCAGAGCACTGGTTTACTCATACGGCGCAAGAGGGGGCTTCTGAATGTGGCGGATGTAACCCTTCAGCGGTGAAACCTCAGCGGGGTGGTATCTAGCTAAATCGGAGTAAGGTAAAGGCTTTGTGATAAACCATCTGGGTCTCATGTCTAAGGAAGCATGTTGGCTATTAAGATGACTTATCTCTTGTGGTGAAAGCGTACAACCTCTGCAGAGTGTAAAACTGTTCGAGCAGCCGTGCCCACGGTCAAGGGCGGACACGGGAACCTACTCGAGTTAGTTCTATTTCAAAAAAAACATTTATGGGTGGGATAAAACCTATCAGAGAGATGTACTCTGACCATGAACTTTTCCTGGAGAGATGTACTCCAGCGACGAAAACTAGCATTGATGGAGGTAACCATGCACTGTAAAAAGATGGATGTAACCTACACTACAATTATTATCGCATTCTCACAATAAATTTCATAAAACATGTTTCAGTTAAAATTGCTACGTCTCAGGAGATTTTCTTACTTATTGTAATTCCAAAACAATGCTTTTAGCAAATAAAAGAAACTCAAGCCTCCCTTGACAGCTTTGCATCTATTATTACTGCATCCTGTGTGGTGGCTTGCTGAGTATCATCGTACTCATTCTTGCTTAACTACCATCACTCAGTCAGAGAGAACAGGAATGCCAAACCCTGCGACGCTAAAAAGGGGTCAACAGAGCTGGAAGACGAAGAGGCCATGGACTAGGTCGCGAACCCCAGTTGACTGCCTGTGGGCAAGTCCTGCGGGTCCCACCTGTGTGAAGTTTCCGCTGCAGCATTTTATCGTTTTCGGCCTAATCGACCCATGAGTAAGTATTACTGTATTTATTTACGCTTTCACATGATATGTGTTTGATAGACAGTAATGTATCTGTGAGCACTATCTACTGATCCAGGGAATAGTGCGATGGAATCACAGAGGATCTGGGTTTGCTAACCCGAGGTCCGACAGTTCTACGGGTAAACATCATATTCTCATGAATGTTTACTATATCCCAAGCTGAGAAGATATTATCAGCCTCGAATAGCTGGACAAAAATGGTTGCAAGATTGTGGTTGAAGGTGGAGTAATGTCGATTCTAGACAGAACTCGAAGATTGTTGGCCAAAGTGAGCAGATCAAGAAATTGGATGTATGTGTTAAACATCAATCCAGCACTACCAGAGTGTCTTCTAGCAAGAAGCACTGAAGAGGTATGGAGATGACATGCCATGTATGGGCATGTGAACTTTCATGCTCTGAAAGATTTGACTCACAAGAAGATGGTACAAGGCATACCTATGATCGAGCACGTGGATTGCATCTGCGATGGTTGTCTGATTGACAAACAACGTTGGAACCCGTTTCTGACCAGGTCTCTATATCTCACGAGTTGTGGCATGGCGACATCTGCGAGCCAATTACTCTGACCACGTTTGGAGGAAATCGATACTTCCTGATGTTGGTAGATGACTGTACAAGGTATATGTGGGTGGCATTACTCTGAAGCAAAGATGAAGCGTTCGAGGCGTTCAAGAAGATCAAGATTGCATTCGAGATGGAAAAGCATCTGAGGCTAAAAGCTCTACGCACCGACCGCGTTGGCGAGTTTATCTCAAATGAGTTTGAAGACTACTGTGAACTGTTGGGAATTATGCATTATCTGACAGCGTCATATCCTCCTCAACAGAACGGTGTGGTCGAAAGGAGGAACTAGACGGTGGATGGTATGGCGAGGAGTCTGTTGAAGAGCATGGGTATCCCAATAAATTTTGGGGGGAAGCAGTCTCCACTACTGTTTATCTCCTAAATCAGGTGCCAACAAAAAGCGTCATCAGCAAAATTCCTTATGAAGCCTATTACGATCGCAAGCCAGGTGTGGGTCACCTCCGCACTTTTGGGTGCATTGCACATGTGAAGACGACCACACCATACCTCTCCAAGCTAGCAGATTGAACCAAACCAATGGTATTCATTGGGTATGATTTGAAGATGACAGGCTATCGTATGTATGATCCAATAACACGACAAGTTGTAGTGACTCATGACGTAGTGTTCGAGGAGTAGAGGAAGTGGGAGTGGAGTAGAGATCCCTCGGTAGAGGTACAACCGGTGAAAAATATATTCACGGTACATTATCCTCTTGACCCTAATACAGGTCCTAACGACAATGTGATTACAATCGACACACTGACCACGAAGGGCATAATTGATGCATCCGACCACAATGTGGTCGTAGATCCTAACGACCATGTAGTGGCTTCCGACATTATGACCATGGAGGATGAAGTCAAAGGACACGACCACAAAGTAGAAACTCTAGGTACGACCATGGCAAGTACGAGCATGGGATTTGAGACACCCGACTCATTTACACCATGGACTCCTGCAGCAACGGTGGGTATACCGGCTTCACCTGGTGCTCCGCGAAGATTGGAGCTCGACGTAAGCTTGTCTGAAGGATCTCGATGGGAGCATGACATTAAAAGTCTCTATGATGCCACATCTTCGATCAAACTGGAAGATTTAGAGTTATGTTTACTCGGAGAGGAGGAGCCTGCGAACTTTGAAGAAGCCAAGGCGAAACCAGAGTAGAGAAGAGCTATGGAGGAGAAGATGTCCTCTATCTAAGAAAATGGAACATGGCAGCTTGTTCCATTACTAGTCAGTCACAAGCCAATTGGATTGAAATGGGTGTATAAGGTGAAGAAGGACACCCAAGGCGTGATTGTAAAGCACAAGGCAAGACTAGTTGCAAAGGTGTATGTTCAACGATAAGGCGTTGATTTTGATGAAGTTTTTGCTCCTGTTGCATGACTAGAGACTGTGCGACTACTTATTGCAATCGCGGCACATGAAGGTTGGGAGGTACATCATATGGATGTGAAATCAGCCTTCCTCAACTGCAACCTAGAAGAAGAAGTTTATGTTGTGCAACCTTCAGGATTTGAGAAGAAAGGAGAAAAACACTTGGTGTTAAGATTGTAAAAAGCCTTATATAGTCTGCGTCAAGCCCCAAGAGCTTGGAATTCGATGTTAGACAGGTCTCTGGTGGCACTCAGTTTTGAAAAATGGCCGTTAAAGCATGCAGCGTACAAACAAAGCCAAAAAAGGGAGTTTGTTAGTTGGAGTCTATGTGGATGATTTGATCATCACTAGAGAGAGTATCGAGGAGATAAATAGCTTCAAAAGCTAGATGAATAAGTTGTTTAGCATGAGCGACCTCAGGTTACTCAGCTACTACTTAGGCATTGAAGTACGTCAAAGCTCCAGGATGATTACTCTCAGCCAGTCCACATATGCAACGTAGGTGTAGGACAAATGCGGCATGAATGATTGCAATCCAATGCAAATTCCGATGGAACCCCACCTAAAGTTGAGGAAAGATAGCACAAACCCTCTCGGAGACAAGACTCTGTACAGAAGAATAATAAAAAATTTGAGATACTTGCTACACACACGACCGGATTTGGCATTATTCTCGGTTGGCACGGTGAGCAGGTACATGGAGAATTTGATAACAGAACATATAGGTGTAGTAAAGCAAATTCTGAGATACGTGAAAGGAACATTGAGTTACAAGTGTGTCTATGAAAAGAAGAAAGAAGGTTTGGGGTTAATCGGTTACTCGGACAGTGATCTAGCCGGTGATACAGATGACTGGAAAAGTACTTCGGGCATGGTGTTTTTTCTTGGGTTGAACATAATTAGTTGGTGTTCGCAGAAGCAGAAGGTGATCGCTTTATCCTCATGTGAAGCAGAGTACATTGCAGCTTGTGTGGCAGCATGTCAAAGTATATGGCTGGGACGATTGTTAGTTGATGTGTTAAAGGCGAAGGTTGAGAAGGTAACCTTGAAGATTAACAATCAGTCTGCAATTGCATTGGGCAAGAACCCAGTCTACCATGAGAGAAGCAAACACATTGACACCCGTTTCCATTACATAAGGGAATGCATGGAATCAGGGCAAATTGAGGTGCAGCATGTTTGCACAGAAGACTAGCTCGTTGACATCCTGACCAAGTCGCTCGGAAGTATGAAGTTCATGGAGATGAGGGAGAAGATCGGTGTGCTGAACATCGACGAAAGATAACAAACTTAAGGAGGAGATTGATAGAATTAATCTAATTGTCTTCAGGTCTATAACCACGTTCGAGTACTATAGTGGTCATAAGTCATAAAGGTTTTGTAGCGGTCGTAAGTCGTAAGAACACTGTAACAGCCATAATCGTAAGGGGTCAGGAGTCAGAGTCCATTTAGAATTCAAAAGAAAAGTCAAGATGTTTCTATGTTGGACTCTCAGCATGGTATGCCACGGTGGTTTTTAAGTCTTGTGTGTTGCTTATCTATATAAGAAACAAGAAAAGGACATAGACGCATCACGTCACAAAAGAAAAGAAATCAATCAGTGTTTACTCGTGTTCGCGTGTGTGATCTCGAAGGTTGACGTTCATCGCTCATCTAGGTCCTGAGCGAATTTCCACATCATTGCTCTCCTCGGAGCGAGGACATCGAGCCGAACAACACGTAGAGCACCAATGCTGGCAGCTACTTGTCGAGCCGGTCCAGGCACTCATGCCAACTCGTGGTCATCCGACCTCTGTCGTCCGTGTCCGCGCGCCGACTGTGTCGGAGGCATTAACCCTATGGGGGCACCCAGGCCTTCGGCGTGGAACTTCGTCGCCCGCGTCTACGCATGACCTCTGTGCGCCAGCTTAGCCCCTGCTGGGAGATTCCACGACCACATCAAAATTAGTGAAATAACCCTGCTCCGGAAGGTTTACAGCGTCCACACCCCGGGGTTTGGGGGCTACCAGCTGCATCAGCTTGCCCATTGGCACATGTGTGCTTGTTGCTGAGGGATGAGGGGCTGGGCCATGCTGGGCCAATTGGTCATGTCAGCTTGCCCTTCGGGACCTCCGCGCTTGCTGTCGAGGGAGTACTGTTGTGGGGGTGACCCAGTCCCAAACGACTGGGTCTTGCAGCAGTTCCAATAGAATAAAGGAATGTACCAATGTACTCTTATCTTTTGTAATTATTAAAGGGTGGGGTGGGAATTTCTCATTCTACCCTAATTATTTATATAAGCTTCCAAGAGGGGTATGAGGAGGCCAGATCCACTCATTTTACACACAAGTTCTTTTCCTCCTATCATTAGCTCTCTATAGCTTTTACCTCCTCCCATAGAGAAAGAGATACTCTATATCCACTATTATGACAAATGTTTTTCGGAACCTTAAACTTTATTGATGTAAAAGATGATTACAACACGCACCTAGACATGAAAAAAAAACTGGTGCATTACTTTTTTGAAGACTCCTAACGGTGGGTTAACAGGCCCACCGCGACTCTTTTATTAATGGGAAAATTTGTTCAGTAGCACTGAAAGCTCACCTCTTTCGGAAAATACCACTCAAAAAACGGGGTACCGGATATTACCACCGAAAAATGCATTTTTCTTCGGGATTTACCATTCTGGACAAAAATACCCCTCACCCTCCCCCTCCCTCACCTTCTCTCCTCTGCGCCGCCCCGTCTCCTCCTCCGCCCGCCGCCAGCGCCTCCTCCCTCTCCGCGCGCCCCCTCCCTGCCGCCGTAGGCCTCCTCCTCCGACCGCCGCCTCCTCCGCCCGCCGCTCGCCTCCCCGCCTCCTCCCTCTCCGCGCGCAGCAAAACCGCCGCCGCCGCTCGCCTCCCCGCCTCCTCCTCCGCCCGCCGCTCGCCTCCTCCCTCTCCGCGCGCCCCCTCCCCGCCGCCGTTGGCCTCCTCCTCGCCCCCTCCTCCGACCGCCGCCTCCCCGCCTCCTCCTCCGCCCACCGCTCGCCTCCCCGCCTCCTCCCTCTCCGCGCGCAGCAAAACCGCCGCCGCCAGCGCCACCTCTTCGGCCGGACGCGGGGGAGCGGGGAAAGGAGGAGGAGGAGGCGCAGGGAGGCGGAGGATGAGGCGGGGAGGCGGCGGTCGGAGGAGGGGGCGAGGAGGAGGCCAACGGCGGCGGGGAGGGGGCGCGCGGAGAGGGAGGAGGCGAGCGGCGGGCGGAGGAGGAGGCGGGGAGGCGAGCGGCGGCGGCGGTTTTGCTGCGCGCGGAGAGGGAGGAGGCGGGGAGGCGAGCGGCGGGCGGAGGAGGCGGCGGTCGGAGGAGGAGGCCTACGGCGGCGGGGAGGGGGCGCGCGGAGAGGGAGGAGGCGCTGGCGGCGGGCGGAGGAGGAGACGGGGCGGCGCAGAGGAGAGAAGGTGAGGGAGGGGGAGGGTGAGGGGTATTTTTGTCCAGAATGGTAAATCTCGAAGAAAAATGCATTTTTCGGTGGTAATATCCGGTACCCCGTTTTTTGAGTGGTATTTTCCGAAAGAGGTGAGCTTTCAGTGCTACTGAACAAATTTTCCCTTTATTAATCCTCAAAAGTTACATACACAGAAAGGTGCATTATTAATCCACATGCACATCTAATTGTTACTAGATGAAGCTTCTTTGGTGCACAGGTGGCCGGGCAGCAGAATTTGGTGCCCTATGCACAATTCAATGTTTTCCCAACGGAATTTCCAATTGAAAATTAAACTGCTGAACTGAAAAGCATCAGAAGGCATCGTCGCACTTGGCCAGTTGGCCATATGACTTTCGTCGATCACCTTGTGATGTAAGCAATGAAGTCATCTAGGTCTTTGCACGACGAGCCGCCGTCAGCCACGGAGGCGCGGACAGCCTCTCCGAGCACCCTTGCCCGTTGCCGCACTGCCATTCCTTTGTCAGAGAGCATGATCTCCTCGATGATCTCCTGGATGGCCTTCGCAGTTATCACCTCGGTGTGATTCTCCCACGGCCGCACGAGGATGCCGGCCTTGAGGTACTCGCAGACGAGCTCCGCGTCCCACGGCTGGTCGCAGTGCATGGGCCAGGCAAGAATCGGCTTCCCGTGGCTCAGGCTCTCCATGGTCGAGTTCCAGCCGCAGTGGCTCATGAACGCCGCCGTGGCGCTGTGCGCCAGGATCTCCAGCTGCGGCGCCCACCCGGTGATCACCAGCCCCGTCCCTTCGGTGTGCTTGGTGAACTCGGAGAGCAGCTTCGCGTGGCGGCTCTCGCCGGCCTCCGCGAATATGTCGGCGCGGTCGGCGTCGCGCAACACCCAGATGAACCGTTGCTTACTCCCACTCAGCGCCGCTGCAAGCTCTGCGACTTGCTCTGCCCGCAGCGACGACGTCGTGCCGAAAGACACGTACAACACCGATGCCGGGGGCTGCTTGTCTAGCCAGTCCAGGCACTCGTGCCGCTGCTTGCCCTGCTTCCACGCGCTCGCGTGTAGCAATGGGTTTAACGGTCCGATGGTGAAAACCTTCTTGCCGTCGGCGGCCAGGTGACCGGCGACAACGTCGATGAAATCACCCTCCAGCGCGCGACATGTGTTTGTCAGGATGCCTGCGCCAGGCGAGATCTGTTTCGGTCTCGCCCGTTTGACGTACTCCACGAACTCCTCCGTTGCGCAGTCCCCGACGGGGATGAAGGTGAGGTCGTTCTCACGCAGGAGCCGGTGCTGGACGTCCATATTCCCAACGAGCGTTGATACGGCCAAGCAATGCAGCCCAAACGCCTCGCCATTGGGCAGCCGCGCCGTCTCCTCAACGGCGAAGGCGTTCAAGCGGTCGTACACGACGACGACGCGGTGGTGGGAGGCGGACAGCTTGCCAAGGAGCACCGCGAGGGGGGCGCGCGCGTCGGCGGTGTAGGTCTCGAACAGGGGCATGAGGTGTGCTGGAAAGGGCGAGGGGCCGGTGGGGTCAGGGGGCAGGGAGACATACGCGGAGATGCCGAGCTCGTGGAACCGGATGGAGAGGAGCGCCTCCTCATCCCAGCCGTGAACGCGCGCGCGAGCCTGGCGGACGTGCGTCGCGGGCGCCGCGTAGTACACGGAGATCCCACGCGACGCGAGCTGCAGCGACAGGTGCAGGAGCTGGTTCAGGTGGCCCTGCGCCGGGAACGGCACCGCCACGACGGCAACTGACTCCTCCGTGTGGTTCCCTTTCCCTACCATTGTGTGTTGTCCGTGCCGTGCCGTGCCGAGTGTTGACCGCTGATCCAGAATGGCATCACGGCAGATATATCTATGCAGCAGTGAGCCAGTACCTCACGGCTCACGCATGTGAGCAAGCCAGTCACGGGATCGCAGCAGCAGCTTCCACCGCAGCTAGCTTGGCCATTAGCCAACCGACACGTATTATTTGATACTTGTGGTTCCATGGGGCGGCTACATTGACTGGAGGTAGTGGAAGTACATTGCACCCACGCTTTGTTTCAGTTTCAGCTGTAAACAGGGAAGGACGATATACTGACGCAGTTCTAACACTCACCATTTGCTATTGTAAGGTTCCAAGGCAGTTTACCATTTCTTACAAGGAATGGTCCAAGAAAGCCGCCAGGTGGTCCCTCCTCCTTTTACTGAGAAAAGAAGACCAATGGCCTTATTGAACATTAGACCAATACAATTCTCAATTCTATCTTCAACGAAAAGCTTATCATAGTCACTCATGTCGTGTCAGTGGGATCACAAAGTGGTCTTGAAGGACCTAAACATTGTTACTTCCACTTGAGCTTACCAGTATGAAGGAGAGGAAGATCACTTAACAAAATTACGCGAAGGAGACAAGGGCTTCTTTATTAAAGGAATGTGTTAGGGGGGTGGTCCCATCTTTGCCCATTCGGCCTTCTAGGTCGAAAGGCCCACTAAGCATGTAAAAAGATATTGGGCTAAGAGGACCACTAACCATGTAAAAGGACATTGGTACCCCTAGCATTGTGTGCACCGTAGCAAGGGCATATTTGTAATCCGACCTTAAGGCCATATATATAGTCCTAGGGGAGGAAGGAGACTGGAGACAAACAATTCAGCATTCACCACCACTTCTAGTGTGTACAAGCCTCTAGGTAGCCTCTAGTGGACTCCTCATAGCTCCTTGTTTACTGTTTGACCCGTAGCCACGACAGTTGGCATCATCCGTAGGGGACGACATAGAAGCTACAAGCCAAAGGAATAATGACACCGAAGAAGGCGGCAGCGGCAACTAAGCAGAAGAGAAGCACGGCTACAACGATAACCGAGGCAAGGATGAGTGGGCTGGTGGCCGAAGGACCCCTGTCGCCATGGCAGCGACTAGCAACAAGCATCACCTACCAACAGGCACGTAAGTGGTGACGCAAGAGGCTCTGTGAGCGGAGGACGGAGCTCATATCGTCGCCTCCAACGACCTTGGCACTGGCGTCGCCACCTTCGACAAACACGCCTTCACCTCCAATGACCCTGGCACCCGTGCTGTCCCCTCCAAAGACCTTAGCACCCGCGTTGTCGCCTCCAACGACCCCGACACCCTCACTGCTACTGTGTAGTGAACCAGGGCCCTCCCCTGCAACCTAGCGATGCGCGCATCGGGACCTCGATCGGGCACGACGCCCTTGTCGTAGCAATGCGGCCGACAGAGGGCACTTTGGAGGCGGTCCTCGGGACATGGTAGTGTGAGTTAGTGGATCTGCAGAACGCCATGCGTGGGATGCAGAAAGCTCAGAGTCAACAAACGCCTATGATTACAGTGGCGGAGGTCACCGCGGAGAGGGTGGAAAGTCGAGGGGCTAACACCAGTGCTCGCAGCACCCTCCAAAGAGTAGACCCGGAGTCTCCCTTGTCCACCGATATACAGCAATGCGCCTGGCCAGAGGATTTTAAGATACCCACGATAGAACCGTATAAGGATGATACAGACCTCCACGAGTTTCTATGTGTTTATGAAACGGCCATCAAAGCTGCGGGAGGCAACGACTCGACGAAAGCCAAGGAGCTACCACTTGCTCTTCAAGGGATAGCGCTCTCTTGGTTCTTCACCATCACGCCCAGCTCTGTGTATGTGTGGGAGCAGGTTCGGGACCGGATGCACAACATCTTTCAAGGAAACTACATCAAGCAGGTTGACACCGACCAACTCTTCGTGATCAAGCAGAAGCCAACCAAGAAGCTGTGAGAATATTTCAGGCGCTTTGCAAAGGTCCGCTACCAAGTCAAAGACGTCAACGAGACCACCATCATTAACACAATTATATGAGGTCTTCGCAGTGGGCCCTTGTCTGAATATAACACGGGCAAGTCCATTAGAACAGTGACAAAGCTCTTCAACAAGATGGAGGAGTACGCTAGGGCTGAAGAGGATGCGCAGCTATGCGAGGCTAACACTTCCGAGGCCAAGCCTACCCCTGAGGCTTTAAGAGAGAGCTCTAGCCGCAAGCAGCGAAAGGGGCCGAGGCTGGGAGGACGGATGATAGCAGGGGTTATGGTGCGAGGTCCACGGTCGGGGGAGCACCACACCTATGACTATCCCACCAATGCAACCCTCCACAAAAGCGTTGCCAGAGAGAAAACCCTGGATGCAAAGGCACCATTAGTGGCACATGTGCAACAGCCCCTAGAGGTCCAGCTCGTCCAGTCCACCCCCACTGCCTTACGTATACAAGCACCCGAGGCTGGACCCCGCCGAGTCATCAGCGTCATCATAGGGTAACACGTGCAAGAATCTGCCACCTAGTTACAAAATTGCCCTCAAAATTGGGGGTAAATTACCTACAAAATGCCATACATATACCCTTCACTCCTTCGCTCACCCACCCATCATACCCCTTTGCTCCCGTTCCTACTACGTCGAGTTGAGCAGAGGTGAGCGAAGCTAAGGCTTCCTCGACAAAGGACCTAGCACCGCCACGTCTGGATTCCTATCCCACCTGCTGGGAGGCCCATGCTGCTATCCCTGGAGACCATCCTCACCATCCCCGAAGCCCATCTTCGCTGTTGGCATGGAGCCCATAACTGCCACCCTAGATCCAGTCCTTATCACTGGCCTCAGATCCTGTCATCCCCGCCGCCTATCCTGTAGCACTCGGTGACTTGGATGCCTGCCACCAGTGACCTCATCCACGACTGCAAAGGTTAGAGCTTGCCGGCGGCCTTCTCCCTTGAACTCCCTCCTTAATTGCTAAAGCTCCCCTTTTTTCACGAACCGATGAAAAATGCTTTGCAGGATTGGATCCTATTTGGATATTATGAAGTATTTCAGTGGTGATTTGTAGGATTTGTTCCTATTTTGGAGTAGCATAGATCCGGAATTTTTTATATTTGTGCCATGAATATGTATAGGACTCGGTAATATTATGATTCATGGTAGATGGTTCATAAACAAATTTTTCATTGCTTGTCCACAAATTTGACTAGTGAGGTTATTACTGATCGCCTACAAGAATAATGAACCAGTACCTAGCTCTCTATGTATGCCTACATGAACAATGGACCGATGCATAGTTCTCCCTATGTGTCTACATGAATGATGAATTGATTTGTGTGATAGAAATTTTAATCTGTGTTAATATAGCCTATTCGTATCCCAATAAGCTCGGCAACTTGCTCCCCCGGAGAGAAGACGTCGTGCCGAAGGACACGTAGAGCACTGTCGCCGCCGGCTGCTTGTCGAGCCAGTCCATGCACTCGTGCCGCGTCTGGCCGGGCGTCCGGGCGCTCGCGTCGAGGAGTGGGTTCAATGGCCCAACTGCAAAGAGCTTCTGCTCTTTGAACTCCGGGTGCACGGCAATCTCGTCGATGAACTCGCCCTCGAGCAAGTGGCACGTGTTCATGACCAAGCCAGCGACGGCCGCGCCCTGCCCGTCCTGCTCCGTCCGGAAGACGTACTCCACGGACTCCTTCGACATGCTTATTGAGTTTCATGCACCAACCAATTCATCCAAAAGCTTAAGCTGATGAGAAAAGGTGAGCAATTTACTTATACTTCAACACTCCCCCTCACGTGTAGGCTCTCTTAGGCCTAATACGTGGAATAGAAGTGGACTGCAATTAATTTTTTTAATAGCGTTAACCAGGTCTTGAACTTGAGACCTCTTGGCTCTGATACCATATTGAGTTTCATGCACCAACCAGTTCACCCAAAAGCTTAAACTGATGAGGAAATATGAGCAATTTACTTATACTTCAACAATGCTCACATGCAGGCGTCGACGGGGAGGGACTGGAGGCCGTGGTCGCTCAGGAGCTGGTGCCCGGGGTCCATCTACCCGATGCCGTACGAGATGGCCACGCACTGCAGCCCGAACGCCTCGCCGTTGCGCAGTCGCGCCGCCTCGGCTGCGGCGGAAGAATTCAACCGGTCGTACACGACGACCACGCGGTGGTGCCGTGGTGGGTGGCCGAGAGCCTCTCAAGAAGGCTGGCGAGCAGGGCGCGCGCGGCGGCAGTGAAGGTCTCGAACAGGGGCATCAGGTGGGACGGGAAGGGACAGGGGCCGGTCGGGTCGGGGGGTGGGGACTCGAACGTGGAGACGTCGAAGTCGTGGAACAGGATGGAGCCGAGGGCCTGCGGATCCCAGCCGTGCACGCGCGACCGCGCCTGGCGGACGTGCGCCGCGGGCGCCGTGTAGTGCACGGGGAGCCCCTGCGATGCGAGCAGCAGGGACAGGTGCAGGAGCTGGTTCAGGTGGCCCTGCGCGCGGAATGGCACCGCGACGATGGCAGATTCCATCGAGTCAACAGCCATTGAGTTTCTGTGTGTAAGAGCAACTCCAGCAGGGCCCCTACTTGAGCCCTCAAAACTCAAATTTGAGGGCTTGAGCCAAAAAACGAGCTCCAGCAGAGCCCCTACTAGGGCCCTCAAATTTGAGGAGGCCCTCAAATCACCCTCCCACCCCTCATTCCTAGGGGCCCCCTACTCCGGCTCTCATTTTCCAGCTTTCCTCGTTTTTTGTGGAACATTTGTGCTTTCAATTTAAATTCGGAACAAATTTGAATTTAAATTTGAATATTCGTATTTGAATTCGGAACAAATTTGAATGTTATGTGATGAACTTTGTGCTTTCAATTTAAATTCGGAACAAATTTGAATTTAAATTTGAATATTCGTATTTGAATTCGTATTTAAATTCGGAACAAATTTGAATTTAAATTTGAATATTCGTATTTGAATTCGGAACAAATTTGAATTTAAATTGGGATGTTATGTGATGAACTTTGTGCTTTCAATTTAAATTCGGAACAAATTTGAATATTCGTATTTGAATTCATATTTGTGCTTTCAATTTAAATTCGGAATAAATTTGAATATTCATATTTGAATATTCGTATTTGAATTCGGAACAAATTTGAATGTTATGTGATGAACTTTGTGCTTTCAATTTAAATTCGGAACAAATTTGAATTTAAATTTGAATATTCGTATTTGAATTCATATATTTAAATATTGTCCCTCATTGTGAAATCATAAATATTTTATTATGTATTGTGCTTTTGTCCCATACATATGCATATAGTGTGTGAGGAAATAGAGGGAATTGAGAAGTAGGGGCCCTGTTTTGAGGGCTCCTGCTGGAGTGCAGCTCAGAAAACAGGGCCCTCAAAAGTAGGGGGAGCCCTCAAATGAAAAGTAGGGGCCCTGTTTTGAGGGCTACTGCTGGAGTTGCTCTAAGTGGCATGGAACCTAGACTGACAGGCTATATATATACCTCAAGCAACAAAAGTGCATTACTAAACTTGTGAGTCCAATTTTCATTGAGGTGACAAATTTATCCCAACTTATTCCAGATATGTCTAGCAATCACTCGGATGCTTTCTTCCTAAAAATTAACCAGATTTCCCACCGTCGATTGCTTTGAGATTCGTGCATAACCCTGACTTAACCCCTCCAACCCTGCCGCCACTCCGCACAAAAATCAACCAGATTCCCCACCGTCGATTGCTTTGAGATTCGTGCATAACCCTAACTTAACCCTTCCAACCCCGCCGCCACTCCGCCCCACAGCCGCATCTCACTCCGACCCCACCACCTTCCACCCACGTCGCCCCCTCGTTGTCGCCCTCCGCGCCACCCCCTCATCGTCGCCAGCAACGAGCCCCTCCCATGGCTCCTTTCTCGCCAGAGCAGCTCCGTGTGTCTCCCCCCGCCGCCCCCAACCCCGCCGCACTGCGCCGTCCCTACCCAACCTAATAGCTAGTACCTTCCGCCGCCGCCGCCCTTTGGCACCACCCACCACCTTCCTACCCCACATGTCACCCCCACCGCTACCTACCGCCGAGCTACCACCCCCAGCCTCCCTCTATGCCCGAGGGAACAGTGGACCCTAGCGCGCGAAGGGGGGATTCTCCCCTTGGGCTTGCCAGCAAGGAGGAAGAACCCCGACAAACCTCGCCGGAGAAGACACCACCTGAGCCCTAACTTTGCCGGAGAAGATGAACTTGCTGGAGAGTAGGTACCCCTTAGCCCCCTACCTCCGGCAGGGGCGCCACCAAAAGTGATGAAGCCATCGCGCTATGCAATTGGGCCAACAGTATTGCAGGCTTACAGCAAAGAGCCAAAGGGCAAACTGGGAAAGGCTATATCGACAAAGCCCACCAAAACGGCAAAACAATCGGCCCAGATGACCACATGCAGATCCAATTTGGCATTGCAGCAATATCAAGCATTCAAGCCTAGCCACAACATATCAACAATCTATTCGATTTCATCCCCCTTCTCCTCACCACCTGTGCTTGCATGGTTGGTAACGAGCGGCGGGCGACTTGGGCTTGGAGGTTGGGCGGGCTGAGTCGCACAGCGCCGACGGTGGTCGGGTGGTGTGGTAGGCCCATGGGCTGGCATCGGTGCCTGCCTGGTGGCTGGCGGTGGGGGCACCTAGCGCCAGATCTAGAGCTTCCTGAGGAAAGGAAGGGAACCCAGAGGATGGAGCCGCCTTTCGTAGTGCGTCGGGCGTCCCGTCGGTGCCAAGCGATCGAGCCGCCGATAGCATCAAGCCAGTGAGACCGTGAGAGGCACCGTGAGTGAGTCGGCTGGGAGGGGAGGGATCCATGGTGGCGGTCCGGTCGACGTCAGAACCTAGATGTGCCACGGAGCCGCCGAGGGTGAGGATTGAGGCGGCGAAAATTTAGAGAAGGGGAGAGGAGTGGAGCCATGGAGGAGACCGAGTGACCGACCAAGGACTGATATTTGTGGAGTAGAGTCAATGGAATAGTGGAATTTGCTACTTGGGCTGGTAGTTGGGTAATTTCGGTTGGTACTTCGGTGAATTCGGTCCTTCGTTTTATCTTCTATCTTTAATTCTTTATGTGTAATCTATATGTATGCATTATTCAGTAGACTATATAAGTATTCATATATGTGTATGTGTAATGTTTCTATCTATGCAAAGACGACGAAGTCATCTTGTTTTGTAACTACAAATATCAATTTGAATTAGATGTTGTCTCTACAAAGTGCCATAGAGGAAAAATATCCAATATTAATGGTCTCATTGACACTTGATAGCAATATGAGTTCCTAGTGTGGAGTGGAGTCAGCTACTCGGCTGTGTGGGCATGACCGCCTTAGGGGGCTGTCGGCTACGACTTTGTATTAATAGATATAAAACACAAATCTTTATAACTATTCACAATGTAATTTTGGATTTCATTAATAAGTTTGCTAATTTTGGTGTATAAATAGTTGCTTAAATATATTTACGGGCTTTGGGAGGCACATTACCCATTACCGATGTACAATCTTCGATGTATTTTGCATTTTTACTATGTTCTTATTCTAATTATGTATAATTTTAGATTGCAAAAGATAATTTGATTTATATTTAGTTTATTTATCTTTTGTTAGTCATGTCCTATTAATTCCCCTAAAATTAGATTTTGGATCCGCCACTGAGCTATGGCGGCCCTCTCTGTCCTCTCATCTACCCTACTCTATAATATACCAAAATTTTCTTTACTAAATCCACCCCGCTCAACCACCCCACAGTCATGCCTAATCTAAGTCCACCCAGATTTGTGTACCAAAGTAATCCAACTTTATACAAACAAATGGTCTGGATCGCTCCTCAAACCTTGTTCTCTTACTCATTGAAGATCCAAAGGCCAAAATCATCCGGATCATGCATATCATTGAACCTCTCCTCTTTCTGATATCCCCCACCTCGCGAGGCTGCTTCCCCCCTCCCCCCCGGCGCCGCGTCCCATCTCCCGCTCCGCCCTCGCTCCTCCTCCACCGCCGCCTCCCCCGCTCCACCTCCTCCGCCTCCTCCCCCACTCCACCGCCGCCTCCTCCTCCCCCACCCCCTGCGCCACCGCCTCCTCCTCCTCCTCCCCACCCCACCCCGCGCCGCCGTCTTCTCCTCCCCACACCACCCCGCGCTGCCTCCTCCTCCTCCCCCCACCCCTCCGCTCCGCCGCCACCTCCTCCTCCCCCCACCCCGCGCCGCCGCCTCCTCATTGAACCCAGAACCCACCCCGCGCACACGCACACGCCCCCGACCCTCCCTCCCACCCTCCCCCCAAATCGATGCAATCTGGCCCGTAGCCCCTCGATTCGGCCGAGATGGCGGCCCGATTCGGGTTTGCAGCGGTGAAACCGAACCCTAGCTTCCGATCTGCCGCGGCGGAGGCGGGAGCGGGACTATGAGCGGCGGCGGGGACTTCGGGCGGGCGGCGGCGAGGGCGGCGGTGCGAGCGGCGATCGGATCGGGGAAGGGAGCAACAGGAGGCGGTGGTGCCAAGCGGTGGCGGAGGCGGAGGCGGCGATGGGCGCCTCGGGCGCAGCGGCGCTGGTGGGGGTCCGAGCGATGGAGGGCGGCTCCAGGCGCGGGGCGCGGCGGCGGCCTCAGGCTTCGGGCGCGGCGACTTCGGGCTGCCGGGTGGAGGCGACCGTCGGGGCCGGTTGCGGTGGCAGCCGTTTCCCCCTCTTCTCGGTTGTTGGTTTGGGGCAGACGAAGAAGCAGCGAAGGGAGGCCGGCGCGAGGCGGCGGCAGCAGGGTCGGGACCGGCAGCACCACCACCGGCGGCAGCGGCCGCTGTTGCAAGGGCGCGACGAGCGCTGCGTCTCCTGCACCACGTTCAACATCCTCGCGCCGATCTACAAGCGCATGGACTCTGAGGTGAGTAGGATCTTCCTTCCCCTTTCCTTGGAATCCACCCAATTTAGCGTGTTTGGGAGGACTAGCTGCTGGGGTTTCCTGGATTGGTGGAGTGACGGTAGTGTTGGCATTCGGGCCAGAATTGCAGGGAGAGCCAGTACAGGGCCTACTGGTTCAGCCGGAATGAGAAGATCATCGACCGGCTCCTCGTCGATTGCTCCTCCATCATCTGCCTCCAGGTGAGGGGAATTGAGCGATTCTTCGTTTCCTTGGTTTCATGAATGTGTGCACAATGAACACACATGGATGTGATTGTCTTGATTTTGTCTCAGGAGGTGTGGCTGGGGAACGATGAGCTCGTGGACATGTACGAGAAGCGGCTCGGTAATGCGAATTACACGCTGTTCAAGCTCGCCCGCACCAACAATCGTGGAGACGGTGAGTTCTCCTTCCCCATTCCAGCTTGGTACGATAAGGAAAAAAGACCTTTCTGTATGGACCGGACCGTGTAGGGAAATGTGTGTTGTTGTGCCTGCCACCGTCCATTTTGCCTTCTCTGTCCAAATGGTTGATTGTTGGGAGATGGATATCAATATTTATGATCTCCATTTTTCATGTGGCATAGGAAAGCCAGAAGATAGGCTAGAAAAAAGGCAAAAGAAGATCTGTATGAACAAAGGGGGCTCCCATCTTAATTGTGCTCGTCCCTTGCGGTTCTTGTCATCATAACCCACAGTGCATCCATGTGACATGGATAATCTCTTTTGTGGAATGCCTCTGATGTTGATGTCATTATTTGTGATGCATATTTTTTTAATTTTCAATATTTTAAATGACAGATGTAAAATTGTCGATAATCTGATATATCAAGTGCCTCTGATATTGACACATCTAATGATTGTCATTAGCCATGGGTTGGATGTTTTCACCTTGAATGCTTTGAACAAGCACATAGGCAAATTTGAATTGGCAACCTTGTTATGGACATCGCTTGGACCTCTGCAATTTTCATCTGAAATTACATCTTTTTCCGTTCAGGTCTCCTGACTGCTGTACATAGGGAATTTTGTGTGCGTTCATGTCTGTGTTTGTCTGGCTGCAGCATATGCAGGATGAGGACGCTGGCAGGCCGTACAGGAAGTTCCTGTGAGCGCCGCCTCCGGTGGATGTCGAGCCGTCGGCCTGGGTTCGATTGGGGAGATGGAATCTCCGTTCGGTTTGTGCTCGTACTGTTTGATTCTTCCTTGGTAGCTTGATGGGATTTGTTGTAGGCCATGAACTTTCTAGGATCCATAAGAGTTCACTGCAGCATTATGGTCAGGTCTTAGGTTTGGTTTATGTGTGCTCTCCTAATCAGCCTTTAGACTGCCACAACACTGAAAGAATCTTCAGATGCTCTATTGCCTTGGTATTGTGGTATTTTCCGACATAAACATACCCAGGATGCTGTTGTCTGTTGATCTGTAGTGTCGCGATCTAAAGAATAGTTTGCACGAGTCATGACCGTCTTGTGCTTATATGGGGAATTGGAAGGGCAGCATATGCATGTTCTGAATATTGTGATGCTAGGCTTAGCAGTGCATCTTTCTCCCCCAGAGTTGTTGAAACTTATAGAATGGCCATTATGAATAGGACATCAGATGCTTCGGACACAAGAACTAGATCAATTGAATTTGGGTTGTGGGTAGACCTAAACTGAGGTAGCCCTTAATTGAAACAAGTACCGCACGGGCCCTGTGATATTCCAGCATGCATGCTGCACGTTTATTTTATTATATGGTTGTGAAACCTATTCAACACCAGTGGTTCAGGTTGGCATTGCTTTACCATATGCTCATTGCTATGGCTCCACTCGAATTCAGAGATGGAAGAAGTGTATTCGCTGCCTGCCATATACTGAATCGCTGATATTGCCACCCTCCTCCCTTCAGAGATTTCGACGATTCGTGTGCAATGCTATGGATTATACTTGACACCACATTATTATTTGTAACTGTAATTCCTAGAACATACAGAATACGATTTTTTTAGTGTTTTGTTAGGAGACATTTATTCCTAGAACATAATACGATTATTTTTAGTGTTTTGTTAAGGGATATTTTGTACGCCTAAGCATTTCCATATTGATACTGGCAAATAATTGATTGAATGAATGCGTGGAAACTTGTGGCCATATGATTAATGTTGCGCTAATGCTGATCCTTTTTTTCTGTCTCGCTCTGTACCACAAACTTGGGTAGTGCATGTATTTTTCAGTACATGATGGACTTGGTCCAGATTGAACTATCGAGGCTGTATTTGGTTCGAGGAATGCATCGATCCCAAGATGGGTCGTATTATCATGAGAGATCATCTTATGATCTTTGTGGGATGGCCCTGACCCGCGTTAGCATTGTGTTTATGAGGTATAACATGGAGATAGTAGGAACTGTTGTGCGGGATCCAACGAATAAGGTGTAATGACTTGTTGACTTTTCAGTTGTTGAAACCTGAGATGCTTGATTTGGTTAATTTGGGGGTGAAAAGTAGTGCTGTGTGATTTTGTTTATGTTCCAGGTGCAATGGGGATTGATGTGAAGGGATTGGATTTGTGTTTTCAACAAAGAAAGAGATAACATTTTGGCCTCTGACGGGACTGTAGTGTGGCCATCTTTGTTAGGGCTGAAAACGAAAACGGTAATTCTCGGTTACCGAAAATCGTTTTCGAGAAATTACCGATTTTTTCCCTAAACGGAAACGGTGACGGTAACCGATAAAACGGAAACAAGAACGGTAAAAACATCCGATAATGAAAACGAAAACGATTTAGCTCTCTTTCGATCGTTTTCGAAAAATACCATATTTAACCGATAATCTACCATCGATAATTATCGAACTCAATCTCCACTGAGCACCCAGGCCGGGCTGCCGGCAGGCCCATTGGCCAAGCGGCAAGCGCCCAAGCTCGCTGAGCGCCCCCAATCTGCTGGTGCGGTCAGCGGTTCGGCCCAGCTCGAACTGGCGGCGTGGGGCATGGTGGCGCCGGGGGATGGCGACGGAGGCCGGCCGGTCCTGCCTGCCGAGCGAAGGGGAGACGGGGGAGGAGGAGCCGAGCGGTGGCGTGCGGAGGAAGGGGCGCCAGAGGGGAGGCACGAGCGGGAGGAGGAGCCGCAGGAGGAGCCGAGCGGCGGCGTCGAGCGGGAGAAGTAGGAACAGGAGAGGGGATGCAGAGAAAAAGAGAGAGCAGGAGAAGGCGCTGCGGCGGCGGTGAGAAAAAGAAAGGAGGAAGAAGTTCAGGCGGCGGTGAGAAAAGGGGAGAGGAAGCAGAGGCGTCGGTGGGATAGGAAATGGGGAGGCGGCGGAAGAAACGAGGAAAGGAAGAGGCGGCGAGAAAAAGAAAAAGGGGAAAAAAGAGAATAGAGAGAGAAAGAAGAGAGAGGAGAAGCGCTCGCATAATAAAAATTTATATTTGTGAATGTTTAAATTTAAGTAATCGATTGCGGATTAAACCTACTCGTTAATATTATGCTGGGCACGTTAAATTACCACGACAAATCTACTGTAGACAAGGTCGAAAGGTGTTTGATCACGACGAAATTGGAAGACGGTGAGATCGAGAAGCGATACGACCACATCCGAGAGAAGACGAAATTTTATCTTGTTTTGTATTTTACTGTAGCGTTAGCACGGGCACACTACTAGTACGGTGTAACAATTCTTGCTTCCGGTGTACATGATATTGCGTTTACCTGGAACTAGAAGACGCAGGCTATCAAAAACACCACCGATGCACAACTGATCGATAGCAAATGGACTCTTGTTAAACATGTCTGCACCAATCGACTGTATTGCGTATGACGTAATACTACTCAAGATATAATTTTTTTTACTGCGTGTGTGCACGACGTTATTTTAGGAGCCTCGCCGATGAGGTGGCCAATTAGTCGCTAAGGGCGAGCAGGAGTTATGGACTTCGCAGCCTTGGACCTTCCGAGAGAAATGACTGCGAAGTGCATACAAAAGTCGAATACTTTTACATGCATGCATCATCTAGTTTACTTGGTCCAGTGATGCCAAGTGATGCCAATGGCCCTTCTCCCAGACGATCGAGCTAGTTCTCTGCGTCGGTCGGCCAGCCGCGCGCCTGCTTTGTTACGGCACGGAAAATGTCACCGCCGTCCGCGTCAGATTACAAAACTGATCTCTCACCGTGCTTTGTTTTTTTTTATCCCACGGCTAGCGAAGATCCCACAGGGCATATTCTGAATTTCTGATATATACATACTGCTTAACTTTCGGCCCATCCGTATTCTTTCTCTGCCTCGTTGGCGAATGGCAAGTCCTGATCAAGGTATCGTCCTGAGAATCAACACCCGATGAGATGAGATGAGATGAGAACAGGGAGGGGATTTAGACTCTCGATCGGAACTTCCCAAAACGACACGACATGTGGGCAAGGTTCCGAATCGGATCACTCAGAAGTCAGATCAAAGGAAAACTCATGCACCGCCCACTGACCACCAGTACCGGACGTTCAACTCAACAGTGACCTTTCAGTTTTGGACGAACGCAGCTTGCCTGCAACGGTTGCCTGGTCATTCTATCTCTACTAGTATAGTAAAATAGCTGTCCTGTCTTCCATCAGCCCGCTCAAGGGTCCATAGCTCAGTGGTAGAGCATTTGACTGCAGATCAAGAGGTCACCGGTTCGAACCCGGTTGGGCCCTGGTGTCTTTTTTTTGTTGTTGTTATTTTTGCTAATGGATACCATTGCTATTTCTGCTGTAATTTGCATAGCTGTATATTACCATACTTCTCAGCATTTGACAGTTTCGCGCTAAGATGCATTCGCGTTTTATTAATTTTGTCAATTATTTTTGTACACCAATAAAATGAAGCTCATTGTGCGAAAGCCCCATTCTTTTTTTTTTGAAGACACGCAAGCACGAGTGTACGACTTAACTACGCACACTTGGCCCTGCCCCCTGTTGTTATGCGCCTAAATCACCTAATGCTGTACTATGCGCCGATGCCAGTGCCCAGTATGCATCCAGGCTTACATCGACCGGGTAGGCTGTGCCCCTCGGCTAGTCCGAACGTGATCCATCCCGATAGAATTGATTGACCAAACTGTGAGTAGTGGTTATGTGCCTTTCCAAAATCTGAACTGTAGGCAGCACCAAGATGGTTATTATGGGTGCTAACCCAGGAGAGGACGGCAGCATATGAATTCAAGTGTTCAATAGTCAGCTCCGTCTATTTTGCTATCTGTGTCAAGCGAAGGGTGTTTTTGCTGGTCACTGCTTTAGCTATGTGGTGTATGGGGTGTGAGTTTTGAGCTTGTACTGTATGCTGTCTTTAGAATAGATACTATAAAAGCACAATCTTTGCGCCTTTGCCTATAAGAATACGCAAAGTCATAGAAATAAGCACTTATTCTAAAAAGAAAAAAAATGAATGCATAAGTAATTAACATCTTGTCCTTAAACAAAGGCAGTCCAAGTAACACGAAATTTCGAAATAGAAAAGCATAATGACTTAGCTAGGTGCAAAGTGCAAACTAGACGTTTCTCCCATCTCGACGCCAAATTTCGCAGCACCGATTAATGTGGCGAATCAGGTCGATCGGGGGCCATCGCCGTCTGCCGACGCGCTCCCATCCGGCGACATCTTCACAGTCGCCGCCAATTCCACAAAATGCTTCTCGCCTGTCACAGCAGGCACCTACGTACGTAGTCACCACGAAATCATTTACAACCACGTCTCGTCGTAGCAAGTCAAATGACCATAAAATCGTTTACGACCATACCTTATCGCAGCAAGTCGATAATCAATAGTCGATAGTCGGAAGTCTCGGTTACGACTTACGATCTCTGACCTTCGACTCACGAGTTCCGACTACCTCAAACACTCGTAGATATGCATGCGATGCTAAGGGGAAACACAAATGTTTGTACTGCTGGACTTATTACAGCTTTTCTAAGGACTCTTATTTAAGCATCAACAAGTACAGATCATGGCTAACATGGCCCCTCCTAAACGCATTCCACGACTACATGATTCGTGCCATCCTACGACCAACCATGATGCACGACCACTAACTGAAACCGAAAAAGAAGAGAACGTTTCCGTGTGAACAAGCACACGTTGAACGTCTTGACGCGCAGACTAGAGGGCCATGCCCAACTACTGGACCTATTACCGGCAACTTGATCGATCATCCTAACTATCTCCCCCTTGATCTAGTTGCATTTCACGTTTATGACTCCAACCTTCTCGCGTAGACTCTAAAGCTTCATCCACCTGAGAGGTTTTGGTCATCTTTTTTTCTCGAGTGTCTGTAGCATTTTTTCTTAAAATTTTAAAATGCACCAACCCCTTAAATTTTGATAAATATTGGCAAGTAAGAAAAAGAGCAAGAAAAGATAAAGGAATGAGGAAAGGAAAGGAATGAGGAAAAGTATGATTAGCATTGTATGTATTTACTATTAAAAAACTTACTGAGTACTTTGTACTCGTTCTTGCTATAACTCTCCCTCCCCCCAACAGCCATTCGTAGAATGATATTATTTGAAAACCGACAAGAGCATGTTTGAAAGTGAAGACACCGTGGGATACCTAGTTGTCACTAACTAACAAGCCAGCGAGCTTGAGCCCTTATACAACACTTGGAAGGACTAGGCAATCTGTATTTCCTCGTAGTACTGGCAAGTATTATATTTTAATTTTTTTTCTCAGACTTTCTACAATTACTGTAATATTCTTGGGCTAGCTTGTGAGCCCGGGTCAAATACTACTAACCTGTATGGCAATGTTGTAATAAAGTTACAGTCTCTAATTATTGTTTCGCTGTCTAGGTTGGTTTTCTTATCGGGTATTGATAAACATCATCCGGGTGTTTTTTTTTCTAACTATCATCCAGATTTGTGACCGTTGGATTAGAGATCCAAGGGCCACAAATTCTCCCCATTCCCTCCAAAAAAAATTCACCCCCTTCCAAAAAAAATTCTCCCCCCTCCAAAAAAAGAAACCGTTGGATCTCTAATCCAACGGTCTGAAATTTGGATGATTGTTGGGAAGAAAACATCCAGATGATACCTATACACACCCTTTCTTATCGGTCAATAATTATAGCCATGTTAAAATCCGAGGATAATAACACATGCGGGTCGCCACAGTTGTTGATACACTCGCTTCGTGCGCATGTCGTCTGTCTCCGGCTGGTTCTGCTGCTGTGGTCGCGGGACGGACGGTGGCCTGACCGCTTGGCCGGCAGGGTGCGAAGGCCGTATCATTATTGTCTGACCAAAAGAGTTGGGGGCAGGAGCGGCCCGGTACGGCGGGAATAGCTTCAATGCCGGCGGCTGCATGCTGCACAAGCTTCTGGCCGTTGTATGCGATCGGCCGCCGCTGCACCGGCGCCTGGCCGTTGCATGCCGCCACCGGCAGCCGCTGCATTGGCTCCTGGCCGTTGTATGGGATTGGCTATCGCGGCATTAGTGTGTGGCCATTAGATACCATCGGTTGGGGTTCCACCGTAGCAACCCTGACGTTCGGAATTGAGCTTGCATGCCCCCGCCGCCGCCTCCGTACATCGGTGCTGGTGGTCCCAGGGTCAGGGTCGGCTGGCGAGCCCGCTTCGGCGCGGTGCCGCGCCCGCACGGCTGCTCCACCACGGGCCTCTTGCCCGCCTGTTTCTCCGACAGCTTCGGCCCCGACGCCGCTTGTTCGCTCTCCACCGGCCCGGGCTGCGACGAGGAGCACGCCTCTTGGCACGCGGAGCTGCTGCTTGCCTCATCGTCCTTCCCTTTGTGCCTCGGCGTCACGTGAATCCTACACATGACGTACTCATCCAACTGCATGCAGCCACTCAAGTTAAGGTCAGCGATTAGCAATTAGTAGTACTAACCAAAAATTGAAGGGGAAAAAAGAACACTTCGAATTTAAAAGGCAACGTGTGTGCATGCATGCATGGACACATGAATAAGAGTCGTCGTGAAAACTGACCATCTTGCTGTCCCTGGACGTGCCGCCGCCGCTCTTGTCGAGCTTGTTCTCGTACTGCGGGTCCGGGATGGTGAGCTCCTGCATCAGCCACTTGGTCTTCTTCTCGGTTTTCATGGGGCCCTCGAAGTAGGCGAGGACGCTCCCGCAGAACTGGGTCTTGCCGTCGCAGACCGCCTCCTTTTTGCCTGTCGACGCCTTCCACCGCCCGTGGCCGTCGTCCGTTTTCCGCGACGGCCTGTCGCCGTTCTGGTACTTGCGAGCCCTCGGCGACAGGAAGTACCAGTCGTTCTCGCCCCTACCCTTGTACATCTCTGCGATCGATGGATACCCATCGTGTGCTCACCAGGCAAGTATAAAACACACTAATATAACTAGCTAGAATGTACTATTACTTATAAACCCTTTTTTAGATCGTAAAACCCTGAATTCTAAAGAAACAAGCACAAGAGTACAAAGAGAACGAAGAAAAAACAGAGGCCAAGGTGGACAAGAAGGCGCACGTACCACCGACAAACAAGCTTGTCCGGCTAGCACTCGTGCACATTTGATTCGATGATGGCGTCATTGGGCAAGGACGGCCAGCCCTGCAGCCTCGGGAGGAGGCAGTATTTGACGAGCTCCTCTTCCGTCGCCTGGAACCGAAACCCAGTCGAGAAAGGACATCGGGTCTGTTTTTTTTATTTTATTTTTGCCTTCAGCTTTTGAATTTTCTACATCAACTTTTTTAAATGGAGTATTTTTTTAAAATAAGGTCTACTAGTTAATTGTAGTACATATTGTACCGACTTCATTTATATCGGTAAAAGCCACACATGAATTTCAGTTACTCTGTAATCTCTCACACGAACAGTCAAAAGCCACAAACCGCAGCCAAAATCCATAAGCCGCAGCTACAAAAGAACAAGCTCATCATCTTTTAGCTTTTCAATAGCTTTTATCCAGTCTTAGTAGTTATTATTTATTAGACTAGTAAACCATAATAAAAAAACTATAAGTTATAGTCTAAAAGAACAGAATCTTAATCTTTTCGTCTCATCCTCTGGTCTTCTTCTCCTCCCCTTCTACCATGTAGGCAAATCCTGATAATGTTCCCGAGGTCTCAGAAAGAGATTGGCAAACACTCCCTTGGATGTGTCACGCGGCTGAGGAGCTTGAGTTGCCGTCGAAACAAGTGTTATCAGACCGGACTAGTCATTGACCCGATTGAGGTCGATCGCATGTGTTTTAAATTAAATTTTCATAAATATATGCATCTCAAAAAATGAAAAAAAACAACAGTACAATAATAGCAATAGAAATTAAAGAAATTGAATGACAAATAACAAATTGCCAGTGATGCTAATGGAAACAATCATAAGGTCCATGACTATTAAGTAATAAAGTCATGTATTAGTCGATAAGATAAAATCAAACAAGAGCATGGTGAAATAACAACAGCCTAAAATCATGTATACATTGTTCTCGCTAGCAAACTTGTAGGCAAATAACCACTAAAACCTTAGTAGCCCTCAAAAGACAAGTATCCCTATCATTTTTCTTTTGAAAAGTTCTTTAATTTGAGAAAAATTTTTCTTCCTCATAGATAAAATCCAGCTAGATCGATGCAAACCAGCTAGGTCAACCGGGTTAATGAAAAATGGGCCAGGTTGACCAGGTTTTTCCGCTCACGGACAAAACCCAACCAGATCGATACCAATCGGCTGGTCACCGGGTCAATGAAAAACAGGCCGGGTCGACCGGATTTTTTCAGGTTAATTGCATCTCTGGTCTTGTGAGTGTGACTAACCTACCATAGCTTCTAGGTTCGTGTTCTTACGATTTAACCGTCTAACCGGTCCAGGTCTAATAACTATGGTCAAAACTGGACGGGTTCGCCTGTGTTATTGCCGAACTTGCTTGTCCGTTTATATTATAGCCAGCGCTAGCGCTTGCAATTGGAGGACGACACGGAAGGAGCACGTGGCGTCCGGTACCAGTTGGAACAAGGATCGATCGCACGCCAGTTCATACCAACCCACATGTACGCGGAGCCGAAGTCGCAGAGCAAGTGCGAACCCAATCCGACGTTGGTAGGTTTCTACTGGCGATTTCTCCTCTCCAGTTTTCCTGTCCTGATGCCAAAACATGTTTCAAATGCATTATTTATTACAGCAGTGCAACACAGCTACATCCAAATAAATTCAACAGGGATGCCACCTGGCTTTGCCATCGCTCACAGAACAAATCAGTTCCATGAGGAGAAATCATGTACAACACAACAATGTTGGTGTCACCGCACCCCGGGGAGAAGCTCAGGCACGATCTATGTCAGCTTCAAAAATAACTAGAATCGCTTGCAGTAACATTCTGCAAAAAATAGATCACACATGTGAGCGTTCACCTGCCGTTTTTCTTGATTTGTATCTTGAGAAATCCCACGGCACATAAATGGGAGCAGAGCTCGGCAGCTCGCTGTTGTCTGCAAAGCACCACAGTCCATTCGACTGCACCTTGCGTTCAGGCCTCTGCGGTGGTAACATCCAGAAATGACACACATTGAAGCTACTCGGCCGCTATCGGCCATGTGCCAACCTTCGCCTCTTCCTCTCCTGCTCACGCTTCTCTTCTTCCTCTATCAGGCGAAGTTGTTCTTCATCCTCCTGCCTTGCAATTCTCGCACTAACCAAGGAAAAAAAACAAAAAAAGGCTAAATCAGGGAAGACGCAAATAATGCAAATCATTCATATGCCTGGCAAATTGACCACACATTGGTCATGCGGTACCATTTTCTGAAAATTGGGTCCTTTGGAATGCATCTTTATCGAGTGTGTAGACAGTGCAAAATCTTGTACATAGAGCATATAATTATACTTGAGATGTTACACTAAAACTAACCATACTAACAAACACTTCACTCCGGTAAAAGCCTCATGAGTCGCTCTTCTGGCGACTCAGGGGGCAACTCAGCCGCCCTAAGAAAAACCACCTTGCCACTGCGTTCCCTTCCTCGCCGCCACCGTCGGGGGCCTCCCACAGCCGCAAGCGCTTAAGCTGGAGGCGTAGGCCGCTTTTGCCCCTCGTAGATCTAGCGTAGTGATGCTCGGTGGCTGGAGCCGGAGGCGGCCAGATTAGGCCACCCCCGCGCCGGATTTGGCCTCTCTGCTCGTTGCCGACAGCCAAGTCGGAGTGGATCGGAGTTTAGGCCAGATCTGGCTATCCGAGGGTTTAGCGGCCGCCTGCTCCCATTGTGCCCTCTCTACTTGTCGCCGCCGGTCGGGTTCGGAGTGGCGAGCCCGGTGGCAGGATGCAAGGCTAGGGGAGTCGGAGGCAGCCAGATCTGGCTATCTTCGGGCTCAGCGGGCGCTAGGGCTGTAAATGAGCCAAGCTCGAGCGAGCTTGGCCTTTCAGGCTGGAGCTCGGTAGAAGCTCAAGCTGAGCTCGAGCCGAGCTCGAGTTGGGGTTCGAGCCTAAACCTAGGCTTGAGCTCGAGCTTGGCTCGTTGAACCTCGATAACAATTAAAATAATTTATTATGCATTATTTTTCAATAATAAGAAAATTTTGAGTTCAAGCTCGGCTCTAGTAATTGTGTCCAAGACATAATAAAGTCCGTCTCCGTGTGTAACTCAAGTTAAAATTGTGTCAAATTTGAAGTCCGAATACATATGCTAGTAGGAGATTATTAGCTTATATATTGAGGCTTGTAGCCAGTTTTGTAAGAAAAGCAAGAAAGAGGGGAAGCAAATAAGATAATATAGAAATTCAAAAATTCTCTTGTGCTATCTCCGTTTATTTGTGATGTGCGCGTTTTCTCCTAGATCAAAGTTTTTAACAAGTGGTATCAGAGCCTAGGTGAGAACCGAGTCGCTGGAAAAATCGTCTTGACGATTCCGTTTTCAACGCGTCTCATGCGGCGCTCCTGAGGCGCACATCGCTCATCTTCACGCAGCTCTTCCGGGAAAAAGATGCACGCGACACGTCCTTCCGTTCCATCGGTCCAAGAGCCACTTCAAAGTAGCTCAAGATCTTGATCCGTGCTCAAGATCATGCCACGTTCTCCGGGAAGTAGTGTCACCGGTGACGAGGCATCATCCAGTATGATGGCGAAGAAGAGTTCTACAGTCTCGTTGCATTATCCAATACTCACGACGAACAATTATGCAGCCTGGGCAATCAAGATGAAAAAAGTGTTTCTTGCTAAAGTGCTCAGTGATGATGAACCAACATTGCTCTGATGATGAGTTGAGTCAGGAACGTTGAGAAGATGTGTCGCTGTCCAAACTCAAGGTGGAAAGAAATCGGAACGTTGAGTAGATGTGTTACCGTTTTGTGTCAAATATGAGTTTAGTAAGTCGTAGTTGAGTCCGACAACTTTAATGTTTTAGAGTCAAGTCAAGATTAAGGGAGAGATTGTTAGAAATAATCTTGACTTCGAATCCAAGACGTAGTAGAGTCCGTCTCCATGTGTAACTCAAGTTGAAATTGTGTCCAACTTAAAATCCGAATACATATGCTAGTAGGAGATTATTAGCCTATATATTGAGGAGGCTTGTAGCCAGTTTTGTAAGAAAAGCAAGAAAGATGGGAGCAAATAAGAGAATAGCGAAATTTAGAAATTCTACTGTTATCTCCGTTTATTTGCGATGTGCGCGTTTTCTCCTGGATCAAAGTTTTAACAAAAATAATTCAAACATACACTAATTTTCAACAATAAGAAAAGATCGAGCTCGAGTTCGACTCGAGTAAGCTCGGTAAGAGTTAATATGTATCACTATTTAAGCTCGAATCGAGACTTGCGAACTATTCGAGCTCGGCTCGGTGAAGCTCGCGAGCTCAAGAACAAGCTTGAGTTCGACTCGTTTAAAGTTCGAGCCAAGCTCGAATCGAGTATAGGACGAGCCGAACTCAAGTAGCTCATGAGCTTCCAGCTTTTTTACAGCCTTAGCGGGCACTTTCTCCTCTCATGCCCCCCTTTACTCGTCGCCGCCACCTGGGATCAGATTCCGGGCCAGATCTGGCCGTCCCCGTGTTAGCGGCCGCCTGCTCCCCTCCTGCCCCTCTCTACTCGTCGCCATTGGCTGGGTTCGGAGTGGTGATGTGAAACCTAACGGCCACAGGCGAGGCAGGGGGAGCCGGAGGCAGCCGGTTCTTGCCGTCTCCGAGCCTGGTAGGCACTCCCCTCCTGCCCCTTTTGCACGTCGCCGCTTCCCTCGCCGCCGCAGCCGCCAACGCCATGCACCAGAAACCCTACAAGCGCGCAACAACCACGACGCAGAGGCACCGCCGGGCATTGGCGTGTGCAAGCACGCAGAAGGAAGGTGAGAGCTGGAGTTTGTCGGGAGCAGCTGCCTGAGTTGGATAGAAGCGTCAAGGTCGCAGCTGCAGGTGATGGTGTGGTCGATGGGTGACAAGCTTGTCCCGTGTGGTGTGGTGCTATCTCCTTAGCAGATTCCGACAATGACATCCTTGGGCGTCGTTTCCCTCCTACGCGTCGCCTTGGAGCTGTTCCTTGCCTTACAGGGTATTGTGCCTTTTGTCCAGGGTGAAAACCTCATGTCCGATTCTTGCCGGATCGGGCAACGGCGGCGCCTTTGGTACCGTTACCTCCTTGGAGGCATTACCTTGGATCACCTAAACCAACCCTCTTCGTCTTCCACTTGTGTGTTGCTTTCCGTTGGCCGGCGCTAGTCTATCTGTTGTGGTCGTTGTCTCGTAGTCGGGGTGTGTTAGCCTCGGACTTTTGTCTTGTTAGGCTATCAAAGTCGTGTTTTCTATACCTGGTCCTTTCTTGGACCTGTTCGGCCTTCAGGCCGCCGTTGTACTGCTCTTCTTCTTAATGAATGAAACGCAATTATCCTGCGTTTTCGAGAAAAGAAAACCATACCAACAAGGGAAAATATAGTTTTTGCCACTAATCTGGAGTGAATTTTGTTTTTTGCCATTGAGTTCTCACTGACATGCGGCCCAGACCACCCGTTAGTGAAATAACAAGAAAATTGTTCCTATTAGGCTATTACCCAAATGACCTCTGTTTGTCCTTACCTTCTACAGTTTTACAACATAATAGAATAAAAATTTAGTAGAAAAGTGTGCATTATATAAAAAAGCAAAAAAAAAAGTAGATACCTTCTTTTCTCTTCCCTCTCTATAGTAGCAAAATCTGCTTCCATGTCACTATCATCCTCATCTTTGCCTGCATATTTACTAGGATCATACCTGCACAGGAAACCCAAAATTATAAGAGGTTTCCTCAAAATGTTAAATATTATAATTCATCTTCTAAAACTAACTCATATCATAAAATTCTCATGAAAATGGATTTATTATCCAAAAGACACTAAACCAAATTGCATAATCACAAGCCCAAGCTAATATTTCAACAGGTATCACAATCGGCACAATGCTTGCCATAGTCAGTTCGAGACCATGCTCAGTAAATTACTAAATTATTACAGTTCGAGACCCAGCCTGTACAGAAATGACTATGCACAATGAAGCATGCCAGTAAACCAGGATATTGACAAGATACAAAAAAAATGATAAAGAACAATACCTGAACATACTCCTGATCATTGCCAAGGCGTCTTCCTCATCTTCAATTTCATCATCAAATCTTCTTTTCGCCGGTTGTTTTTTCTTTGCATGAACATCACGTATTCCATTAGAAGATATTTGTCGAGATAGCTACAGGGGCACACACAATGAAGAATTAATTTAGAAGAAAAAAAGCATTCCTAACTAAATGGCATTGCGCCCATACACACGAAGATGAATGCACATGGCATAACAACAAAAGAAAGAACTGACATATTATTTTGCAGAAATATTAGCATGGGTTTCGAGGGAGGCCTTACCTGCCTTTCTACTGGTTTTACTCTATCATTTGCCTGAACTCTCCTTTGCTCAGAATAGCGACTTTGCGAGGAAAGAGGCCTTCGCCCCTGCGACGACTGCAGCCTGTAGCTTTGTGACTGGGGTCTAAGGCCTTGCGAAGATTGCTGTGGTCTCTGTTTCTGCAATGATTGCTGCGGCTTCTGACTCTGCAACAACTGCTGTGGCCTTTGACTCTGCGACAACTGCTGTGGCTTTCGACTCTGCAACGACTGCTGCAACCTCTGACTCTGCACCGATTGATGTGGTCTCTGACCATGTGAGGCTGATTGCATCCTCTGACTCTGTGAGGATTGTGGCCGCTCATTCTGTGAGACAAGGTGCTTTGAAGGTACATTATTCTTCTTCGGTGGTTGATCATTCACATCCTTCATAGAAGGCTTATTTATGATAGGACCCTTGCTCGGAATTTTTTGACTTGTAACTTTGCTTGTAGTAGCCTGGCTTGACCCGTTTCTAACAACACTATGCATTCTTCCATTGTCAAGTGAAACAGTCCTTTCTCTGTTTGGAAAAGCCTCCTTTCTCTTGGAATCTACCTTGCTTTCAGCATGCCTTTGTGTGGATGATTTGTTCTTCAATCCATACCCATCTGATAATCTGGCAGGTTGACTTGCTGGTGCCCTGCTCTTCACTGCTGAATGAGTCAACTCACGATCTTCAATATCAAAGAAACCAACCATCAGCATTTCTCTACTAAACAGAAAAGACCTAGTTCCGTGCAAGGGAAGTTCAAACTCACCCAACTTTTGAGTGAAGGAAGACCTAGCCGCAGGCTTTTCCTTTGGAGAGGATGAAATGTCAGCATCATCTGAGAGTAGAAATGAATAGTCCCGATTATCCTTAAGTGCCTCAGCCTTTCTTTTTGCCTGCAAATTGCAGTAGCTATTTTGTGACCATACCAGATTAAGTTTAATATAGCACACATATAGACAATCCAATAAAGGTAAATCCTTTGTACCTCATTAACAATCTTCCGTTTCTGGTGAAGTCCATTTGTTTTAGCTTGCACTTTTGAAGATGATGGGATGTCCTTCTACACATATATTAGCTGCAGTTACTAAATGTTGGATCAATGATAATTGGGATAAGATGTAGTACTACATACTCCAGAAGGTATTCGATCTCTGGACATTGTGTTCTGTAGTTCTTTCATTGATTTTCTTTCCTCAATCACTCGCTGGGAAATCACCGGCTTGGATGGCCCAAAGAAGGAGCCAAAACTACACAAATAACATACATAATGAACTCAGTAAATACAACAGTAGAAACAGCCACGGTAAAAGGAAGGAGATGCAAGGTAGAAAACAAAGTGGGGGAACAGAAGCTGCATAAAGTGTAAAAGAGATAGTAGCATTTAAAAGAAAATCCCCTTTTCCATCTTACAGATTGGGGCCTGCCTGGACGCAAATGAAAATTGATTCCCCATGAAAACATTAAAATCACCAAGGTAAAACATTGAATTTCAAGTGGACAACAATATTTCAACAAAGGATATAATGGCCAATCTGTTGACTATGATAAGTTTCGCATTTCCAAGGCAAATTATCAACAAAAAATGTAACCAACAAATGATTTTTTTTCTCAGTTGGGTTTTAACCATCTAAAAAGGCCCTGATAGGAGGTAATGTCAGAAGGAACCATAGATGGACTACCTTCTCTGTAGGACATAATTTTTCTGTATCGTATACGTTCCTCGAGCAAAATCAAACAAAATGCTCGAGAAAATGTAGAAGAGGTGTATCAAAGACACTTACTTGGTTGGAGGTTTTCTATCATGCGAGGAAGATGAGCGGCCAGCTGTGCTAGCACCCTGTGCCCTTCGCCTAATCTGCTCCTTTAATCTTTCTCTAATTTGAAGGAATTCCTGTTGCCCCTCTGGTGGTTCTTCCTCTTCTTCAACATACTCCTCCCCAGCACCCGAACCTTCTTCCTCATACTCATCTTGATCATAGTACTCGCCTTCATACTCATCCTCCATTGCCCGATGATAACCCTTTACAATGATTGTCATCATCGTGAGAAAGAAAAGCATTGTCACAAATGAAATGACAGTAGCTTCTTTTTTTTCTTTTCACTGAATTAAGCTCACATGTTCATGATTATAGCATAATCTCCAGTAAACTAATGTTCCTACTGCTTCTACGAATCATATATGATTGAAACTAAACAGAATAAAGTGGAGTAAAAGCTAATCTTACATTTGTCTCGTACCCGTAGCCCCTCATTTCCTCGAGGATCCCGTCGTATCAGCCTCACAATCCCTGAATCAAAGCCGGTAACTTTCGTAAGTTTGCAAAGCTCGCCGAGAATTTTTCACTAAGTGCTGAACTTGAACCAATCAGCCATCCAACTGGGACCAAATACGCGTCAAACCGAGCAACAATTGACCCCCCAAAAATTCCGCTGTTAAGGACCCCAGGCCACATCCCAACCACCTAATCGCTCAAATCCCGCCCCAACCGCGAAGCAAGGGATGTCCCCATCTAGGGTTTCGATGGGTACAGTGGCGCGAATCTAGGACGCCGCCGCGGCAAAGCAACCATCGAACCAACGGAATTAGCGTCGCCGGACAGGGGCGTCACCTCAGGGAGCGGAGACGCCTCGTTCCGCGACGGGCACGGGGCCAGAATTCGCCCGGAGAGATGCCGCGAGACGCAGCTGGATCAGAAGACGCAGACGGGAAGGTCGGAGCAGGCGGCTGCTGCGTCGGCGGCGGGCGATCGGAGCCCGAGGTGCGGCGGTGGCCCGGCGCGGGGGAGATCGGCGGGGAGGCGTCGCCGGAGCAAGGCCGCGTGGGGTAGGGTGAGGCTTTTTGGCTTCGTCGGGTTGGGAGAACCAGCGACGAGGGTGGGAGAAGGGGATCGCGGGTGGAACGCCGCCCGGTATATAGGCGTTTCGCTGCGCGAGGGTAAGAAACTGACGTCATCGCATTTGGATGCCTCTCTCGTCAGAATCTCCGGATGGGCTGCCCTAAGAAAACCGAAGAATCTGCGGATGGGCTTTTCTCCTTTCGGCAACTGCGTGAGGGCCCAATTGCGAGCTCCAGCTCCGCAGCTCCATTTGTCTGCCCAAAACGCGCAGCTTCCGTCGACCCCAGACCTGGCACCTTGGTCCCTATCTCTTAAGAGGAAAAAGACAGTGCTATAGTACGGTGTCTTTCAGTCGCTGAAGATCTAAGAGCACAGTACTGGTTAGACTGATGGGAGTAGGAGAGTGACGTTTCATTTTGCAGATTGGCGTGCCAACGACTCCGCTTCGGTGAAGCCATAGTAGACTGCTTTACTTCCAGGCCACGTAAGAAAATTCCAGCCAATGGGAGATCAACCAATGACGTAAGACTAGGGATGGCAATTGTGCCCGTTTACCCGTGTACCCGTGGGTAATACCCTAATGGAGTCGGGTATGGGATGTATTATTTACCCACGGGTAGGAAAATGGGGGAAAATTTCTGCCCATCGGGTAAACGGGTACGGGTATGGGTTAGCTCTACCCGTACCCGTCTCGCCCGTTTACCCGCGAAATAGACTGACAGGTGGGGCCATCTTAAAACACTAAACCCTAGACTCTCAGTCCCCACTTCCAGCCCAGGCCCAGATAACGCCCGCCGCCCCCTGGCATCTCCGCCCCCCTCGCATTCTCGCCCTCTCGCATTCTCCGCCCCCCCCCCCCCCTCGCAGAACTACAGATCCGCCACCTCCGCCCCCCACCCGGCCGCCAGCCTCCTCCTCCGCCCCCAGATCCGCCTCCTCCTCCTCCTCCGTCCCCACCCGGCCGCCGGCCTCCTCCTCCGCCCCCAGATCCGCCGCCTCCTCCTCCTCCTCCGCCCCCAGATCCGCCTCCTTCTCCTCCTCCTCCGCCCCCACCCGGCCGCCGGCCTCCTCCTCCGCCCCAGATCCGCCTCCTCCTCCTCCGCCCCCACCCGGCCGCCGGCCTCCTCCTCCGCCCCCAGATCCGCTACTAGAGGCCGGAAGCGACGGCGCCGCCCTGTCGCTGCTCATGGGTACGTACGGCTTCACCTTATCTCTTTTCCAGCTCTGTATCCATCTCGCGCGGCTAGGGTTTCGGTGTCGCGGGTTGATCTCGAAATTTAATCGAATTTCGCCCATATGTCTATCTGTTAAGCTTGTAGCGTGGTGGCTTTTGTAGTTTCCTTGTTGCTACCTGCTACAATGCTGATTATGCTGCTGTTATGCACACCTACGAGCGACAGAACCATACTAATGCTAAGTGAAATTTGTTGTATATGGTGTGGTGTAGTAGTGTAAATCAATTTTTGATAGATAGGGATTGTTTGGGTCTATGATATTTTTTTGTTTCCTTTTATGATGTGAATTGGGTGGTCTTAGCATCTGTTTGATGCTGTTGTTGATTGGCACAGTGGGGTGGTAGTGATTGCTTTCTTTAGTCTTTCGACGGTTCACTGATTCAAATATCAAAGGTGTTTTGATGAAAAATTACGTTGATGGATATAGATGATTTTTTTCATTGTGTTATTTCGGTTTTTTGTCATTCTTTTTGTTAGTAGTGGTTGTAATGAGGACTTTATCATGCATATCTTTTTTCATGGTTTGCTGGAACGAAATTATACAACCCACTGTGACCATGATATTATGCAAAACTGAGTAGCATTTCTGTTTTAACTGCTTGGTTGACTCAGTTCTAACTTCTAAGATATTGATTTTGGCATCATATGCCATTGCACAATATGCTCTCCAAAATTGTGGCTTTTATAGGTAGTTGTAGTTCATTGATCTTTGTTTTGTGTCCCATCAATTTGTAGGTGCAATCTATTAAGCTGATTCGTGACAAGCAGACTGGACAACTTCAGGGTTATGGTTTTATTGAATTCGCCAGTCGTGCTGGTGCTGAAAGAGTTCTTCAAACATACAATGGGACAATGATGCCAAATGTTGAGATGACATTCCGATTGAATTGGGCTACTGCTGGTGAAAAACGTGATGACACCGCCGATTATACAATATTTGTTGGTGATTTGGCTGCAGATGTTACATATTACATATTGCAAGAGACATTTAGGGTACATTACCTATCTGTGAAGGGTGCAAAAGTTGTAACTGATTCCATGTGTTTATTTTGCTACTTAGTTGTTGTGTTGCAGTTACTTGGTACTTGTTACTGATTGTATTAGTTTTCTGTGATTTTGTTTTTTTACTTGTTCCAAATGATATGTATAGTATATAGACCCTTCTGGAAAATATATTAGGATTTGATGGTCTTTTATGTTTGTTTAGTTCATAATGTTACTGAGGAATATATCTGTGTCATTAGTACTCAGTTCGCGGGTAAACGGGTATGCCCACGGGCAACGGGTACCCGCGGGCGACGGGTATGGGCGAGGTTTTTTACCCGTCGTTCTTCGCGGGTATGCCCGTGGGCGTAAATCGGGCTCACGGGTACGGGTATGGGCGAGCACTACCCGTACCCGCCGCGCCCGATTGCCATCCCTACGTAAGACCCTTGCACGCGTTCGCCCAGCGAATTTGTATAGTTTGTGTAACGCCCTATTTACTGGGTTGTTAGGATTTTTTCCTAACCGTCTAGGATCTATAAGTATCGTAGATAAATGTCTATTATTTTTATCGTAAACTTAAACATAAAAACCAAATATTATTAGAAAATTAAGCCTTAGCAGCTAAGTTTTATATAGCGGGACGAGCAGCGCAAAGTTCTATTACAATACAAAATAATTCCACAGTCGTACCTGAGTATAGAATAAACGTAGGAATCTTTAAAGCCTTTCTCAACAGTTTCTTCATTATTTTCCCAAGCATCTTCTGTTAATAGTTTAGCAAGTACGAGTACAACCACCGTACCGAACAAGTCACATGAAAAAAAATACTATATAGCTTGCTAGGATTTTCAAGGGGTGGGAATATAGTGGTTTTGTTAACATATTTGTGGATGCAATTTTATTTGTAAACATTTTGTTTTTAAACACAAAATCATAAATCATAAACTTCTTAAGAAATTTGGGTTTCAACATCTCGATTACCAAACTTCAATATTTCCAAATCGTTTCTAAATCTACTTATGCTTCGCTATTGGAATCACCCATTAACACACAGCTTCAGTTACCGAAAGCACGGCGTATTCGAAATACCACATATTATGACTCTGCAGAGTTGCCCAACTTTACCCACAAGATTTCTTAACCCTCATTATTGAATTAAGAAAACAAGGTTGCTTCACTGCTCATCTCTTTATGTAGCCTCTACCAGATAGACTAGGTGCTCCCTGTCACGGAATACGGCGACCTGACAGGGTGGAGCCTACCATTATAAAAGTATAGTTTTATTATTTTCATACCATATTCTTACGCCTATTATTCCCTTTTCTGGAACAGTATATTATATTTTTGTAGTAGATATTCAATCGATTTGAGCAGCTACTAAATCAGGTTTGACAAGTCAATACTTGTGGTTAAGCGATTACTATGTTCTTTACTTAGCATAAAATTCTAGTCCTTACTTTTCATCAACCAGGTAACCATTTACAAATAAATATCCCAGTGCACTGCAGCACTGTCACTACTAGTGTAAAGCACATGAATCTCCTAAAATATCGTGGTATATTTTATAGTAATTTATTATTACTAGGGCTTGTCAAGGTGAATATGGCCATCAAATAAAACATGAATTTTTCATATGGTAGGACATAACTAGTATCATGTCATTCTAAACATTTGTTGTACATGAAATATTAGTGTGTCAATAACATAATGAAAATTCTAGTAAACAAATAATTAAATGAATATAGATTCAACATGATCAAAAACATGTGACTTATCTTGCGGATCAATGTATTCTACGATTTCATATTCTTCCGAGTCTTGTGCTTATACTTGAGCTTCTCCTTCCTGGGCCAGCTAGTCTATGATGTCGTGTGCTAACGCAAACAAAAAAACAAATCAATTCTGTGCTCGAAGGATTGAGCTAGTAATAAAAAGAAAGACAATAAAGAAGTAAAATCCAGTAAAATCAAATAAAATAGGTTTGGGGATTATAGGAGTTTGGTATGGGAAAACAGAGCCGAGGAATGGATGGACAAGATCGAAACGATCAAAATAGATGTATATATGCATTTTAAGGTTTCATGAACAGTAACAGACTTAGTATTGTTCATCATAGGTTTTACTATTCATAGAGGGTTTGGTCCTTATCGAGTTGTCATTGCGTACTCGAAGAACTCTACGTGTACTCGGGTGGTCTCTATTGGCACAAATCTTGCTCACGAGCGGAGGTGTTTATGGAGCTAGAAGACGTGGTCGTAATCGAGTTACGACTACTAAGACTAAGTATTCTGTGTGGCCGTAAACCATAACGTGGTCGTAAGCCATAGCATGGTCATAAATCACAGCGTGGTCATAACGACAACGTGGTCATAACGACTCCTGAGTAGTCGAGTGCAAAGTCGACGAAGATCAGACGGTGTATGAGTTACTACTAAGATCGGACGACGTCCGAGTAGTTGCGGGGATTAGACGGCGTCTGGGTGGCTTAAGGGATCGGACGATGTACGAGTGGCTGCGGGGATTGTTAGTTTTAATCTTGATGAGTTGTAAGTGGTCACAGAAGCTGTGGGCGAAGCCACACTCGAAGCCATGGTTGAAACCACAGTCGAAGCAGTGGTCGAAGCCGTAGCCAAAGCAGTAGTCAAAACTGCAAAAGTTGAAGTTGGAGGCTCCGAGTACTAGCAGTCGAAGACATCGAGCACTAAGAAGTCATGGTCATAGCATCGAGATAATGCGCCATGGTCGAAGGCACCATGGTCGTAAGGCAGATGTAGTTAGAAGAACACTGTAGCAATCAGAAGCATCCGAGTGCGTATTGTGGTCGGAAGTCGGACGCGGCCGAGTGTAGTCAGAGCTCTCGAGTGCAAGGGGGAGCGTAACTGTGAGAAGCAGTCATATAAAACGATCGTAGCTGTGAGAAGCGGTCGGAGAGTTCAAGCGGTGGGCGCAGTCAGAGATTTGAAGTGGTGGAGCGGTCAGAGAATCCGTAGTCAAAACAATAATTGACGACCATGGGGTGGGTTCCTGGTGACGAAGGGGTTCCATTTTTGGCCCTGGGAGTGGTCGGGGATGGCTGGAGCTTCGTTGGTGGCGAGGTGTATTTGCGGTGGTTTTTAATAGCAATGTGAGCTTCAAGGGTGAAGGGGACAAGAGCATTAGTGTTTAAGAATCCTTGAGGGTAGGAGAAACTTGGGTGCAGGATGTGGAGGAAGATGGCTAGCAAGCAGGCTTGGCTAGCAGCGAGAGAGGGAGAAGAGAGTAGAGAAGACGGCTTCGCGAGATGGCGCCTTCGCGCAGGGAAAACGTAAAGGGGAGGTAGCTAGGTTGTGGACGGCATGTAGGCCGGATTGGGCTAGAAAAAAAGATGGGGCAATAGTAACGAATTCAACCCAAGAGAAGGGTTTTGAATTTAATTTTTTCTAATTAGTTTAATCACATAAATCGGATTTGATTTTTTAAAAAACTAGCAAACCAATTCCAAAAATTATGAATTTTTTTGGAGAGGTAAATTAGATTATTTGGAACTCAAATAAATTATTAGCAGGTCTTGTTCAGGTTTTAATCAATTACATAAATTTATTTTTAGCTGCTGAAAATTAAGAAAACATTTTCTTTAGTGCAGAAATTTTTGGGAAAAAAGCAAGGAAATGCAGAACTGATGTTTTTGAGATTAATTAAACAGATTTTGAAATTTTGGGACGTTACAAATAGGAATATATATTGGGTTGGGAAATAAGAAAGAACTTAGCATCTTTTGTTCAGGCGTAACTGAGATCATTGGATTAACGTGCTGTAGCTTTGCGAGAAGGCAGGCTCGGTGTTTGCACCTTCTTAGAGTACACTTGCTTATGATTACATGTTTGAGCTGTTGATACGGAAAAAAAAAGTGTTTTTGGTTGTGTATTGCTCAGTAGATATACACTACTACTATTTCAGTTACAAGCAGCTTCCTGCGAATCTAGTGTTATGAAGCAATATTGTAAGTGGCGGACAACGGTGGTGATTATTTAAGCTTTTTTTTGTGGTTTATGGCTGAAAAGTATTGTAGCTGGCTGAAAAAATATTGTAACTGACAAAGGCTTATTTAGCATAATTAAATTTAAAAAAATTAAAAAATATGTTAACTCATTATATATAATACAAACAAATACGAGACAAAAGAACCAGCAAAAAAGCTCAACAAAAAATCAAAAGTTCAAAAAAAACAAAATTTATAAATAGTAAAAAATAAACCAGAAGCTAAAAGCTAAAGTCAAAATAATCACAGCGAAATAACCAGAACAATCTAGGGAAAAAGTTACGACCACTGTACGATCAAGTACACAGGGCAATAAACATCTGAAATCAATCCAATTGTACATGTCTATCACTCTGTCAGCAATCATTCTTACAAAAGAAAAAAAATCTGTCTGACACCAAGGACTGCTGAATCAACCTTCTGTGCAAAGTTGCGAATTTTGGACGTTTTTGACACTGTTGCTATCTAAAATTCCAAAAATAGCCTCTTCCGAAACGAAATTCCACCTCTAGCCCCCACCTGACCGCACCATTTAACCGCGGCGAGACACGTGTCCAATGGTGCGGCCGGGGAGCGCACCACACCTGAGTGTCGTCTGCCCATCACGTTGGCCAAATAAATAAATATCCGAGCGGGCGAGTGGTGCGGTCAGGGACCGCACCACTCAGGTGTGGTGCGCTCCCCGGCCGCACCATTGGACACGTGTCGCGACGCGGTTAAATGGTGCGGTCAGATGGGGGCTAGAGTTAGAATTTCGTTTCCGAAGAGGCTATTTCCGGAATTTCGGGTAGCAACCATGCCAAAAACGTCCAAAATTCCAAAGTTGCAAGTAGGCGAGTACCTTTCCGTAATGGTACTCTAAAAAAAACTTTCACACAGTGGTCAGAGACAAAAAAAAACAACTTAATAAGCAAGAGACACAATCTGGAGAAGCGGTGACAAACACCTACACAGTGCTTTCTGATTAAAAACATTTAGAGAACATATTACATCCAACATGTAAATACGGTTGCTTTGTCAGTAATCAACCTCTCACTAAATACTGCTGAATCAACCTACTTCAACACCAACATGGTACAGATGGTACACTTGCTAAGGAGTGAGCACGCGCACAGCCTTATGTGTAATGCATCAAACAAAAGCACATTATCACCGCTACCATTTTCTTCGGAAAACAGGAGGTACATTCACATTCAATTGCTCCAGCTTATCAATCTGAGCAATACATCCATTCATTCTCTTCAGTACCTTGGGCATAGCAGCAATATTTGCCTCAGTCTTGGATTTGAAGATTTTCAGAATTTCAAGCTTCTCTTTATCAACTTCAGCAAGTGATGTTCCAGCTTCAGACTGCGGTTCAGTTGGAACTTCTGCAATATCCATATTGGTGTCAGCCTTTGTTGAATTACCAAAATTGTGTAAATTCTTTGCATTATTTTGAATTTGCCACTTATCCATGCCATTCTAAGTGATACTTTATTTACCATAGTTGCAAAGTAGCAGGTTGAACTCATAGGGTAGTATTGGGTGAATGGCAGTAAAATTAGTATGAGGTTAACTTGTTACACTGAGTATAAAAGAAGCAACAGTACACAAATATTATTCTCATAATGAGACATGAAGTGATGGAGCGGCCTAGTTGAACTCGCGGAGGGGAAAATGGGAATAAGAAAGGTTCACTTTTCTAGGTTCGAAACTTCAAAGGACAGATTTTCCTGGGTAACAGTTAAAACACCTAAGTAAACAATTTTCAGCAATTACTGACTAAAGCACTCAACTCAGCTAAAACTACAATACAGGCAGTCAACAAACAGGTCCTATTATCTATAATTTGTCAAACTTCACCGAATTCCCTTTACTCACAGCAAACACAACGCATCTGTGTAAGGTCAGGCGTTAAAATTGTTGAGCATGTGTTTTGTAACTGAACTAAGTTTGAGATTACTACAACTCATCATACGAAGAAAAACATACAGTTTTAGAAAATATTGTCAGCTAGGTCATGGCAACCACAGCTCAAGAATTGAGCCCCAAATATAAATTACCAAGACTATAAACCACCGATTCCTCTGATTATTGGGTCGGCAATGTTCAAACCAAAGAAGTCAAACCTCTCCCTCTCTTTTCAAAGTGGCAAGTTTGATCCCCCCGGGTTTTCTCCCGTAACCCCAAGCCCTACTAACTATCTGATGATCAATTCAACCATTCAAGCAACACTGCACTGCATTGCTGATATATACAATTAATCCCAAGACAAATAATACAAAAGGGGCATTTCCCCATGTACACTTCAAGCATGGCCTATTCACGCGCAAAGTTACATAAACCCCAGATAAGGGGATGAACCAATCGAAAACCCTAGTACAAGAGCAAGGCCGGAAGCGCGCGTACCAAGGCAGGTGGGTGGGCGGAGGGCGGCGTGGCGGGATGTGGCGGCGTCGAGGAGGCGGGCGGCGGCGTCGCGGCGGTGCTCGAGGATGCGGCGGCCCAGATCGGCCACCTCCCTCTCCAGCTCCTCTGTCTCCTCCCCCGCCTCATCCTCTCCTGCGGCGGCGGCGGCGGAATCCGGGGCCTTGCGCTTGTGGCGGTTGGGCGGGACTCCAGCTTGGCTCGGCGCAGGCGAGCGGCCCGCCATGCAGAGATTGGAGCTCGTGGACCAGAGGCGAGTGGAGGGACTGAGGAGGCACGCGCGGACGGAAGGGGGAGCAGAGAGTGACATTCCAGACCTTCAACTTCGCTTCTTTTTTTTTAGGCTTTTTCACTTTTTCTTTCTTATTCATTGGATTGTCTGTCAGTCTGTGACACTAATATAATTTTTCATTTGATATATTTTAAAATTTAATTATATTAAAAAAGCTAGTAGGTACAGTATATTTTCAATCACTATAATATAAAATAAGTTATAAATCAAAACTTATAAACTCAAATAAACATCACACAATTTTGAGAGATTGGAGCTAGCAGTGAGGTGCTCAGTTGGCTTGACCGCGTCAGTCTCAATGCCTGCCCATGTTCAGGCCTCACTGGCTTATGGTGTTAACTAAGACAGCACGAACCCATGCTTCGAAGGCCATTCGAGCCTCTGATTATTTTTTTTAGTGTATAGGAACATGCATGCAAGGAGATTTTTCAAGATAACTCTCTTTATTCACCGTTTATTTTAATCTCGAATCTATACGCAGATGCCGTAATATGGACGTGCGACATTGAGAGACATATATGCATTAACCAAGGAAATTTCTGTTATTTGCATGTAGACCCATCATTAAAAGGACACTTAAAAAAAGAAATAAAGATAAAGCCCTAGGCTAGCACGTCCCTCCCTCTACCAGTTTGTCTTTCCTCACTCTTACACACATAAAAAATGAGTTGCACTCGAATAAAAAAGAAAGCATAAAGAGAAAAGAAGAAGAAAGGAAGTGATTGGTTCGTCTTCTAAGTTCCTAAGTTTCAATCATCGCACTTTAAGTAGATAAACTTATCAATTAAATATAACTAAGTTATATGTTAATTTTATTTATCAGTAGTCCAATTGGTACCAATGACAGGCATTTTAGAGTCGCTAAGAAAAAAAAGAAAAAGCTAGAAATTCTCACAAAAAGCAAAACATCCGGCCCTTAATCAAGTGGGTCCTAATTAAGCAAAACTATAGCGACCGTCAGATGTTATTACTAAAAGATATATTTTTTCTTAATTTAAAAGAGATGATAATCCCCTCTCTCCCCAGACCGATCCTCCTTCTGCTTCCACAATGTTATCAATTGCTGACAGTAAGTTTTGACTGCTACCTTACGTCATCCTCTTTGTTGGGCAAGAAGAATTCCATCTCTACAAGCTAATGCCTCAATAGTGAGAGAGTCTGTTATTCCCCTATATGGTTTTGCCAGTGCTGTTATAAAACCCCGTCAGTCATCGTGAAGAATCGCTTCTGCCCTTGTCATAGTCTACGCAGAATTAATCGCACCATCTGAATTCAATTTGAACCATGTTGTAGGTGGTCGTTCCCATCAAGGAATAGGACGGGCACCTCCCACTGTCACCACTTCTTTAGGAAGTTCTAGGCAGTGTAATTCTTCCTGTACAAACTTCATTGTCTAATGAGGGTAGCCTTCCTCCCCATGAGTTCAGCAATTCCTTGACATCCAAATACTCCACATAATCCTGATTATTACTAGCATGTCCTTACTAGAAACATGGCCTGAACATAGAATATTCTTTGACCATATATTTGGATGAAGTTTGAACACCCAGGAGATGGCACAACTGCAGGTGGTGCTGTAAAAGCATCAAACACGGGCAAAACACATCATCTGCTACCATGGAGATGGATGGCAACAAGGCTACCTCTTCAGTGAGGCCTCAAGGACCAAAAGCTTCCCAGATGATTTCGAACTTTGACATGTAAAATTTAGGTGGACATGAGGGGGAACAACAATAAGTGTATCGGAAAAGTGCAAACACGTGACGGTTGTCCAACCTGAAGTGAGTTCGTTGGCACCTAATGTGGGAACCATGGTGCTGTATGACCCAATTCAGCGGGGTCATAAGAGGAGCACCTTGGTGGATGTCTCGATTCAGGTTGCGAAAGAGGTATGTGAATCAAAGAAAAAGAAAGCAACTGTTAATACTTCAGCCAGTTCATGGTGGAGGTTGCGTTGCAGCTCTGCTGAGGGCAATGAATTATTTAGGCTAGAACTATTGGGGGCTTGGGAACCCTGAGGCGGTTCACGAGCTTCGCAATGTTGTGAAGCTAAAAGGGCCCGACCCTGCCTTTGTGATGGGGATGAGGATCCATTAGAAGAGGGTTAGTAGCTCGGCTAATATTTTCTGTGCTCAAATTGTGTTAAGGAAAATGGCACAAAGAGACCAAATTTATACCTAGCTTCACCAAATTATGATTCAAAGGTTGAGCCAAAAAAGGCGGAAGAGGTAACTGTTGTGACAAGAACCATCCGTGGTGAGGAGATAGTTGTTTAGCTAAAATTTAGAATAGAAATTATATAAAAATTAGCAGTTGTATTTGTATCTAACCTAAAACTAAAGTTCCAAATTAAATAAAATAAATTTGAGATTAAAGAAAGAGTCCATATCAAATACTATAAGAAATAACCTAAATTTGAAATGAAAATTAGTAGCTGGATTTATAAACAAATTCCAACATAAAACTAAAAAAGAAAGTCTATAAGAAGTGCAATCCAAAAATATGCAAATTTAGAATAAAAGTAAACGAAAATTAGCATTTGTTTTTTTAATTCTAGGCTAAGGGAAAATAATAAATTTGGTTTTATTCAGAATTAAAAGTAAAAATATTCTAATTTGAGAAAAAAATAAGACAACAAATTTGATTTGTGTGTGTGTGTGTATATATATATAAATTAGGAATCAAAATCTATTATATAATAAAAATCGATGACAAGTAGTTTACAGTCGTTAAGAAAAAAGATAATTGCTAAAAAATCTCACAAAAAGAAAAACATTATGACCATTTGTTTAGTGAACCTCCACAAGATGGAGGGATTGAGAGTGCGATCATTAACAATTATTCACTCGGCTATACTGATGTAAGCTATATAATGTGCGTTATGAGCATGTAGTATAAACAAGCACTTCAATAATAAAAAACGATGATGTATAAATGGAAAATGTTATGTAATGCTATATTTACTATTTGCTATGCAAGTATTTCCGTTAAAAAGTATTTAGGAAAGAAAGTTTTGATCACATGTGATAAGTATTGGGGAACAAAATATATATTTTCTCTCTTATAATATATAATATTAAAATATCGCAAATGAAGTTTTGCAACAATCTATTTTTTAAAAAGCAAAATTACAAATGTATTATCGAGTCATATAAATATGTTTTAAAAATGATACCCGCACAAGTGCGCGGGCTACCTTGCCAGTTTTTAACTAAATGATACGTAAAGACTTTTAGCCATAATGTTTCAAAGCTGCTGCCTCAAGCTCCCGTTTCTCATAAAGCGAGCAAAAGACTTGAATGTGACAAAATTTTGCAACCAAACACCCTTAAACTCTATATTTCAAATACGCTGGTATATGTCCACCACCGTCCCTATGGGCATACAGTAAAAATACACAAAATTTAAAAAATAATTAGTTAGATTAAACTATATTTACCTGTACTAAATGAACAAAAAATACTTCAACTGTGTATCGCCTTCATAAAACTACATTTGATTTCTTCGGTAGACATTGTAAACTCCACACTCTTAAATTTCTAAATGGATATAGTATATTGTGCATGTAAGGTAACGATAGCTCCCAAGAAAGGCAACTCCAAGAAAAATACTGCTTCTATATGCTCCTCCTCGAGTAAAAAATCATGATTGTCAAGCATGTGGTGGGTATGATTTGTAAGTTCACACTACACTTCCGACAATATTGACTCTCACAAGAACAACGCGGTACTCCTTATTCCATAAACTATTCTCGACCCGAGCCACATAAGTCTAAAAGAAGCAAACTTATATTTCAATAAAAAACTAACATAACTTAATCTAAAACTCAAATTCCATTCAAGACTCAACTTAGCTTATTTGATATGATATGAATTATAAGAGGATCACTAGAGTAAAACTAGTCACAAGATCCAACAAGACAATATTTTAGTTCAAATTTCTTACATATAAGAAAGATAACATAGGAAAGTTAAGCTATACTCAGGATTCAAACTTTCGTTTAGGCAAAAATCTCGGAGGGTAGCGAGATGGATGAAATGTACGAAATTTCGTTCTTTCATTTAAAATTTCGGACAAAATATTCAAATTTCATTTGAATTTTGATGAAATTTAACCAAAATTTCACTACTAGATTTCGGGTCTTGGACAACGGCACGAAGACGTTGCAATAGGGCCAAAATAGATGCAATATGTATGTATTTCAACTAATCACTTCCGTTGGCAAGCGTTGCTAATTGTTGCGTCCTTAAAAGATTGTGCAACAGTTTTTGGTTTCGTTGCAGTACATATGGTTATTGCCATGCAATGAAGCATTGCAATTGTTTGTTGTTGCAAGGAGCGATGTCATGGCAATAGAGGCTATTGCATCGACCAACTACGTGGCAATAGCCTCTTTTGCCATGAAGTTTGTTTGTGGCAATAGTTTGTCTTTCCACGGAGTTATTACGTGGCAATAGACTCTATTGCCATGGAGCTATAGTGTGGCAAGAAAATCTATTGCAACACCATGTTTCGTGGTAAGAGGTACTATTGCCACGTTAGGTGTTTCGTTGCAACAGGCTCAGAAAAGGTATTGCAACAAAATATTTATGTTGCCAAATATATCCTATAGCATCGATCATTGTTCGTGGCGAATAGTTGGATCACAACGTAGTAGCGGCATTGCATTACGCTATCACAACAAAATTCTATCAGGTTTATCGCAACGGGAAGAATTGTGGCAACACATATAGCATTTGATATTTGATTATTAATTTGTTGTTGCAAATTAATAGCAAAATAGTAACAATGCTAGAACGTAGCAACATATATTAATTCAAAATATCATTAATTCTGACAATCATAATTTAAAAAGTGCCACTATTACTGAAGGAGTTACATATAAATCTCCAAACTTAAACTACAAAGTTCTTAACTAATAATAACAAAAATAGATTCGCTTCTGTTGCATTGCTCCTTGCTGGTTTGGCATGTAGAATGTCTTGACTTGACAACCTATGCCTTGACTCTGTGTGCTCTAATCAACTTGTTCCTTCCTGCTCGATAAAAAGCATTAACTTTAGCATATGGTTCAGCAATTTGCAACATCTTAGTGAAATATGATTGATGAAATAATCAAATTAAAGCAACAGTCATGAAATAATATTTTATATGAATGAGGGATCAAAGGAACCAAAAACAAGGTCCTTAACGTGAGTAAAGTCCAGCAGCACATATACCAGTAATAATTATTGTCACTACTCACTACCAGGCAACATCTTTACAGATAAAAGTAAACAGGAAGATCCAGTGCACGCGCTGCGACAGCGGTGTCTTACCATATCTCGGTACCTTTCTCGAAAGACGGGATATAGTATCCATCCTATTTTTCCATACTCCATCTACCAGATGGTTTTGTTTCCAATCAAGGAAAAGGTGTGTTCCTTTATAACCCGAAACTCATCAACTTGTAAATTTATTGTGTAAGAACAACCCGTAAATTCATTACGGGGATACCGTTCTCCGGATACCAATGAAAAGCCCTAAAAGTTCACTGATCACATCAACCTGTGATCGCAGGAATTCCCCCCATTCTATTCCTGTTTCAACTCCAAACTATTGTTCTCGACTTCAACACTCGACACTTATAGGAGTTTTTTATCTACGGTTTCTTCTGCCGAGTCTTATTCGGTGTGTCCCGCGGTGTCTTCTTCTGCCGAGTCTTCTTCATAGGGTTTGTTTCATTTAACCCTGATTGGGGATTGTTATGATCAAACATGCTCGTATCGTATTTCTCTAATTATCTCTTTAGTTCATCATTCTCATCCAAAATATGGGTTATAGCCCTATGTGCTGTTAGGTTTCACTTTTTTGAGATCATCATCCCCAATATGAAATGGTTTAGTACCAACTAACTTCTTTTTCTGGTCATGAATTAAAAACTGCTTTTTACTACTAACCTATTACTAGTGAAAACATTCCATGCTGTAAGCTGAAACAACCGAATGGAAAGATAAAGGATTCCAAAGGCAAGGGTAATAAGAAACCCCATAAGCGGAAAGAGGATCATGATGATGAATCGGATCAGGTCTATGCAATAGGGCGTATCATGTTAAATTTGCTGTTAAGTAAGCAATTGGTGGGTATCTACCAAGCTGATGTGGATATCAAGATGGGGAATAAAGATTCCGAGTAATACTCGAGAGTTACGAGATTCTTGCAAGGAAATTAACCTCTCGTGAAGGGTTGATAAAATGGAAAACCATGTCCCAAAATCTAGACAGAAATTATGACCCTAATGTCACTGAGTATAGTCTGCGAGTAGGCTACTCCGTTGAGAAATGGCGGGCCAGCCGAGGCCCCTCCTCCATCTTGTTGATGGATCAAGGGAGGAGGAAAGAAGAGAGGGAATGAGGGCTTCTTTCCCTGACCGTACAGATGCTTCATTGCTTGGTAATCCCTCATCATCGAGACCTGATACTCTACTAGAGCTGGAATTTGGGAGCTTTGCACAGTCAGCTCCATCCAAAAGCAAAATAGATCAAAAGGAGAGTTATAATTAATGAAGCAAATGCAGTTCCATCTTGTGAACAAGATCCTTGTCTTCAGGGATGACTAGGATCTTCTGACTAGCCCTAAACAAGAATCTGTTTGAGTCAAACATAGCTAAGATTGTTTCTCTTTTTCTTTATGTAAAAGACATATTTTTCGTCAATTACATTTAGTAATGATGGCCTATCCCCACCGGAGTCTACTACTATAAAGTATTCAACTTTCACTTGGATAGATCATATCTATTATGATAGTATTACACCTAAGCTTATGAGGAATAGTCTCTACTGCTACAAAAAAGGAAACTATGGCTAAACTCGAACCGCTCACAAAAAAAAGAAGTTGATGCGTACCCATCTAGAGTATAGATGCAAAAGATGGCCCATCGATTTCCTTTTTTTTCATTACTACCTTACATTATAATAAATTGCTTTTTTAAATACAGGGTGTACAAGAGCAACATGTTAAGTCAGAATAAATTATGTTTTCATGTCATACCTGCTCCTTCCTACCAATTTGTTCTCTTGTTGAAATAATATATTGCACAACCTACCAATTTGTTCACTGCAAGATAGCAACAAATAATCGAGAAGTGGTCTATGGATAGTACATCAAACAACCAAAAACCTTTAAAGTATAAGGATTCAACTCTTGCATACACAACAAGGATAAGGTTTTGCAACAAACAGTGCATTTTTCAACATATAAGATGACATAAGGATTTAGTCTGGTGAGGGAAGGATCACATAAAGATCACATAAAGATCATATAAGATCATATAAGAGGCACCATATACCTGGAGGTGAGGGAAGGATTAGCCGGGTCTTCATCTTCTTCAACGCAGGACGCATGAACTGTACGGTGGCTTCGGCCAGGCATGGTGCCGCGTGTCCTCATGATAGCGGTGGTGGCGGCGACAGCAGGAATCGCCGGGCTCGATGGAGTCGTCGGCATCGTGTAAACCGCCGACGCCTGGTCTCCCTCTGCAGATGAACTAGATCGCGGCCTTTGGGGTGGTGCCGTGGTGGGGACGTCGGGTTAAAGAAGATGGAGGCGCGATGGATTTGGACCTGGCGAAATTTTTGGGCGGGCTGTATTTTTGGTTTGTTGGAGGGAAGGAAACTGGCGAAAGTTAGAAAGGGAAATATTTTTGGTTTGTTGGAGGGAAGGAACCTGGCGAAAGTTAGAGATAGATCAAATGTGTTAACCAATAACCATCTGCCGGCCGCACCAGCTGCCGGTGGTGCGGCCTCTGAGCTCGTCACGGAACCCCGCCCCGCGGGCCTCCAACTTCAACCGCCGCCACCTCAAGAGAAGCCGCCCGAGGCCACCAAGCCGTCATCCGCGCTGCTGTCGCCTCGACCGCCGTCGCCAGATCCAGCTCTCCCCTGCCCGTCCGGTGGCCGCGCCGACAGCCGCCCCGCCCGGATCCGGGCTCACCGACGCCGTCTCCTTCGGCCGCCGCGCCCGCCCCGTGCTCGATTCGGCCGGACGTAGCCCCAGACCTGGCCGCGCCCCGCTCGGATCCGGCGGCGCCCTCAGGCCGCCGCTGGCCTCGTCTCTCCCGATCCGGCCGTCTCCACATCAGATCCGGTCTCCGCGCATTCAACGCGCCGGTGAGGGAAGCCAACGCCGCTCGATTTCATCCGTCACCGCTCGCGTGCGGGAGAGCCGGCGTGCGGGAGAGCTGGAGTGACGATGTGGTGGGTGAGAGGGTGAGGGAGAACACGATGTGGTGGGTGACGGTCAGGTGTACCAAAAAAGTAACAAAGAATTTCAGGCCTCGTGCAGTAAAGGGAGAGCTGGATGTGACGATGTAACAAAGAAGTTTATTAAACAAAGCAGTACCCAACCCAAGCAAATAATTCTCCTAATTAAATATGCAGTCTTTTTCAGGCCTTGTTCTTTACAAGCACAAAGAATTTCATTAAACAAAGCATAACACAATCCAAGCACAAGTTTCAGGTTTTAAACAAAAAATTCATCATCATCTCCCTGTCCTAACGAATTCACAGGTGCAACATGCCCATCGTCAATGTAGGTGTCGTCATCTTCATCATGATCATCAAGTAAGTCCTCATCATTGGGTTCAGGTACCGATGCAGCAATCGCATTTTCAATGACAGAAGCATCAACACTTACCCCTTCCATATCATTCCTCTTCCAATTTGTCAAGTCTTCATATTGGCGGGATACATTCATTTCTTCCAGTCCTACGACCAGCGAATCAACATCATTGGTTTCTCCCCCCAATTCTGTACATCCTTCTTCAGGCATGGAAAACAAATTTCTAGGTTTCATTCTAACAACAGTTGACCACTCAGGTTTCTTCGCTCATTTCACATAAAAAACCTGCTCAGCTTGTGTCGCTAAAATGTAAGGATCATTGAAATATCGAAATCGAGTTGTATAAACATCGATAATCCCATATTGATCCCTACTGTACCCCCTTCCTTTGTTCTTTGTGGTAGCAGGTACATCGTACCAGTCACACTGAAAAAGTATGACTTCTTTTTGGTTGGGGAAATCTAATGAGATTATTTTATTAATCACGCCATACCAGTCCATGTTTCCAGTACTGTCATCGCCCTTCACAACAACACCACTGTTTTGTGTACTTAGGTTCTTCTCTATAGCAGCCGTCCGAAATAGAAAACCATTTATGTAGCATCTGTTGAAAACTCGAGCACGATGGTCTGGTCCACGGGAAAGGGCATACATTAGCTCACTAGTTTTCCCATCATCAAAGAGTCTGGAGATGTGCACTCATTTGAAATAAAATATATTAGTCAAATAAATGACAGCATTATGAACCAAACAATACAAAATAAAATAGAAACTCACTGTACGCTCAAACCAGCCTACAAATTGGTCTCTGTGACGGTTTTCAACACTCCGTGGGCTGATACTTCTAAGCTCATTCTTATGGTCACTAAATTAAAACAGAAAAAGAAGGGCTTCAGTAAGTTACACAAAAATGAAAAATAATACTACAGATTTAGTACATCTAAAGTAGAACTTACTTTATCCATTGAATGACTTCATCACAGTTTGTAATTATGTAGTGCCTCATCTGATGCAACTCCGTAGTAGAAATTGACTCGATGCAACATCCTTTCCTACCGTAGTCAATGCTCCCGAATATGCTTAGCCCAGATGGTGGTTCGTTCACTGCAGCCCTTTCATGACGCTCTGGACGATTAAGCTTGGTGTCGACGTCTTCCAAGAAGTGAGAGCAAAATGTCATGCACTCCTCAGATATATATCCCTCGGCAATTGAACCCTCAGGGTGCGCTTTGTTCCTCACGTAGCCTTTAAGCGTACGTAGGTACCTCTCAATAGGATACATCCATTTGTAACACACAGGCCCTCCAAGTCTAGCCTCTTCAGCTATATGAACTGGCAAGTGCATCATGATATCAAAAAACGCAGGCGGGAATACCATCTCAAGCCGACAAAGAGTCTCTGTAATCAAAGTGCTTAGGTTCTTAAGTTCTTTTTCCTCCAGCTCCTTTGAACATATTGCCTTGAAAAACCGACTGAGCTCAATCAATGGGATGACGACATCTTGTGGCAATATGTTGCGAACTACTAAGGGTAAAATATTCTGAAATATAATATGATAGTCATGAGTTTTGAGAACAGACAGCTTACACCCAGTGACATTCACAGATTTCTTGATATTCGAGGCGTAACCATCAGGCATCTTCAATCCTTCTAGAAATTTGCATAATATTGTCTTTTCATCCTTGCCTAGGAAGTACAACGCTGGTGGCAAAGTATACTTACCATTCTCGACCATAGGATGTTGATCCTTCCTTATCCCTAGATGTTGCATGTCAAGCCGAGCCTTCTCACTATCCTTGCCTTTACCTTGTATGTCGAGCAAAGTCCCCAATATGGCCTCGCATATGTTTTTCTCGATGTGCATCACATCCAAATTATGCCTTACAAGCAATGAGCTCCAGTAAGGCAGTTCAAAAAAAATACTCTTCTTCCTCCAGTTGTGCCATCTAGTTTCTTCTTCACATGAAGGCAAAGCGGCAGCAGGGCTGACGTCAACGATGACGTTCGCGCGTGCGGGCCGCGAGGTGGCTGCGGGAACGGAGGCGGCGCATTTCGACCGAGGCGACGTCGGCGACTAACCGGCGGCGAGGCAGACGGCGGCAGCTCACCGGCGGCAACGGCGAACAGCGGCGGCGGCGCTCGTTGGCGGACGACGGCGGCGACTCTCGTTGGCGGACGACGGCGACCCTCGACGAGACGGCGGCGAAGACAAAAGCGGAGGCCCGGGTGGCGGCGAACGGCGGCGAGCTCCGGCGGAGGCTAGCGGCGGCGAGCTCGGGACGTCGACGGACCCCGGGGCGGGCCCCTTTTATACGCCCGAGGATGACCACCTCGTGCACGGCACGGAGTTCGCGGCGGAAACGGCGAGCGGCGGCGTGCCGGACTCGGAGACGGAGACCGGGTCGGGGACGACAACTGACAGCGGGCCCCCACCTGTCGGTGGCACGAGGCGACGGACGGCAGAGATGACGCGCGGACACAAGGGCGACCTGGATGGATGACACGTGGCGACCATCGGGCGGGGCAGCGCGGGCGTGGATGGGCGACGCGTGGCCGGGGGCGAGGTGCGGCTGGGCCGGCGGCCTGCTGAGCGGAGAAGAGGGCCGGAGGCTAATGGGCTTTCGGCCCACTGGCTTTTAGGGTTTTTAATTCTTTTTCTTTTTTTAGAAATTTAAATAAAGCCTTTTGAGCTCCAGAAAAGAGAAAATAAATCCAGAAAAATCCAGAAAAATTCCAATAAATACTTTGAGACTCTAGGAACCTAAATAAAATATTTTGACAAATTTTCATGTTTAGTTTAGTCAATTTGAATCCTTTTAATTAAATAAAATTCCATTTAAGCTTTTATTAATTCCTTAAAAATTCAAATGGTGAATTTTATTTTAAAAACTTCAAAAAGGCTATAAAAATCATGATGTTACAACTATCTTAAAATTTCTTTAAACATGCCTGTATGCAAAGTCATGGTTATGATATCAATATCAATCTCATCAAACAATTTTCTTCTCAATACAATAAAGTTGCCAAACCATGTATCAATAACCATGACTGATATTAACTGATATACTCGTTTCCTCTTTTTTTTTTCTTCTCACTGCTAGATGCATACACTTTGTAAATCACATGACGGCACTGAAATTTAAAGAAACAATCATTACCAGTGCAAATGTTGCCCAGATACGTATACGAGTATCGGATACGATACGCATCGGATACGCGGATACGCCATTCTCTAAAAAACAATATAATGACACGGCGATACGGTAGATAAACATATTTTAATATTATATTTAGTAACTAAATAACAAACCAAGTACAAGTTTAGCGGAGGACCAGTGCTGGCGGTCTGGTGTTGGGGCACCGTGAGGTGCTGGCCAGCGTGTGTTGCTCGAGCGAGGCAGGCACAGGTGTTAGGGGTGACGGCAGGTCCTGGGCGGCGTCAATTGCACGATCGAGGCAGGGGTAGGTGTTAGGGCAGTGGCGGCAGGTGCCGAGGCGGCGTGAACTCGTCAACCGAAGCAGGGTCAGGTGTTAGGCCCACGGCGGCAGGTGCTGGGGCTGCGTAAACTGATCGACCGAAGCAGGGGCTCTAGGTATGGACGTACGGTGTTGGGCGGCCACGTACAATATGCCTGGCCCACAATGATCTATTGCCACGGAAAATTTTCATATTTTGCAACACATTTATTGTGTGGCATAAAAACTTGTTTCATGCACAGTATAGAGTATCCTTTTGCAACGCAATCCAAAACTATAACTACCCAACAAGACCGTGGCAAAATTGTCAGCCATTTGCAACGAAATTCTATATCGTGGCAATACCCCATAACTAATGCAACGCAAATCAATATTATTGCAACATAGGAATCGCATGGCGATAAAGTTATACTTCTTGCAACCGTTTTCTAAATAGTAGCAAAAGATCACCTTATTGCAACGAATTAAGGTGACTATCGCGACACCATATTTAAGTAGCAATATGTGCGCATATTGCCATGATTTTGGACATAGGTTGCAATAACAGCTACCTATAGCAACTAATTTTGTGTCGTTGCAATGCATTTCGTGGCCAAAGACCCGAAATCTAGTAGTGTTTGAACATAATTTGGACAAAATTCAAATAGGGACAAATTCGGCCAAAATTTAATGGAATCGTATTTCATTTGGTGGGAAAGAAAGCATCAACATGACCGAAATTTCTCTGAAATTTCACCAAAATATTGAACCCTGGCTATACATAGAAAAATATGATAAATCTAGCAAACTAGCACAAGACATACCAGTATGTAAAGTAAGATATCATATCACACAAAGATAACAATCAAAACTCCGTGTAATTATTTTACAATGCAAGTTGTTGAATTTAAATATGCAATAGATACAATGGATGTAAGAGAGTCTAATTCTCCTCCAAAACAAATCAAAAGGACTAATCACTCCAACTCTCTCCGCAAAGAAGCAAAACGAGAAAAATCAGGAACCTTAGTGAAAATGTCTATAACCTGCTACTCTGACTCTATAAAGTGAAGAACAACATCACCTTTCTCTACATGGTCTCTAAGAAAATGATATTTAATATTAATGTGTTTGGTTCTAGAGTGTTGCACTGGGTTTTTGGCAATAGTTATGACGCTAGTGTTGTCACAGAAGAGAGGAACACTATCTAAGGCCAACCTATAGTCCTGCATAGTAGATAAAATCCAGAAAACCTAAAAGCAACTACTAACAATAGCTACATACTTCACCTCAGCAGTGAACTATGCAACAGAAGACTGGTTCCTTGATGACCAAGAGATAAGAGATGTGTCTAGAAAATGATAAGTGACAGAGGTACTCTTCTTATCTATCTATACCCTATAAAATTAGCATTAGAAAAAGCACGAAGAAAGAGTGCAAAATTAGAAGAATATCATATTCTAAAGTAGGTACCTGAAGATGCAGCACGCTGCTTGACGATGTGAGGCATGAGGGGAATTCTAAAATCGAGCGTATAGACACACAGCAAACTGTATGTCTGGCCTCGATGCTGTGAGGTAGAAAAGAGAGCCGATCATACTGTGGTACTCCTTCTGGTCCACGGGCTCTCCATCCTCATCAAGATCCAGTACAGTAGAAGTGTCAATTAGAGTAGAGAGCGGTTAGGTCTCCATCCAAGGGTTGAGAAAAGTGACTAAAAATATTCGCTTGATCAATAGAGTACCTAAAATGACGCGGAAGTACTTTTAATGACAAATTACTAGTGTATTTTTATGTAACAAATCTAAATAGTTTTATGTATATTTATTGTCAAAATTTTAAAAGGTTAACTGCTATTCTGAAATGATGAGTAAAAAAGAAGTGATGGAGCATTAGCTATCTGTCAAAATGTTCTTCTTGTACAGACTAATCCACTAATCCATTCTTACTATACTGCATTGCATTTATGTGGTTTGTCTTGTAAGCACTTGTATGTTTGTTGGAATATCTTTCTTTCTATAAACTGAAATAAATCTGGGTGGAACTTGGCTTTCTGTTTTCAAAGCCTGAAGATGTAATGTTCTACACCATCGTCGAAAAAAAATAGGCAATAGCTCAATCACAACGACAATTTTGTCGTAACAGTTATTTTACTTTTGTGAAAGCAAATTTGTCATGTTTGATGTAACTTGTTCTTTGACACTACTGTGTAATGAACACATTTTTTTGGTTGAAAAATTTTAAAGACAGTTTTTCAAGCATTGGGCTGTGGGTTGCTCTACTTTTTTTTTTCTTTTAAGCAAGTGGGGTAATAGTGTAGTCATGTTTAGATTCAGCTGACAGGTCACGGAATCAAATTCCAGAAATCATAATTAAAAACTTACATGAATATACACCATATTCGTGAACGGTGGGACCCGAATTTAGTTACCAGCCAGAAGCCCGACGTGTCACTTTGGTTGGACGCGCTGTTGGCCGGTAGAGTCGATCTTTATGATCATATGCACATATCATCGAGTTTCCTTTTAGAACTTTGTAGTAGTAATAAATCAAAGGGAGTGTCTATACAACATTCGACTGTTTTTGAAGATAAAAACAGTCAGATTTTGAACCGTTAGATGGAGACCCAACGCCTTAGATCATTTTTTTTAGAGGGGGTCATTTTTTTGGATGGGGGGCTTGTATAGGTGGATCCGTTGGATGGAGATCTAACGTTCCAGATCAATCTGACTGTTTTTGTCCTCAAAAACAGTCAAATGTTGTATAGCAATACTCTAAATCAAATCTGGATGCAATGTTCTCTCTTTCGAAAAAAATGAAGCATACAATGTTTGTTCTGGTCCATTACCAAAGTGTACGTACACATGTTATTGGTTTCAACTTTCAAACAAAAAAAAGGTGTACAAATATAATTGACCTGTTGTTTGCGGGCCATTTACTGCAAATTCAAAGTGAAGTAGCAAGAATCCAATTTGCACGAAAGGCGCAAACATTATTCCTAATCCAGTGTGTGATCAGGCGAAGGTGACGGAGATTGGGCTCCGCACGGTGTGCGTCTCGGACACCCACCGGAGCGCGCCCTGCACCACCCTCGCGCCACTCTGCCTCGGCCACACGACCACCGTGAAGCTCTCCTCCTGGTTTGCCTCGGTGAACTCCAACCCGCGCGGAAATACGCCGACGTTTACGGTGCTGTCTGGCATGTCAACTGCCGCGTAGTACACTGACGGCACCTCCCCAACGTTCTTCACCTTGCGCCTGACAATTAATGGCGCCGTCGAATTCCACGTCTGCGGGAACGTGACCGAGATCGACGGGTAATTCAGCAGGCGGTCCGGGATCACCGTGACGTTCGAGCAGTTGAGCGGGCGGCGCGCGATCACCGAGACCTCCTGACTCGTGTACAGGCCGCAGAGGTAGCCGAGGTAGTCGCTGGGGGTAATGTCGTAGACTAGACCAGGGTTTGCGGCCTTCACCGGGTTGACGTGGCCGGCGCCGGTGGCAAAGAAGTTGGCCGGCACATGCTGCTCGTTGAGTATGGGGTTACCGGAGCGGTCGGTGATGTCGGCGGTTGTCATGATGGCCGACTTGATCGCTGCCGGTGACCAGCCTGGGTGCTTGCTCTTGATGAACGCCGCAATGCCGCTGAGGTGCGGCGTGGACATGGATGTGCCGGAAATGATGTTGAAGGTCGGTCCAGGGAGAACCGGTGCAGACGGCGGGCCGACTTGGAACGGCCATGCGGCGAGCACGTTCACGCCGGGGCCCGTGATGTCGGGCTTCAGAATGCCAGGGTCCTGGAGGTTAGGCCCACGAGAGGAGAAGAAAACGATCGACGGAGCAGGCGATGTGCCGAGTATTGTACCCCCGAAACGGATCTGGGCCACCGGGTTCGCCGTGGAGTTGATGTAGGACTTGATGGCCGAGCCGGAGGCATAGTCGACGTGCGACACCGGGAGAACGTGCGCTTGGGCGAACGTGCTGTAGCCTTGGGGAAACTGGTTAATCAATATCATGCCGGCGCCGCCGGCACTTTGCACCACCTCACCTGTGAAGGTCGCTGGGAATTGCCGAACTTCGCAGAGCACTATCTTGCCCTTGACGTCGAAGCCGTCCAGCGAGCCGTTTGCGCAGAACTCGGCGAATGGCTTCCCACTCGCGCCCGCGTAGACCAAAGGGTAGAAGACGGCGGGTGACTCGTGTGGCTGGTAGAGCGACTCGCCATGGAAATAGAGGCCGTTCCCTAGCCGCACAGTGGAACGGATGGAGCGGTCCATGGTGCTCGCGGCGACGGTGAGCATCCACGGGGCCTCGTTTGACAGAGAGCTGGCGTTCGGGCCGGCGTTTGCAGCAGCCATGCTGACAAACACGCCGTTCTCGATGGCGCCGAACGTCCCGATGGCGATGGGGTCTTGGTGGAACGGCCGTGACGGCCCGCCGAGAGACATGGAGATGACGTCGCAGCCGTCGGCCACCGCAGCGTCAACACCGGCCAGTATGTCGGATTCCGCGCATCCCCTCGAGGAGCACACCTTGTACATGGCGATGTGCGCGCGCGTCGCTATCCCGGCGGCGGTACCGATGCCCTGGCCAAGCACGTTTGCGCCCGGCACGACCGCTCCCGCCGCGGTGCTCGCCGTGTGCGTGCCGTGCCCCAAGCCATCAACCGGCGAAGAAGTGCCATTCGTGCCGTTGGAGGCAACGAAATTGCGCGCGCCGATGAGCTTGTTGTTGCACGCCGTGCCGTTGAAGTCGCAACGCCCCTTCCACTTGGCGGGCGGCGGCGGCATGCCGTCGCCGCTGAAGGATGGATGGTCCGGGAAGATACCGGTGTCGAGCATGCCGATGATGACGCCAGCGCCACGTTCCGACGTGTAGTTCCACGTGCCCTGCTGCACGTTGAGCCCGAGGAACTGCGGCGTGTGCGTCGTCTGCAGCGTGTACATCTGGTCCGGGACCGCGCTGACGAAGCCCGGCATGGCGGACATCGTTTCGAGCTCCCGCCGCGTCAGCCGAGCCGCGAAGCCGCTCGCGACGCGGTGGTACGCGTGGATGAGCCGGCCATCCTCGGGGAGGAACGACTTGTACCACGTCTTCCGGTCGTCGTCCGTGCCGAAAACGTGGGTCTCCTGCGGTTGCACGTGGACGATGAACGTGGTAAGCTCATCGCCGGTCGCCTCGGCAACGGTCGCGAGGAGAAGGAAGGGAACAAGGGAGAGCAAGGAGAGCTTGAGGGTTTCCATGGCTGGCTGGCTCTGAGCTCTAATGCGTGTGCGTGCATGGCCTTTATATAACGAGCTACGTGCCTACGTGCTTGATCGAAAGGCTAGCTAGGCTCCTGTCAGATTGCTACTGTACCTAATGCCGGCTTTTGTCATGGTCGTGAGTCGTGACAATGTGGGGGCGTTGGAGCCGATGGAGCTGTGTGCTGATGCATGCTGGGAAATGCTGAGATCGCGAGGAGACCGCGTTAACGAACGAAACGGGGCGATATGCACATGGCGGCGTTGGTTGCCTTGGTATTGCCGCGTGCATGGGGGAGAAGGCCATTGGACGGGACCTGGGAGTTAGCTGCAGGAACGTTGTGGCAGCCGCCCGTGGTGCTTGCCTACCAGCAAAAGGAAGCATCCATGAGAGCAGTGGCGGATCCAGGATTTCGTCGCGCCCCGGGCTGAATACTAAAAGGCTAACAGCCTAAAAGTAACGCTAATTTTTACCCACACAGCAGCGTAACAAAAGTATGTCGCAAATGTATCATTGACATGAAATTTTAGCTCAATGCTTCAACATACAACGTAATAAGAGAAATGCTAATGAGATTAACTGAAATCAGATCTATTTTCATGGCTAATTTATCTATAAACACTTTTTCAGGCGTGCTGCAGAGACGAGCCAATTGCATAATGTGTTTATCTGAAGATTGTTCATGTGATGACCTTGTGGGTTCACTAGTGCTGACAAATCATTTTCAGATATTTCAATCCCAAAACACACCCAGCGGATCAAGGGCAGCACTATCAATCAAGGGCAGCTCCTAAATATCTTGAAGTGCATACTAGAAATTTAGAACCAGAAACATGAATCCTAGTAAAAACATGCAAAGTATACTTATAATTAATTAAACCCAACAAGAAATTTATATGCACTAAGTCTGTCATAATCAGAGGAAAAACTAATAAATAAGTTTTCGAAAGAGATGAGCATCTCAATCAAATGGAACTATAATTGCAACATGACATCTGAAGCATCAACTGCATACAAAAAAAAAAGATTGCACCATGAAGAGCACCTGAATCAAAGAGGAGGATCATATTCATATCAAAGAAGTCTGAACTCACTTGATGTTCACGCCACCATCGAAGTTGTACAGGGGAGAGGCGCCGCCGGGGACAGGGGAGAGCCGAGAGCCGCCGTCGGGGAGAGGGGAGAGCCGAGAGCAGCCGCCGGGTGTCGGGGAAGAGCTACCGCCAGGGAAGAGGCCAAGAGGGGACAGGCGCCACAGGGGAGAGGGGTTGGCCGGCACCGGGAGGCGGGTGCTGACGCGCCGTAGCCCATAGACCAGCAGGCACGAGTAGGAGGGGGCGACACGCCGTCGCCGGGAGGGGGGTTGGCTGGCACCGGGAGGCGGGGCGGCGCCGAGAGGCTGAGATCTGAGATGAGGCGACGAGGCGGCGCCGGATCGGCTCAGATCCAAGACGAGGCGATGAGGCGGCGCCGGGAGGCGGGACGGCGCCGGGAGGCGGGGCGGGGCCGGAAGAGGCGGTGTCGCTTTTTCGGCTTGGGTTAGGGTTCGGACTGAGCAGTGAGCAGCGAGCGCCGGGCGTTATGGCCATTGGGCCGACTGCCGAGCGAGAGCGAGAGCGAGCGCCGAGCGCGTGATGGGCCGCGCGGCGCCGAGGCTGACGGGCTGGTGATTGGGCTACCTGGGCTGGATGCTAACAATTCTACCCGGGCTAGGCTAAAAGCACCTGGGCTATACACTGTTTTTTTTTCACACCCTGGACTAGAGCCCACCTTACCATGGGCCTAATTCCGCCCCTGCATGAGAGCATATACTTCTCGACGGCGAACCAGCTTTCAGCTTTTCGTAACAAGGCCACAAGGGCGAACAGTTCGTAGTCGGACGGCATACACTACAGCATGTGAAACATCAACCAGGCTGTTCATTGGTTTCATATGATAGGCATGCAGTGGCTGATTGTTTACGCATGCTATGTACGGCTTATTATCCATTGGATTTTTAACAGGCTTGCGATCTGAATCTGAATTTAGTTGGTTTCAGTCTAATGTGAAATCAAGCCTAAAATCAAAAAGAAGAAAGAAGAAAGAAAAAAGGAGGGGGGGGGGGGGAATCACATTGCTGGGCTGAATAGTAGGCCTGCTACATCTTTTTGCTTTGCTGCCCAGGACAGGGCCTGCATGGAGGCCTAGCACTCAGTCTGGCTCATGAAGTCATGATTTGACGTGGATGTGGGCCCATATTAAAGCTGCAAACACTAGTTTGTTTGGGATAAATGACAAGATTGAAATTTGCCATGATTTTAAACGAGTAGAATGTAATCAATCTTTCTATCGCTTTTACCATCCATCTGTAAGATCAAGTTCTATTAGATAAGGTAAAGTAAAGTAAAGTTATATATCTTTCTCCCGTGAGAGTTAGTTTAATTTGACCTTTGCTAATCTGGTCTTTGACATATGTTTGATTTTATAGATATTTAAGTTTTAAAATATGAAGAAGTTTGTAAATTTGAAATGTTTATATGAAAGAGCTGGATGGGTAACTTGAAATACCTATCTTGAAATTCGGAGATCTGTCGACGACGCACGCATGCAGCTATCACCGTTTGTTCCCTTTCGCTGTTGCAGCTCCACACGAACTGCACAAGGAAAAAGCTTTTCGGGCCGGATACCCACGCTGATGCCGACCGCTGTCTCTAGTCTAGGTGAGCGATTCGCATCACCCTTGGCTTGCCTAATTGGAAGGGATTAATTTCCCAACCATGCCAACTGCCAATCTCTTTTCAGAAGTCAGAAATAGCAGGTGAGCTACTTTTTGTCTTATGGTCTGATGCATCCTTTCGAACAATTCGACGATAGTAATCTAGAGCTACAGTGAGAATCTACAGGCCAATTCTTTCCTGTTCTTTAATAACCCGTTCATGATGAGATTGTAGATTGGTAAATGAAAGTATGAAACCAACCAAAACGGTTATGAACCCAGCAAAAGCATCACACCTTTTAGGCTTGCCTTTAACTCGATGCGTATGCTACATGTAAAGCTGAGCTCTGTAGCAAATTAGGGTTTCAGAGGAACCGTGCATGGCATGCTGTTGCACTGCGGAGACCAGACCAGATGACCCCCAAGTGTAAATGAGATCGATGCAGGTCGCTCCCAGCTGCTGTAGAGCCAAATATGAAATCTTGGCCAAGGTGGCCCGCATTGCCTGCCCCCGACCCCTTGCTTCTCCAGTTCTCCCCCTTCTCCTCCTCCTCCTCCTCCTCCTCCTCCTCCTCCTTCCCCACGACCGGTTGCCTCAGAAGAACGCCACGCGCGCAGGTTGGCAGCTCGTTCTTGCCTTCCCGCTACCAGCAACCAGGAAGCAAAGCCTAATAAACAAAAACCAAGAACGCATCAAGCCCTCGCACCAAACCACAGAAACGAAATTTTTTTGCAAGAATTACCACTACAATCTGACACAAGCGGGCAGGAGGAAGAAAAGCATCGCAGCTGTATCCTCCTCCGCAGCTTCTTCCTCTTCCGATTCCAGGTTGGTCTAACGATTCTTGGTTCTTGTGTTGGAATCTGGTGCTGATTGCGTCAAGTTGGAAATATAGGTGGCGTCTGGTGTATAATAGTGACTAGCGCCTCATTGAATTTGGGGGATTCTGTGTGGTTATGGATTTTATTGAATTATGCGAATTTTGGGTGTAATCTGAATCCCGAATCTTTGGATCAGAGCAATTCGGATTCTACAGTGGGCAGGCAATGCGTGGCGGCCGCGTGGGGGCGGACGGACCTCGCGCGGTGCCCAGCCGCGCAAGGAGGCCACGATAGGCAATACTGCCGGTCGGGGGCTATACTGGGAATTACAGCGTGCCATGGGGCCACATTGGCCAAGATTTCGCCAATTATTGGGCACTGTTCTAAATGCACATCCCATCGTCGAACTGTACCAATAATTTGTCATGAATACATATCAGGGTGACAGATGATGATGAGTTATGGACCCAGGGCCTGGGATGCAAGCAAGCCACACATATTTACAGTGACTGGTCAATCCAAATGGAAAAGAAAATGAGAAGAAACAATAGCTGTTTCTTTTCTCTCTAGGCCCAGCTTAATGCTATGCTGTCTGTGTATCTTCACGAGAAGTGATTATATTCTACATTGTGCCAACGCAAGATGTCTGGGGTGAGAAAGTTTGATGAATTGCATTATTGCTGCTAAACACAAAGGCACTGTTTGATAGCATGAGGAGCATGTAGAGACCATTCTGATGATCAAGCTGCTAATTCAATTGCACAGTCCATCCCATAATGTCCTCTGCAAGGCCTTTCTGAATAGCTGTAAGTGCTGAATAAAGTTGCTGAGACACACCTCCGACCTTCTGATTCCCATACTCCACTCTGCAACGGACATGGGATTGGTGAGAATTGATTGTTTTTCCATAAAGAATAGCAATTATTTGATGACATGGAGAAGCTCATTTTTCCAGTATTACGTCGGCTGGCAATTGCAAATTTTGTATGGCAACAGGATCAATGATAAAAGTAGGGAGAATAATTGGAGAACACGTATGCCAGGAACAATGATTTAGTGAAACTAGTAGACGCCATGAAATGCAATTATTATGCCCTTGACTCATAGTTCGATAGGCAACATATCTGAAATGCCAAGTTTCATAAGCTTTTAGCATTTAATGCTACCTGTCCTATCCAACTTTCCTAGTTCATAGTCATTGCTCAAACATCCAAATAGCACAACTGTTGTGTACGGATTCCCTAGCAGCAGGTGTGTGCAGCAGCGGCAGAACAGACGTGCAGGGGTGCACAACAACATGTCACGGACGGCCGGCCGTGTGGGCGAAGGATCCAACGCCAAAAACAGCGTCCAGCAACAGCATCCAGAAAGAGTCCGTAGTCCAGGAGGATTAGAAAGTTAGGGTCCAGGGAGATTAATTCGTAATCTATCAGAAAAGGTTAGAGTTGGAGTCCTTGTGCTAGGAGGTAAACCATCCCTTATATGGGAGCTGTGTACATGGGTTCTGATCAAGAAAGAAAGAAACAATCTATTCTCCCCCAAAATATTCTCTCGTCTCAATCTAAGAAACAATCTATTCTCCCCCAAAATATTCTCTCGTCTCAATCTCTCTCTCACCCCCTTCTAATACCCTAATCTCCTTCAAGCCAAGGCGTCTGGCCATCTTCAGCTCGGTGGTTATCCCATTGTGAACCAAGGTTCACAACCACAACTAGTAGCAAAATAACTACTTTTAAGGCTGAGGTACTTACCTTCTTCCATGGTACACTATGCAACCAACAGGTGATAGTACAACAGCAGTCCCAGTACAGAAGACTTCATCAGCGTCAAGCAATTCATCTATTGTAGTAAGGCGCTCTTCAACCTGACCAAAAAAAGGCATACACAGTATGTTAAAAGGGAAAAGATCATGTCCATATCTCATACTGTTGCTCAAAAGGCAGTGTGAGCAGAAGATGAACATCCCTGTTTAAGTTACCTGAAATCCAAGGTTTCGAGCAATTTCAATTACACTTCTTCTTGTGATTCCAGGAAGAATTGTTCCCGTTAATAGTGGAGTAGAAATAACATTATCCTGTCAGGGAAAAACAATGGTAGCTGAGAACAAAATATACTAGTAATAAAATAATGCCAAGCATAAAACATGTGTACAGTTTAACTCGAGACTTGATCAACTATTCCAAGCTACTACTCAAATATTTGAAGATAAGCTAGTCCATAGCGCTTTAACACTTTAATAGGATGATGATGATGATGATATGCATATGACAAATGTTAAGTTTGTTCAATAAAACTCCGAAAATGCTCACAACATCATTTCCAGAGACTTCACTGGTACTATACTCGAAATTGTTTATACTAGTATTTTCCTAAATGCACTTGCAAAGGTCAATTCGAACAAATTTCAATTTACATACCTTCACCATGAATATATTACAGGAAGAAACTTCCTCCACAAACTTTTTATGCACGGGGTCCAAGTATAGAACATCAGAATGACCTTTTTCCTTGGCTCTTTTCTGAGCATGAACAACCTGTATACATATCAAACAAAAGTGCAAAACATCAGGAACCGCATGTACATATGTCAATGTTCTTCCTTACGTTTTTTTTAGGGGGGCTTCCTAATCTTTATGTACCTCAAGAACAATGCTGCAATCTTATCAAACAAGAGAGCCCAAGATATGCATTTATATGCACCAAATGTTGTGGATGAAAGCTACTAGTCATCCCTATATTAGAGATGGGGGGTTTCATGGCTTCTCCTTGCATCCACGTCATCGTTTTTCCTCTCCGGCCTAACATTTTATTATTGCTCTTAAGTGTTGTTGGAATCATACTTTTATGCTCATATTTAATTCTGGAATTATGATTAAATTTCTGCTAAAACCGCATTGTCTACAACAACTCGTATGCAGAGAACCAGGGATTAAAGATTTATATTAGTGTGTCCTCTAGGAAGGTATTGAAACTGATGTTAATGAGGGATCAGACAAAGAAAGTATAAATCACACTTGTAGAGAAAGATGCATTACCGAAGCATAATTTCCAATAGTCTTTATATCACCAGTTCCACCGGGTGCAGCACGGTGATAATCTTCCTCAGTTAACAAGCTAATTGGAGATAAGCCATCCTGAAAGTAAAGGAGACAATAACATCTAATAGCTACAGCCAGATAAAATACGACACCAAGAATAAGCAGGAAAGAAGCAATTAAAATTTGCCAACCTTGAAATAGTGCCCAACAGGACAAACAAATACAACAAATGTATACTCTGGGGCAGGTGCAACACCGAGGATAGCCCCACTTCCAATCAGCAGTGGTCTGATATACAAAGAACCTTTGCCAGTAGGAGGTACCTGCAACGGAGCGCATAACCTATAAGAATGGAGAGATGCGTCACATATCATTGTTCAAGAAGAAATGTCCTTACCCAACGCTTGTTTGCCAAAATAGTAAGCTTCACAGCTTCTAGGAACTGCTCTATGCTTGGTGCAGGCATACATAACCGTTCCGCACCAACTCTCATCCGGAACGCGTTTTCATCAGGGCGAAAAAGCAGGACTGACCCATCCTCTTTCCTGTGTGCTCTCAGACCTTCAACCAATCCCTGCAGATGTTTCAATAGCATATTAGAGCATTTTTAACAGAATGGAGCAAAGGAATTCAACCTGCACATGCAAAGCAACTAAGCTATTTTGGTAAACCATTATTCATCAATGGACTAGTGATTCTTCAAGGCAGATCGAGGAGGTAAACAAACCTGACCATAATTCAACACTGCAGCAGCTGGATTCAGCTGGATTGGCCCATATGGCACCAATTCACCCTTGGTGAACACCCCATCCGACGAACATCTCATTATATACATAAAGTCCGTCTGCACCAGCTGAAACCCAAGGGTCTCCCAGTTGAAGTCGACTAGGTCTGGGGTTCCTGTACTGAAACATTCAGCTTACATGAACAATAATCTAGCAAAACAGGCAATGCCCATAATGGACTATTCTGATTTTTAGCCACTATAGTTCTTCATTTTTATACTACAAAGCTAGTAAACCTTTCACATGGTCTTAGACTATACTGTCAATATTACTCCTCTTTCCCACTTCGTTTCATCAAATAGTCGATTGTAACAATCTCATTGCTTCACCAGCACATCATTTTTTTGCCTAATTGTGTCTTGTGTAGCACCAGTACAGTGCGAATCAATCTCCCTTGTTTTTTAACGAACTTAACCATGTTCTTATTCTGGGCGGGCTAGTGAATCTCAAAACGAAAACGAAAGTGTGCAGAACACCGGGTCAAGTTGTCAGTCATACTAGTATGCTGTCGTCATCGGAGTTGAACACCGGCTCCTCCTCGCGGCAGGGCCTCGTCTGGAGACGGAGATGGCGCTGCCGGCCAGATGCTTCTGAATCTGCAGGCAGCGTCAATCACCAGCAGCGCGTCAGGCACATGGTTCTCCGTTATCACATCAGAGACCGTACAACTGGAACTGATCAAATGGTCATCACGCCGTAGACTGTAGTGTAGACTCCAAAATCGCAAACGAGAACTCGTGTGAAGTTGCTGCTACCTTACTTACGGGGCGACAGGGCGGGCGCGGATGCGTCGGCGGGGAGGGCGCCGTGCCGCGGCCGGAAGAGGGGGATGCGAAGGCGCCGCGGGCCACGCAGAAGCGGGTCTCCATTTGTACCTACGCAGTCTCTGTCGCGACGGGCGTGGCTGAGAGGTTGGTGGCCGGGTTGGTTTTGGTGGCGGAGAGGAGACGGAGTCGCTAGGGCGGCGGCTGAGGGGTTGGTGGCCGAACTGGCGACCCGGTCGGCCGCCGGCGGCTCGCTTCGATTGGTCGCCCCGCTTCGTTGGCGGAATCAGATCACCTGACGTTGGGCCTTCTGGACTTCCCTCTGCAGTCAATCATCCTAGCCATCCATTTTAGATCCAATAACTTATATTCAATCTTTTAACATTTAAAAATATATGTTATAAAAAGTTCTAAATAAATTTTATTAAAATTAGGGTTTTTATTTTTTTAAATGGGATCACCTGACGTTGGCCTTCTGGACTTCCCTCTGCAGTCCATCATCCTAGCCATCCATTTAAAAAAATAAAAATCCTAATTTTAATAAAATTTATTTAGAACTTTTTATAACATATATTTTTAAATACTAAAAGATTGAATATAAGTCATTGGATCAAAAATGGATGGCTAGGATGATGGACTGCAGAGGGAAGTCCAGAAGGCCAACGTCAGATGATCTGATTCCTCGTTGGCCGGGTCTCGCGTGGTGCCCAGTAGGCTCGTGAGGCTCTGCGGATGATGCGCTCGAGGAGTGCGGGTCCTTCCTGTCAGTGGATGTGGAGAGGTGCGTGACTGCATGGTTCAATCTCGGTTCGGGCTCCAAACGAGCCAAAGCTTCAACTTAATTATGAGCCTCAGGGCCTGTTCTTTTTAACTATGGTTTATGACTTTTGGCTGTACCTTATGACTTTTAGACTGTTTGTATGAGAGATTACATATTAACAAAAACTCACGTGTGGTTTTTGCCGATATAAATGAAGTCAGTAAAGTATGTACTACAATTAACTAGTAGACCCTATCTTGAAAAAATACTCCGTTCAAAAGCTAGTTACTGTAGAAAAGCCGAAAAGCAGCTTTTAGAAGATGAAAAAAACAGGGCCTCAAGCTTTAAAGAGCAAGCCCGAATAACTCATCAAGACCTCGTAATTTTCTCAGTCCACCTACACCCCTGAGTCCTTCCGTTCTATATTTATTTCTATTAAGATATTTATGCTATTATATTGTGAGTTATAATAATTTTTTTATTCTTACTAATTGAATATTATTATATATTAATTTTTATCAAGTTTACTTAAGTTGAGCTTAAGTTTGAGCTTTTCTTATGTTAAAAATAGATGCATTTTGAATTGTTGACTGTGCACGGGTGATAGTGTAAACCTGCGGCGACAACCGTTCTTTTTGGCTCAGATGTTTGACTGTTCACATATATAGCGTTGTAGTCTTTATTTTAAATTTAGCTTTCGGACATCCTTTTTGCAAATCTAGCTCCTTACGTGGATCTACTGAGCTCAGCAGGTACCTACCAAGCTAGATGAGCTCGGCAAGCCACTTGTCGAGCCCCCTAAGTGCGGCAGCAATGTTGCCTCATGATTAACATGTAATTAAGCTCATAATTAGCGCTAATTAAGGAGCTAGGCAGGTGTCTGCCGAGCTAAGGGAGCTCGGTGACCTGCCACGCAATAGGACTCGGCAGGCGACATGCTAAGCTAGGAGAGCTCAGCAAGTGCTATCAAGCTACTATAGTTCGGTAGGTCATCTACCGAGCTCTCCTAATTCGGTAGGTTTACAGAGGGGCTAGATTTATAAAAAAGATATTCAGAAGTTAATTTTTTTAAAAAAATACTATAGTGCCATTTATGTGAACAGTTCGAGACATTCTACAGAACGGACTGTATATCGATGAATCTGACACTCGCATGGCATGTCAAGCCAACCGCCAAATGATGAGTCAATGGGATAGGGATGCGGTACGATTGCTATCTGGTCTAGCGAACAATTTCGGCTCGGACAATCTGAGTTCCTCTTATTTTGGCAGCACCTATGGCTTTTGTCTGTATTTTTTTAAGACGATAGCGAACAACTGAAATATCGATAGACGGCGTACATGATTTTAAGTTTAAAAAACTGTTTGAGGAATCTACTTGGAGAAACCATCTCATTTATTTTGACTTCCAAAGAAACCAAAATCAAAAGCCACCGAAAAACAAACAAAAACATAGTCCGAGAGATTTCTTGTTCAAGTTGGGCTGGTCCACGAAGCAACACACGTGCGAGGAGTTTTGGAGACACCCTCGCGGGCATCCATGTGACGTTCTGCGATGAGTTCCTCTGGCCCTGAAAACTTTGTGAGCCCACCATCGTTTCCCATTCCAAAAAAGAAAAACAACATCGCTTAAGGGCAGTCCTAATGGTGTATTGATGATGGTTTCTATCCTCATTAAATGACTTACCACGTAGGCAAAATGTTGACATGGCAACGTAATTAATGATGAAAGAGAGCACAAATCCTAGAAACGGTTTCCTCATGAAGAAATCAGGTCTTCACTCCAACCAATGCACCAAGAAACTATGAAATCGCCATTGGGAAGAAACCACCAGTTTCTAGGGGGCTCGTGGCACACTCTCATTGGAGGAAGAAGATAGAGTTGGGAGAGAGAAAGAGAAAATAATTATTACTCGAAGACACCTCCACTGTGGAAGATAGTTTCTATAGATGATTTCTTGTGCTATGGAAATCGTGTCAGTTTCTTCCATTGGGACTGCCCTAATGCTCCTACCTGACCTGATTATCTGTTACAAGCATTCTGAATTTACAGGAGGATCGAATTCTGATTATTTTTTTTTTGCTTCGACGAATGGTTTTTGGCTTTAACTAATAAATAATGATGACTGGTAAAGAAGTTGGGGCTATTCATATAGGCTTTTGATTTTAGTTTATAAATAGTAACAGTTTGTAGAAAAGTTAGAAAGAGATATTTGCGTGCGATTTTAGTTGATATAAATAGAGTTGTTATAGTGTATACTACAATTAACTAGTAGATCCATCTTAAAAAGACATTTATTTAAAGCTAACTACCTGTACATACTACTTACCTGTACCGCTTTCCATCGCAACCTGCTACACTCCTAATTATTAACGCTATGGTGTCTTTTAAACTACGACGGATGGTTTTTAGATATAATTAATAATCTTTGTTTGCGCTTTTTAACATAGTAGTGGATAGTGAAGATACTGACGTAGATGACGTATACGATTTTAGACTTAACTATTTGCTGAATCCGCTTTAATAGACTGTCCTATTTAACATTTGACTTTTTAATTTTTGAAAAAGCTAAAAACTAACCCCATATTTAGAGAATTCTACATGGTACAACTTTGCATGGAAGCTTCGTTACACTTGAGGCATGAAGTTCAACGAGCAAGACACAGACTAGTACAGCACAGTAGCAGATAAATGTCGTACACTAGTTGCAGGTGAATTGCACGCACTTGCGAATCAGGCAGCGACTCCAACTAAGCAGGCCAGCAAGAGCAAGCCCAGCACGATATGTGGGTTGTTTTCAGCTGGAACTCCTGAGTTACGCTGTAATTTATATTTTTTAATTTTAGTATAAGTATTTATATGAATAAATTGAGAATTGATAAACTTATAAACCGTTTTAAAAGGTTATACTATTAAATCACTTTTAAATAACGATAGAAAAAACTTTTGGCTTATTTATTTATAAGAAATTATAAGTCATAATGGAAAAGAACTCGACTCTGAACTCGCGCGGCTGCTCTAAGCCGATAGGGGGCGAATGGGGCTTCCCTATCCCCCTCTCCCTATTCCCCTCCCTATCCCCTCAATCTAGACCACTCACATCTCATCCAATGGCCAATATTTTTTTTTATATTTTCACCATTTGTCCATCCATCATAAATAATAAAAAATACAGAAAAAATAAATTTTATTTTTTATTATAATTTTTTACAGAAATTATAATAAAAAATAAATTTTATTTTTTCTGTATTTTTCTATTATTTATGATGGATGGGCAAATGGTGAAAATAAAAAAAATACTAGCCATTGGATGAGATGTGAGTGGTCTAGATTGAGGGGATTGGGAGGGGAATAGGGAAGCTCCATTCATAGGGGCCGAGAGTGGGAAGCGGGCTTCACGTCTCTCGTGTGTGACAGGTCGAGGCGTGAAGCCGGGAAGGCACCGGTGAGTTGTCCTCACATGCTTCACAGCTCGTGCCATCCGGATAAGGACAACACACGATATCGCAGACTGCAGCTACTATATGCTAGATTACGAGCCTGTTCTTTTGGGCTTTTGTAATTGTCTTTTGGCTTCTGTTACAATACCTAACTTTCAAACGGAGTATTTTCTCAAGACGGGGTCTACAAGTTAAACGATCTACATGTTAAAAGCCCAACATCTGTACCAACCAAAATCGCAAGTGAATATCTGTTTCTCCATAATCTATACCGTAAACAGCCAAAATTCAAAATTTTCAACCAAAAGCCATAAACCGCAGCCGAAAAGAACAGGCCCGTACTACTTGTAATATGCAACCTCATCGTGCATAGCAAATTGATTCCACATTTTTGTTCCCTTTTTTCACAAATTATATGCCCAGTCCAAATGGGTAGAAGATGGAGCGTTTGTTTAAGACAGTCCCGCTATCGACTGTATCGACACCCATAACCATATTAGGAGTGATGTGGTCATGAGGCCTTCTACAACTACCTCATGGTTGGGATTTCATCGACGGTCATCCGACCACTCCAAGATCGTCACTTCATCGACTCTCGTCTGACCACCTTATGGTCGAGACCTTGTCAACACCCGTCTGACCCTTCGGGGCCGTGACTTTGTTGACACCTACGACCCCCTTGTGGTCGCACCTTCGTCGACGGCTGTGATCGCACCGTGATCAAGACTTCGTTGGCACCCATCCGAGCGGTGGGGATGGAGCGCGCGCTCCGACCCCATTCGTCGACGCCCAGTCCGAACGGTGGGGGACAAAGCGTGCGCTTCAAGCCTTCGCCTCGCTGCCGCCTTCGTCGACGCCACCTTTATCAACGATAGTCCGAATGGTGGGGGACGGAGCGCGCGTTTTGAGCCTTTATTCCACCTCTAACTTCGTCGACGCCCACAACCACGTCTCCATTGACGTCATCGTGGGGCACTTCTACGACCACCTCGTGGTCATCCAACTATCGTTGTTCGCGTCTGCGCATCGACCGTGTCGGAGGCAACACCCCAACGAGGCACCTATGCCTTCGACGTAGGTCTTCATCGCCCACGCCTATGTTCCGCCCAAGTCCGAGGCATGACCTCCACGCGTCTTCTCAGCCTCTGCCGGAAGATTCTGCGACCACGTCAAGATCAGTGAAACAACCTTGCTCTGAGAGGTTTACAGCGTCCACACCCCAGGGGCTGGGGCTTCCAGTTGCATCAGCTCACCCATCGGCACCTGTATACTTGCTCCAAGGATGGAGGGCTGGGCCAATTGGTCACATCATCTCACCCATCGGGACTACTGCGCTTGCTATCGAGGGAGTATTGTTGTGGAGGTGGCCTAGACCCAAATGACTAGGTCTTGCAACAAGCCCAGTAGAATAAAGAAATATACCAATGTACCTCTACCTTTTGTAATTATTAAGGGGTAGAATGGGAATTTCTCATCCTACTCCACTCATGTATATAAACCCCTAAGATGGGTATGAGGGAGGCAGGGCTACTCATTTCTTACTAGCTCACACTCTCTCTGTCAGTTGGCTCCTTAGCTCTTAGTCCATATCCCCCTAAGGGGGAAAAGGGATACCCAATACCCCCTATTGTGCTCATACGACAAAAAGAATGGTATTCATAAGTGGAGCAAGCTTGTACTTCAGTGCAATAAGGAGTTCATCGACAATAGGCGTGGAGAAGACGGGGACCTCACTCTGGTGTTGGGCAGGAGTGATGGGACCAAAGTGTGCTGCGGCCTCGGCATGGTGGACCGATGAGGTGGGCAGAGCTACACGGAGCACCTCACCTCAGCTTCCCAATCCAGAATATGAAGGAATGTTGGAGGTCGAGTTCGACTGGAAGGGAGACATGCATCCGGGGAGGAGGAAGAGGACAAGCCGACGGTTGAAGAGGGCAGCGCGGACGCCGACACCAACTCTGGAATAATAGGGTGAATAGTGAAGGGCCGGCCTCTTTCTACCGGGCGGCCCAGGCGGAGATACGGCCTGCGCGGCCGAACGGCCCGCGCAGCCCATGCGGTCCACGCGCGCGCGCACGCGCAGAGAGGCGAGGCAGGCCGGGGATTCGGCCCACGCTCGCGCGCGCCCATCTTGCTCGGATGGCCGACGCGTGGATTCGGTGGACGGTTGAGATGGCGAGGGAGTGGGCGGAGGGATGGTGCGCGGGGTGAAGATCGGACGGTAGCGAGACAGCGGGATAGGGTGGCTGCGAGGTGGGGAGTTAAGTAGCATCGGACAGCGGTGGCGAAGCGACATCCAACGGCCGACGTTATATGGCAACGAGAGGAATGGGTGGAGGGGATGGGGCCACGTTCCCCTTCGTCTACCTCTTGCCGTGAGCTCGTGACAAAGAGGTGGAGGGGCGGCGCCTCCGCTCTCCGGCGACGGTAAGGGACTCCGGGGTCGAGGAAGGCTCCAAAAGGCAGAGCTTGGCAAGGGGGTTCCATTTTTGGGGTTTGAAAAGCATGGGAATCCACCGGGGAGGTTGGAGGCATAAGGGGATTGATTTCGAGTTCACGGCGGCGCCAGAGTTCACCGGTAGCGCTCTACTCAAATGGGATGCAATTTCACGGTTAGGGGAGCTTAGGGCTCACAACGGTGGTGGAGGATTTGGTCGGGGAGCTTCCGAACGAGCTGGCCACGGGAGAGCATTTGAAGCCGACGGTGAGCTACGGTGCCGGAGCTCCACGGCGTCCTCCTGGCCAGGGAAGTTTACCAAAAGAATCAGCAGACCATGGAGGTGCTCGGGGGCAAGTGAATTGGGAAATGGTGAAGAAAGGAGGAGGATTGCCTTTCGGGGGGTCGCCGACGCAGGGGAGGGAAATGGCAGCTCTCGGAGCGGAGGGGTTCCAATCGGCTGCACGTGGAGGTTCTCTGGAGTGGCAGGAGGCCAATGAGTGTGGTGGGAAGACTTAGAGTGCAAGGGAGCGCGAGGGGGAGAGGAGCGGGGTTTTTATACTTCGGCGGGGGAGGGGGAACCGTGGGAGAGAAGACACGAGTGCGGCGCCGGGGTCAACAGGAGTGGGCAGGGAGAGGATGGGCGTCGCTTCAGAGTGGAGGGGAGGCGGTGACTGCTCTGCACAGGAGTAATGGTGAGGCAACGGGAGAGGGGAGCAGGTGAGCGGCGGACATGGGCGAGGCGCGTCCGCACGTGGGAGATAGGAGAAGCGGCGACTGCCAGGTGGGTCCAGGGCAGGGGCGGGGCAACGCGTGGCGCTGGAGGCACTGCCGGTTTTAGACCGGCCGGCGTCGGGATGACGTGGGCGACGCCAAACTGGGGGCGCGGTGCGGGCGAAGGCGCGCAGCGCGTGCGCGAGGGAGAAAGCGGGGAGGGAGTAAGGCGCCAGCGGGGAAGGAAAAAGGAGCGGGCGCCAGGGAAAGAAAGAAGCGGGAATGGGGCGGGGCGCCAAAGAGAAGAGGGAGGCGGCAACGCCCGAAAGGGAAAGCGGAAACCGGGAGACTTTCCAAAAAGGGAAAGTTTCCGAAAAACACTAAAAAAACCAGCCAAAAAGCAAGGAAAATTTTTGGTTTGAAATTTTGGGATCTTTCAGACAAGTACGAGCGGTGGATGGGGGTAGTGAGGGGGCAAGGGATGGGACCAGCACGAGCCACAACGATGCGTTGAGGGGCGATTGGTTGGGCGTAAATCGGGCGATGGAGGTGTCAGCAGTTGGGGAATGTGGGTGAGCGTGGAGTAGGCAAAGGAGAAAGCGTGAGGCGTTGAGTGAATGGGAGGTGTTGGTGAAGTGAAAAGCATGGTATAAACCGCTTTTACAAGCCTGCCGAAGCTACCCCTTTGATCCGGCTTTTGGATTATTTGGCTCGAAGTCAAAAGCCGGTAAAAAAAAAGCCCGATCGAATGCCCCTTAGTAGCTTCAGATTACCATGCTTAAACATCACACCGCGTGCACTCGACAAGAGAATGAAGGTGCCGTATGATATGCCTTTTGATATACAGTACCATTCGTTTTCTTTATTGCGTACTTGCGTACGAAAGAGAGAGCGAGAGATGAAGAGAGAAGGGACTAATAACAACCTATTACGCCCCGCGGCTTCCGCGCGCGAGGAGGCCCTCCACGTCACCCCAGCGCTCCCTCGGCCGGCGCGTGGCAGCGGAATTTGCGTACGGTCGGGGAAGCAGTTTTGCGAAAAAGTCCCCGCGTTTTTCCAAAATTACGTAAAGGTCCTTGGTTTTTTGTGAAAAGGTCCCTACCAGTTTTTTTCAAGTCCCTCCACTTTGCAGGATAGCGCCCCGCGGTTTCTAAATTACGTACGGGTCTCGTTTATTACGTACAGGCCCTTGATTTTTTACGAAAAAGACCTTCGACTTTTTTGAAAATACACATGTGTCCTCGATTTTTTAAATTTTTTAAAAAAACTCCTCACGAATTATCGCCTCTTTCACTTCGGTACACACGGTGGCTGGCGCGGCGTGGCGCCGCGCCTATGAGGCTAGTCATCCCCTACTATTACCCGGGGAATGCCCGCGCGGAAAGCCCCGCCACGTCGCCCCTGCGCGCGTTTTGGCCGGCGCGTGGCGGGGGAATTTGCGTACGGTCGGGGGACCCGTTTTGCGAAAAAGTCCCTGTATTTTCTGGAAATTGCGTAAAGGTCATTTTTTTTGGCGGAAAGGTCCTTGCCAGTTTTTTTAGCCTCTCCACTTTGCAGGATAGCCCCCCGCGGTTTTCTAAATTACGTACGGGTCCTCGTTTACTTACGTACATGTCCTCGTTTTTTTACGAAAAAAACCTTTGCCTTTTCCAAAAATACACATGTGCCCTCGGTTTTTTTTACGAAAAAACCCTTTAACTTTTCCGAAAATACACATGCGCCCTCGGTTTTTTTAGGAAACCACTCACGAATTATCGCCTCTTTTACTTCGGTACATACGGTGACTGGCACGGCGTGACGCCGCGCCTATGAGGCTAGTTAAAACGACAGGGGCAGCACTTGGCTAATCCTCAACCTCACACCTGTGACTGCAAACCTGCAAATAAACTGTACATACTACTTACCTGTACCTCGCGTTTGGCCTATGATAATCGCGGAGAAGAGAAGGTTCCAGAGGCAAATTACAACGTGACGAATCGTTCTTTTCGCATGCGCCGTGTCGTCTTCCAGATTCCGCCGAAAATAAGGCCGGCCGGCGAGTGCGTGCCGGTCGCCATCCGCGCTGCGAGCTTTAGAAAGAACGGATATGCCCTCTCATCCGTGGATACGCACCGAAGGCAATGAGTAAAGTTCGTGCACACCCTAGCTCTCACAGAAAGAGACAACCAAGCTAGAGTAACCGACATTGAGATAGCTCGCAAACACCCCAAAAATTCAAAGCTTTTGAATTTCTTGAATTTTTGTTTGAATTTCCTTTTCTTTCCCAATTTGGCAAAATCCAATGAAAATACGCTTTCCTTTTCTGGCGTTTACGCCTTCTCCTTCTTCCTGGCGCTCCCGCGCGCGCATCGCCACCCCACCGCCTTCGCGCTCTGTTCGCCGCACGCGCTGCCGCCTCCACGTTAGATATTTCGACGTTGCTCCCAGCTCAACCCTATCCTCTGTGCAAGTGGCCCACCCGCCAGCCTCACCACCTTGCTCCTTCCTCGCTCCGCGTGCAACCGCCATTGCGCTTGCTCCCTCACCGCAGCTCCTCTTCTCTCTCGATATTTTTTCGCTCAAGCGCCCACGTCAAAAGAGCCGTACCTGTTGGCAGAGTAGCAGTGCCACGTTCTCCTCTATCCACTGAGCAGTAGCAGAGGCCGCCCCATTCCTCTCTTCTTGCCCTAGAAGCTTACTCCCGAACTGCCCTTTGTTGCCACCGCATTCTCCGGCGTTGTAAGCTCCCCGATCGCTGCAGAGCGCCTCACGACACTCACCAATATCCTCCAAGGCCGCCAATTTCAGCCGAGCTTCATCGTGTCGCCGGCGATTGCTTACCCTTAGCCCGGTAAGCCTTCTCGGCAATCTCCTTCATTTCTCAGTAAAACTTCAATTATCTTTGCCCTTAGCATCTCCAAGGCCGGTTGATATCGCCACCGAGCTCGCCTTAGCTCGAGCGAAGCTCAAGAGCTCGGACGGCGTGAGCCCTTGCCGGCGGTAAGGACCTCACCGTGGCTAGCTTGTTTGAACTTCTTCCAACCCAAGCCAATACCACCATGGCAATATTGAGCAACCCTAGATGGTGAAACACCAACCAATTTCGCCGGAGAGACACCGGAGTCCCTAGGCGCCGCCGTGAGAGCCATCATCTTCTCGGCCGCCGCTTGCCGTCCCTGCCCATCCCCAACCTCCCTAAAACCCTAAAGTGGGTTCCTAAGCCTAAACCGCCCCTCTCTGCACCACCCTTACCTCCGGAGAAATCCCGCCGGCGTCGCCCCGTCGGAGCTGCCGCTCCCCTGTTTTCCGACCGGGAGGAGGAGCTAGAGGTTGAAGATGACTATGAGGGCGACGTGGTTACATCGTGACCGTCGGTATCCATTCATTCCTTCCATCCGAGCGTCTGCTCTCATCCGAGTCCAGGCCGTCCGATCTTCATCGCTCGGCTGCCGATCGCTGGGGCGCTTGCGCGTTTAGCCCATCGGGCGCGCGCGCATGGGTCTTGGCCTGCCGGCCCAAACGGCCGCATCAGCGCGGGAGAAGGCCGTCGGCCGCACTGTGCGGTTAGGCCGAGCCCAATACTATTCACCCAACAGAGCCCAACACTGTTCACTAGTTTTTGGAAAAGCCCAGAAAATTTAGAAAAATCCCTAAAAATCATAGAAAAATCCAGAAAAATCTAAAAATCCCAAAAATACCAAAATACACCATTTTGACCAGTTTAATATCCCAAATTTAAATTTGACAGCCATTCTTCAATATGTAAATTCAATTTCCACTGTCCCACCCAATTCAAATCATATAAATTTAAATTCCTCTGTATCACCAAGCTAAATCTCGATAAACCCAAATTCATCCAATTCAAATATCAACCATCCATGTATAAAAGTCTATCTTCTGTTCCCCAAAAATTTATCTAACACACATACTACCTATTCGATCTTCCTAAACCTATCTAATTCAATTCTAACTCTGTTGGCCACCCAAGCATCGTTGAATCTTTGACCTCCCAACCCAACCCATTTTTTATACTATTTCTTATTTTATTTATTTACATTTTGTTCCCAGCTTGCATCTCGCAAAGCAGGAACCTATTTGGCTTCGTTTTCTACGCTAGTAATCGAACTAAGCGAATTGGTTAACGGAAGGACCGTAAAGGCAGGTGAAGTAAATTTGAAGCTGGTCAAGGAGATCACAAGCAACAGAAAGAAGACAAGTCACATGTTTTTGATCATATTGAATCCCATAAATTCACACTATTTATTTAATGTATTTCCATTATTGATAGTTGCGAAATGATATTTGCTTAAAATAAATGTTTAGAATGACATGCTACTTAGATAAATCCTACCACTGAAAAAGCCCTGTTTATATTGATGGCCATATTCACCTTGACAATCTTAGTAATTATTGAAATATTGTACAACTATTCATAGATCATCTCATTCAACATTTTACACTACTAAGTGATTCTGGCCGTTGGCCGATAGGTTTGAAAAACCCGGAGAGGGTAGGGTGGTATGGGACACCGTACCCTAGGCCGGTGATGCCGCTGTGTAGAGTGGGGTAAAGGTGTTGCGCGAAACCGTGCTGCGGAATTTGCCCATCGCTTTACCCTTCAACATGTACACTATTAAGGTTCGAACCGTGGGCTAGTAGATTTGGAAAAACCCGATCTTGGGTGAGCGTGCCCTAGAGCGGAGGTGCCGGTGTGCACAGTTAGGGTAAAGGTGTTGTGGGAGACCGCTAGACGGCCTTCGCCCACCGCTTTACCCTAGGATGGAGGTTGCGGACCTCATGAAAAATATAAGGGTAAGAACCTTGTGCTAAGTAAAAGACACAGTGATCGCACCAACCACAAGTGTTGATACGTCAACCCTGGTCTAGTAGCTGCTCAAATTCGATTGAACCTCTACAAAAGCAGTTTGGAGGCAAAGTGCGAGTCCATACGGAAGGGGTAAGAAGGCATGTATGGAAGTTGGTGATTTTTATTTTGAACAATTTGACCGATCGATCTGAACCTCGATCATGTGTTATGTGTGCCGCACAATAGTAGGCTAAGGTAAGTCAGGTGCTGCCTGAGCCTACTGGGAGGCCTACTAGGTAGAGGCTATATAAAGAATTGAGCAGCGAAAAACTTTGTTTTCTTAATATCAGACGTGGAATTAAGAAATCTTGTGGGTAAAGTAGGGCAGCTCTGCAGAGTGAAATAAATGATATTCGAATACGTCGTGCTTCCGATTAATGAAGCTGTGTTAATTGGGTGATTCCAACAACGAGGCATAAGTAGTGTTTCTGATGTTGTTAAATTGAGTAATGATGAGATTTTATCTGATAACAGAAAATCCCCTAATCTTAAGGAGTAATGGTTTTAAAATTTTATTTGTTTGCAAATAAAATTGCACCCACCTCTTAATAAAACAACTATATTCCCCTCCTCTTGAGAATACCCTGGCAAGTAGTTATATAGTATTTTCCACATGTGATTTGCTGAGTACGGGGTTGGAGTACTCAGGCTTGCAAAATTTTCCTCACAGATACCAGAAGAAAAGAAGACGCTGTGAGTGTTCATGTTAGGGTTACGTCTGCACTCAAGTGTTCTTGTGGAATTTTCTTTGGCTCTTTTGTATGTAAGTTAAGCTTTGGGCTTGAACGCCCGTATTATTATTAAAATTGACCATTAGGTCTTATTTGAATCAAATTAACTTCTTTTAACTATTCGTGAGCAGGCATGATACACTGTTGAGCCGCAACAGAACTCCTGGGCTGTTGCGGTCCGTGTGACGTCCCTGTTCCCAAAAATGGGGGCGTTACACTTTCCATCACAACCAGCTACACTGCTAATTATTAACGCTATGGGTTTTGTTTTAAACTACGCGGATAGATTTTAGATACGAATGATAATTTTTGTTTGTGTTTTTTAACATACTAGTAAACAGTAAAGATGTCGATGTGGATGACGTATACAATTTTAAGCTTGAATAACTGTTTGATGAATCCGCTTTAAGAGACCGTCCTATTTCAATATTTAACTTTTTTAATTTTTGAAGAAATCAAAAGCTAAAAAAAATCATCCATATCTGGAGAATTCTACAGGGTACAACTTTGCATGGAAGCTACGTTACACCTGAGGCATGAAGTTCAACGAACAAGACACAGACTAGTGCAGCACAGTAGCAGATAAATGTCGGTCCACTAGTTGCAGGTGAATTGCGCGCACTTGCGAATCATGCAGCGACTCCAACTAAGCAGGTCAGCACGAGCAAGCCCAGCACGATATCTGGGTACTTTTCAGCTGGAGCTTATGAGTTATGCTGTAATTTATAGTTTTTAATTTAGAATAAGTATTTATATAAATAAATTAAGTATTGATAAATTTATAAACTGCTTAAAAATTGATTCTAATAAGGTATTTTTAAATAACGATCGGAAAAATATTTACCTTATTTATTTACAAGAAATCATAAGTCATAGCGCATACTCGGAAAAGAACTCGGCTCTGAACTCTGAACTCGCGAGGCTGCTCTGAGCCGATCGGTGGCTGGAACTCTAGGACTGTGCAGTTTCAAACCGAACCGAAAAAACCGTATCAAAAAAACCGAACCGAACCGGTCAACTCGGTTTGACCGGTATTCGGTATTCGGTTCGGTTTCTGGAAAAGTGGCATTTCACTGATTCGGTTTTTTCGGTATAAACCGAGGGAAAACCGATTTTACCGATTAAACCGAACGGCCCGCTTCACTCAATCAACTCGGCGAGGCGATGGCGTATCACGTCTGCGGCCTCGGCCCACGCACGCGGCAGCCGATCTGGGTTGCTCCGGTTGGTATCCGCATCCGCTTTCTCCTCCTCGCGTCTCCTTCTCCGGCGACGGGATGGACGCCCAGACGCCGTGGAGGGCGGCGAGCGCATCCTCCAGGCAGTCTTACAAGAACGCCACCGTCACCGTGTGCGCCATCAACCTCCTCGCGGCCGCCCTCCTCCTCCGCAACTACTTCTCGTCCTGGCCGCGCATCGCCGGCGGACACGGTTCGATTCTGGTACGCAATCATAATCCTCTGCTTGAGTGCTTGTTTTCTTCGTGGTTGGAACGCAAGAATCGAGAAATTTGTTCGATTTGGCCCCAAATTTAGGACGATTTACTGGTTATTAGCGCACTGAATCTAGCCAAATCGTGGGCCTTTTCCTTTGATTAGAGTAAAAGTGGGATATGAGCTTCTGATACCACCATGCCATAGGAAATGTGGGGTTGTTCTTTCCAAACAGGATCACCGAGAAAGACGAGAGCTTTCCTTTTTTTTCCAATCCGGAATTCGAGATGAGCTCTGAGATAGTGCTTGCTAAATTTACAAGACATGTTCCCTTCCCCGTCACAGTATAGCGGTAGCCTGTATGTTTAGGGCGTCGTATGCATACACGCAGCACCTTCACCGCACTTGATCCTTTTTAATGGAGTTTAGCTGGTTTGTCTTTTTTCTTCCACTGCAAATGCTAGAATTTTATCATGGGTTATAACTTCTTTTGGAGATATTAGATCATATAGTAGTAAGGTACTTCACAATTATTTGATATCTCAATTGAGTGAAAAGACTGGGTGCTACACTTCTTCAGCTCAGCTACGGTATATATGGGAGTCTGAAGAGTTGCTCGTGCTATGGAGCCTGTGGATTTGATTTGGAGAGTAAGTCATTGTACACTTTGTTCTTTATTTCGCGTGATTTGATGAATGAAGAAAATTCGTTGCATTGCTAAACAAAAAAAGAAAACCATCTTTGATAATGCTTATTGACTGTTACATAGGTGAAGGAAATTGAGCAAGAAGCTTATGGTGAGCATGGCATGACGACACAAGAAGATCCCAAGCAGACAATTGCTGTTGATTTATCGAAAAGGCTGAAAGATTTAAGGGCAGGGAATGATGGAAGCAGCCAAAAAGGTTCTTTAATCCATTTTTCAGTTTCTTTCCTTTGCTGCACATTTACGGGCACACGTGTTCTATCACTGAAACTGCTCAATTGCTGTGGCTGTGTGCAGTCTGCAGTAGAAATGCTCACTGTGAAACTGCACAGTCCTAGTGTGCCAGACAGCAGTGGTAAAATTGGTATTAACGTTTAGATTGGAGTCACTGAAATTGGAGTCTTGGAGATGAGATTAACGTTTAGCAATTCGCGTAAACTTTGGTAAAATTGGTATTAACCGATACCGTACCGAAATAAGATGGTATTTACCGATACCACACCGTATTATGAAAAATACCGTATTTCCCGAAATACAAAAACCGTATTTACCGATCAAACCGTATTTACCGAACCGTATAAACCGAAAAAACCGAACGAACAGCCCTAGCTGGAAGTGGGGAGCGGGGTTCATGTCTCTCGTGTGTGACAGGTCGAGGCGTGGGGCCGGGGAGGCAGCGGTGAGTTGTCCTCACATGCTTCACGGCTGTGCCATCCGGATAAGGACAACGCACGATATCACAGACTGCAACTACTATATGCTAGAGTACTGCTTGTAATATGCAACCTCATCGTGCGTGGCAAATTGATTCCACCTTTTTGTTCCTTTTTTCACGAATTATATACTCCCGCACCGATGGTGCTGTATGATGTGGATTTTCATCCTAAGTTTACAATACTACTAATAAAATTTTACATCCGAGAGGCATATCTAAATCTAACCAAGTTCCGAGTAAACCGTTGAATTTGGGGGAAAAAAACCCGGGATTCACGTATGCTAGATAGAATACAGATGAGATGAATGACGCCTGTCCGGTTGGACTTGAATATGCAAAACATTCCTTTCATGAGCTAGTATAAGGTGCGATTCAGTTGAGCTGAAATAAATTGTTTTATGACTAAAATTATATTGTAGATGATAAAAATTTATTTGGTATAACTAAATTTAAAAAATTTAAAGATAAAAAATAGATTAGTCCATCACAGACAACGCAAACGAATACGGGAAAAAAGAACGGGCAAAAAAGCTCAAAAAACTAAAAAATCAGAAAAAGATGAAATTTGGGATAATGAAAAATAAATCATAAATCAGAAGGTTTAAGTTAAAATAAGCGGATCTAACGCGCTTCATGTTTGCCCTCCCCTCCAATAATTATTTGCAACCAACCAACCAGCGAAACAAGCTTGAGAGTTCCCAAACTGACAGTGGTTGAGTGCTGCCCATTAAGCCTTCTTACAGCTTTGTTCATGATTTCCCGGCTTAAGCTCGCTGAGTCCTTTCTGGAACCAATAATTAGGCTACAAATACATCCAACTACGAGCTTAAAGAAACAGAGCTGATCGTCGTGGCGTCGGAAAGGAACATCGGCGCCAACTAAAACGACCCCCACCACAAGCTTAGCTTACGTAGGAAGCCGCGCCATCCCTAGAGTTGGCCGGTGCGTGCAACGTGAAATGACGAGATTGGAATTTCAGAGAGGAGACCCTGAATCGTGCTACAACTCGTGGTACAGATGAGATGGCCGGTGGTGGGAGAGACGAAAAGATATGGCCAGATTGGCCGAGCGTTGGCGAGGAAGGAATGCATGGAAGTGGGAGGCCGTGCTGCATCGTGCGCAACCACACGCTGCTGCTGTTGCTGAAAAGACCAATAACAGGCGAATAATGGGGTAGACCCGTCAAAGCCCGGTCTTGTTTCATTGGCCTGTAATTTTTAGCGATAGTTGATATCTTTTGTTTATATTTTTTAAGACGATAGTGAATGGCAGAGATATTGATGTAGTCAACGCACATAGTTTTAAACTCTGTTTGAAGGATTCACTTTAAAAAACTATTTTGTTTATTTTTATTTTTAGAGAAATAAAAAAAATCAAAAACCTAGATGACAAAAAAGGTAGATGTCCTCTTCTGTTGCAACGGTCTTCTCAAGCGTTGATATGAGATTTTGACGACGAAAAGTATACTGCGATGTTGGAATTACATGGTTTTTTTTCGATGGCACTACGTACTTGGCTAATTTTCCCTTCTGAAACTTTTTTGCCATAAATCATTCTCCTCCCTAACGAGTGCCTGCTAGGTGGCCTGAACTGAACTGCTGCAGACTCGAAGAACAGCTGAACAGCCTTTTTCCCAGAGCAAATAAATACTACCTTGCTCTTGCAGGTCACTACCATGCTGGCTTTGTGTTGTCACTCTTTTCTGATGGATAGCACGGTGCAAGCAGCCAAATTTGAGATATGCGTAACATAATGGGATTTTGCTTACCTTTCTAATTGATAGACGACTATGACTATGTATGTCATGTCTGGGGCAATTTAGGAAAGAGACTTAATGGTCAAGCCTAGTGAATTAGGTTCATGTAACATCATCACCCATCCAATTCACTGGTCCTTCCCTTGCAAGAAAACTGTGTTCAGTATTCAGACCATAGTTATAAAACCCGAACTGGTCTGAGGTTGAACCGGAAAAATCCGAACCTAAAGGCTTTGCTGGATACGCACTCTCACAGAACTGGAGATGTAATTTCACCTAAGAAAACCCGGACGACCCGGCCAGTTATTCACTGACCCAACTGATCCGAGCGGTTTTGCTTAACCCGGCTCGGTTTTGCTCATGAGGCCAATAGACAAGAAAAGACTCAAATGAAAGAGGTTTTCAAGACAAAACTGAAGGGAACGTTTGTACTTTGGTTGCTACTAGGTTTTAGTAGGAATCCCCTTGTGAAATTGGTGGCTAAACATAGAAAAATTCCGTCTTTCTCACCCTCACTCTGCCCGGCAGCTCCTCTGTGTTCTCTGCTCAGCTTCGCCTCCATCAGCAAGATACGATGTACTCCCCCACTTGCTTGCTTTGCTCGTCTCAACTCGTCTCTAGTTAAAGGTAATATAAAGAAAAAAAAGCAAAGAAAGCAAAACAAAATAAAAAAAACTGAAATTAAAAGGTCAGTCTGTTTTAAATGGCTTCTGATTTTTAGAAGTTGGAAGGCAGGAGGAGAAGCCACAGGAGCGGCCCCTAACACGAGAATTTAGTAAGATTTCATATTTTTCGTGTTCCAAATGGCCTGTTACGATACGACAGAGATTGTACACATTAGCTGGCGTTTCTTCGTGCGATTACCGCAAGGAACGGGTTACCGTGCTGCTAGCTATATTGATGTTTTATGGAGGGTACACGCAACACACGGATCGATCATGCAGTCGTTGCATTTCTGAAGTTCAAAAACGTTTAAACGTTAAACACTCAGCTAGTTCGGATGACACCAAGGCCCACTCGTTTCAACTTCACCTTATGACTTTTGGCTTATTTTTTACTATTTATAAATTTCATCTTTTTTGAATTTTTATTTGTTTTTTTGATATTTTTGTCGGTTCTTTTTTCCCGTATTCATTTGCGTTATTCGTGATGAGCTATCATATTTTTTCTATTTCTATTTTTTTAAATTTAATTATACCAAATAAACCACCTTCAACTACAGTAAAATTTTAATCACTACAATACAGTTTCAACCATAAACAACAGCTTTCCAGCCCACCCGAACGGGCCCAAAGCTCACCATCCCGCTCCTCCTCCCTGTCACCGGCCCCACACCCACCAGCCACCACCGGCCCAGCCCCCGTCCTTGTTTTGTCACCTCGCCCGTCGTCCCCCACTCCACTCCTTCCAGAACCACCTCCACGGCTGCGATCCCCCACCACCATTGCTGGCCTGCCTCTATAAGACTCTTCACTTCCACTGCAACCCTCACGCACGCACACAAAAGCATCTCATTCCGTTCCAGCTCAAGTAGCTAGGAGCTCGGCTGCTGCAAGAAGGAAGGAGGAGGCGACATGGAGGGGAAGGAGGAGGACGTCCGCCTCGGCGCGAACAAGTTCTCGGAGCGGCAGCCCATCGGCACGGCGGCGCAGGGCGCCGGCGAGGACAAGGACTACAAGGAGCCCCCGCCGGCCCCGTTGTTCGAGCCCGGGGAGCTCAAGTCCTGGTCCTTCTACCGCGCCGGCATCGCCGAGTTCATTGCCACCTTCCTCTTCCTCTACATCACCATCCTCACCGTCATGGGCGTCAACAACTCCACTTCCAAGTGCGCCACCGTCGGCATCCAGGGCATTGCCTGGTCCTTCGGCGGCATGATCTTCGCCCTCGTCTACTGCACCGCCGGCATCTCCGGTACTGTTCCACCCCTCTCACCTCTCTCTACTACTTGCTTTCCTCTCTGCTTCTTGGCTTCCTCTGTTTCTTGGCTACCTTTGTTTCTTGGCTTCTGTGCTAATGGATGGCGTCGTCGCAACTCGCAACTGCAGGCGGGCACATCAACCCGGCGGTGACCTTCGGGCTATTCCTGGCGAGGAAGCTGTCGCTGACCAGAGCGCTGTTCTACATCTTGATGCAGTGCCTCGGCGCCATCTGCGGCGCCGGCGTGGTCAAGGGGTTCCAGCAGGGGCTGTACATGAGCAAGGGCGGCGGCGCCAACGTCGTCGCGCCGGGCTACACCAAGGGCGACGGCCTCGGCGCAGAGATTGTCGGCACCTTCATCCTCGTCTACACCGTCTTCTCCGCCACCGACGCCAAGAGGAACGCCAGGGACTCCCACGTTCCTGTGAGTACCACCCCACTCCTTGTTCATAGCTACTACTGTAGTACAGATTCAAAGTGTATTTTTTTACTGTGATTAAAGTGACATGGTGATTACTTCTTGTTTGTGGGATCGACAGATTCTTGCCCCACTGCCAATTGGGTTCGCGGTGTTCCTGGTCCACCTGGCCACCATCCCCATCACCGGCACCGGCATCAACCCAGCAAGGAGCCTTGGCGCTGCCATCATCTACAACAGGGACCATGCCTGGGATGACCATGTGAGTGAACTGAAACCGACCCCTTCCGACCTTGTCATGTTTATACTAGTTACAGACTTTACAGTCATGTGGTAGTAGTAGTCAGTAACTTTACATGGGCTGCAAATACCAAGCTATTGTAGTGTAGTTGTTAGCAGTAAGATGAAGCTTGTGAGTCTACTCCAAGCTGTTTAACTGATGTGAAATTGTGAAGTCTAGTCTGATTAACGAGTGAATTTGTGAATTCACTCCAAGTAAAAATATGTGACAGTAACCAACTACCAGCAATAATTCAGTGGTTCTAGCTGATTTCTAGAGGTGCAAGCATGATGGGATATCATTTGTTGGTTATTTAATTATGGAAAGTCTACCCTCATCTGAAGGGAAATGCTGATGTGAAATTGTGAGGTCTAGTCTGATTTAACTGGTGAATTTGTGACTTCACTCCAAGTAGCCAAGTACCAGCAATAATTCAGTGGTTCTAGCTGATTTCTAGAGGTGCAAGCATGATGGGATATCATTTGTTGGTTATTTAATTATGTAAAGTCTACCCTCATCTGAAGGGAAATGCTGATGTGAAATTGTGAAGTCTAGTCTGATTTAACTGGTGAATTTGTGAATTCACTCCAAGTAGCCAAGTACCAGCAATAATTCAGTGGTTCTAGCTGATTTCTAGAGGTGCAAGCATGATGGGATATCATTTGTTGGTTATGTAATTATGGAAAGTCTACCCTCATCTGAAGGGAAATGCCGATAGCCTTGTTCATTGTAGCAGGCAGCTACTACCTTCTAGGATAGTGACTTCAATGTCGATTACTGCATGCGAAACCTACATGGAGCATTGGTACTGACAAATTGCTAAACCCCTCCAATTTTTGGTTTTGCAGTGGATCTTCTGGGTTGGCCCCTTCATCGGTGCTGCCCTGGCTGCCATCTACCACCAGGTGGTCATCAGAGCAATTCCATTCAAGAGCAGGTCTTAAGCTGCTGATGCTGCTACCATGAGATGCCAATCCAAAGAGCAAGCTGCTGCTGCTGCTGGGGTGGTTGTTTCCCATGCCTACTATGTTATTGTGGAATTCCCATTTCAAGTTTGCTGTACTACTCTTGTCTTTATCTGAATCCAGACTTGTAATTTCAGTACTCAACTGTGTATGCCGCTGTTATTGTGCAAATTAAGTTATCATCCTGTTAGAGTTCAATTCAGCTGCTGCCTTTCTGCAATTGACAACAAAACATTTAAACATTCCTTCGGGCTCGAGTAGAGACTCTTGTACCTGAGCCGTTCAGCTATGTGGCCAATCCTACTGTCATGACACAATGCACTAGAGCAGCCTACATCTGTGAGACCACTAGGTTGTGGATGAAGCAATTTCCTTGGCAAATTGAGGTTGGTGGTGATGCGAAAGGACAGTGATGAGTCACCCCCATTGGCAACTAGGGGCGTGGGTGCTCTGGTCCTAATAAACGCTACACTACAAGACCTACACCGTGGCACATGCCGTGCTGATTGTTTGTTCTTCCCTTCTTTTTTAACGGCATGGGATGATCGCGTTTCTCTTTTTCTTTTTACATTTTGTTCTTCCCTTCGGGAGATTCAAATTTTTACCACTCTTAATATTGACATCGAAACTCTGTCACTTACATGTGGGGTCACCTGAGTCACTGATAATGGGCCTGGGTGGCAAATTTGTTGCCACCCGAGTTGTAAGGGTGGCAAATAAATAAATTTTACCACGGACTGCGGTGATCTGGCCGGAGCTTGAAGGTAGCGTTGTGTGCAAGGTACCTTGGCTTCCTTTCGACTGAATATATTTAGGTGGCCTGAGTTGCATTACCAATTGAACAGAAGTCTCGGATAAAAGATGGCATTGCGAGGCCGTTTTGTTGAAGCCCTGTCCTGTCCAGATTGGATTACAAGGCCTCCATGCCTGGATGAAAGCTACGTCTCCTTCACAGAACGGCAGGACGGAGCTGAAACCAGCAGATAGGTGGCACGCCAAGCACAACCCCCCACCACAAAGCATGTACGCTGTGCGCACGGTTCCAATGCCGGCAAAGGGATCAGGCAGCCGCGACCTGGGACAAGGGAGATCAGATCACCATAAGTTGCAGGAGCCATCGCCTTGGCTTGAAAGGCCGGCCATCGCAGGATTGGATGGCAGACACATACATACTGCCGAACGAACAGAAAAAGATGGCCCAGGGAAAAATTCAGGTCAATAGCACTTCCAAAACGCTTCGTATTCATGAAGTTCACCAAAGCCTGACGAAAACAAGCAGATGCCACATTGGAAATAACTAACCTTTATATCAAAGGCCACCATCTTGCCTGAAAACATGCATGATGCATGGCTGTAACTTGTAAGAATACAACTTTCAGTACTAACGCAAGAAGGTCTATATTATATAAGATTCACATGGATACCATACGGGGCTTAGATATACATATGGGAAAAGCTAGTTTATTTAAGGATCAGATCCTTTGTATAAACTTTCAGAGTACCTGGTACAGTGAATGAGTTGTCTCATTGGCCGAGTGCTGCTACAAAATACTTTCAGTACGCAGTTAACTTGCAGCAGCAGTAGCTTCAACCACGGGTGAGATATGTAACTGTAAAAAAAATTGGGTACCGAATGGCTCGGCTGTTTCTCCTGTGCAAAATCTTGGCTCTCAGTTGAGATTCCTTCTGTACAATGGCATCAGGTCGCCAAGAAAAAATAGAAAAATAAATTACATATAAAGGCAAGAGTAGTATATAAGCCGCGAACTACTACTTAGGTCCTTCAGTCTGTACGGAACCTAATATACAGTCCTGTCATTTGACACTTGTTAGCACGCCAGTTGACAGTTGTAGTATGCTAGGCCGAGTTGTTCTGTCTGACACTGACAGGAATGGACGGCATCTGCTATTCATAGAGCAAAATTAGCAAGAACTATGGTCGAGACAAAATTCAGTGTCCTGAAAATAAGTATAATGTTCGACAAGCAAAGGTTCAATGTGAATTTGGAGCTCTCATTGTGATTGATGCACCTGAGATATAATCTATACGCTACTAATAGGTGCAAAGCTTCAGAATTACACCAAAAAGAACCATCCAGAACAAGCCACATAGTACTGGCAAAAATGGGGTAGGACTGCCATCTGATAAAAACATCAGAGCTGAAATCATTATTTTCTTCATGAAATAAGAATCCAAAAATGATTCTACAGGCCCGGAAGAAAACATTTTGAGTCATGTTGCCTTGTCCTTTAAGAGACATGGTTATAGCAGCTAGCATGGTAACAAAACAAGTTATCAATCTGAGTGCTACCAAGTGTGTACAGAACATTGAAGTTGCAAATGACGTAGAACGGCCTGACCTTATGTAATTGAATGCAAATAATCTGGCGTGAATGGTAGAGTTTGTGACAAGTGGCATACCTTTGTCGACTTCAATTGGAAAGATGACAACAAAGATTCCATCCATTGCCAACCGTTAGCTTCTAAAAAATTAATGATCCTTCTCATACTATGATACAATTCCAGCCATTGAATGGCCAAAGTAGCCAAACACCACCATTTAAATTACCAAGCTCCAAAAAAATGCCACCTTGCTTTTTATCCTTGATAATTAGTTACCATGCTTAAGTCCAAGGTGTGGAGAACCAAATGTCAAGTCTAGTGAAGGATTTAGCTCCACATGATCCACAAAGGCATGACGAGTGAAATGTTCAGAAGGTGAAAGCCTATCACGCAAATCAAAAACATTGCCAAGTCTCTTTCCAAATTGAGGACTCAGAATGTCAGCTTCAGATACTACTCTCTCCTGAAGTGTCAGGACCTCAATCAATTAGGCCTGAATTTGAGTTGGATCGGAGAAGATTGGGGAAATTTGTGGAAAAAAAAAAGAAATTGGGAAAGTAAGCAAGAACGCAATAAAGTAGAGAGCAATATTTAGGGTTTCATTTTCATAGCTTGTTTGTTACAAGACGGCGGCTTATATATGGACTGCACAGCTCTCGTTCTCTTACAGCCATTCAGTGTCTCTTCTCCTCAGCGACAAGAGTAGCGATTACGGTGAATAGTTAACAGAAAAAGGAAATTACAGTGAATAGTAAAGACTATATTGAATAACAGCCGCTAGATTTGGATGAAACGTTAACTTCTCGTTTCGGCCGCTTGATCATCGTAACGCCCCCAGCTAGCTTGAGCGCCACATGATGCAACTTGATGAAAAGGTACCGAAGAATTCCCACCATCGGATAATTGAAATATTCAGCTGCCTGTTCCCAGAACTCCCAAGATTTCAAAAACCTGACATTTGCCCCCTCCAGATACTTGTCCTCAAGGATTGAATTGTGGAAAGATTCTGCTAATGAAGTTTGCGTCTTCCTAAGTTGCAGCTTCAGTTGGCAGATTAGCCCATTGGATCTTCCACTGAACCACCGATTCATTGTTCCGAGGTATCGCCCTCCTCTCCAGGACTGCAATTGGTTCAGTTAAAATGTGGCCCTCTCCATCCACTAGAGGCAATTCTGGGCTTGGAACCACCTTCGGTCCCAGAAGCCACTACTATTTATCAGTAGCAGCCAAAAGCCATCAGCAAAAGCTATGAACAGGCCCAACATGAAATCAAGCAAGACTTCCATACACAACTAACACAAGAAGAAAATTACAGAGCGGTAAGATTGCCAGAATAGAACAAATTATGTCCTATGCAAATGTATCTTACAAAAGTTCTAAAGATGTTTTAAGTATATTATATTTACAGTGAGTCAAACGATGAAAATTTGAAGTTTAATATGAAGGTACTAGGGAAACACGTACCTGTTAAAGCCAACATATACATGGCCAAATGTCCCACGGCCGATCAGCTTGCCCTTCTTCCATTGTGACCCAGATCGTGGTCCAGGACTCGGTGGATTCTCTGTTCTACCAGGGCTACGAGGTACTGAATAAGGACTAGTTGGCATGGAGTTGTTTGGCAAAAATGAATTATTAGATTTGCTCAATGGTGGAAGGGGCAATTTGTGGGTTTGCTTCTGCCTCCCATCATCATGCCGACTTGTTGGAGATTCAGGTGCCATCCCTCCAGACCTTGGATGCAATGGAGAAACACTTCCACTATGTACCCTAGAACTAGGGCCAGGACTTGTCATTCTTGGGCTAGGAATTGGTAAAGACTCTGGAGTCTGGACTACCTCTGCTGGGCTGCCAAAAAAGCTGGGCCATCATATCACCACCCACTGAATTATGCCCGGATGTTTGCCCGGAGCTGGGACTGCACTGACCAGATCCAAGGAAAGTTAAATCTGTATGAGGCTTCACTGCCTGAAAGGCTGAAGAAGAACTTGACATCAAACTATTGGGAGCACTCTCGAAAACTACCGGCCGAGGATTTCGTAAATTGGATTGGTAATTGTCAGCTGCAGTACCTCTCGGTGATGTGGACAATATATGGTTACAGAGGAATTGATTAGCTGGCTTCAACATCCCCTTCGTATTCTTTGTGGTAATAGCACCAGGGCTCTCTTTGCGCACATTACCTCAGAAAGAGAGTAAAAGATATGTTAAGAGCATGTTTGAATGAGGCGCTTAAATAATGCACGACAATAAGGAGCATACCTTAATTTGCTTTCGAAAGTAACATTTGTTGAAATTTCAGCATCATTTCCAACTGGGCTCGGAATCTGCGAATCTCCATGGTCATCGCTATCAGCAGAACAGTTGCTAGAGACAGAAGCAATCACTATTTCTGTTAGACCATATGGCTAGGTCTAGAATTTTTATGATAATGAATAATTGACAACATTGCTTAGTATTGTTATTCGAGGCGTGTGCGTGTGTGTGCAGATTGATGTTGGCTAAGTTGAAGAGAACTTGTGCCGGGAAAACGTTCTTTGGTCTTTGCATGTGCAGGTTGGGCGTGGAGACGATTATGGTCAGTGACGAAGAATACTGGAACTAGGAGGGGGGAATCTGAGGTCCAAGCGGTCGAAGATGTCACGAGGTGGTCGGGCTCACGCTGGAGCACATGGAGATTAAAGATGGATAATGCGTGGAGAAGATACAGGAGGTGTGGTCCTGGAGGCTTCGACACGTGATAAGTTGGAGAAGTTGTATTTGGAATTTTGGAAAACTCGTGTTAGAAAGGGTTTCGGGTACCTTATTTGTTAGAATTGGATTAGAACTCGTGGGTTTGACATAAGGCCAAGTTTTGGGCTCTAGATTATAAATAAAGAGGTGGGGTTAGAGGCTAACTTCGTGGCTTTTGGAGAGGCTAGTTTTTGTTAGGGTTTAGAAGTACCGGAAGAGCATTTTGTAGCCACCGTGATTCTCAAATAAAATTTAGATCAGTCTGAAAAAATTCTGCGCAAGCGAGCTTCTTTTTCGGATCGTGCGAGAGGCCATCGTCACGTTTTCCCCGATTGCCGTGCAGAGAGGCAGTCCTGCACCTTGCAGATTGAGCGACAAATATTGATCTCGGCTCGCGCTGTCGAATTTGTCCTGAGATTGTTCTCGGGATTGTAGACGACGTTTTCTTTCCTCGGCCAGCGTACCGAAGTCATCCACGTCTGGAGACGCAAGATTTGTGGACAGCAATACTCCAGCGAGCGTCTTCTGCCTCTGACCAAGTGCTGTGCCGTCCGTCATCTGCTCTTCACAATTGGTGCAACAAAAGCCATCACGTGGTGTTTTCAAGTCAGCACATCTAACATCAAGCCATCAGGTGGTACTTCAAGGCATCACATCCAGAATAAAGTAGTAGCACCTAATTGCTTTAGGCCAAGTAAAGCACAGTAGCACACTGTCCAGGAGAAGCCAAGTCACAAGCTGGGTTTCGTATATTTGGTCCAGTGAATTTTCATGCGAGGTAAAAATTAATATTTCTTTTCTTATTTTCTTGCCCTTTTTTTATGTGCTCTTAGTGTTTAGCATATAAGAAAAAATAGCTTCCGCTACGTACTGCAATCATTCACCTCCTTCTGATTGCCGTCGACGATCCTACAATTTCTGAAACAAACTCGACCTGCGGGGGGGGGGGGGGGGGGGGGGGGAGAAGCCCCCGGGCTTATCAATTAGAGCAGTTTTCCTATCCTTGAGGAGGTACCAAGAGGTACAAGGTACCAAGAGGTACCAAATTAGATCCAGCCGTTCAATCAGTGTGATCAACGGCTCAAAATTTGGTACCTCTTGGTACCTTGTACCTCTTGGTATCTCGCGTCCGGTACCACTAGGTACTGCCAAATCTCAGTCGTCCGATCAGTGTGATCAACGGCTTAAATTTGGTACCTCTTCCCCCTCAAGGATGGTAAAATTTCCCTATCAATTAAGAAGAAGATCTTCTCACGCAGATCGAGAAATCCCCGAATCCTTGCCCCACCCTAATTTCTGAAACAAGATCACCATTTCCAGGCCCTTTCTGAGGCCAATTAGATTTAGGAAGTGGCAGAAGTAGTGGTGGTTTCCCATGTTTTTTCCAATATGGGCTTTGATTCAGTAACATCAGAAACGGTGCGTGCCACTGCAGGACGTAATCCAGGAATAGGAAGTGGCTGGGCATGTGGCCTATCAGCCGAAAAAGCTTTGGCAGCGAGAAACCTTTTTTAAGGGTGAAGTTGTGCGTGATACTATGGTAAATCGGCAGCCTTTCTCAATAGTTGTATCATTGCCACGTCTACAGCTCTGTTTTGATTGTGTGCTTCCATTTTGCTCATTTGGACTTATCAACTGATGAAATGTATCGATCAGGTTTTCTTTGGTGGTTTTCTTAGCATCTTTTGAGGAAGACTTCCCCCACCATGGTGGCATACTGAATATGAGAAAATTTGTGGTATATCTGTCTGGCTAAGTACTTATCATAATGCTATCCAAACTGATCAATGAACATATTCTGCCAATTAGATGGAGAGCTTAAGCATGGGATTTTCTCATGATCTCATGTAACACCTTCATCTTTCACAACAGCTGACAATGGAACAGTATAGCCGCACTCTAATCAGTGCAAAACCAAGAAGGATCAAGATTTCCAGCTAGCACCTTCTTCACCGCAAAGGCTGAAACACATACACATGTATAATAAAAACCAAATTCAGTATCAACTGTGAGTCATTAGCGGTTTCTTAGGACAAGTGCAGGATTAAAAAATGAGTTAATATAAACACAAACAGTGGCGGAACCAGGATTTAGCTACGCCCCGGACTGAACTCTAACAACCTAAAACTAACGCCAATTTGTACCCATACCACAATAACTAGCACGACATAAAACACTATTGCTCTTCACAACCAGCAATTGATACCCAAATAAAAAGTGTATAATACAGCCTTTCTTAGATAATCTACAACTCTTAGTACAGATCTACCGCCTACAGGCCATTACCTATGCTATCAATCACCTTTGGCAATTCAAGTTGAACCAGATGAGAAATGCATCCAGAACAGCAAATAAAGTAGCCTATATATTTTGGCAATAAGCTAAGAACGATTGAGATTTCCCAAATATCTGTTCATGCTACTCAGGATTGTCTTCGCAATGATTCTAGAAAAAAGAAGGTATTGTTTTTATAATAACAAGCAAATGGTAAATCTGCTATTAGTGAGGCATGCACCCAGAACAACTACAGGCTACATCACCCACTATAGGTTTACTACCTATCAGTCATCTCTTAGAACAGAAAGATAATAGCAAGCATTTAGTGACTTCAGGACAGTTCAAGGCTTACCGTTGCATACATAGTCCACATAACTATATAAGGATCTCCCTCTGCATCATCAGAACCCAGTGCAAGTTGCTCGGCTATCATGTACTAAATAGCAGCATCAACATCACCATCAAATTCTCCCAAAACCTGTATGTTTATTGCAATTGAAATTATAATATAACGACTGCTAACGATCAACCTAAAGAAAATGCACAACTGCAATGCATGAATGGCGATTAATCACATAATTCATACATGCTCAACTGCAGCAACATTTGAACATCCAGTTCCAGCCATGACCAATTTGACTGATGAATGATCATAGGTTGATCTGTGCGAAGATTTCTTCAGATCTTTTCCTTTTGCTTGAGCATTACTTGTGCTAGCTATATTGGCGTCCATCTGCAATTTGATAGCATTAAAAAAATCAGAAAAAAACCACAGTAAGCAACAGCATCATCAACGTTCCCCAAAAACAATATTATCATCACAGTAAGCAACAGCATCATCAATCATCACAGTAAGCAGGCAGGAGCTAAGGAGCGGGAGCCGGGAGGGGGCGACGCCGGCGCTAGCCGCCTGGCCGGGAGGTGGGCGGCGCAGGCCAGAGGGGGGCAGGCCGGGAGCCAGGCGGCACTGGCCGGGAGGCGAGGCGGCCAGCGCCGGCCGCCAGGAGTGGGGTGGGCTGGGAGCCGGGCGGCGCGGGCCGGGAGGTGGGCGGCGCCGAGACGGGGCGGGCCGGGAGGCGGGGCGGCGCCGGGAGGCGACGCGGCGCTGGATCGGTGGAGATCCAAGATGGGGCGGGCCGGGAGGCGGGGGGGGGGGGGGGGGGGGCGCCGGATCGACGAGCTGGTGCGGCGTCGGCGTCGCCTTTTTTTCGCTTCGGGCTTCTGCGGCTGGGCGGCGCATCGCGCACGAGACGGGGCGGAGGCAGAGCTAGGGTTGTGAGGCGAGGGCGACTGGCGAGCGTTGCGCGTGAAGTGATGGGCCGAGCGAGCGCGTGATGGGCCGCGCGGAGACAGTGACGGGCTGACGGCCTGGTGAGGATGTGAAATAAGTTATGGGCTACTGAGCTATCTGGGCTGAAGCTAACAATACAACCCCGGGCTGAACAAAAAATACCTGGGCTATACACTGTGTATTTTTTCACGCCCCGGGCTAAAGCCCACCTTGCCAGGGGCCCAATTCCGCCCCTGAACACAAACAATCATCAGAAGAAGTGTCAAGATGTTTTATTTCGTTAAGGTTTTCCTTGGTAATTTGTGTGATTCAATACCACAACCAGACTTTGGCTATAGCATCAGGCGTAATTTGTGATTTTTCTTTGGAGCCAATCTTCACCCAGCAAGAGCAATACAAAATGAATAAAGAGTATCTGAAGCATTTTTTTATTAGTTACCAACACTGGACACTTGTTCAAGCTTGTGATATCTTTATTTCTTATTAGAGCTATCCATCTCGAAAGGAGATAAGCTAAAGATATTACAAATGTTTATCTTTTTCCATGAATCACCCCTTGCAGTGAAACATAACAAGTGTGTTTTGACTGAATGACAGCACGTAGTACGGGGGAAATCATGTCTCAAACTTCATTTAGGTAAGAAGCTGCGAAGGTCACTACTGAGAAGTGCCTCCTAGGAATTCAAATGTATGACTGTATCCCCAACAGTAACAGCCTGTAGTGGTGTAGTGCACGGTAACAGCTCATTTGCTTGGGGGAAGATCACATGCAAACAGCACCACAACACAGCATATAGCGACGTTCTCTTTGGCATTACACTTAAACAAGTGCCCCGAGTGTCTCGCCTAACCTGAAGTGTCTTGGAAGTAAATATAAAATTCATCGCCCATGGTAGAGCAGTCCACACACTAGTATACTGCTGAACTCTCATGCTGAAGGAAAACTCCACCTAAGCTCAAACCCAATTGCTGTAACGGTGGCCGCCTAAGGCCAGCGGCGGCGTGAGCAGCGGTGGCCGCCCCCGGGAGCAGAGATCCCCGGGGTAGCAGAAGAAGAAATCAAATGTTGGCTCTGATACCACTTGTTACATTCTGGGTTATAGATCTAAATGAGCTGAACATAATTAAACCTACGGAACAACAAAGTAATATACTTATAAGTAGTATTAGGCATTCTCACCCTAAAACACTAGCTGTGCAGCGCAGACTCTCTTCGCGTCAAAGCAAGTTGCATCAGGAGAGAGAGAAAGTGTTCTTGTGCCAGCACAGAGAGCAAACGAGGCAGCAAAAAGAAAAGCAGTAGCGCATACTTCAGATTATTGCTTTGTGCAGGAAAGAAAGAGGACAAGACAAGAGAGAGTTTCATCACGTGAAGCACATGCTGTAGCATACTACTATACTAGCATGCAGGTGGCAAGCACGAGGTGGAATTCTACTAGCACTCTAGCAGTTTCTTAATTTTTTCATGTCTTAGGGAAAAAGACAGAAAAGCAAGAGAGAAAAGAAATAGAGGATCGTGTAAGCGCACAGCAGCAGTAGGCGAAGTCTCCTCGTTCCGTGCGACACGCAAGACGGAAGCCGAGTCAGGTTATGTCGATCGAATCCGAGCCTGTTTTTCCTCCGAAGCCGAGACGTGTTCACCGCGCTAATAAAAGGCAACAGAGCGCAGAGACAAACAACAGAGAGCAAGTCCAAGCAAGAAAAAAAAATAATGTAGTTTTTTTTTCTTCCGTTCTCTCGGCTTAAGAGCAACTTTAAGGTAGCCCGAGTTCTTGATCTGTGCTCAAAATCATGTCGCGTACTTCGGGAAGTGATGTCACCGGTGATGAAACATCATCTAGTATGATGGCGAAGGAGAGTTCCACTATTTCGCTGCATTATCCGATGCTTACGACGAACAATTATACAGCATGGGCAATCAAGATGAAGGTGTACATGAAATCTTAAGGAGTGTTGGATGTTGAGAAGATATGTTCGCTGTCCAAACTCAAATAAGCAAAGTTGAGATTGGAACGTCGAGGAGATGTATCACCGTTCCGTGTCAAAGTATGAAATTAGTAAGTCGTAGTTGAGTCCGACTACCTCAATATTTTAGAATCTTTGCATCTGGTGGACCCGTACCAGTTGAGTTGAGTTCCTACATGCAGCTTACATGTAGAATGCTTCATGTGGAGGCGTGGCTGGTAGTTCATAATGCATTGAGACTAAAACTAGAGTATGTTAAGTCAAAATTAAGGGGAGATTGTTACAAATAATCTTGACTTCAAGTCCATGTCGTAGTAGAGTCCGTTTTCGTATGTTAACTCAAGTTGAAGTTGAGTTCAACTTGAAGTCCGAATCGGAATAGGAGTAGGAGAGTATTAGCATATATATTCAGGAGGCTTGTACCCAGTTTGGTATGCAAGAAAGAAGAGCAAGAAAAAAGCAAAGAAAGAGGGGGAGCAAATAAGAGAATAAAGAAATTCAGAAATTTCTTCCGTGTTCTCTCAGATTATTTGCAATGTGTGCGTTTTTTCCGGGATCAAAGTTGTAACATAAAACTACAATCCAACAAAGCAATCAGCGAGCTAGGGTCAACCTCCTCAACATAAAACTGACCTACATTCCAAACCTCAGTAGCCACCGCTCGTCATGCTGAAGGAAAACTCCACCTAAGCTCAAACCCGATTGCTAAAACTACAATCCAACAAAGCAATCAGCGAGCTAGGGTCAACCTCCTCATCATAACACTGACCTACATTCCAAACCTCAGTAGCCACCGCTCGTCCACTCCCACAGGGAATTCCACCAGCAAGCACCAGGCTATCGCCCAAAATAACTCGCGCCCCGGGCTGAAACCACACTAAACGCAGCCGTAGATACCATCTCGCCAGCAAGCGATTCCCCTCCAAGTGCGCACGCAGATCTCAGCAAAACCCACCGCTTCAGATCCACCCCGAGCCCCTACCCACGAAATCACTAGCCCAAACCACCGCAAGCAACAACATCTAGCTAGTAGGCTAGCAGTAGTAGCAGACCATACGAAGCGAGTGGAGCGAAATGATAGGAGGAAGGAGAGGGCGAGCTTACCCAGGCGCCTCAGTTGTGAAAGGAGAGGAATCTGGAGGGAGGGGAAGGAACTTCTGTGGGGGTCAAACCCCATTTTGTCTCCATGGGGTCAGCCTCGGATAGGCTGCACGTGGTGCACGCACACAAATCTCCGCACAAGGCCCTTTCCCACCTCCTTTTCTCCTCCTAAATCCGAGCACAGCTAGGAATCTCCCTCCCCCTTTACATGGCCTGCCCGCCCCCATTGGTCGTAGACCGTGTCGTCGACTTGTCGACCGCCGGGCAAGGATTCCCTCCAGTGGCACTGGGACCGGCACCTCTGCGTCGCCTCCCGAGAATCTTCGGTCGACGTGCAAGGATTCCCTTCGCCACCGCCGGCACCTCCGCGTCGCCTCCCCAAGAATCCCTGCCGCCCCCGCCTCGAGAATCAACACTGGCTCCAGTCGGATTCAGTTTCCATACCTCCCTCCTTTGCTCGGCCGCCGCCCTGCGCACACTCCATATGGCCAAGCCGTGGTCAAAGTGGTGTGGTCGTGGCACCGTGGTCAAAGTAGCTGTGGTTGTGGCGCCGGCCGTGGTCGAAGTGTCCGTGGTCGAAGCAAGCTCCATCCGCCGGCCGACGACCTCGGCACAAGAGGGCTCCCCCACCGTCGATGTCACCGGGCGCCAGTAGGGTTCCCCCCACCGACTGCAGCTGTCTAAGCTACAACCACCGACCGCAGCTGTCGAAGCTACCGACCACCGACCGCAGTGGTCGAAGCTTCGACCACCGACCGCAGCGGTCGAAGCAAAGGAGGGAGGTGGGGAAGGATGAAGCCAACCAGTGCCGGTGCCGATTCTCGGGCCCGGGATAGCAGGGATTTTCGAGGAGGCGACGCGGAGGTGCCAGCGGTGGCGGACAGATCCATGAGCGTGGACCGGCAGGGGACGACGGGGATTCTAAGGGAGGCGATGCGGAAGTGCCAACTCGGGGAGGCGACGCTAAGGTGCCGACGGCGGCGGACGAATTCCATGCACATGGACTGGCAAGGGACGGCGGGGATTCTTGGAGAGGCGACATGGTGGTGCAAGCTCGGGGAGGCGACGCGGAGGCGTTGGCGGCTGGCTCGCGCTCGGATTTGGGAGGGGAGGGCGGGCGGTGGACTCGCGCTCGGATCTAGGAGGGGAAGGCGGGTAAGGTCGGATTGGGGGGTCCAGAGAAAAGGAGGAGAAGAAGTGGCTTGCGCTCGACTTTGGGTGGGGGGAGAAAAGGAGACGGGAGATGGCGCTCACGCGGAGAGATTCGTGCAGAGGCGTGGAGGCCATCCGACGGTGTCCCCATTGAGAGGAAATGAGGTCAGACCCTAGAGGAGTTCCTTCCAGAGGGAGGGAAAGGAGGTGGTGGTGCGGGGTTGAGGGCAGCAAAGGGGAGTAAGTTACGCGACAAGTGGGAAGCGAAAAGGAAGGGGGCGCAAATAAGCAGAGATGAGGGGGAGGGGGACACGACTTCTCTATTTGCTTTGTTTGTTTTCCTCTCTATTTTTTTCTAAATGACAATACTCTATTAACTGTATTTTTATAGGTATTTATGATTAAAGTTAAGTGTGGTTGTTACAAGCTAGAAGACGTGATCGTAACTCGTGCAACTTGGTCGTAATCATCATCGGAGTACTCATTCGAACGTTACGAATACGTGAGTAAACGGTCGAAGCTAATAGAGTGTTACCACCTAAGAGGGAACAGGGAGGGGAACAGGCAAAGAAACACAGAGAAGCCACGTCCAAGGAGGGGAAATGGTTTTGTTTGGGGTAAGCAAGTGTGTGCGCTCCGAGACGATGGTGGTGGGATCCTGTGCAACTTGGGGTTCGAGTGGTGGTGTTTTATGTTATGCTGTGGCGAGGTGCAGAAGATCCAATGCTTTGAGCATTTATTCTTTTTTTCCAAAACTTTTGAGGATTTGTTTCGCGCGACGATAATATGCCTCTTTTCGGCCCAACTGATGCCTTATAGCCGTGCTCAAGATTTTTGGCTCTAGTATGAGCATTTATATAAATGAACCAAACATCGATAAGCCATTTCGAGAAGGCTATCTCAATAAGTCACTTCAAAAAGACGGCAAAAAAGCCATCCAGTTTGTTTATTCGGATAAGCCATAAACTGAAAAGAATAAGGTCTTTGGCTTCTGGCTTCAAACTTTCTAAAGAGAAAAAACGTTTGGACCATATTGGCTTCTTAACGTAGCTTTTCTTTGCATTATCCGTGAAGATGTAACGGTATTTTTATTTTTTTCTAATTAATAGTTAATGGTATGTTTTGGTAATTAATGACAATTATATTAGTTAATGATATATTTTAGTAATTAATGACAATTATATTGTGGGACTAATATTTTTCATGAGTTAGATTAATAGTTGATGTCTCATGATAATGAAGACGTTGGATAATCATGAGTTGATCATCATCAAGTCAAATTTCAGGATGAAAGATGGCATCATATGTTGATGACCATCAAGTCAAGATCTCGAAGAAAATATGATCATGAATTGATCATGGTGTCAAGAGAAAACCCATCGTGTGTTGATTGAGGGCAAGTAGAGGATGTATCATGGGTTTGTGCACATCAAGACAAGAATCCAGACTTAAAGTGAGGATGTTCATCATCAAACTCCAAGAGGATGCTCAAGGCAAATGTATAACTAGAATATGTTAAAGATGTGTTTCTAGTATTTTACAGGTCTTGATGTTTGGTTGGAATATCGAATTACTAATATAGGTTATCGTACTATTAAGAGGGATCATGTCTAGTAGCTTGAGTCTCATCATATGTTGATAAATCAATCTCACTTGCTCTATCTCTCTTTAGCATAATACTAAAATTTGCAAATGTGTTTTGTAAATAGTTATAGCTTATACATAATCCTTGTGACATGTTGTCAAAACCCGGAGTAACAACTCCTGGATCCTCTGTGTAAATCGCACTAGTCCAGGATCAGCTAGTGCACACAGTTCCACAAAGATAAATACCAAGCACAAATGACTGATTATATTAAATAAAAGAGTACGGCCTTATGGCCAAGTCTTACATCAACGCTCATTGGCAAAATAAATAAAACAAAGAACTGCGGAAGCAAACTGATAAATAGCGAAGCCCAAGCCTGCCCACAGGCAAACGACAGTAAGACGCGGCCTACTCATCCAGATCTTCACCGTAGTTGACGTCTTCCTTCTCTGTGTGGAAAAAACAAGGTGAGTACAAACTTGTACTCCGCAAGTCACACGGAAAATGCACCATAATGATAAAGGCTTCAATGGAAGGCTTATAGGGTTAGTTTGCATAAAACAACATTTAAGAAATACAATAAGTAGATTGAAATTGTTGAATTTAATACAGTAAACCAATACTTGTAATCGAAAATAATATCGTCAGTGCCGGCTCCGACCAAACACCAACCTATCCACGGGCATCCCACCCGGACCATCTTTTCCAAAAGTTCATGTATGGATTCCATCCATCCACACGCTTTCACTGCGCAACTCTGATGAATTCCATCCATCCATCAGGTTTCAATCTCTCACGGATTCCATCCATCCGCAAGGTTTTCATCTCTCGTGGATTCCATCCATCCGCAAGGTTTTCATCTCTCGTGGATTCCATCTATCCACAAGGTTTTCAAAAACATTTTTAAAAATCAAAATCTAATCCATGAAAAACTTTTACTCAGCATGCCCATGACCGTGGGCACGGCTATCCAGGATAGTTTATACACTCGGCAGAGGTTGTACAGCTTTACCCACAAGACACGATCATCCTTTTGTGCCACGCGAGTTACAAACTTCCTTAGGTGTGCGGCAAGGAGTGTGACAAGGCCTTTACAATGCAAAGCCTTCAACCTGGCCGAGCCAACTCTAAGGTTTCACCCCAGTAAGGTATCCACCAGACCGGGACCCCCTCTTGAGCCTAGACGAGACTTCTGATGGCTTAACCACGCTCGCCCAAGTGAGACTTCACATGGCACCAACCACACTCACTTTCAACCTACGACTTGACTCAGGTTGGGACTTCACAAATTATTCAGCTAGGGCTGTCCCATACCAGCCATGTGGTAGTACGATTAGGGCTTTGCAACAGTAGCTCACAGACCCGTCCTTAATCTGACTTAGGCCTAACCACATACCCCTGTGCACGACAATCAACCACTGCGGCTCCAACCAACAGGGCATGCCTGCACCCACCACTCTAACCAATTGCCTAAGTCTAAACCAAGTTTGATATTTTGTTTTGAAAATATTTCATAAACCCCCTTGACTCACCAAAGTCAAGAGTACATATCAAAAGCATATCATGTGAAAGGTTCATCATTTTATGTGAAAGATATCCCAAAACAAATATTATATCTAAGCAGTCTAAGCATTTGATATAAATTCCTCTAGCCAACAATAATGCACTAGCTAGAGTTTAATCTAGGATGACAAGGTATCGAGGAATTCAATATCAATGGAGGAAATAACAAGTAGGCAATAACTAAATTTAAAACTGAATTGAAATACGTTGAATAAAAATATGCATGTAATATAATTTAAACCAACATAATTTTATTTTAAAAACTGGGATCAACATAATCAAGAAGTGTGACTTGCCTTGCTCTTCAAATTTGTTTGAATCTTCGTCGAAGAATTCTCCCGTTTCGTCGAAGTCTACACGTGAAAATAACCCACCAAATTCAAATAAATTCAAAACAAATTCAAATTGAATTCAAATATTTTAATTGAGGCTAGAAATGGATAGAGGGGAATTTTTGATGAATTTAGAAATTTGAATGGGCTCAATTGGAGTTAAAACGAGGGAGAACGGGCTCCGGGAAGTTTGCAAAGAGAGAAAATAGAAAATTAGGTTTTTCTGGAATTATTTTTCTAAAGGAAAATCTGGATTATTGCGTCAGCAGGGAATTTCTTTTCGGTCAGATTTATTTTTCTACTGAAAAAGGGGGTTTACTGCGTCAGCAGGCGTCAGCCCAAGGGTAATCCCACTGACATGTGGGCCCAGGTCCACAGACCGGGTCTACGGATCGAATAGGGAGCCGAGGTGGCGGGGGGGTCTGACCGTGCGCACATGGCGCTGACGGGGCAGCTGGCGCGGAGGTGGCTGCCACCTGGATGCCACGTGGCGCAGTGGCAACGCCGGCTGGAGGAGCTCAGGCACCGGGGGCTCGCCGGTGTACGGCGGCTCATCGGCGGCCGACGAGGGGCGAGGAAGGGAGAGGGGAGCGCGGTGACTCGGCACTACCTGGCGCGGGGTCCGGCGACAAGCGGAGGCGGCCGGCGGCGAGGAAAGAGCGGCGGCGGCGCACGGGCTTTGGCGGCGACGACGCTTTGGCGGGTTTGGGTCGCGGCCGAGGGACGGAGGGGATGGGGAGGACCGCGGTGGAGCTCGGGCTGCCGTCGGGGAAGCTCGGGGAGGGCGGAGGAGGCGGCGATTCCTCGCCGAGGTTGGCGGTGGTGGCGGAGGCAGGTGAGCACGGCGCGGGCGAGCTCAGGTGGCAGAGGGGAGGAATAGAGGGTGGTGGGAGGTGGTGTGAAGGACGGGGCTGCTCGGGGGCCTCTTTATAGGGGGCGGAGGGGAGGAGCGGCGCGAGAATCGCTCGCCGGAGTGGGGAGGTGGCGGCGGCCGTTGCGGAGGAAGTGGGGGAAGGAGATGGGGCGCGGCTTGCGGGAGGAGTTGGGGAGTGGGCGCGCGCAGTGGGGGTGAGGGTGGCGCACGCGCGCGAGAGAGAGGATATGGCCGGGTAGGGCGGGGGAGGCGGTTGCGGGCGGCGGCGGCGCGGGAGGAAGGAGGAGGCGGCCGGGGAAGAAGGCGGGGGTGACTGACGGGCGGGCCCGGGGCGCAGAGAGAGAGAGAGGGGAGGAAGGGAGCGGCTGCCGGGTGGGGCCAAGGAGGAGGAGAGAGGGGGAGCGGGGCGGCGTGTCGACGGGTGGGGCCGGGCGGCCAGCGAGAGAGGGGGCGCGGACGGTAGATGGGCGCGGGCGGGTGGAGGCGGCAGATCTGGGCCGGACGCGTGGCGGCCGACGGGAGGGGGTAGGCGGGATCGGCGGCGGATCCAGGCCGTCCAAGTGGCAGCCGGATGGAAGGGAGGGGAATTTTATTTTTATTTCTGATTTCTGGATTTTCAGAAAAGGCTAGGAATTTCATTAAGCCTCAGAAAAATATGAAAATACCTCCAAAAATTCCAGAAAAATTCAGAGAATCTCCTGGAGACATTTTGGACTTAATAAAAAATATTTTCAACTAATGTTGGTATTTAATTTTCATACTTTAAAATACTTTTAATTTCAAAAATACATTTTAAACTCAGAAACCCCAAATAAACTCCAAATAACTCCAAATTTTTAATTTGACATAGAATTTTTATAGAAAATCAAAATATCATTTTATTTAATATTATTTTTAGGTTTTCACTTAAATTACTTTTCAAATCTGGCTTTTTCAAAACAGAAAATCCAGGGCAAAACCAAAAAGAAATTTTAGGCACAAAAATACTTATTTAATTTAAGATTTTATTTTAATCAATTTTTAATTATTTAATTATTTATTTTTATTTTCATAAAAACCTGGGCTGTTACACATGTGACTTATATTTATAAATATATTTTGCAAATGGTTAAAGTCCATGTGTCCCTACCCCTTATGGCATGATGCTTGTATTTGCAAATGTGTTTTGTAAATAATTACAACTTATGTATAATCCTTATAGCATATGACTTAAGTTTGCGAATGTGTTTTGTAAATGAGTTGAGTTCATGTACCCAATTCTTGTATTATGATTCGAAAATATACAAATATGTTTTATAACTTGTTGTGAATCAATCCTTATGTGTATAGTACTATAATTTGTAAATATGTTTTGCAAATTTGTTGAAATATATGCACTCTTGTTTTTGCTGAAAAATAAACTAGGATGTGATCGCACTTTTGTGTGGAAGTATGATTAGGCAATCAAACTGGCTCTGTGTGAGCGGTCGAACTGGTTGACGGTATGACCGCTCTGAGTGTGGCAGTAAGACCGGGGTGGCCTAATCGGCCATATGTTGATGGTTTGATTGATCGCGATCTGATCGTCCTGCGGTCTGACCAGCCATTAGCTGACGGTCATACCGGCTTATGGTGAGCGATTAGACCGATGCGGTATGATCGGCCTTGTGATACTACCGGGCATTTGCCGCATGTAGTTATTTTTTCATAGAGCTCTATTTTTCTGGTTGTGATTGGTGTGGTCATACCGACCTGTGTGGTAGTTCGACCGGTGTGCGGTTTGACCGGTCCCTGTGTTGGCGATTAGATCGACTGAGGCTTATAATGGCTAGTTTTTTAGCCATTGCCAAGGTCACGGTAGTACTAGTTGTTTGCCTACGGTACTGCTAGCCTCAAGCCGATTTCATCCCAACAACTAGTTTTTAAGGTGGAGGTTATAAATACCCTATTGGCCTTTTAGGAGAAAAGCTTTTGGCACTTCATTCTGCATTCTTGAAGTTAGTGTGAGGTTCTTCACTCAATTATGTATGTATACCTTATGTGCAATAAGAGAGGTCTCTACTTGTATATGTTGCATTTAGAGGTGGATTTAGTATCTACATTGAGCTTGTGCATTCGTTACACGTAGTGAGAGTCAAACAAGTGGCTTAACTTATTACTCTTGGAGGTTGCCGACTCCTATACGGTCTTGGAGTCGTCGTGCCTGGTAATCTTCTCAAAGAAGTTTATGAGAAGGTCCAACGTGTTGTGAAGGTTAGAGCTCACTTACCCGAGAGAATAGAGCTACCACTAGTGAAATTGAGATGATTTGCTTAATTCATGGAGCCAGTCTAATTCATTTGGAGTTAGTTCAACATGAACTAGGGAAAATTGATAAGTCTTTGAACACCACATTAAAAAGGGATCATATCAAAGTGTGTTTTGCTTTCTTATACTCAATTTACTTAGTTACAATTTATATCCATAGAAATTAAATTGATTGCATGTCTCTCTATAGTCGTAAACCTTGACATAAATTTAGGGTATTGGTGCACTTAGGTGAATCTAGAAGATTTAGGCCTTAACTGTGCAAAACTAATTTGATTTACGATTCCGCATATAAACTCGGTTTTAGCCAAAGAGTGAATTTTAAAAAGCATCTACTCACTCTTCTCTAGTTGGCCTCCTCGATCTTACAGCCGATCACCAGAAAAGCCGAATTGAATGAGGCTATAGCCTGTGTAGATATGTTGGGGTAACGATTCTTTTTTAACATTTACCAGCTTGTCTACCCGGTAGCAAGCTCCTAAACACGAACGGGGATAAGTTGCCACCGCGCCCACCCCATGCCTCTGACTCCTCTTGCTCCTGCTCTTCCTCCACGCCATCAGCCAACCTGCTAGCCAACTCTTCCTTCTTGTTTTGTTCTACACTTGTACTATTATTGAGTGCAGAGAGAGATAGTAGAGGGAAAAGAGGAAGAAGAGAGAGAGAGAGAGAGAGCGAAAGAGAAGGGGAAGGAAGGGAAAGAATCTAAATTTGCTTTCTAGTAATTAACCACTTAGTCCCCCCTTGTTTGTCCCCCCTCCCCTCCATGATACCTTGTTGTTGTTCCTTGTTATTCCCTGAGTTGCTACCTCAAACACAAATTCCTCTCTCCTCTCTTTGAAGTCTAAACTCCTCCATGCTGGGGAGTGAGGAGATGGGGCATTGGGAGTTGGAGAGAGATGATAGTAATGGGTGTAGGTTGGCTAGTTGGGTGACGGAATGTGGAAAAGTTATTGGGCTTTGAAGGATGTCGCTGCTAGAATCCGCTCCATTTGAGTCTTTTTTCTTTTAAGTCTTCCATTGCATCCATCCAAATCTGTAGCATCTATTTTTCAGTTTGTCAAAATCGTGCATGTCCACAAAACCTGTTCAGTTAGTCAATTGTTTTGCTAGCCACGTTCCATTATCTTGGATCAAGTGTGGTTCTCTCTTTCCTTTCGCACAGCCATAGCCGCCGCTCTTCTTTTTGAGCCGCTGCAGATCGTAGAAGTTTTTTTATGATGTCATCGCTCTTCTCTTTGAGCTGCCACAGATCGTAGAAGTTGTTATGATGCGGTCGCTCTTCTCTTTGAGCCCTCGCCCCAAGTTTCTAAGGCCAGCGTGCTTCTCTCATGCACTACCGTCATCTCAAGCTTCGATCTGTGCTGTTATGCTTCTATTTCTCTCTCTCTCTCTCTCTCTCTCTCTTCAGCTTAATTTGACATGTTTCCCTATTTATGTCACTTTCCACATCCTCTTCATCATGTTACCATGGTCATATTTGCTTCCGCTTTCCTCTACTTTCCTAGCATCTACACTTTGTGCTTTATGGGATGTTGCATGATTTCGGATGGGAGGAGATTCTTTGGTACCTAACACAATTTTTCAAGAGTTGCACGCTATGACGACGTCTTCAAGACTAGAACTTTTGAATTTTCCTATTTTAGTGTTAACATTTCCAAATGCTATGCTATTGTATATGCCTTGTATTTAAGGAAGTGTTAAGGGTGCAAGGGTATTTTCATCATTTCCTATTGTCCTAAGGTTTTACTGTTGTGTCTCTTGTAATATATATTGCCCCTTTGGGCTATGCAATATACATATGAACTATTCATCCATTCCTATTACTCTCACGTTAACAAAATAAAATTCATTGCCCATGATAGAGCAGCCCACACTCTAATATAACCGTTGAACTCTCATGCTGAAGGAAAACTCTACCTAAGCTCAAACCCGATTGCTAAAACTACAATCCAACAAAGCAATCGGCGAGCTAGGGTCAATCTCCGCAGCATAACACTAACCTACATTCCAAACCTCAGTAGCCACCGCTCGCCCACTCCTATAGGGAATTCCACCAGCAAGCACTAGGCTATCACCCAAGCTAACTCGCACCCTGTGCTGAAGCCACACTAAACGTAGCTGCAGATACCATCTCGCGGGCAAGCGATTCCCTTCCAAGCGCACACACAGATCTCAGCAAAACCCACCGCTTCAGATCCACCCCGAGCCCCTGCTCACAAGCTCTCTGTGAGTGGTCAGACCGGCCGACGTTATGACCACTCTGAGTGTGACGGTAAGACCGGGGCGATCTAACCGACCCTATGTTGGCGATCTGACCGATCGTAGTCTAATCGACCTGCAATCTGATCGGCCATTAGATGACGATCAGACCGACGTATGGTGAGCGGTCAGACCGATGCGGTATGACCAACCTTGTGGTACTGTCGGGCATTTATTGCCAGCAGTTATGTTTTATAGAGCGCTATTTTTTGGTTGTGATCGCTACGGTCAGACCGACCTGTGTGCCAGTCCGACTAGTGTGCGGTCTAACCGGTCCCTCTATGGGCGGTTGGATTAGGCGAGGCTTGCAACAGCTAGTTTTCTAGCTGTTGTGAAGACCGCTGTAGTACTAGTTGTTTGCCTGTAGTACTACCGGTCTTAGGCTGATTTTGTTCCAACGGCTAGTTTTTGAGGTGGGGTTATAAATACCCCTTGTCCAATTAGGAGAAAAGCTTTTGACACTTCATTTTGCATTCTTGAAGCTAGTATGAGCTTCTCAACTCAATTGTACATGTGTTGTATCTTATGAGTAAGAAGAGAGATCTTTAGTTGTATGTGTTATATTTAGAGGTGGATTTAGCATCTACATTGAGCTTATGTATTCATTGCATATGGTGAGAGTCAAGCAAGCGGCTTTACTTGTTACTCTTGGAGGTGTCGAGTCCTAAATGGCCTTGGAGGCGTTGTGCCCGATGATCTTTTCAAAGAAGTTTGTGAGAAGACTCAACATGTTATAAAGGTTGGAGCTCACTTATCCAGAGGGGGACAGAGAAGTGAAATTAAGGTGATATGTTTAATTCGTGGAACCGATTCAATTCGCTTAGACCTATCTCAATATAGATTAAGGAATATCAGCAGATTTCTGAACACCATGGTAAAAAGATACAATGTCAAAGTGGTTTTGCCTTTTGTGCTCAATTTACTTACTTGCGATTTATATTCGTAGAAATTGAATTGATTGTACGTCTCTCTAGAGTTGCAAATTTTGACATAGTTTTAGAATATTAGTGTACTTAAGTGAACTTAAAAGATTTAGACTTTAATTGTACAAAATCAATTTAATTTAAGTTTCTACATATAAATTTAATTTTAGCCAAAAAATAAATTTTAAAAAACACCTATTCATCCCTGGTCGATTCCCACGACCTATCCTTTGCAGAGGCGTCGGGGCAACGGTTCTTTTTTAATGTTTACCAGCTTGTCTTACCCGGTAGCTAGCTCCTAAACACCAACGGGGACGATTGTAACTGTGGATCGTCCATTTCTGCTTTCGATAGTTTGATTGGTGGATTGACTGCTACAATTGGTTTTTGATTTCAGATCAAGTGTTAAACATTACAACTGCGTAGCTCAACAGTGTGACACCTTAATTCTTTGGCTAACAGTAAGGAGCAAAGTTCAATTCCCACCAATTGCAGGTTTAAGTAGATTATTTATGTGGATTTTTCACTATGAGTTTCACTACGGTTTTTGGTATTAGTGGTGCTCCAACTAGCTCATAACTTAAGCTTTTGGCTATATCTTTTGGCTTATGGTTGAAATTACACTGTAACAGATGTTAGTTTTTTATGAAAGAAAAAATGAATAAAAAAATAAAAAATTGTTATATCGTTACGAACAATGCAAAGAAATAAGAGGAAAAAAGAAAAGACAAAAAGCAACATTAACTGAAATTACAAATTAACGCATTCTAAGTAACTTTTGATTTAAATGAGCCGAAAGCTAAAATAAGACAGAAACTAAAATCACTTAGAGCAAGGCCTAAATCTATAACTAATGAGCTGTAAGACTTACACGAGTACGTTAACCAATTGCTCACACATTAAAAGAAGATTCCATATCAAATAGTGCTAGTCTAACTATCAATTGTGTAGGACCCGTATCCCCTGAACACTACATATCACAACTAGCAATTGTAAGGAGTGCTACTCGGAGTAATTATTGCCTATTGCCGTGCATCTGCATGGAATTTTGTTATACAAGAATTTACGTATTTGATTCTCGTCATTTTGAGTGGGTTGAGGAGTTAAGAGGTCAGTGAGTCGGGTTGAAGGAACACGTACGTGCTGCACATCTATGAGCGAGAAAACTGGTGGTGATCAGTTGGACTTTTTTTAGGTGGCTTATGGCTGAAAGTATTGTAGCTGGTTGAAAAAATACTGTAGCTGACAGAGGCTTATTTAGCATAATTAAATTTAAAAAATTAAAAAATATAAAAAAATATATTAGCCTATTACGTATAATACAAATAAACAACAAATGTAGGAACCATACAGGAAAAAGATGTCAGCAAAATCCCCATCAGCTTTCTGCGAGACAGCATTCCTTGCAACCGCAGGCAAACTCCTCATCAAATAAAACGGTGCAACCAACACCATTAAAACGCTGATGCGAAATGATTATTAAACGAAAATGGAAGAGCTGGTCGTTTTCGCCGGCACAAGTCTTGAAACAATCTTTCAATGGAAAGCAACAACTGTTGATGTAGATGCATGCATCGATCTCTTGCAATGAAGCGAGTACCTATCAGCACCAAGATGCAAAAAGGGAAGTAGTACGAGATATCCCTTGATTGATCCCGTCATACTCGTACAGAAATTAATCAATCGATTGACATGTTTCAGCTTGCACAAGCAACACCTTAACAATAATTGGCGGCACATTAACACAAACCGCCCGAACGAATTCGGAGCTTCCACTTTTGGTTACAATCACATCGGAGATTATTGCTCCTTTTTTTTTCTTCCTTTTTTGCCGTCTTCACATCCAAATCAAAGATGATCTGGAAGTTTTTAGACAAATTCCTTTATCCCAATGGAGTGGTAGTAAACAGTGAAAATAAGTGATTTAAATGACCTCATAAACCAAACCCTTTAGTTACTTACTTGGACTCGTCTATCTACATTTTTTTTGACACAGTTCCAGTTTTGCCCTTTTCCAAACAGCACGAACCGCGGAGCATGCACGGTCCGGGATCTCCTACGCGCAGGCCGCGATGGACTGAGCCGCGGCGGCGTACTCCCCGACGCCGCGGAGCTCGTCGAGGATCGGGGCGAGGTCGCGCGGGCGCACCTCCATCCTGAGCCCGTGCTTCATGAACAGCGTGAGCGACATCTTCTGCTCGACGCGGTGGCCCGGCGCGACGGCGAGGCGGTGGCGGAGGAGCACGCTCCCGGCGATGTTCTTCATCTGCAGGTACGCGAGGTCCTTGCCGAGGCATATCCGCGGGCCGGCGTTGAACGCCACGAACTTGTACGAGTCGTGCGGCTCGAACTTTGTGCCGTCGGCCGACAGCCACCGCTCCGGCCGGAACTCGAGGCAGTCGTCCCCCCACACCGTCTTCATGCGCCCCGCAGAGTAAATGGAGTACGTCACCGACGACCCGGCCGGCACGAACGTGCCGTCCGGGAGGAAGTCGTCGGCGACGACGTGCTTGGAGTCCTCGGGCACGGAGGGGTACAGGCGGAGGGTCTCCGAGAGCGCTGCTCTGAGGTAGACGAGGCGGTCGAGCTCCTCGAAGTTGAGCGGGGCGACAAGCCACAATGCCGGGTCGTCGGCGCCGCGCGACGCGGCTAGGACGGCGCAGAGCTCGCGCACGATCTTGCGCTCTACGGTGGGGTGGGTGGAGACCAGCCAGAAGAACCAGGAGAGCGCCACCGAGGAGGTGTCGCGCCCGGCGAGGATGAAGTTTAGCGCCACGTGCTGCAGAGACTCGTCGGAGTAGGTCCCCTTGCGCATGAAGCGCGACAGGAGGTCGTCGTGCGGCGTGGCTGACCCGTCGCTCTTGCCGTTGCTGGTGAGCTCGAGCTTGCGCGCCTTGATGACCGCGGAGAGGTAGCGGTCAACATGCTCGACGCTGCGCGCCAGCGTGGTCTCCATGCCGAGACCCAGCCACTTTTTGCACCGCCACACGCACTCCGGGAAGATGAAACGGTTCAGCGTGGCCTCCGTGGCGCGGTCGAACGCGGAGGCGAAGGCGTTCTCGGGCAGGCCCTGGGCGAGCGTCTCGGGGTCCTTGCCGAACGCGAGGCCGCAGATGTTGTCGAAGGTGAGGCGGAGGAGGAGGTCCTGGAGGTCGACGTGCGTGCCCGCGGCGGCCGCGTCAGCCAGGATGGGGAGCAGCCGGTTGTGGATGGACCGCGAGACCCAGCGCGACATGGCGGTGCGGAGCGTGCGCGTGGTGAACTCGAGGGCGGCCGTCTTGCGCTGGGCCACCCACGTCTCCCCGTCGGAGTTGAAGATGCCGTCGCCGAGCAGGTCCCGGAACACTCCGTGCCAGAAGGGGCCCTTGGGGTAGTTGTCGAAGCGGGCCTTGAGCACGTGCTCCAGGTTCCTGGGGTCGCACGTCACCGTCACCAGCCCGCCGCGGCGGGCCAGTCCAGGGACGGCGAAAATGCACGTCTGGTAGGTGCCGCAGGTGCGGCGCAGGTTGCCCGCGATCCACTCGTGCATGTCCTCGGCGTGCTGCACGAGCCCCGGCAAGCTGCCGACGAGCGGCCACACCCGCGGGCCGCTGAGCCCGCGCGACATCCGCCAGAGCCACGCCATGTACGCGGCCACGGCCGCCACGACCACCGCCCACGTCCCCGCCTCCATCGCCAAGCTAGCTAGGTAAGCTAAGCTCGGTCGGATCCAACAAGCTACGCGGCTGCTGGAGTACTGGCAGTCGAGCGCAATAAGTGAGCTCACATGGGCGGGGCACGGCAGCAATAAGGATGCTGCGAGAGTGCACCTGACCTAGCGCAATGGGATCGTCGATCGGGAGAGCGAGCCTATTAAAGAACCGGGCCGAGCAGCAAGCCGATGGATGGCAATTAATGTGCCACTCTTGCAGTTGCTACAACTTGAAACGCCACTCGCCACTCCAGCTGTAAGTGCATACTACTGAGCCCGTTTGTTTCGGCTTACTTTCTAACTTCTCGTTTATTTTTTTTATTATTTTTAAATTTATTATTTTTTCGGTTTTTTGAGTATTTTTGTCGTTTCTTTTTTGTATTCGTTTATATTATATATATATGATAGGCTAATATATTTTTTATTTTTAATTTTTTAAATTTAATTATATCAAATAAGGTATCATCAATTACAGTATAGAATAAATCAGCTACAATTAAAATTCAACCATAAGACAGTCTTATTCAACCAAAAACGTGTACCTCTCTCGGCCTCGTTTGCTTCTATCTTATCCCATTCCATCCATGTGTAGGATATATGGAGGTCGAGCAGCAGTAGAGGAGTGTATGTGAAGGTTTGACGACGATGGATGGACGGATCGGTCCGTGCAGGTCATCCGTTCTGCAGGGTCGCTCGCTTTTGTTCGTGGCACGAACGACGTCCGGTCGACCATAAATCGCCGTCGGGGGCCGTTGGGTAGGCGAACAGACCGCTCAAAACCAACGGCGCCGCCACTGCGAGCGCGCCGCGTGCCCCTCTCGGCCTCACCTACGCGAGCGCGACTGCGCGGGTAAGCATTGAATTGGCGCAACCATGTTAGACCGCGCGGTTAACAGCCGTTTGTATTAGCTAATGCTCTTATCTTTTATTTTGAGAAGTTAAAAACCAAGATTAATATTTAGTTTTTTGAAAGGGACTATTTTGCTTTGAGGATAAAGGGCCTGTTTGGCAGAGCTCCAGCAGCTCCAGATTCACAAAAAATATATCCAGATTCACTTTTCCAAGCCAAACACCTCCAGCTCCACGCAGATCTACCATGGAGAAGCTCCACGAAATCCATAGATCTGCCCCTAGATCCACCAAATTCATGGAGCACCTCAAGGGGTGCTCTGAAAATTCAGAGATTTGTGGAGTTGGGAAAATTTACCCACCATGCCACTGATTAAAAAAACGATTCGTTCCCGTCTCTGCACGCCGTCCTCTTCCAGCTGCCGCTCCGCCCCCGGCCGGCCGCGCGCCACCCCCGGCCGCCGCTCCGCCTCCTCCTCTGCGCGCGCCGCCCCCGGCCAGCCGCCTCGCCGCCCCCCGGCCGCCGCTCCGCCTCCTCCTCTGCGAGCGCCGCCCCCGGCCGCCGCTCCGCCACGATTCGTTCCTGTCTCTGCACGCCGTCCTCTTCCAGCTGCCGCTCCGCCCCCGGCCGGCCGCGCGCCGCCCCCGGCCGCCGCTCCGCCCCCGGCCGGCCGCGCGCCGCCCCCGGCCGCCGCTCCGCCTCCTCCTCTGCGCGCGCCCGCCCCCGGCTGACCGCCTCGCCGCCCCCCAGCCGCTGCTCCGCCTCCTCCTCTGTGCGCGCCGCCCCCGGCCGGCCGCCGCTCCGCCTCTGCGCGTGCTTCTCATCGGGAGGAAGAAGCTTCTCTTTTTTTTCTTCATTTTTTTCATTTTTCATTATGCCCCCTAAATATTTGTTTACAATTGCATATTAGTCCAGATCTGCGGTGGAGCTCTACCAAACACATTGGTGGGAGACCAGCTCCACGGTGGAGCTGCTCCACGGTGGATCTGGGTGAATCTGGTGGATCTGGGTGGATCTGGAGCTGGTAAAGCTCTGCCAAACAGGCCCAAAGTAGGAGGTCACAGATGCGCCACGTAACCTACTCCTCTCATTTCTGTCTCACCACGTACCTCTTCCTCACTTTCTCAACCACTCGCATCCTTATTCTAAAAGTCACTTATTTCAATCACTACTATTTATTTTTAACAAAAATCCATCGGCCACAAGCTAAAAGCTATCAGCTGCAGCTAATATAAACGCCTCCTAAGTCCACCAAGAGTAACCGAACGCTAGTGCTGAGAGAGGGAGAGGAGTACTACTGCATATAGCTAGGTAAACCTTGGCTGGATTCTTTTTAACTTATAATTTATACTCTCTTAAACAAATAAGCGAGACGGTTTTTTTTACCATTGTTTTGAAACTCTCACAATAGGGTCAAAAATACTAAGTCACGGTTGAAAAGAACCCATCCTTGCATAGTTTTAGGTTTCCTTTGGTAGGGCTTATACTTAGGCTTTAGCTTCGGTTGCAACAGTAACTAACTTTTAAATGATGTATTTTTCAAAGCAGTGTCTATAGCTAAATTATATTAGACATTATACCAATTCAGCTATACTGACTAAAACCATAAGTAAAAGATAAAATCACAATCCAAAAAAAACCTATCCTTATAGATATGCAAAGCCACAAACTATCGACAGTAGAGTAGCTAAAGAAAACATGCGTTCATGCAAGGACGTAACCCGATTTGGTGAGGGCCTACGTAAGTCGGCCAGCTGAATGAGACCTGTGACGGTGTGAGGAGCTAGATGCCACATATGCCAATGTGTTCTTGGATGGCCTTGGCACCCCCGGAATTTGGACAGTGAGGTGGTTTTGACAAAGTAGGACGTGCAGGGATGGAGCGTCAGAGAGAGTGAGGTGCTTTACGATGGTTCGCAGTGGTTGGGTCACCCAACATTACCCAAGTAGCTTATCTACAAGACCGGCCTGCAGGTGTGGTTTGAGACGACTCCTTTGAGACTGCCTGGTTCGTCTTCTGTACTGCTACTTGTACATCGTCAGTCGTTAATGTTGTCTAAACCCTGCAGTGCTCTAAACCACGAAGGCTGGTCTCGAGCGGTCTTCAGAATAGTAGGAAGTAGAGGCAGCAAGAAACAACCATTTAATTCGTACTCTGTATTTCGTCCAAATTAACTGTGAACTATGAGAGCACTTTGGCATGCAAATGACTCAATCAGTGGCATCTCCGTACCAAAATGAAGAGCAAAACCACTCAAACCCCCGGAACAATGTACTAGTGCAGTAGGTGAGAATAAATGACCTTGTCAAGGGTCTTGTCCTGGCTATTATGGTTGGGTTAAGGGGTGTACTGGAACGGGAAATATATCTCTAGTAATTCAACAACACTGCCAGGAAGGTTTACATGATCCTTGTTCAGCGTTGAGTCGTTCACAATCAATGAAGAGAAATTGAACGTCGTAACAAGTAGTCGGGCAGAGCGTCACCGGAAAAAGCTTTTTGACCTTTTAAAAGGGACGTCGTCCTACCTCAAGATAGACCTTTTATCTCTTACTAGTATTTTTATCTGCTAAACATGAGACAGGCCGACTAATCGGTGGCTTTTGCCATGGGTGCTCTCAACGGTTCGCGCGAGCAATAGGGCCGACCTGTCCAGTTCGGGAGGACAATATTGGGCCTGTTCTTTTTGGCTGCGGCTTATGACTTTTGGCTGAAATTTTTGAATTTTGGCTGTTTACGATACAGATTACGGAGAGATCGATACTTACTTGTGATTTTAACTGGTACAGATGTTGAGCTTTTAACGTGTACTACGTTTAACTTATAGACCCCGTCTTGAGAAAACACTCCATTTAAAAGTTAGGTACTGTAGCGGCTGCGAGCCGCCGGCGGCTTCTCACCAACCAAAAAGGGCCAATACCCTCTTTCTTTTCGGATATACGGCTTATAGCTTATGTTTATAATTTTTTTGAATAAACAAATAGAATATCTTTTCTATCATTTTTTTCAAGGAACGCCACAACTGGCCTTTTTCTCTCTTCCTTTTGTGAGAGAAGAGTGTGTGCAACTGGTCAGAATCCCCGGCCAGCCGCGCACATGAAAGAAACTAACAGGACCATGCGCTGGGAGATGGAAACTGCTGGGCCGCACGCTGTTTGGTCCTGGTTTTTTTCTCCGCGCATCCGGCCCACCCGGCGCAGGTAACCCAAGCAAGCAAGCTAGACACTTCTCTACACCCGGTCAGTTACGGGCTCACGGTTGTGGCCGCGCTCTCGTCCTAGCCTCTCAGGTGCCTCCACCTCAGCCCACCGACCAAAGTTGTCGCTTTGCGTGGGCAGTGCGGATCTCCCGAGCCTCGTCTTTCGGCCGCCACTTGCCACCTACCACACCCCACTTGGATCCACCAAACCATTTGGTATAATCCATCGCTCAAACCTTCTCTTCAACTTTCATTGTCTTCTTTCTACCATATTTGAGCTTAACTCTCTCACCCAACATTCTTTACCATTCTAGACCTCGACTATCTATGAGTGTAGTTCCAATCCTCGCCGTTGACCATAGTCAAGGAAGCACCGATACGTGGTTGACCAGCTGTACCCATACGCGATACGGCACGATACTACACGATACAGTATCAAGAAGTATCGATGGAATTTTAGCCAAAAAGAAAATACAAAATACCTCGATACGTTTTGATACGCCGCGATACTTTGTCAATACGCTGTGGCCATCCCGGCCCAACAGACGCGAGCCGACCCATCTCCCATCGCTAATAGCCTCCCGAACCCTAATCGCATTAAGCCATTCACGCCCCGAGCTGCACGTTCACATGCCCCTCCCCACGCCAGCGCTTCTCAGTCGTCGTCACACACCAGCGTTGCTCGCTAGCTCGCCGTCACCGTCGCCGTTTGGAGGTCACTAGACCGACCACCACCGCTCCCACCACCATTCTCGATTTGGCTCCTACCACTCCGTCACCATCGCTCGGGGGTCTGTACATGCTGGAACTCCTCGCCACCCCTGTCGACAAGCTTGCCATTTGCCTAGGTGTCCTCGCCTCCATTGGCCAATACCTCCTAGCCATGAACTTCAGGTAATGCCACCGCCCCCAAATTCTCAACATCTGTGATTCAGTGTCACCACTAGATAGCTCTCTCTCTCCATTCAATGTAATCGTTTTTATCATTGTTTTTCTCTAATCTCGAATGTTTTGAAGGAGTTCCATCAATTTAGCAGCTATTGTTAATTTGGCTTCCTCAGTTGACTACACAACATCCAATTAATCACTAAAGATGTTACTACCTCTTGTGAGTTAAAGTTAATTGGCAGCAATAAAAAAGTTTATTGTTGTGGCTACTAACCAAACAACATATGATGAGACTAGCTAGAGAGAGCCAACGATAGGAGAGAGAGAGTGCTCGTGTATGAAATGAGTGAATCTGCCTCTCTCATACCCCTCTTAGGGGTTTATAACATGAATGAGGTAAGATGAGAAATTTCCATCTTACCCTTTGATAATTACAAAATGTGAGGGTATATTGGTATATTTCTCTATACTATTGGGTCTATTACATATTGGACCAGTTGCAAGACCCAGTCACAAGGGGTTGGGCCACCCCTATAATAGTACTCCCTCGATTGCAAACGCAGTGGTACCGATGGGCGAGTTGACGTGAACAATTGGCCCAGTTTGGCCCCACCCCGTCCCCCGGCAATAAGCAAGCAGGTGTCGATAAGCGAGCTGATGTAGCTGGTAGCTCCTAATCCTCAGGGGTGTGGATGTTGTAAACCTCCTAGAGCCAGATTGTTTGACCGATCTTGACGTGGTTGTGGTATCTCCTGGTAGAGGCCGAGCAGACACGCGTAGGTCGTGGCCCAGCCTCGAGTGGCTCGTAGGCGTGGGCGGTGAAGTCCCACGCCGGAAGCCCGGGTGCCCCATCAGGTTGGTGCCTTCGACGCAGTTAAAGAAGGCCTGATGACTATGTCGCTGAAGGTGCGACCATGTTGTGGTCGTAGGTATTGACGAAGTCACGGCTCTGAAACGATCGGACGAAGTCTCGACGAATTCCTGAGTACGAGTGGTCGGACGAAGTCCTAACGACTATATCTATGACCACGTCTCGCCACCGCCTTCATCGACGTCAAGTCTGAAGGGTGGGGATGGGTTGTGCGTGCCTCAAGGCTTCCTCTCGCCACCGCCTTCATCAACGCCGAGTCCAAAGGGTGAGGGGCGGGCTGTACGCCTCATGGTCTTTGTCTCACCACCGACTTCGTCGATGCCGAGTCTGAAGGGTGCGGGACGGACCACGCGTCAGAGATTCATCTCGCCGTTGACTTTGTCGACACCTCGTGGTCGTACACTCCATCCGACCACCTTGTGGTCGTAGACGTAGTCGTTAGGACTTCGTCCAACCACTCGTGGTCGAGAATTCATTGACACTTCATCCGCCAGTTTCGGGGCCATGATTACGTCGATACCTATGACCACGTTTCGGCGACCATGTCACGAGAGATATAGTCATCAAGCCATCTCCGACTATGTCGGAGGCACCAACCTGACGGGGCATCCGGGCTTCACGTGGGACTTCACTACTTGCGCCTACGAGCCGCCCAAGGCTGGGCCATGAAATATGCACGCCGGCTCGGCCTATGCCGTGAGATGCCACAACCACGTCAAAATCGGTCAAACAATCATGCTTTAGGAGCTTTACATCATCATCACACCCCCGTGGATTGGGAGCTATCAATTGCATCATCTCGCCCATTGGCACCTGCGTGTTTACTGCTGGGGGATAGGGGGCGGGGCCAGCCTGGGCCAATTGTTCACATCAGCTTGCCCATAGGGACCTCCGCGCTTGCTGTCGAGGGAGTACTGTTATAGGGGTGGCCCAACCCCCATGATTGGACCTTGTAACTGACCCAATATGTAATAGGTCCAATAGTATAGAGGAATGTACCAATATACCCTCACCTTTTGTAATTATTAAAGGGTAGGATAGGAATTTTTCATCCCACCCCATTCATGTATATAAACCCCCAAGAGGGGTATGAGAGAGGCAGGTCCACTCACTTTATACACAAGTACTCTCTCTTCTATTGTTGGCTTTCTCTAGCTAGTCCTCTCATATGCTGTTTGGTTAGTAGCCACAACAATAAACATTTTTATTTCTGCCAATTAGCTTTAACTCACAAGAGGTAGTAACATCTTCAGTGATGAATTGGACGTTGTGTAGTCAACCAAGGAAGCCAAAGTAACAATAGCTGCTAAATTGACGGAACTCCTTCAAAACCTTGAAGATTAGAGGAAAACAATGATAAAAACAATTACATCGAATGGAGAGAGAGCTATCTAGCGGTGACACTGAATCATGGATGTAGAGAATTTGGGGACGGTGGCATTACCTGAAGTTCGCCGCGAGGAGATATTGGCTGATGGTGATGCCGAGGGAGGTGAGGACACCTGGGCGGGCGGCAAGCTCATCGGTAGGGGTGGCGAGGAGTTCCACCATGTACATACCCTTGAGCGATGGTGGCGGAGTGGTAGGAGCCTGCCGGGGACGGTGGTGGGAGCTGTGGCAATCTGGTGACCTCCAAGCGGCAGTGACGACGGCGACCGAGAAGCGCTGGCGTGGGGAGGGGCGATGTGAACGTGCAGCTCGGGGCATGAATGGCTAAATTCAATTAGGGTTCAGGAGGCTATTAGCGACGGGAGATGGGCCGGCTTGCGTCTATTGGGCCGGGATGGCCACAACACATCGACGAAGTATCGCAGCATATCAAAACGTATCAAGGTATTTTGTATTATCTTTTTGGCTAAAATCCCACCGATACTTCTTGATACCGTATTGTGCAGTATCATGTAGTATCATGTACGTATCGCGTATGGGTATAGCTGGTCAGCCACATATTGGTGCTTCCTTGACTATGGTCAATGACGAGGATTGGGAGTATGCTCATAGATAGTCGAGGTCTAGAACGATCAAGAATGGTGAGTGAGATAGTTAAGCTCAAACATGGCACAAAGAAGACAATGAAAGTTGAAGAGAAGATTTGAGCGACGGGTTGCACCAAATGGCTTGGTCGGTCCAAGTAATATGTGGTCCAGTAGAATCGGAGGGGAAAGACTTGCTGATGCATGGCAAGCCATGTTCTGCACCTACACATGGTAAGTATGTCGATTGCTCGTAAGGGAAGGAGAAGACCGGGTTGAGTGTAAAACCAGTGTAGTGTGGGGTTAATGGGTTTCTCCAATTGTCCTAGTGGATTGTATCAATTAGAGTTAGATATGGGCTGGTTACTCTATATATTTAGTGGGTTGGGGATGGAGGCATGTGGCTAATCATTCCAACCATCCTTGAGTTAGGGTTAGAGTTTGAGAGAAGGGTGAGCTTTGTGGTGTGCTCTTTTGTCCTCCGTATGAAGTGGTGATAAAATCTTCATTCACAAGTATCAATATAATCAATTTTGTTCATTTTCATGAGTTATTCTTGTCTTGGCTGATTTGCTCTTGTTCTTGTAGTTTATTTTCCATTTCTTTCACTTATTGATCTTGTTGCGTATCAATGACGTGTAATTGATAGATATGACTCATGTAGACCAGATCTCATCCACCTAGGCACTGTAGTGCAAGATTTTGAAGTTGTTCGGTTCTTGATTGATTTGGAGCTCTTAAGGATTCTTGATCTGAGGGTTTTGACTTTGATTCATTGGGTGATTTTGCTTGTTGTGACATATGAGAACAAATCTAGAGCTATCTTGCTGTTCTTAACCTACTTGCATGTTGTATCTCAAGTTTTTGAGATTTGCTCAGTTTTGATGTAACCTTGCATGTTTTGAGAAAATATTAGGACTTTGTCCAAGATCGTCCCGATCCTTGGATGAAATAGGTTCATGAGATCCTAAACAAGGTATATGCAAAGTTCAGTCTTATTTGATCATGTATTTTGAAGTTTACATTAAAAGTGGTTTAGACTCAAGTTGATTTTCTGTTCTGGGAACAGAGGAGCGATCAAACTGCTCCGGGACCCGATCAGACCAGCCAATGGTCAGACCGTTAGCTTGCCGCCAATTTGCCATCGGTCAAACCAATTAGGTGCAGAACTCGTGCAACTTCACTGTTTCGAGTTGTTGCTTGGTTATAGCCTATGAAATATGATCTTCTTAGCTCTCTAGTTCTAAAGTGAAAGATTTATGGTACTAGAATTTTTTTTGAGAAGATACTATTCACCCCTGTGTTGCCACTGCAGTCCTATAGGACGATATGCCTTCTATCTTTTTTTGTGAGCTGGGTGCTACTACCTAATCAACCTTATTTTCATCTTTCCAGAATGCACTTTCACTCGCAGTCATTCGATTATTGAGCAGTCGGCAGTGATTAGTGAACACTGAATAGAGGATTACACATCTTTCTCGTTAGGTGTCCTTCCTGCCTGGATGCCTGCCAGACCATGAACCACTTGACAACAAAACAAAGAAAAGGATGATTCCTTCAAGCTGACTCACTCTTGACTGAAACTTGCATTGCTGCAACTCATTATTTCATGGGCATATTATTTGAGCATGCAAAAGAAACATCTCTAAGAAAATAAATAAATAAGGTGGACATGTTTTCCAATCGATTATCTAAAATTCATGTACATAAGCTAAACAGCACTTCCAATTTGAAATTTCGAATGAACATCTCAACCACAAGCTTCTTCAAGGACAAGCCGTAACAATACAAACAAATTAGCTTTGCGCGATCTTCAGACTTCAGATGCAGACATTATGTAAATCTGGGAGATCTCACTCAAAATCTAATCTAATGTCATTGCGCCATCAAACAATCACCAAATATGTGATACGAGATTGGCGACATTGATCTGGGGCAAATTCAGCACATATTGTAGAAGCTCCATTGCAAATAAATGACAGTTGCCAGGTAGATATATGATTGACAGAACAAAGACAACAACTCCATCAATTATATGCAGTCAGGCTCCTAAAAAAAGGTAGTCAGGGAGTTAGGATTTAGAGACTCCCTCTTTCAACTTTGAGGGGCCAGATTTAGTTCTACTGCTGTTCCGCTCTGCCTTAATGGATGCAATCACAGCATCAGCCCCGGGACCAAGACCTTTTCTGCCAACTAATTTCACACCCAGTTTTTCACAGAGGTAATGCAGCCTCATTTCATCACCTCCTCTAACCTCTCTTAGCTCCATAGCCTGCTGTCGTGATAGTAATGTGTAAACATATAGTTGCTGTTGCTGGTTAAAATGTGACTGGAGCTGCTGAAACAACAATTTGTTTGAGTGGTGCTGGTCTGTCTTTCCCCCTTCAGTTGCACCTTTCTTTCGAGGGCCACCTAGTTCCACCTTCAGAATAGCTGGAGATTTCGGATCAGAAGCTTTTCCACCAAAAATGATGGAGAAGCTCCCGAATTCCAAGTCTGGTTGCCTAAACAAGTCCACTAAAAGAGCCGCACAAGCCTGTGTGTTTGTCGATAGACTTTTCCTCTTTGTTGCTCGAGCGTTGGCATGGAGAGTGATGTTAGCAGCCTCCCGCAAACCACTAATAAAAGCACCATGCATTGTTGCCGGGTAACGCCTCGTTGTGGCCTCTCCAGCAAAAAACAGCCGACCATCTCCAACACTTTCGGCTAATATGTCATAGTCATCTCCAGATGCTCCAACAGCAACATGAGAATATGAACCTAGACTGAAAGAGTCTGTGCCCCATCTAGTACAGACACTCTGTAGAGGATCTGGGACCTCAATCCCTTGTGGTTCATATATACCTGTGAAACACAAGGCTCATCTTTTATACAGAAACCCACGGTTTTAAGCGGTCAAATTCATTGATACAACATGAATAAATAACCACATATATTTCAGTGTGACTGCAGAGGTCAGAGGTGAATGGAACAAAGAACTGTTGTGAGGCATTGATTACTACTTATGCAGATACTCGGTTATATAGCAATGTAAATTTTGATGATAGAAGTTAAAGTCTCACCTTTCAGTATCTGAAGAACTGAGCTGACGGCATCAGTTGGAGGTGTGGTTTCGAAGTTGTGGGCAGCTTCACCAGCAACCAATGCCATCAACAATGGACCACCAGCCACTGTTGCATAGCTATAGAACAGAAAGAACTCCCCTCGGCGACTTGGATCTTCAGTCAGATGTCCAAAGGTATCAAGGTCAGTGCTCCAGAAAACATGAGGAAACAACATTGCAACCTTGTTCAACAACCCAAAGCCTAGCCTCTTAATACCATCAAGCTTCCTCTGTGGCAGCTCAGGTACAAACTTGATACCCCCATTTTTCAGAACCCCAAGCGGAACAGTGCACAGCACCATGTCCCCTTCATACACCTGCCCACCATTGACAACTACCTGCACCCCATCCCCTCCATACCGTACAGCATGCACTATCCTCTCGTAAACGATTGGAACATTCTCTGCCAGGGCCTGCACAAGCCTCCCATTGCCGCCAGGCAAGAAGCAATGATCTCCACCCATGTCATACGGATCATCCTGGTCCCAGAATGCAAGGCTCAGCCTTGACAACAATCCTGCATTGGCGTACTCCAGATTTGCTACATGCCAATTGAACAAGTTCATCTCCTCCTGTGCGGAGACACCCCCATCTGCCTGCCGTAATGTCTCAAGCGCCGCCCCAAGTGAGACATCCATTGCCACCTCCCCCATGGACGCCCGCAGGTAGCTGGCCTTATCAAGAAGTTTGTTAAATGTACTCTCCACTTTCTTATCCACCTCCGGATCAACTGGTGACCCGTCCGTCCGGTACAGTGGGCACTTGTCTCTGATCTTGTGCATCGGCAAGCCAAGCTGCTTCGCCACAACTCCCAGCGGGTTCCCAAATGTCCCGGTAAGCACACTGCCGCCAAGGTCAGCAGCAGCTGAGAGCCCACCCCCTTCCATCTTCTTCGTGTACACTCGGCCACCGCACCGCTTGCGGCCCTCCAATACCATCACTTTAAACCCGAACGCCACCAACTGCCGTGCCGCTGCGAGCCCAGCAAGGCCGGCGCCGACAACGATGACAGTGTTGGGCCTCGTCGGTTCCTTGGGGAGGCGCTCCTTGATGGCCGGGGCGACGCCGAAGTTAACGTAGCCGTGGGAGACGAGGAAGGTGTAGGCGGAGGTCAGGAGGTGGTCGCAGTGGGGCGGGATGAGCGACGCGAAGGCGTCCTTGGCGAGCCAGGAGTTGAAGGTCTCGCGCCACCTCGTGAGGAGGTGGTTGCGGATGAGGATGTAGTTGACCTGCTCGATGCCGCCCACGTCGGAGACCACCCCCGCTTCGATCTCCTCGTCGGTGAGGGAATCCGCTGGAAACCCGGCGGTGAGTGCGGTGACGGCCTCCGCGGTTGGTTCGCGGTTGATCACTATGATGTCGTCAGCGGCGGAGGCGGGGGGTGGCGGGTGTGCGGCAGGGGACGCGGCGACCGGGGTGGCCGGGGAGCCGGAGGGGACTTTGCGGCGGAACCCGGTGCGCTTGCGCTTGCTGGTGAAGGCGGGATTGGGGAGGACAAGGGTGGGGGTGGGGGTGGTAATGGGAATGGGGGTTGGGGTAGGGTTATGATTTGGGGAAAGGGAGGAGATGAACGGGAGGGGTGTGTAGGGCGGCGGTTGGTCCGACATGGTCGCCGGCGACGTGCGGGGCGCGGCGGCGGCGGCTAGAGCGGGTTCGCCTGTTCGATAAATCTGGGGTTTAGATGGGACTCGTGCGAATCGGAGCCATGGTTACGAGTGTGCAGCTTTGCAGGTGGAAGACGGCAAGTCGGCAACGGGCCAAGAGCCCAAGAAGTTGATTTCCGCCTTCAAGTGTAGGATACGTAAAGGGTGGCTGCACCTTAGTTCCTCTTCAAAGGCGGTTTGTCAACTATTCAGTCTTCAGGAACTGCTTGCCTTGGCCTCTCATAAGGCTTCAAAGGAGGTTCATGAGTACTACATCTCTGTATGCTTACAGTTACAGAGGAGAGATACAGTCTTACAGAAATTGATGATACATCATACAATAATTACTTCATCGATAGCGAAGTTTCTGATAACATCATTCAACAGGACAACAGTAACTAGTGTATAGGTTTCTGATAACATCATTCAGTGATTTTAGAAGAAAGACTGGTTTGGGGAGGTACAGAACCATCAACCATGCTTGATTGCAGAAAGTAGAGTTGTTAGTTCAGAATACTTCAAGAAACAAACAGAATTGATTGAGAAGATATATACACATTGGCCTCTCTTGAATGACTTGGGCTTCTTCAATCAAATGAACGTAGAATTACAATAACAAAACAGAATACAAGTAATTTTGAAATGTTGAATTGGCAAGGACAGACCAGATGTTTATCTCAGAAAAAAAGACCAGATGTTTAAAAAGGCTCTCTGGGCAGTGTGAAGTATCTCTTTACATGACTAATGTACTCCGTCATTACATTGTGGCAATACTCTTGTTGCCAGCAACATGGTCTGTCCTTAACATTATAAATTCACTACTATTAGTATGGGATGGTTTGTCCTAATCTAAGTTATATATGACCGAGAAGGGAACCATGAAAACGCCAAAGAGTGCAATCAGTGGAGCTGCGTGTGCACTGTGTTAAAACTTTATTCCAGAAGAAAATGCACACATCGTAAATAAACTAAGGATGTGTTTGGTTGGAGGGATGAGGTGGAATGGGATGGGATGAGATAGTTCCACAAAAAAAGTGGAACCACATGGTCCAGCATCTAAGAAGAATATTCTCTAAATTTGCACAGGCTCATCCCACTTTGGACCATTCTATCCCACCCCATCCCTCCAACCAAACACAGAGATAGGTTTGGTCAAAGGAACCATCTCATCCCATCCTACCCCATCCCTCCAACCAAACACATCCTAAGAGAACACAAGAGAATTTCTGAAATTCTCTATTCTCTTACTTGCTCCCCTTTTTCCTTACTTTTCTTACAAAACTTGTTATAAGCCTCCTCAATATATAGGCTAATAATCTCCTGCTAGTATATGTATTCGGATTTCAAGTTGAACACAACTTCAATTTGAGATACACACGGAAACGAACTCTACTATGTTTTGAACTCTAAGTTAAGATTATTTCTAACAATCTCCCCCTTAATTTTGACTTGAGATACTCTAGTTTTAGTCTCAATACATTATGAACTATAATGTCACGTCTCCACATAAAGCGTTCTACATGCAAGCTACACGTAGGAACTCCACTTAACTGGTACGAGTCCATCCAGATGCAAAAGATTCTCAAACATTGAGACAGTCGGTCTCAACTACGACTTACTTGACTTACTAAACTCATACTTGACACAGAACGGTGACACATCTCCTCATGCTATGTCTTGTCGCAGGTCTCGGTCTAACACGGACGCGTGCGTTGCTTATCCTAGATGCTAGAAACGTCTTGACTCTTTCTTCACGCTCAGGCCAAGGGGCCAAAGGCCTGGTTTCATCGGACAACTTGCTGCTGCCTGGTGCCGAGCGACATGCGCCTCGGGAGCGCTGCGCGAGACGAGCGCGAAACAGAATCACTGAGACGATTTTTTCAGCGACTCAACTCTCGCCTAGGCTCTGATACCACTTGTTAAAACTTTGATCCATAAGAAAACACATACATCGCAAATAAACTGAGAACACAGGAGAATTTCTGAATTATTCTATTCTCTTACTTGCTCCCTTTTTTCCTTACTTTTCTTACAAAACTGGTTACAAGCCTCTTAAGTTGGACACAACTTCAACTTGAGTTACACACGGAGACGGACTCTACTACATCTTAAACTCTAAATCAAAATTATTTCTAACATACTGTCAACAGATAGCTTCAGGAATCGGGCTTCAACAGTTTGGAATTGCTTTAGGTATCGGGCTTCAATGGCTTGGAATTGCAGCAGCCTCTTGTATCCAATTGTCGTGCCTTCAACAATTGTTTGCCACAGTTCATCCGCTAGGATGTCCACATGGAACTCGATTACACGCTGTCCCATCTGGATAGGCTCCTGGCGCTGGAGCACGTTGAAGGAAGTAGATCGCCCGAGGTCGAAGAGCATTTCCCAGCTTGTCTGCCCTTCCTGCGGGGCACAGTAGGAGTATATGCCATCTTGAAGCACATTGGAGGGTGCAAACTGCAGATTATCCAGTCCACCGCGCACACTGCTTGCTGTGACAGTGGCATTGGCAGCAAAGTCATGAGAGAATTGACTGCCGAATCTCAGTGAATTCCTGAAGGACTTGCATGTCTTCATCAGAAAAGAGGCCAGATTAATTGGGAGGAACGTTCAATATGAGGAGACACTTTCTACCAACTGATTTGTAGTATATGTCGAGCAGAGTTGTAGCATCTTTTGGTTTCTTTGAGGCATGCCAGAACCACCTTGGTCTGATGGAAACATCACATTCCGCAGGAACGCAGTCCTGCCCAAAAGGATCCCCACTGCACGAGAACCTGGCAATAAAGATGCATGTCAGTCAGTAGACTATTGAATTTTGAAAAGTAAGAAACTCATCAATGACAAGCAAACCTCTCTTTCATCAAACATCTCTCAAATCCAGAATAGTGCAGATTGTAGAAATATCATATGAGATGTCAATGCCATAGAGTCTAAAAGGATATATTTTAACTTCAGTTTATTTCACGCTAAACATTTTCATGTCTATCATTGCTCTACAGAAGTATATGAATCAAGTAACACCAGTTTCTGGTCTGTGTTGCCGCTGAGGGCATTTTGGGAATTTCCTATTTGGATTTCGGAATAAAAAAGAGAGAGAGGGAACCACTTGTCATTGACAGAGAGGAAGAAGATAAGGAGCCTTTAACTCCTTCTATTCGCTAGATTGAGCGGGAGATGGGGATCAATCCGATCCCCACCTCCCCGACTCCGGCAACCTCAGCTGGTCGTTGGCAGCGCGATCATCCCCTCCCCCTCTTCTTACACCCCGGTTGGGCTCTCCTCCCGGAAGAGGACCAAGATCCAATCGAATTTCCCCATATCTCTTCTTTCTCTTTCATCTTCACCGAGTGAAAGCCCTAAGTCTTTGAGCTTCGGCGGCGGCGGGCGATTCGGTACTCCATCTCCAGCAACTCGAAGCCTCACCCTCGGCTTAGCCGTTGTTAAAGATATAAGGGTATTTACGGTATTTCCTATTGAGCTGAGATCAATAGATCTAACCTTTATGCGTTCATCCTTCCATGCATCTAACATGGTATCAAAGCTAGTTACTAGGGTTAGGGTTTCCCAACCCTAACCGCCGCTCATCTTCCGTTGCAGTTGCCCCCGGGAGGAGTGTCTCCACTCCCAGGGGCAGCCATCTCCTCACCAGGCCGGCTGCCGCCGAATCCTGCCTCGTCCCACTCGGATCCGCCCTGAACAGGCTGCTGCTGGCTTAGCCCTGCCTGATCTGGCATCCTCCGTGCCGGATCCGACTATCTCTGACCCAGGACTGGCCTCCCCGACGCTGCCCCGCTCGGATCTGGCTTCCTTTTCGGCCGACCTGTCCGGATCTGGTGTAGCTCTTCATAGCTGACTCATGCTCGCCACCCTTGGGTCACCACTGCCCTTCCTGGGTCGCCGCCGCCCTTGGATCTATCTGGTGGCCAACAGCCTAGTAGCATCTCCACCTCGCGCTCTTCAGGCTGCCAACGTTAGCAGTTGCCTTGGCTTGGGCATCCTCTTTGGCCGCCAATAGGATCTCCACAGTCATATGTTCTTCTTCAGTGGCTGCTTCTTCTTGGAGCCGTCCTTTTCTTGGACTGCTTGCCTCTTTTAGCCACCGTTCACCTCCTCTGCCGGTCCATGGCCTTTGACTCCACCGCTTGCTCCTCCTCAGCCCTCTGAGCTGCCGCCGCCGCTCACCTCTTCTTGGCTGAGCCCGGGAGCCTGAGGAAAGGAATCGGGTATCCAAAGAGGCATGGCAATGTGGAGAGGATAGCTGATGGTCACTGAGGTTGGCTTGGAGCCAGAGTACAATGTGGAGAAAAGGATGGTGGCACGACATTAGGTCGTAAAGCTTTTGCAGTGCTGCTAGTATATACTGCTTTCTTTGAGTCTTCCGTTGCATCCATCCAAATTCAGATCTTTTTCAGTTCGTCAAAACCGTACGGTCCACAAATTTCTGAGTCAATCAGTCGATTGCTTTGTTAGCAACGATCCATCCTCTTGGATCAAGTGTGGTCCCTTTCTTTTTGCATGGCTGCAGTCGCCACTCTTCTCTTTGAGCCGCTGCAGATTGTAGAAGTTTTAAGGCTGCCGCTTCTCTCTAAGACGTCGTCCCGAGTTTTAAGGTCGATGCACTTCCTTTTTGCGCCCGCCATCTCGGACTTTGATCTGCGCCACCATGCTTTATGGGCTGCCACATGACCCCAAATGGAGATCTTTTGTGACTCGACACAATTTTCCAAGAAATGCACGCTACGACGACATATTCAAGACTCAGACTTTAGATTTTACCTATTTTAGTGCCAACTCTTTCAAATGCAATGCTATTGCATACACCTTGCATTTGAAGGAGGTGTTAAGGATATAAGGGTATTTGTGGTATTTTCTAATTTCTAGGGTTTAGCCTTGTGTGTCCTATGTAATCTATATATAGCCCTTTGGGTTGAGATCAATATATTTACCATTAATGCGTTCATCCTCCACGCATTTAACATTAGTGTTATCATAGAAGAATGGAACACTATCTAAATCTAACCCAAAGTCCCTAAGAGCAAATGGGATTTAAAGAATCTGAGAGCACCTACGGAAGCAGCTACATACTCAGCCTCAACCATGACCGCTTGTAGGACCAAATAGCAACAGATGGGGTGAAAAGTGCCTCACAAAAATTCCCTCAAGTACTCTCAAACTCTTCACTCCAGTAGTTACAAAGCTATGAAGATCAAAGTTGAAAGCCAAACCAAAGCAAGAACATCAAGAACCGAAGAGAGAAAAACTTCAACAGCAGAGCGGTCTGACCGGTGGTAGCATGGCGGTCTAACCGGCGGTAGCACAATGGTCTGATTGACAGCAAGATTGCGGTCTGACTGGCTAGTGGTATGACGGGCCAAGAAGCGGTATGACTGCTCTCCTATTCCCAGAATAGAAGATCAACCTGAATTCAAAGCATTTATGGTGCAACTCTAAAAATACATAGCCAAATGAGATAAGACTTTGCATAAATCTTACTTAGGATTTTAGGAACCTATTCCATTCAACGATCACTTGAATCCTTGTCAAAGTTCAGACTTTTCTAAGATTAAGCAAAGGTGCACTAAAACCAGGCAAAAACCAGAGACTCGGAATATGACTTGCTCGTAGGTAGAGAATGGCCAAAGTGGCTCTAGATGTATTACCATATGTCACAGCAAGCAAAAACTTCTAAAGATTTGAAGCAAAAACTTGAGATCAAGAAATTTCAAGATTAGGCTTAAACCAAGCAAAACCAGGCAACTTCGAAATTCTTCAAGACCTGCTGCCTAAATAGATAGGATTTGATCTCCATGAGTCATCTCCATCACTTGTACATTCTTGGCACACAACAAAATTAAGAAAAGGAGAGAAGTGATCAAAATCAACAAGAACAAGAGCAAACCAAGAAAAACAAGGAGGCATTAAGTGAGATGAACAAAGTTAATATATTACTACTTGAGAATGAAGATCTTATAGCCACTCCACCTGGAGAGTAAGAGAACATACCACAATACTCACTTTTCTCTAACCCTAACCTTAGAATACAAGGTTGAAATGATGGATTGTAGGATGGTTTTCTTGCAAGCTTCTATCCCAACTCGTTAAATAGATGAGGCAACCAGCCCACATCTAACCCTAATGGATATAATCTACTATCACATATGGGGGAACCCATTAACCTCACACAACACAAGTTTTACTCACACGCTTAACTCGTGCATGTTTTTCAAAGCACATGAGCCTGAATCTGCTAAGTTCTCATCCTTGATCCACTTGATCATCTCAGCTTCTTCTTAACCTAAACCGTTTTTCCAAGCGTCGTGGTTTTGATCTAACGTAGTTTCTGATATTTGGCAAATTATTAAAATACTCGCACCTTGACTCGGTCTTTATTTTCCATTGCAAGCAATCACCATGCTCGCCACGTGTAGGTGCACCAATGGTTTGTCACGCGTCGGCAAGTCTCTCCTGTTCCGGTTTGACCAGACCACCTCACTTAGACCGATTAAGCCACTTGGTGCACCCGTCACTCAATCCTTCCCTTCAACATTTCCCGCCTTCCTTGTTGGTTGAAAGCTTCCTTGTGCTATGTTTGGAGCAAATGTGGCCGACGGTGAAAATAGGGTTAGGGCCAGCTATTAGGCTCTGATACCATGATAGAAATTGAGCATCTCAATTCTATTAGATGAATACCAATGGTATATAGTACAATACAACTCTAAAAGTAAGGGGCCAATAGGTCTAATGGGCCATATATATACATAAAAGAAACAACAAAGTGCAACAATTGGTGAAGTGCTGAATGCTAATGCTGACTTATGAAACTCAGTAGAAGGGCTCTTGTATTTTTGCATGTACCGCACATCGCCAGTGCATTACACATTTACACCGCTCGAATGAGCCATACCCCTGCCTACCCCCACACTGCTTCTGCGAAGTTAGCTTCAACCCCATCATGATGAGCAACCTATTTTCTTGTCCTGAGGCCATCCAAATTCTTCCAAGAATGACAATATCACACCGTTGGACCAACCAAAACCAGTCTGTGAAAAGACGTCCATGAACTCAAATTAGAATAAAAGATAACGATTGGATGAATGATAGGCGATCATGGTTTTCTGGTTAGGCTCACAATATTACACCCTCAGTAATTAGAACTTAGAAGATAACAAAGTGTAATTTGTATAAGATTGCCATTTATCAAGGAGTAGAAACATGCTCATCATCATGGGTGAGCACAAGTGGAAGGTCTTTTACTTTGATTTATAAGTTTATAAATATAACCATACCTGGGGTTTGTATTCACCGCCTCCTCCAGATTTTCCACAGGTCTCCACGTCGTACTTCTCATGCATCGTGCCAGTTGATTTGTAGGCAGCGTAGTTTGTTCTCACCCACCTCGTAGCAATGTTCTCAGCGAGTTTCCTTGCCACAGCCGAACCAGAATTCAACAATCCCTCAGCTATCAGATGTTGCAATGGAGCCCATCCATTTGGAAAATCCCTGTTCAATTATTAGCACGCCTATTGTGAAAAAAAGGGAGATCAATAATATATTGTACTAATTACACTAAGTAGAGTTTTATCATCGTTAGTATCCATTTCAGTGAACTAACCATTGTTGCCCTGTATTTGATAACGAAGTTGCTATTCCTGCAGGATGGAGTAATCCTGATGTCTGAAGGCTTCTCGTGACCCTCACTGATTTTGCGTCATTGACAAATCGTGCCAAGCCTGGTTAAGTTTCAGACAATCATACTCAATGACATGCAATAAAAGGGTAAAAGATCAGAAAAGCAAGAGTTTCAGATGCAATTGTTGTTGCTCTAGTACTAAGAACGGTTTGATAAGTTATGTCAAGGCAAGATTAGCAGTTGAGGTAGAAGATGTCAGCTTATCCAACTGCTTGTAAGGCTGTAATGTGGTACTTGCACAAGAAAAATACCTTCGGTGCCCATATGTATTAAGAGTGCTCAGGAGATCTCTCCTAGATAACTTGCTTTCATTTGCTTTCCAGATCCAATGAAAGCAAATAATTGGTAGAAACCGAATCCGTACGTTATGCATTAGGACAAACATGTTGCTGGATGAAATATTTGCCTACAATGACCATACAGTTTCTAATCCTTTAATAGCTAAGTTCATTTCACGGAATACTCATATTAGTCTGCATAAAAAGAACTTTAGAGCAAGACATATGAGTTATGACAAACTTGTAGCTAGATATTATAGCTTTTTTATACTCTCAGAATAAATGATTGCACCCCTAGGCATTAGAAAACAAACACATAAAAGAGTACAGGACGCACCTGAATGATGTGCATTTAACCACAAAGGTATGAAGTTAGAAGCAAAGATGTTGTGGTTCTGTGAGTTAGATTTCCACTGGTAGACTCCCTGGAATAACAATATGTATCAAGTTAATACCATCAGAAAGTGTTTACCACAATTGGATATGATTATGAGAGATCAAGCTGCTATCCTTCATGAACACCTGGCAGTTTCCATCAGTAGGAAGCCAGTAGTCAAGCCACTGTTCCATCTCAGAGTTCCACAAAATAGACTCAATTGCAATATGGCGTGCTTTTGAAGCCTCTGAAAATGTTTCTGCGGTTGCATTCTCTCCAATGAGTTCAGCAAAGACTGCTATGTCTCGTTCCATCTACAATGTGTATAAAGGTAAGGACTGTGTCACATTTCCAAACATTATTGACTTGAACCAATTCAGAGCTTTTTCTCCCAACAAGCCTCCTAGCTATTGTGAACTATTGAACAAGTGAACTAAATACATTGCAAACCTGACACATCCAAATCATGCTAAATTTATAAATCATTCAACTTTGGAATTTGAATATCATGGCAAGTTCCATTGCTTACCTTGAATATGAATGCGTTCAGATCCACAGGTATAATGAAAGTTGTTGTCAACGTTGTCATGTCAGTAGAATCCCTGCACAAAACAGTGAAATCATTAGAAACAACATGTGGTACACAATGTACATTTCGTATCATTGGAGCTCCTAAAGTTTTCTTTTGGCAGTACATGTCTTAATCAAAGGAAGAACCAGCAATCATTTTTTATTGAACATCCAACCTCATCCATCGAGAGCTAAAATCCCATCCTGATTCAGCTGTTGAAGCAATTTGGTGGTATAATTCTTCCTTAGCGGTTGTAGAAGTAAGCTTTGAAGCCAGTTCATCATCCTAAAGACAGAACAGACTGTAGTTAGTTCATCCTTGGCACGGCAAAACATCCACTGTGATCAGCATAGTTAGCAACATAGCCAAAGTTAAAGACTTTACGATTGTTGCACTTTCTGGCCTAGGTTTGTTCCACATAGCCTGGTAACGGCTCAAATTATGTACCCGTCCTTGATTGTCCATTATTGCCACATTGTGAACCTCTGCATGACAGAATCATCGTAAAGGGAGATTGTATTTAATCATGTGAAAATGTAAAAACAATGCTGAAAAATGGCTTTATCGTCTGCTACCTGACATCCAGAAGCTATGCTCTTTCAGCAGAGAGGGGAATGCTTTCCTCACAAAGCCCAAATCACTTGTTGCCGTGTATATATCTAAAACCATCGAGCTTAAAAGTGGCGGTTCGCTGCACAGAAAAGGCATGTATCAGATGATGATCGTACAATAATATACAGCATGTACAAGTTATCTGTACTGCCTCGGTAGTATGTAGTATGACTCCAACAATCCATCTAGTTTTCATTAATCAAGGTCTGGTGACCTTCACATAAAGGTATGAACTTCCGTAGCAGCGGATATATGATATGGTAGAAATGGTAGTTCGTGCTGTAAACACAAACCAAACAGCATGGTACTGCAGAGATAATTGTCACCTTCGATTAGTGTAATACGATCTTGCACCGTTCAGCACAAAACCATACTTCTCCACAAGGTATACAAGATTAAGCACAATGTCTTTCGCCGTGTCGTACATTTTGCTCACCAGTAAGCCTCTGCATCAAGCCACCAAGCACACATACCATAAGAAACAAAAAACAAGTACCTTTCATCTAAGGACGAGGTAGAATCGTAGAAATCAAGATCTGCAGCATTTGCTGTGCGAGTCACTGTAACATTGTCCGGCCCCACGAAAATCCTACGACAAGAACTGAACTCTGAGAACTGCAGCAATTTCCTCTAGAAGGAATCTAGGACAGATCAGCCTGGGCTTTGTGAACGCCATCATCGATCAACAACCCCGTTTTGGAATAAATTTAATGGCACGGCCGCCGCAGCGCCGGTCAGCAAAGCACCACCACGGCACCACCCATAAAAAATTCAGCCGCCCCCAGTGTGTGGACGTTGCCATAGATACGCGACAAGGCTGAACAGAACAAACATATGGAAAACGAAGCGTACGACGCAGGAACAGACAAGTGAACTTTGGGAGGTTCCGACATTCGCCCGAAACCACCGAAACCGCTACCTAAGTGCGAGAACATGTGGTCTACAATTCGTGTAAGGGCATCTGTAGTGTATATAACCCAAGGGGTCTTAAGGTGGATCCCATCTAAACCTTAAGGCTGACTCCATAGTGTATATAACCCAAGGGACCCTAAGACGATCCCACTTAGCAGATAAAGAGAAATTATATTTTAATGCTTATGGCCAGGTCTTTAGCTTGAGAACCAGCCTTAAGCTTTTTTTGCTTATAGCCTGCTTAAGGTCACCCCTGTAATGTATAAGGTTGACCTTAAAATGGCTTAAGACCCTCTATTTTCATACACTACAGATGCGCTAAGCCTGAATTCGTCAATTATATCTCCCCCCAAAAAAAAGATAAATCAATTATACGTGATTTAGTACTGTTTGATGTCAGTGACGAGGAGTGTGCAACCAAATAATGAAGCAAAGCGGAAGGGAGCGGAGACGGAGGTGTACGGACCTGATGACCCAGTATGAGTCCCAGTAGTAGACCTCTCGGAACCTGGAGCCCGGCACGACCACCCTGCCGGGCAGAGGCAGCAACGTGTGCCTCTCCGGCCGCACCGCAACGGCCGGAGCCACGCGCCGCACCAAGTCCTTCCACAGCGCGTGCACCTCCAGCGCCCACGCCCGCGCCTCGGCGCTCTCCACCTTGGGCAGGAACCCGCGCGGCTCGGCGTCGAAGTCCGGCAGGTCGGCCGCCATGAGGTCGGACCCGGCCGGCTCGAAGTACCGCGCAAGGAACGCCTCCAGCTCTTCCCGCGACGGCTTCGGGCGCGGCAGCGCCGCGAGCGCGGCCGCCGCCGTGCCCTGGTCGGCGGCGAGCGGCAGGTCGACATAGAGCTTGGGGTCGAAGTCGCGCGGCCCCAGCGCGCGCAGCGCCACCGACTGCACCCGCTGGAGTAGCCCGAGCAGAGCTTGGGCCCCCTCGTCGGACCCACCGCCGGCGGCGGAGGCTGTAGGCACCATATGGATCGCACAGAAGAAGGGGTGGAACAGAACGAAAAGGAGAAGGTGGCGATGGTGCGGAAGAAGAAACATTTGATGGGGGTTTTATTGTCGAGTTGGTGGGGGTAGGACGCTGCCTGACGTGCTGGGAGGGTTCGACGGTTACGGCGTACAGGAAGACGACGATAGCGCGGCGCCTCTCCCCTCCCGCGGTTGGCTGCTGGAAACCGGTCGGGAAAAATATCATGCTCTATTCTCCTTAGTTGTACCCCTATGTAACCTTCGTACAGGTGGCACCTAGCAAATTTTTCTGGAATCTAGTATCGTAAGTCCTAACAACCCGTTTGTTTGGACTTTGGGCTTTGATTTTCGACTTATTTTTACTATCTTTAAATTTTGTCTTTTTGTTTTTTTGGATTTTTTTAAGTTTTTTTGCCGATTCTTTTTTCTCGTATTCATTTGCATTATATATACTAGGCTAACCCGTTTTTTCTATTTTAAATTTTTTAATTTTAATTATACCAAATAAGACACCATCAGCTATAGTGTAATTTCAGCCAGCTACAGTAAAAATTTAGCCATAAGCTATAAAAAAATCAGCCCAACCGAGCACCACCTAATTTTAATTTTGGCTCCTTTAGTAACCACAGAACTAGCGACAGATGATACGTGTCATCTACTAAATTCCCACGGTATGGCAGGTTGGACACGCCGCGGTAGCGAGCTCTAGCTCAGTAGGTGATGATCGTGTGCAGCAGGTGGAGATCTACCGCGTCTAACAGGCTCATATGCACCTGCCGCACTAGCAGCCACAACAAGAGGAAATTAATACATACACTAATACATGCTTACACTAATGCATACTTAAGTACTAATACTAATGCATTAATGTATGCTTACACTAATAAATGCTTACGTTAAGTACTAATACTAATGCATGCTTATACTAATACATGCTTATGTTAAGTTCTAATACATGCTAGGTCAATGCTATGCTTACATCCTACCAAACACTACCACAGCTGCAACTAGCTGCCGAGCTTGGCTAGCTTGGCAGGTGGTACCGTGGTGTCCCTAACCTACGGTGATGTGGGAGCTCAACAGGTGATGCATGGCAGCTGCCATTGCTTTCGCGGTCGTCGAGGGGGCAAAAATTAAAAATTCATGTGCTGGGAACCAAATTTAGAGTGAAAAAAATGCTACTATGCCACATATTCAATCGGGTCCCTCCTAGTAGATGCCACCTATCTCCACCAATTTCAAAGCATTTCTGAGTCTTTCTTCTTCCCCAAATATGTTCCAACCTCATCCTTGCCGCCATTCCTTTGTAGCACCATCATTCTTGCTATCCCCCACACCCACGCCATTGCTTATCATCGCCACCTCTAGGACATCGTTATGGCCGTGGCCATGCAGGACGAGAACATAGTTGAGGAGCAGATGCGCGAAGCCCAGCAAGCTCAAGCGTTGCATGGCTATCAATGGGCTTGCTATTGTACTTAGTGACAGCGGCAACCTGCTATTCAATCACTGGTGGTTCTTGAAACAAACTAAAAATTTGCAAAATTTTGAATCTTCTTGAATTTCAGTTGAATTCATTTTTCTTTACCAATTCGGCAATTCCCTACCATTTTTTCACTTTCCTTTCTTGGCTTTGCACTTTCTTTGGCTAATGGAGCTCTTCCACTCCGCGCCGTCTCCGTTGTTCCTTCCCTCCACCCAGCCGAAGGCCAAATTCAGATCTTTTTCAGTTCATTAAAGCTGTACGAGTCCACAAATTTCTGAGTCAATTAGTTGATTGCTTTGCTAGCAACAGTAAATCCTCTTGGATCGAGTGTGGTTCCTTTCTTTTTGCATGGCCGCAGTCGCCACTCTTCTCTCTGAGCCGCTGCAGATTGTAGAAGTTTTAAGGCTGCCGCTTCCCTCTGAGCCGCCATCCCGAGTTTTAAGGTCGTCACACTTCCTTTTTGCGCCCGCTATCTCGAACTTTGATCTACGCCACCATGCTTTATGTGCTGCTACATGACCCCAGATGGAGATCTTTTGTGACTCGACACAATTTTCCAAGAACTGCACACTACGACGACATATTCAAGACTTAGACTTTGGATTTTACCTATTTTAGTGCCAACTCTTTCAAATACAATACTATTGCACACGCCTTGCATTTGAAGGAGGTGTTAAGGATAAAAGGGTATTTGTGATATTTTCTAGTTTCTAGGGTTCAGCCTTATGTGTCCTATGTACTCTATATATAGCCCTTTGGGGTTGAGATCAATATATCTAACCTTTATGCGTTCATCCTTCCACGCATCTAACATAAGTGTTATCACAGAAGAATGGAATACTATATAAATCTAACCCAAAGTCCCTGAGAGTAAATAGGATTTAAAGAATCTGAGAACACCTACGGAAGCAGCTACATACTCAGCCTCAGCCATGACCACTTGTAGGACCAAATGGTAACAGAGGGGGTGAAAAGTGCCTCACAAAAATTTTCTCAAGTACTCTCAAACTCTTCACTCCAGTAACAACAAAGCTATAAAGATCAAAGTTGAAAGCCAAACCCAAAGCAACAACATCAAGAACCGAAGAGAGAACAATTTCAGCAGTAGAGCGGTCTGACGGATGGCAGCACGGCAGTCTAATCGGCGGTACCACAATGGTCTGATTAACAGGAAGATTGCGGTCTGACCGGCTAGCAGTATGACCAGGCCAAGAAGTGGTATGACTGCTCTCCTGTTCCTAGAACAGAAGATCAGCCTAAATTCAATCCACTTTCGGTGCAACTCCAAAAATACATAGCCAAATGAGATCAAACTTTACATAAATCTTACTTAGGGTTTTAGAAACCTATTTCATCCAAGAATCGCTTGAATCCTTGTCAAAGTTTAGACTTTTTCTAAGATTAAGCAAAGTTGCACTAAAACTAGGCAAAAACCAAAAACTCGGAACATGACTTGCTCGTAGGTAGAGAATGGCCAAAGTGGCTCTAGATGTATTCCCACATGTCACAGCAAGCAAAAACTTCCAAAGATTTGAAGCAAAAACTTGAGATCAAGAAATTTCAAGATTAGGCTAAAACCAAGCAAAACCGGGCAACTTCGAAATTCTTCAAGACTTGGTGCCTAAATAGATGGGATTTGATCTCCATGAGTCATCTCTATCACTTGTACATTCTTGGCACACAACAAAATCAAGAAAAGGATAGAAGAGAGCAAAATCAACAAGAACAAGAGCAAACCAAGAAAAACAAGGAGGCATTAAGTGAGATGAACAAAGTTGATATATTGCTACTTGAGGATGAAGATTTTATAGCCACTCCACCTGGAGAATAAGAGAGCACAGCACAATACTCACTCTTCTCTAACCCTAACCCTAGAACACAAGGTTGGAATGATGGATTGTAGGATGGTTTTCTTACAAGCTTTCATCCCAACCCGTTAAATAGATGAGGCAACTAGCTAACATCTAACCCTAATGGATATAATCCATTATCACATATGGGGGAACCCATTAACCTCACACATTACAAGTTTTACTCACACGCTTAACTCGTGCACGTTTTTCAAAGTACATGAGTCTGAATCGGCTAAGTCTTTATCCTTGATCCACTTGATCATCTCAGCTTCTTCTTAACCTAAACAGTTTTTCCAAGTGTCGTGGTTTTGACCTTACGTTTTTGTTCAATATTTGGCTAATTACCAAAATACTGGCACCGTGACTCGATCTTTATCTTCCATTGCAACCAATCACCATACTCGCCGTGTGTAGATGTACCAATGGTTTGCCACGCGTCGGCAAGTCTCTCTCGTTTCGGTTTTACCAGACCACCTCACTTGGACCGATCAAGCCACTTGGTACCCTCGTCACTCAATCCTCTACCTTCAACATTTTCCGCCTTCCTTGTGCTATGTTTGAGCTCAACCATCTCATCTGGCATTTTTTATTGTTTTGAGCCTTGGGTCCTCCATAAGCGTAGCACCGATCCTTGTCGTTAACTATGATTGATTCTAAAGCTTTCTGCATATTCAAAAACAAAGAAATCGTTTTTGGATACAAGTTCTTCACTACTTGACTCATGTTAGCTAAAACATGTTTCATGCAACATGAATGCACTAACCAAACATATATAAAATCATCCTAAAACCAAATTTGCAAAAATCCGAAATCAAATTTTCAGGGCTGGTCTGGCCACCAACCAGAGGCTGATTGGACTGATCACACTCAGCGCAACATGCCTACTCTGGAAAATTTCAACCAACAACAAAACAGCAATCATACCGACCGATGATCTGATCGGCGAAGTCATATTGCCCGGTGCGGTCTTACCGACAACAAGCCAACTGTCAAACCGATGGTTAGCCAGCGGACAGACCGATTTGTCTAACAACAAACCTGACCAAAGTGCAAAGTTTGCAAAATTCAAATTCTAGCTCCATGAACTTGGAAATGGTTCATCACAATGCTATTCTAGACCTTCTTACATGGTCCTTCAACTGTGCATATCATTGTGACCATGGCTCAACTAGCGTCTAGACATTATTTCTCTCAAAATTCTCTAGTTTCTCATGCATGACATTGATCCAAGTCTTATCAGTAAGCGCATACGTGACATCACGGGGCTCAAAGAAAATAATAAAAGTAGGATGAGCATGTAAGTCAGGAGATATGAACTTGAAGCGAGTGACTCATTCATGAAGACCTCCAATGATCTAATCTGGAGGATTTCGTCACTGGAGATGTTGAGGTATTTCTGAAGTTTACGGTATAGATTACGGAGAGATAGATACTCACTTGCGATTTTAGCTGGTACAGATATTGGGTTTTTAACGTGTAGATCGTTTAACTTGTAGACCCCGTCTTGAAAAAATAACCCGTTTGAAAGTTAGGTACTATAGCACCAACAAGCTCGACCCGATCATGAGGGCTTCAAGACCTTGAGGTCGAATATGTTTGGCCCGGCCTGATTACCGATCTGAAGCAAATCCCTGAAGCCCCGGGTGACACAAAGCGCGATCCTCTCGGCCTTCCTCTCAAGAAGGGCGTTCGTGGCGACCGTGGTGCCCATCCGAATCCACTCGATCCTGCCGGTTGGAATCTTGGATGACGGGGGGATCTTCTCGCCGGAGAACTCATCCATGGTCCTCCTGATCCCTTCAATGGGGGCGGCGTCGTAGTTGGACGGGTCGATAGACACAGGAGCTTCATTACGTAGAGCCTTCTGGCCTCCCGGGCAGGGGCAAATCTACAATAGTTCATGGGTGTTCAGCTGAACACCCAAAATTTTTGACAAAAAACCTAGTATATATGAGGTATATTACATATGTATATATAAAACTAGGTCAGTTTAACTGTTTCGGGTCACAAATCTACCGACCGGCCCGAGGGAACCTGCGTCGGTGCGTCCACGTGCGCGTGAAGCCAGCCCAGCCCATTCCCCCGGCGCGTGAAGCCTGCTCCCCCGGCCCCCATTCCCCCGGTCCCCAAATACCCAATGCCTGCCCGAGCGGCCGACCCGACGCAGTCACGCGGCGACGCAATCAACCCTAACCCTAGCGGCGACTCGGCGCCGACCGCGCCTTCGCTCCGGCGCTCCGCCCTTCGCCTCGCATCCTCCGCCCTCCGCCTCCGCTCCGCCTCGTCGCCTCCACCCTCCGCCTCCGCTCCGCCTCGCCGCCGCCGCCCTCCGCTTCGCCGACGACAGCGCCTCGCCGCCTCCCTCCGCCCTCCGGGCTTTGGCTAGATCTGGGCTCTCCGGGACTCCGCCGCTCCGGCGCTACGCTCCGCCGCAGTCCACGACCGGCGACCCGTGACCGCCCCAAGTGCGCCTTCGGCCATCCGCTCCGCGCCTCCGCCGGCAGCCCGGCACCGCGGACCCATCATTCTCTGTCCCAGGTCAATTAAATCCTGTGTGATGCCATTTACTAAATCTGATTAGGGGCTCCCTACTTAACGCATACAACACATGCCGGTAATTCGTTTTTTGTGCAAATGTTACAGATCGAAAATGAGTACGGGAATATACAAAAGATCGCGTAACAGACGGTGACAAATACCTCGAATGGGCGGCTCAAATGGCCGTTAGCACAACAATCGGAGTTTTGTGGATGATGTGCAAGCAATCTTCAACTCCGGGTGAAGTGGTAACTTTCTGACCAAATTTGTGGTGAAAACCTATAATAAGTTGTTAAATGGATTGTAATTTATTTAAAATCTCAGTACTGTCACAAAACCAGCCATAAAATGTTATATTCAAAATTGAAAGAACATCAGATCTCTTAGAAATGACAAAAGGCTCCAGGTTCTAAAAAGAGTTGTATTACTTTGGTTTGGTTCAGTCTTCTAATTTGTGCCTTGCTCTCATTAGATCCCTACTTGCAACGGAAGGCACTGTGAGGACACATGGAAGATGCGTGACAAAAATAAGCCTCGCCTGTGGACTGAGAATTGGACTGCACAGTAACAGTAAGTTCAAGTAATCATGCTCTAACATTCTACTTGTTTGCCAAAATTTTTGCCGGCATTGCTACTTAAGGAAATGCAAAGTATGAAGAATGGAATGGAATATGTACCACTGGTAATAAGAAATTTACTGCTTTGGTTAACTTATGGTCATCCAAACATGTTATTGAATATTTCTAGTGTGTGGTTACCAATTATATTTATACAACATCTTAACCGTGAATCGTATGGTAATTGAATGTGGATATATGAAGATAAAAACCTTTGCCTTTTTTAATATTTGTTTTGTAATTTCTTTATATTATTTGACATGTTATCCCTAGTACGAACAATTATATGTTAACTATTACTACTATAGATCTTTATATTTTATACTGAAAAATATTTTTACAACTTCGAATACCTATTCTAAAATTCCTGCGTCCGCCACTGCTCCCGGGAACCTCGGTGTAGATGTCGGTGAACGTGCCGCCCCTGTCAATGGAGAACCTAAACTTGTCCACGCTGCCCATCCTTCTTCGCCGCTTCTGTAATCGACAGATGTTGAGTTTGAGCCGCTATGAGAAGAACTCAAGGACCGTAGTGGACAGCAGCAACACGAGGAGGAGAAGTTAATTAGACCTTAGTGCTTCGGTGGAAGAACCGCGGCGGCGGACGGCGGCGCTGGAGGGGCTGGCACCTGGGAGGGATGATGGATGGCTGAACCAACCTGCCTGTATAGGTGGCCAGAGGCAGACGCTTGGAGGCTTGGAGCGAGCCAGAGGAGAAGCGGAAGACGCAGCTTTGAGCTCAATCTACCGTCTACTTCTACAACAGTTCTGCTGGTTTTCCCCCCTGGGAACTGGTTCGTGGCTGCTGGATGTTCAGAGATGACAAGGGGATGTTCGTGGCTGCTAGAAACTGGTCCATTGAACAAACCTTGGATGCCTTATCCGCGGGAGCAGAAGCGCTTCGGTATGGGCTCGTGCTAGCAATGGAGATTGGTTGCAAGTTTGCAACCGTATCGTTGCGGGATCAGATTCCATGGAGGTGTACGTAGAGACCATGCAGGGTGATAATCGGGTAAGAAACACTGCTACTCCGTGTTTTGCAAATAGATTCAGAAAAAAAAAGCTAGTTTAGTCACCATGGACACTTCGGTTCTCGATCTTGTATTTTGAGTATTTTGATGAGTATCGAATAACGCCCCGCTCGGTTAAGCTGAAAAAGCTGTGATTTATGGCTGAAATTGTACTGTAGCGGCTAAAATTTCACTGTAGCTGAAGGTGACTTATTTGGCGTAATTAAATTTAAAAATAGAAAAAATATGCTAGCTCATCACGGACAACACAAACGAATACAGGAAAAATAAGCCTGAAGCTGAAACTGAAATGAGCAGAGCCATATATATGGCTTTACTATTTATATTTAATTAAGGCTAAAAGACCTTGTAGTTGTAAGTTTTCATAGATTGTTATCCAAGTATCTTGGTTGAAGAAACACAGTGTATATTACCCGGCCGAATAACCACTCAAAGAACCTATGAACTACTAGTATAGTGCCCGTGCTAACGCTACGGCGGCATTTCAGGGATGCACATGAAAACAACCAAATGACGATATTTTTTTCATAGTTTAAGTTTCACGCAATTGTATATCACCATGTATATAATCTGGAAAACACTCATGTATATCACCGAGTGAGTTCAGAGAGGGATTTCTGGACATGATTGTCGATAGCCAAATCTAACAGCGGATTGTATCTGATGTATCTGGTGCATTGTCTCTCGTATCAGCTGCTGGATTAGACAATGGATGGAATCAGTTCATGCCGTACTTAGTTGTAAAACACCGGAATAAGCTCAGGCGACAGACTGATGGCACAAAACTGCAGCGCCTCAATACACGTACGCCTAATTGGAACGAGGTGCTGAAGCCATAGAGGCGCGGTGGAGCAATAAGTTACTGGATACATCATACATACCGCCAGTCCACAACAAAATGCCTATATCAGGCTGTACATCTTGACCGCTGCCAGCCCGCCTGCCCTTTTCTGTGAGAAAGGATGCAGAATTTGATAGAAACCACCAGCTTCCAGGATTCCCAGGAAGAACATCTGCCATCCCAAAAATAATTCAGTTGTTCCAAATATCCTCAATTAACATTGCTACTTGTGGACTCGAGTCTCACAGTATAATCTTGTTGGTTATCCATGGTTGGAGCCTGCAGCTGTAGGTTCACCCACATCTGATGGCTGTTGGTTGAGTGCCTATATAACTATATTTGAGTTATGCCAAATTCATGTTATGCACCAACCGGAAAGGTCCAACATGGATCCATTCCTCGTATCATATTATTCCCAGTTCACGCCACCGCTGCTTGTACCTTGATGGCCTCGGCCACTCCCGCGCGGTCGAGGTCCCCCGCTGCGTGCGCCGCGTCCGCCCCGTCGTGCGGCGTCCTCCCCGCCGCACTGCGCCGCCGCGCCGCGTCCGCCCCGCCGTGCGGCGTCCTCCCCGCCGCACTGCGCCGCCGCGCCGCGTCCACTGCATATTGTGGGAGGGGTACCTGCTCGGCTGCTTCAGAATTTCGTTTTATAAAAATGTTTGCAAATAAAACTACATCCACTCAAAGTTAATAAACCAAGTATACTCTCTCCCTTTGTTGATCTGTGCAAGTAGTAAGTTATGGTTTCCCTTGTGATTTGCTGAGTACGGGGTTGGAGTACTCAGGCTTGCAAAATTTCACAAATACCAGAAGAAAAGAAGGCAATTCAAGATTTCGTGTTAGGGTTGCGACCGCACTCAGGCTTTCCTGTGGTGCTTTTGCGATTCTTCTGCATGTAAGTACTGCTGGGCTTGTGCGCCCGTTTTATTGTTAAAAATTGACCGTTAGGTCTTATTTCAATCAAGCTAACTCTTCTTAAATGTTCGTAAGCAGGTATGATACTTGTTCGGTCCGTAACCAAACTCTTGGGTGGTTGCGGATTAGTAACGCTCCTGTTCCTCCCAGAAACGGGGACGTTACAAGAGAGATGTTTACTGTCCTGATTTCAACCAAGACTGATTTAGGGTCCATCAAATTGGGATGGGTTGGTTAAGGCGCCGTCTAAAAGTGATATGGCTTTTGATTAATTATGAGAATAATAATGTAGCTTTTTGACTTATTACAAAAGAGATTGAAAGAGTAAAAAAATACTAACGTAAAAAAGCCACTCTATTTAAAACGGTCATGCAGTGATACCTACAAACAAAACCACTTTAAAATACTACTTCGTTTAAAAATCGGCTTTTAAAAATAAGAAGTCATAAGCTGTTTCTCGCTACATAAGCTGTTTCTCGCTAAGTAGCAAGAGTTTAGCCCTGCTTCCTGGCGATCTTATCCCTGAGTTGGTTAGACCAAACACTGGGGACTTCAGAATCAGGCATAACAGCAGACAAAAAACAGCCAGCATACAGAAAAGAGCGTAATTAGTTTTTAAATATAGTCTATTTAAAACAAAATCTATAAGTCAATTACAATAAACATTATCCTAACTTCATCTATATCGACTAAAATCGTACATATCTTTCTCCATACTCTCTCCCGTAAACACACATAATTCAAAATCATAAACCAAGTACCATAAGTCACAGCACAAAAGATTGATTCACAGTCGCATTCAGACAGAATAGTCGGATCCAAACTTCACACAAGCAGCTACTACAACAACTTCAGGAATTTAAAGCGACTGGGGGCGACATCGGAACTGAACTGAATCCACAAGGTTCGGTGACATCCCAAGCCAAACTGACGACGACGATCGCTCCACTACTACTACCGCACCAGGTGCTGGCCCTTATTTGATTACCGGCATTGCCCCTCTTTCTTTCTTAGGCGGCGATGTGCTTCGCGATGTTGCTCTGGAGCTCCTCCTTCCTGGCACCGACGACGGTGTCGACCGTCTCGCCATCCTTGATGAGCAGAAAGGTCGGCATCGCCTGAACGGAGTACTTCTCGGCAACTTCCTGTTGAATTAAGGAAACGACGTTAGTTCACTGTCACAGGGGGACGTGTTTTGGAGGAGTGTGGCAACTGTGCTCACCTTCAGCTCGTCAACATCAACCTTCAGGAAGGTGGCGCCGGGGAACTTCTTGGCGTACTCAGCGAAGACTGGGGCGATGAAGCGGCAAGGACCGCACCAGGAAGCAGTGAAGTCAATGATCACCTGTACAACAGAGAACGATTCCAGAAAATCGTTAGGTCGAGTGAACATGACAGGAATAGAACATGGTCAATTGTACAGTCAAGAAGAACGACGACAACTTCAGAGTGACGACAAGTACCAATTCTAGAGTCATAAGCATGTGACAAGATCAAGAACCACCAGTTAATAATTGAATTGAATGGACAGCAAGCATAATAGCATATCGGCCTACTAACTACTCTCTGGCAACATTCTTGGGTTTCATGTCCCAAATCCCACGCCACACAGCACAAGAAACCAAAAAGGGTTACACCTGAAGAATTCGGGATTGGTTTAACAGACCAGAATTTTATCCCACTTCAACATGATTTCCTATTTTCTAACAGCGCTGAATTTTATCCCAACGTACCAGTCCTCCCCGCCGCACTGCGCCGCCGCGCCGCGTCCGCCGCGCCGTGCGGCGTCCTCCCCGCCGCACTGCGCCGCCGCGCCGCGTCCACTGCGTGCTCAAAGTACTTTTTTTTCTTACCTCAAAGTACTCAATTAGTTTTGAGGAATTATGGCCCAGCGGACCAATGTATATCTCTTCTCCTCCTCTCTTCATTAGGAAAAGCTGTAATTTATACATAGATGACAAAAAATAGTACTTTTTTTTCTTACTTCACAATGACACGGATAAAACTTGCACTCGTTTGGGGGAAAAGGGAGTATCAGTATCCAGTAGTTTGAGCAAAATGTTATTAAAAATCCAAAATTTGAATGTACCAACAGAAAGAAACAACTGAAAATATTGGAATATCCAGTAAATCAAAGGGTTACAATAACCAAGACAATCATAGATATATTATGGCCATTGGCCACTATCCACATCATTAACAAAGTTAAATATAGAATTGATGGGGATCTTTCACAAATCGCAATGTTCCAGATAGAGGCCACCGCAGTCACATAGATATCCCTCCTGCAGCAACAATCAAGGGCCCAGTGGCAAGAGTTAGAAGTGCTATTTGCCAACAATTGATCAAACCAACAATGAGACCACCAACGAATGTAGCCATATTGTGTATGTAGTTCCCAACCTATAAAGGCACTCCGTTGTTAGAACACACCAAAATTGAGGAAGTTCATGCTACTAAATATAACTCCTGAGCAATAAAAACATAATTTACTCTGAACTCACTTTCTCACTAATAGCTGACTGAATGAGCAATACATCGCTCAGCACTTGACTAACTATATCACCATTGTTTCCATATGTGTCAAAGAAGCTCATGTCTTGATTTAGCAAGACCTGAATATATTTTGATCTTATGACGGCAGTCTGCCGTTCCCCAGTGAGAATCCAGCTCTTGTTTCTTAATACTTGGGGTAGAAGACTTGAAATTTCCACCAGGATTATCCTTATGTGGCTGCTACAGTAAAAACAGCCTAAAAGTCTCTTGTTTATGCACCAACCATAGATTAAAGGACCAATTGCAAATATATAGTGGCCAGTCAAATTCCATAGCATTCAATGCTACTCCAGCCCACAGGTCAATTTTCATGCCCAATAAGTGAATCAAAAGAGAAAGGTACTGCTCCAAGAAAAAATAACCACAAATACACACATAGTACATAGCTTTTCTCTTTCTTTCTGAGCAGTTGACTTTATGCAATGGTAGGTTTGAGCAAAATAAGACGCACTAATATCAGACAGAGTATTGGTAATTAAGCAAACTTAAATGGGTTTCTCAGATAAATACACTGTAAGATATGCCAAATGCTTACATGTGTTTCTCGAGTAAATACAATGCCTCCATCCCAAAGCAGCACACAGGTACCATTTCAGGCAATTTTTCCTTTGAAGTGCTAGCACATCTGTGCAAAGACACGTTAGAAACTGACATGCTTATTTATTCTAGTAGTCAACAAACATCCACATGTTGGAGGAAAAATAAAGAACTCACTCTGAACTTTTGGACGTGTTCATTTGTTCAACCGTTGATACTCTCTTGTGTTTTGATTTGCAATCTGGACAGAAATAATCAGTAATTTCTAAATCCTACAAAAGGAATGCTCAATCGGGCATGCCTATTCATAGAAGCATTACATATAGATATCAAGCAATAGGACTTCAAGATATCAACACCAAAACAAAATGAACAAATAACCTCCATGTTATTGCATGTCCGGTCACATTCTACGTGAACCCAAATCTGACACTCATCACAACAAACCTGCCTAGATGTGCATTGCAGGTCAGTGCCTAGAACAATTAAGAGAACATAGAATATACAAATATAACATCACCAAAGCACATATCCTTCCAGGCCCTTACCCAATTTCCACCATCTGTGTGGTGCCAAATTTTCTTGCATATGCCACAGTACTGCTTTGACTGCCATAAGTGCAGGCATAATAATGTTTACACACATAAGGCACCAAAAGAAAAGAAACAAGTTAACGGAACACACAAAAGCACTTATCTCACAAGTCACAAGCCAGCCACATACCTTTTCACAATGCCTACAAAGTAACTGTTCTCCATCTTGCTTCTTTTTCTTTGAAATCTTCAATGGAAGGCGATTACCACAACTATCACAGCATGCTGCTGATTTACCAACAACCTGCAATACAGTATATTATATTGCAGCCTAACTGAGAAGTAATAAATGATACAGCTACAAGCTCAAATTTTGCAATTTCACCGCATCCAGTTACCTGAGCCTCAGATTGACACTCTTGCTCATTATTCGAACCAGTCCCCTCCTGTATGCCATCAGCGACAGAATGGTCATTGATAGACTTCTCCAGCAAGCACCCCCCATCCATTTGGAGCTCAAAAAAGCCACGCTCAGCAAGGAAAGCCTCCTCAATTGCTGCACGGAATTTTCTTGGCTTGAGCTTATACAGAGGCTGTCCCTGAAACCTGGCTGAAAATCCATCAAATGAAGAACTGATCAGCGCAGGCCATAATTACAGCAATCATCTCAAAAAATAAAAGAACAGCATACTGTGTGTTCTTTTCACTGAATTTCAACATCAAAAGGTTCCACCATTCGTGCTTTCTTCTGTTCCTTTCACTTCCTTCAAAACCCATAGCGAGAATCTGTATTTCTATATTTGAGTCTTAAGAGTGTCCAACTGAACAAACACCCTCGTGCTCCCAAGTCAGAGCAATGACACACTTGTAATTTATAGGACAATGCCAGCAAAAGAGCAACGTTGGAACCATAAATAGCACTCATGGAAACAAATCTACAGCCAGTAGGTCAAACAACAACAAATAAAAGCCCGGAACATCCCTCGTATTGGAGCGCAATTTTTATAGCCTTGCCAAAAGTTTACACCTTCAGTTAAAAAGGGCAATAATTTACTTTTAAATTTTCTGGTGGTTTCCCTAGCTAGTTGGTCCTTTACACCATGCAACAAAACTGGAGTAACTCACACAGTTGCTAAGACATCTAGTCCATCATTCCTTGTAAAGCCAAGACGGGGCCATGAAAGCGCTGAACCAAATTGGCAGCGGGGCATCACCCGCATCAACCAACCAATGACCAAAACGAGCAAGTTTTCCCCATTCCAACAAAACGACCAATGCAGTCACTCCCTCACTCTACTAACCTTAGACAAAAGGCTAAAAGCAGAGAGTACTACGCGTTAAGATGTCTCGAGTTCTTACGGTACTAAACAAACAGACGAGGACTATAGAGGAACCGCGAAATCGCGCAGAGCCCTCAAACTTCTTCTCGCAAAATTGGAGCGATCGAGCCGCTCAGCGCACTGAATTAGCAGCCTCCGCAACGAAGCCGGCACAACCCGCCGGCGCGGGTGCATTCCGCGAGCCCGGGAGGGGAGGCTGGTACTCACGATGTAGGAGAGCGCGACGTCGGGGTCGACGAAGTCGCATGCGCCGTCGTCGTCGGGGCAGGCCTCCCCCTCCTCCAGCTCGACGTCGTCCGCCATGCCCCGGAACCCCGCGGCGCCCTCCTGCAGCCCCCGCAGCGACAGCATCCGCCGCCACCACCCGACGGTGGCCCAACGGAACGGCCTCGCGGGCGTTCGCCCCCTCCGAATCGCGGGCGGAGCTGGGCCCCTCGGCGGCCGACCGGCGGGACCGAGGCACCGGAGCGGCCTCTAGGGTTTCGGGGATCGCGGGATTCGGGAGGGGGGCGGGGAGGTCGCGTTCGCTCCCTTCTCCGTCTGCCTGCTCGCGTCGCCTCGGCTTGCTCTTCCTGGCCGCCGGCGCCGCATCGCACGCGGCCGACGTTGCCCACGCCCGCCTGCGCTCGCGCTGCCGTCGACCGCGTCCGTGCCATTTTGTTGGGCTGCTCGAGGCGGAGGGAGGATGGGGGAGGCGGAGGGAGGGGAGGCGCGGGGGAGGAGGGGGGAGGCGCGGGGGAGGCGGAGGGAGGGGAGGCGCGGGGGAGGTGGGGGGAGGCGGAGGGAGGGGAGGCGCGGGGGAGGAGGGGGAGGCGCGGGGGAGGCGGAGGGGGCGGGGGAAGCGCGGGGGAGGAGGGGAGGCGCGGGGGAGGAGGGGGAGGCGGAGGGAGCGGAGGAGGCGCGGGGGAGGAGGGGGAGGCGGAGGGAGCGGAGGTAGCGCGGGGGAGGAGGGGAGGCGCGGGGGAGGCGGTTCGGGAGGCGGTGCGGGATGGGGAGGGGTACTGCACATCCATTGAAGGATGACCGTCGGATACGGTTGAGTAAGGAGAGAGAATAGAGGAGAGTTAATCTGGTGCGTATGTTTTTAAAATGATGTATTTCTAGGTGCATATTGTGGTGTGGACGTAGTTAAGCTCATGACTGTGGAGTAGGTAATTATTGGGTGGATGTAAAATAATTTGAACTGGTGGTTTATTAGTTTAGATTATTAGTTTAGATTAGATAATACCTAAACCTGCTCCCAGGTAATCTCTCCCGAGCGATGAATAGATCATGTGCTTTATCCACCCGAAACAACACGACGTTTCGCTTCAAACTCTCTGACAACAACCGCCCTATAGTTATACCACATGTTCGTCTCACACTGACAGCAACCGACAATTACCTCCCCGATCGGATATGCTATTTCCATAAGATGTCTTCCCTGATAGATAATTGGTGTCTTTTCAATGCTATTTAAAGGGTGATAATAGAAGACAAAAGGACAACAAAAAAACAACTGAACCAACCCAGATTCAAGGAGATTAAAGACAGCTCAGAGTCAAGTAAATCGAGCGAATAATAGTCTCCTATATGTTGGAAAAAAACAAAGAGATTAGGGCTAGTCTTAGACTTTTGTAAAGGCATCGTGTAATCAGTTCATAGTAATAAAAAACATCCTCATTCCCTTTCAAGGATTTTAGCATCTTTCTCATATATTTTGTAAGATGAGCAACTCAAGCGCCGATATATTTAAAAAAGCAAGTTCACACAAATTTAACCAGAAAAATTTAATGTTCTGAACGTTCTAAGAAATACATTTAGTACTCTGACTTATGATGTGCCAGACCTGCCGGTTGTTCTTAGACAATGATCGACGCTACATTGTTGCCGGACAGCGTGCGATGCTGCAGAGTTCCAACCTCAGAATTCTGGCACATCCTTCTTGATAGTGAGAATTTGAGACGAGGTTTACCAACTACCTTTGTTACAGATAAACATACTGCTGAAGCAAAAAGAAAAAAAAAATGACAGCGCAATCACTAACACCGCATTCATATTTTCAACGAGCGATCCAGTGCTGAACAGCTTCAGAGCTCCCGTAACCAAGTTTGAAGAATCCATAGCTTAAAATGGCCAAAGGTCACCCCAAAGTGACCTCCGGGCCTGAAGATGCATTGTAGGGTTCTTGCTTTGGGTGACCACTATACGCTCGAATGCGCCTTCAGATGCATCCCGTTTGGTGGCACGGCATACATCAAGCTGTACTTGCCTTCCTCTTCGAATGGGAGTGTATATAATCCGGCCCCAACCTCCTCCAAGATCAGCACGGATGGGTTGCTCTTCCTCCTCCTCTCCGCTCTCGTGGAATAAACTTAATTCTTGTGCATCTGAGGCATATGGGACCAAACTGTCCTCAACGTCAACAGAAGCCTCTTCATCTTCCTCACTTGGAAATTGTTCGTCTGAGCAAAAAGCAGCAAGCAGTAAACATGATTTTCAAAATCCTGATATAAGACAGGACCGGAGGAATAGACATGAATAGATGATTACCATAGTCAATGATAAGATCTTCTGGGTTTCTCTTGGCATGACGTTCTTTAAGTGTCTCAAATTTCATGCCATCAAGCGGCCAAGCTTCCCTAGTTCAGAGATAAGGAGGAATTGTTATAAGTCAAACACATACTTCCAGGAGCATATGATAATCTAAAACAAGACGCGCATGTGCAAATGAATGTACGGAGTGAGCGGTAATTGGATAGATCTGAACTTCAAAGTCACAAGCTCTTACTCTGGCCGCTTGCCCCTTCTTAAAGCAACATAGCAAAATTTTTCATCCTCAAAACCACGCAAAGGCGCACCCTTTGACCTCTGGAGCAAACAACAGAATCAGGGAATTAAAAAGGCTAACGACCAGTTTTTTTTGTAAATCTTGCATAAATTAGCAAAAGGAAGTGCTACAATGATCTCCTCAAAAGTGAAAAGCAAAGTTTTTAAAGCACATGAAAGTGGCAACCATCCACTACTAAAATACTGCTTTAAGATAAGCACAATTTTGAAAGAGCATAAACCTATTTTATATGAACAGCAATTAAAGAACAATCATGCAACCCATGTTCAGCATAACATTTTTTATCAGCGATTAATGAATAATTGTGATATTGTTGAATACCTCTGAGTGATTCAGATGTATGACATGTAAAATTATTTTTCAACTGTTTGAAAAGAGTGCATTCTAAAAAAAGGCATAGCATACAACACAAAAGAAAAGTCATAAGAGATGAAAAAGACAAGGCACCTTATAGGCACGCTGTGATGACGTCCTCTCCAATCTCTGAACAAAGTGGCAGTATTTATCTGAATTCTCCAGCGGACAGCGGCCATCATGGGGACACTGATATGGAGTATGAAATTAGTCTTACTCAAGAGCATAAACTAAGATTTGAGCATTTGCAGTTTGAACTCACTGGGGCAATCACAAAAGCACCATTTTTGAAGAAGGCTTCTTGAGCAACAATGCTCTTCATATTACTTGGAGCACTACCTGTGGATTTTTCACTTTTGCGGCACTTCTGGAAAGCACAAATATTATGTAAATAAATTGCTACGTAGCCAGGACAATATGTCAAATATCCGAATAGTGAATCATGTCGTGAGTAGAGCATACTCTCTTTTCCATCCAAAGGATATACGAGCGCATTTGGCTTATAATTTTTGCTCCTTGAGGAGTTCCAGGCTCTAACAATACCTAAAAAATGAATAACTTTTCTTCAGGTACAAGAGTCACAAGAACATCCCCCACAAGCACACACACGCAGAGAGAGAGAGAGAAGGGGGGATCATTATACCAAAACATCTTTTGTTAGGTCCCAAAGCTGCCTCACTATTGTTATACGGTCGTTCAAAGAAGGAATCTCCCCAAGTGCATAAGACTACACATGGAGGGAAGTTATTCAATATAGGTTGAAGCATCAGGAATTACAACAGACAACAAAGTCAATAATAATGCAGCATGATCTGAAGTAGTCTCAAAATTACATTGCCCATTCAACCACCATCATGAAACACTACATGAGTAAAGAAATCAATAGAACTTACCGATATTACAAGATCGTGCCCTCGCTCATGTTTTTCAATGTTGCGGTTCAACTCTTGGATACTATCATAGCTGTGGATAAGTGGCAACCCCTTCAGATCTATAAACATTTGCAGAGTAAACAGCATAACTATCATTCATCAGCAAGTTGCATTGATTGTAGAAAGTGGCAACCCATTCAAATCTAGAGACATTTGCAGAGTAAACAGTATAATAAACATTTATCACCAAGTATACAAATGAAAATAAAAAAACATGAACAAAGCAACCAAGTGACCAACAGTTTTGAGTGTTACATTAAGTGTCACCATGGCAATGGTAAGCAAAGGCCACTAATCCAAGTTATCTAGACAAAAGCACAAGAATGAAATTTACATTACAAAGTTTAAAATAACTTTGTGGCATATGGTTGGTGGCTCCATCATAAGGTTATGATATTATTTTGCATATCAAATTGTTACATTAAACTTAACATTCTCACATACTTGCAAGTTGCAACTCAGATGCTACTCTGAAACCACCTAGTAATCAATCGCATCATCCAATATGCATCGCACAATGTAAGCAAAAGAAAGAGCTAAGCTTACTGTCAAGAAGGCTCTGTCCTGCTCTCTGCATCTCTTTGGAGGGCTCGACCAAGTTAACCCTCCCTATTGACTTCGGCCACACTGCCCTCATTGCCCTGCATTCTTATAGCCATATAAAGCTTATGCAAACTGAAACTCTTAGAAATAGATATAAGTTAGCCATACTCACCAAAGCGCTGAGCTCGGCCCCGCTCCGAAGTCCAACACCTTGGCAGGTGCAAAGTCCGGCAACCTCCGACGAACCTGCAAAATCCACAAGTCAGTCCATGAAACATTCCAGCAGACGACTTCAACTAATTAAGGACAAAAACAACAACAACGAGGGCAGGTGATTCTTGGACCTCGCGGAGCACGCGGTGGCATGCGGCGTAGATGGCTGGCATGCGGGAGGCAACATAGGCGACCGTCTCGTCCTCGCGGTACCGAAGGCCGATATCACCGTAGGCGGACCGCACCTTCCATCGCGCGGCCCGCTGCTCGGCGCCCGCGGGTGCGCGGGGGTCATCGAGGAGCGCGCCACGGGTGGCGGCCGCGGTCAGCTCCGCGCCGGTTCCCTTGGCGCGCTCGAAGGAGGCCGAGAGCAGAAGCACCTTGCGGTTCATGTGCGCCTTGTCCTGGTCTGCGTGAGCATCGCGTTAGTCGTGCAAGTGTTAGTAGTGAGCAATTTGTCGAGCAGGTGGTGGGCGGACGGGGCGTTACCGCGGAGGTAGCGCTTGATGGCGCGGCGGAGGGAGAGGGGCACGAGGTGGATGCCCTGCGACTGCTTGGCCGCCGTGCGTAGGGTCTCCGGTGTCAGCAGCCGCGGCGCCGTCTCCGGCAGCAGTGCGGCCGCCATGTCTCTCGCGGCGGCGTTCAGAGCTGACCGCTTCTGTGTCTCTGGGTGTATGGGAGCATCAGGGTTCAGGAAATAGCGAGCAGTTAGCCAACCATACTCTGCAGCAAAATGTTATAGTGTTTTAATATTCTGCAGCAAGTTTTAACAAGTTTTGTCAAATTTCAGAAAGTTTCATAAAAAAATATTTGAATAAGTTTCGAGTTTCAGCGAATTTTACATATTTCTAGAAGTTTCTGAAAGATTTCAGAAAATTTTCAAAACTAAGTTCTAACAAGTTTCAGATTTTAAAATTTAAGCTTTAAATTTCAATCGAAAAGTTTTAAAAAGTTTTAGCAAGTTTCAATAGGTTCATCAAGTTTCAACCGAAGAATTTTAAGAAGTTTCAGAAAATTTCAACATATTTCATTAAATTTCAACCGAAAAGTTTCAAAAAGTTTTAACATATTTCATCAAGTTTCAAAAAGTTACAATAAGTTTGACAAGTTTTGATAAGTTTCAATCAAAAAGTTTCAAAAAGTGGACAGTGCTACCTCACACTGTACCATTGAAATTGTTTCCAACGGTCTCACACAAAAAAAAACAGCCATTTTCATACAAGAATATAGCTTTCTTTAACCTAGTTGGAATCACGCATTCACACGGCTATAGTTGGATCAACTGCACATAAAACATATGTGGCGTGCCAACTTCTGTAGAGCTCGGCCGCATGTTAGCAACCACCGGAATACCGGACCATTTCGTTGTTCAGTTTGACCCAACTCAGAACTCAGTTTGAGTCTGGGTTTAGGCCGACCTAGACCTGCATCTTTTGTGCTTCGGCCTTGCTCGAAAAATATTTCGGCCTATAGGCCCGACTGCCCAGGCCTGCCCCGTTAAATGCTGTGGTCTAATAGGGTGGCATGGCTTTCATGGACGTCGATGGGAGCACGCTGGCTTCAGCTTCGGCCAACGGCAAACCGCTCGCAAGGGCGAGAGGCGGCGCGTCGCGGCGATCAATGGCCGCTCCCCCGCTCGGGCAAGCACGTGGAGGCAAAGCGCCAATACCCGCAAGCAAGCGGAGGACGCGCCTCGCCATGTACAACGGTGGCAAGACCTCGTGCCCGTGCTGAGCAGACACACAGCAGCGTCAACCGCCGCGCACCATCCCGACGCGTGACGGGACGGTGGTTTTGGGATCGTGTTCCTTCGGAGAATCATCCGGAGGGTCAATCAATAAGAACACCACGAAGCTGATGGAATCACGACATAAGTTGATTACAAGTATCTTCGTCGCCGGAGACTAGTGGTGATACGAATCCATACTTCAAGTCTTCCTTTTTCATTCTCTGTTAGAGACAACCTTGGAGTACGCGTATACAACTACGATCACTAGAGATCTACTCAAATGGTGAAGGTTACGACCATGCTGTAATTGTGGACTGCAACCACTTAAAGTTTTACGACTACATTGAGTCATTACGACCACTGTCTTGTTGTTACAACCACGTTGCACGTAGACGATCCTGCTCACGAACGTCTTCGACTTCTTTCACTATGGCACTTGTAATCCACGAGTGCTACAGTACTCATAGACTTCGAGTATTCCTTCGTGTACTTGAGTCTCTTTTGCTTTTCGATGACGACGACACAAAACAATTTAGCGATAGAATAGACAATCTATTTTTTGGTGGTGTTCCAATCATCGCACATTTTTCTTGGTTTTCTTCACTATTTAAACCTAGCTTTACAAATTAGACTCGGATACACAAACCAACTCTGAAACATAAAATTCTAATTCTAAACTGACTCGAACTTGATACAAACTTTAAAACGAATTCAGCAAGATTATTTTCAATATTTTCGTTGCCATCATCTTTAGCAAGGGAGAACATTTAATAAAAGGCTAAAATTTAACTCTAAGACTACATTTTGTTTAGGGTTGAAACAGCCGAGTTAACTAACCTTAACCCAACTAGTTTAGTTTAACCTAAATTTTATACTTGATAATAAACCTTGTTAATTTAAATTACTATTTGGCTATATTAGATGGGTTAGCTGGGTTAGCATTAGAAAACAAATTTTAGGGCAGTTAGTTGTGTTGGGTTAATTTGTTCTACTAATTTAGTAGGTTAACTTAATCCTGAGTTAGGGGGTAAAAATGTTTTGACTAGGTTAAGTTAATTCTCCCTAACTTAGTGCTATTTGACGGAACCCTTAATCCATCTCTTAACCCTAAACCAAACGGACTAGTTCTGTTTATATTGGTCTCTAAAATCTGCTTTTCTACAGTACCTAGCATTCAAACGGAGTGTCCTTTCGAGACGGTATCTACTAGTCAATTGTAATAGACACTATAATAACTTTATTTATATCAACCAAAATCGTACATAAGTTTCTCTCTGTTCTATGGCTTTTCTACAATCTATTTTCATTTATAAGTTAAACTTAAAAACCGTCAGTAAAAATTAATATAAATACTCCTAATTTAAAAACGACACATACTTTCCATCTTCCTCTTCAACACCCGCACGCCTCCGCCACCAAACATCCCTTTTTGTGTGTGGTGGGGTGGGGGGGCCAAGAAAAAGACGGGAGTTTCTTTGAAGTCTAGTCAGCACTCAGCAAAACAAAAAAAAAGTGAGGTGATTGAAGTCCAAGGTAAGAAATTATTTTGTGTGACCGGTACGGACCTTCTACCTTCAATTCTTCTCATATTAGCAGCTGTGACCAGGAATATAAATACTGCTGCACAGCACTAGAGTGGTGTGAAGGGATTCGTCTCGATTCTTGACAAAAACTCGATTCTTATTCATTAACCCCAGGTACTCTTTTTCTTTCTTAGTTGTTTTAGAAGACCTTAAGTCCTTAACTCTACTCCAGAAAACAAAAGAACTTCTAATGTCTGGGTTTTATAAAGTCTAGTAACGAAAACAAAATAATCACATGGTGATTCCAGTGCAAGGAAAAGAAGGGCATTTTCAATGACCTGAGCTTCTACTGCACTTATTTTCTTTTTTTTCTCTCGAATACACAAGAAGTGTTTCATTCAATTAAGAGGGAACCAAATACAAAGCACTGAGCACAGAACAGAAAGAGAGAATTAGCAAGCTCAGAGCCCAGCTAATGAGGAAAGGAAGAAGGAAAGAAAAAGAACTAAGGGGAGCGCTAAAGCAGGTCACCGTGGGGCGACTGGAGCTGATTGATCGGCAGTATGGAACCTAAAGTGACGTCTCCCGCCAAAGCTCAAACTTGGCATTCCTGCTAGATGGTGTTCAGAAGGATGTCCAAGTCAAAGGCTGCGCCTCTAAACCATAAATTGTTATGCTCTTTCCTGATCAACCACGGAATGAGCAGGCACAGACTGTCTATTCCTTTCCTAGCATGCTTAGAGACTGACTCGCGGGCATGAAGCCAGTGGTTAACCAGTCCGCCGGTAGTGGTGAAGAAGCCAGCTGGGAAATAGTGAATCCATTTGAAAATACTGAACCAAACGACCTTGGTGGAGACACAGTCTAGCAGGAGGTGGTCAATAGTCTCTGGGTGCTGGTCACAGAGAAGGCAAGTTTCCAGTGCTTGAATGTTGTGCCTACAAAGTCTGGAGAAGGTCCAGCAACGACAATGCAAGGCAAGCCATACGAAGAATTTCACCTTCAGTGCCCAACTTTTCCATAGCCATTCCACGGCAGGGAAAGAATGGTGTCATGGAAGAGGACCAAGTAAGCTGAGCGAGCCGAATAAATGCCGCTTGCTGCCCAACGCCAAGTGATCACGTCATCTTGCTCAGGTCGAAGTTGAATTGCGGCCAGCATGTCAGATAGCCGAAAGATGTCGTGTACAGACTGTAAGCCGAATGGGGGAGTTAAATCCTTGATCCAGGCGTGGTTAGGCAAAGTTGAGACTGCACTTATTTTCAAATTAACAGTTGTGGCTGACTGGCTAGAAACATACAAGTATATACTTATGTATGGTGATGTGAGTTTTGTTTCTTGACACAAACTTCAGTCTTAGGCCCCGTTTGGCACAGCTCAGCTTCACTAGTGAAGCTGTTTTTTTTAGATTCAGCTTCACGAGCAGCTTCACCGGTGAAGCTAAAGCTGTTTTAGAAAACTGTTTGGCAAAACAGCTTCACCAACAGCTTCATGCATGGCTGAGAGAGGTCAATTGTCCAAGATGCCCCTGTCTACCTGACTTGTTCTAACATTTGGAGTTGTATATTTGTATATGGTCATATGAATTAAAAAATAATATATTTGAATGAGTATGAATTAAAAAATTAAAATAAAAAAATAAAAAAAAATTAAAATACGTGAACGGGAGAGAGCGGTGCGTACGCGAAAGAAAAAAGTGAACGGGATTTTTGTGAACTGAGCGGTGCGTACGCCTGAGGGAGAGAGTGGCAAATACGTGTAAATTTTTGTGAACTAGAGGGGCATTCGCTTCCTTGGAATATGGGTCTGAGGGAGAGAGCTGTGAAAAGCTACTTTTTTCAGCTTCACCTCTCCCTATTCCTTTGTGAGAGCACAAAAAAAGGAGCTTCATGGGTGAAGCTATTTGCAAAAAGGGTGTTTGGCAAAAAACAGCTCACAACAGCTCATGAAGCTGTTGGTGAAGCTGTGCCAAACAGGGCCTTATTCTTTATTACCCCAAAGCACCTTTCTCTTCCTTTAGTTATTTTAGTAGACATTGACTGTACCAACGACATATAAACAAACAAAAGTTGCACAACCGATGGTTGAGAAGAGTAGACGAAACGGGACCCAACCATCATTGTCCTCTAGAAGATCATGTTACTGTAGCCATGACTTGTGAGTTGTGCCTAGGTTTATTCAGTAGGTAATATAAGATCCTACAATTGAAGGTGTGTGTATAGATGAGGTGACCCTGCTACACTTCAACCTACAAAGAACAACTCCAAGGAAGACAGCAGCGGGTGTGCGAGTGCGACGGCCCTGTTGCCAGGACGTCCGCAGACACCAAATCAGCCTCCCAAAGCCCCAAGAAAGATGGCAGTCCCAGTTTACAGCATCACAAGGGCAGAGATCGATGAGTTCTGGAGGAGAAAGGAGATGGAAGAAGAGGAGCAGCTCCTTACTGCCGAGAAGGAGGCTGCCAGAATCAAAGCCAAGACATTTAAGGTCAGTTCTTGTTATTGATCAAGTATATTCATTCGTTGTCCATCAATTTTTCACTTCCAATCTCAGCTCAACCTCAGTGCAGTGCTTACTCTAGCAAATAAATTATCAAAGACATCTAAAGTTTTGTTATAGCAGACAAATCATCAGTGCAGTATCTTACGATCGTGTAACTTGGAGTGACTGAATTGCTTGGATAGCAGATAGAAGATTATATGCTTTTCGAGCAAATGATAAGGGACATTCTTGAGGAGGGAAACGAAGGAGACAGGACAAGGAAGATGGAGAGAAACATCACCAAGAACAGCAGGATGATTGCAGCTACCACTAATAACACTGAGGCACGTATTGGCATCAAACATTGGTAAGCTTTTTTTTTAATTATGTTATATGTTATTTCCGCACTTTTCTGAAGTTGCATTGGCACCGAGAGTGCGTCCCTTTAGAATGTGGAAAATAACCTGTATCCCACTTCATCTAAATCCAAGTCCTTAGTTGGATGTCCTGTCGCAATGCCATAGAACTTATGGTAAAGAAGTATCCAATAAAACTGTGAGAACTGAAAGAAGAAGCAACATAGGTCATACTACAAATATATATACGTAAAAATTGTTTCTGGCCAACATGGCTATTTATAAACGCAGATAATAGTTCCATACTTTTATTCTGCTGCAATGAACATCCTTGGAGAAGCCTTACGAATTATTTGAAGTACATGTGGGATATGACATTCCACCATCTTCTCCCACTGGATGCAGGTGGAAAAGAAGTGCTTATGCTTATCTAAATGAACCAGCACTGACATCCATGGATGAGAGTAGCAGACGCAAACACACCATCACACATCTTCCACGAGGGAGATGTATCGAAATCCGCTTATCAACTCCACGCCAAGCAAACAACAGTAATTCTGTGATCTTCAAGTTGTTTTGCGAAGGATAAGCTGAGACATGTGAGCAAATCAGAAAATATGAATGTTGTTTATTTATCAGTTATGGTTTGGGTAAAATAAATTACAATATTTGACATTAATTAAGTGTACAACAGTATAGGTATGTTCAGACGACGCTTATGAAATGATGTATTGGATAATCTGGTTCCTTTTCATGGTGTTGAGTATGTGATTTATATCTTAATTTTTTAAGATTTAGATATGTGTGCTATAAAAAGTCCTACTTTCTTTTGGAATAAGATTGCTACTCTACTTTAGAGGAAGGCTATGAAGACTATATAAAGCATGAAGGGTAACCATAGAGAATCCAAGCAACTAAGTAATAAAGTAAAGAATCCACTTATCTAAATGTAGAGGTGAGGTGCACGAGAGGATTAGAGACTAGGTTATTCTTTAGTACTAGATTTTTATATAAGGCAAAGATTCGAGTGTCCTAAAAGATTCGAAAAGGTTGTGTGAGAATGATAATTCCTTATACTCTTTTGAGGTTATATTTAAGGAATTTGCTGTCGGTTTTACCAAATCTTTTCTCTTATCTTGGTTGCTTCAACTTCATTATTTTGGTTCTCTCTACGAGATCCATCTTCTTTATTCTTGATACCGTGTACGCTCGTATGGTATCTCATCAAACTCTAATCCAATTTAGAGACTGCTGAGTATAAGAAAGGATATCAGAGTATAATACATAGTATAAAAAGCAGGCCATTTTTACTTATGACTAATCTTCGAAACATTTTTGCTTCGTGTTTCTTATATCACCATCAGAAGCTATTGCCGATGCTTTGTAATTGTGCCAGCAGTTCACAGACTCTGCATTTGCATATTCTAACTTGTGGTCTTGTTTGCAGACACTTATGGTATTAGGAATCATATAATTAAAAAAATTAAAAGTACGCATAACAATGTTCTAACTTATGAATCCTGTCTGCTTGAATTAATATACTTGAAAATATTTTTTATATTCATCAACTATGTGTTCAAATCCTCAAAATCTGATCTGCTTGAACAAGTGTCCGGTATAAACAAGTCTGTGAACATGAGGAATCAAATGAATAAACAGAAGTAAAGTAAATCGATGAAAATGACCCTACAACTCTAAATTAAATGCGTTTAACGAAAGCACCTTTTAAGGAGAGGAAATTTTATGTAGGTAAGAATATAGCACTATCAGTAAGGACAGTTCTTGATGTTAACACCAACCAAAAATTCCAGCTCGGTAATTGGGCTAGGCTTAGCTATATGATGGTCTAAACTCAAATGTCCCATCACAAGCCTTGCCTTTGTTGTATGCATTGTTTATAAAAGCTACCCCTTTGGTGTTCCACTATACTAGGATTAGTAGCAGGAAGAACTCGCAAAGATGGAAATTCGACAATACAGTGAAGCTAATCAGCAGGCGCCTCCACGTATCATAGATTACATTCAACACACAAAACTGACCTGGAGCGTATCGTAGACACTTCAAGGAATCCCTGTAAAGAGTTTCGCTATGTGTGCGCCCCAAATCCACGAACTGAATCGTAGACGGACTCTTGAGGCCCTGAGCTTTGTATGTTAGGCGCCGGAATGTCGGCTGCGGCGGCCAGCCGGCCGCCGGCGATAGGCTCGGCCGGTTCGATTGGATTTTCCAACTTCCGTGTACTGATATTGGGTCTCTTCTTTTCAGCTTTTGGCTTTTGCTATAGTATGTAATTTTTAAACGGGGTATTTTTTTTAAGATAGGATGTACAAGTTAATTGTAATACATGTTAAAATCCTAGTATCTGTACCATCCAAAATCGCAAACGAGTATCTTTCTTTTCATAATCTCTATAGCAAACAGTTAGAATTTAATAATTTCAACTAAAAACTATAAACCACAGCATAGGGAAAGAATAGTCCCATTAGCCCGTGAAGATTTTAGATGAGAAGGTCTGCGATGTTGGGCTTTTATGGGCTCATGAAGAGGCTGTCCAGTAGAGCATAGAGGAGGAGATTATCCCGGCCTATTTTGTCGCAATCCGGAAGCTCTGGTTGGCCGCTCGGCCGCTCTATCCGCTGGGTCGGCCAACCCCCATGCATCTGACAATCCATGGTCGGTTACTTCTTTTTCAGATCATCCGACGAGTCAAAAAAACATGACTTGCAAAACACTCTAGTCTGGTCTAAGGTGCCTATCACGGGTATCAAGAAGATCACTCGATCAAAAGGCAAGGAGCCAACGTCCACAGCAGCAACCAGCAAACAAAACAGGATGCTCGTATTAGCTTTTACTTATGATTTTAGTTGTATCTTATAATTTTTTATTAAAAATAAATAGTAATAACTAAAAGAAATAAATTTTAGAAGGAGGAGAAGTAGTGAAAAAAATATGAGAGAGATGTGTGTGTAACGAGAGCGATAAGAGTGCAGTGTGTGATGCACCATGACCATTTGATTTATCTACAGAGTGAGACAATAGCAAGAAAAATAGATAAACAGATGTTTATATTAGTTTTAAATTTTTATAAGTAAAAGATAAAAGTAAAAGCTAATATGAACGTAACCTCAAACGCACGTGAGAGTTTGGGACGCACCTCAAAAGTGCCCAAAACACCACAGCTAGCCGCCCACCGGAGTTCACGACGATCGCGCAGCAGCCCCAACTTATTTTGCCTGCCGTTGGTTGAGGAGAGCATTTCCTTGCGTTCCAAGTGCCAACCACGTCTCCCGCGCATGCCCGCCGTTCCGCCATATATACAGCCAAGCGAGGCTCCCTCGCTCACGTAAACGCCCATTGCTAATTTCCACCCGGTCCCGGCCGACGCTTGCGTCTTCGGCTTTTTGCTCGTCCCGGCCGCGACATAACATTTTTCGCCGCAGGTGCACGCACGCGTACGTGCGTCCGTGTCGCGCCGTGAGGCTTGCGTTGCGCGAACGTACGCTCCCCGCCCCGCGGGATGCGCGTGTCCGAAGGCGGCCTAAGCGTCCGCCTCTGTCTCCCGCCCATGTGCGCGTTCCACGGCGAGTCTCCCCGTTGATAACCAACGAGCCAGCCCGTTTCGGAGTTGCCGATTAGCTTGCCGGGCTCTCTCTCTGGCCCGCGCGATGGATCTGCCGCCAAAGGGCAGCATCAAGTCGTACGGGTCGAACAAATCGTCGCGGTCGGGCTCGTTCGACTTCGACCAGGACAAGGACCGCGACGGCGACCGCCGGGAGGTCGTCGTCAAGATCGATGGGGACGGCCAAGGCTCATTTGGCCTCCACGCGGCCGGCGGCATTGCCAAAGTGTCTGGGCATAACTCCAACTACAGCTCGACCGTGAACACGCCACGGGCTGCGGGCGCGGCGGGCCTGGTTCCGGGGTCCGGGTCGGGGTCGAGCGCCTCGACCTCGCCCAGCGTCGGGAACGACGTGGGCCGCGACGGCGAGTCGTTCAGCTTCAAGAACCGACCGCCGCAGTCACCTGCGTCTACGGCGCTGAGCGCTGGTGGGGAGAGCAGCGACGATCCACCGAGCCGCCTCATTGGTAGCTTCCTACGCAAGCAGGCGGCGGCAGGCGGCGAGTTGTCGCTCGACCCCGACCTGGAGATGGAGGAGCTGAGGAGACCGCCGCGCGCGCCCGCGTCCATCTCCGCCTCTCGGGAGCTGCGCGTCTCATTCCAAGACCCCCACAAGCGGTTCTCCCCGTCGTCGTCGTCGGCCTCCTCCTGCTCCTCCGACGCTGTCGACAATCGAAACCAGGCTGCCAGCTCAGGGGACGCCGCCGAGGTGATACGCTGCACGTCGACGTCCACCGGGGCCGGCCTATTGCCACGCAGCAAGACGCGCTCCCGACTAATGGATCCCCCGCCGCCGTCGAGTGGCCCCGCCGCCGAGGCGGAGCGCTGCGAGCGCAAGTCGTTTTTCAACAAGGGTCCGCCCAAGTCCGGGCAACTCCGGTCGGGCATTATCGGCAGGTCAGGGCTTATTGGTAAGCCAGGTCCCGTCGGCAAGTCAGGCGCCTTCGACGACGAGGACGACGACCCGTTCATGGACGAGGGCCTCACATCCGACTTCAAGCGCGAGACGGTCGACTGCCTCATCATCCTGGAATGGGCTGGTCTGGTGATCATCGTGGCCGCGTTGGTTTGCAGCCTCACCATACGCAGTCTGTCCAACAAGAAACTCTCGGGGCTCCATCTCTGGAAGTGGGAGCTCCTCGTCTTCGTGCTCATTTGCGGCCGCCTCGTCTCCGGTTGGGTCATCCGCATCGCCGTCTTCTTCATCGAGCGCAACTTCTTGCTGCGGAAGAAGGTGCTCTACTTCGTCTACGGGGTGCGCCGAGCCGTGCGCAACGTGCTCTGGCTGGGCCTCGCGCTCGTCTCCTGGCACCTGCTGTTCGACAAGGACTCCAAACGGGAGACGCACGAGCTGGTGCTGCTCTACGTCACAAAGGTGCTGTGCTGCCTGCTCGTCGCCACGGTGATCCGTCTCATCAAGACGCTGCTGCTCAAGGTGCTCGCCTCGACCTTCCACGTCTCGACCTACTTCGACAGGATTCAGGACGCACTCTTCAACCAGTATGTCATCGAGACACTCTCTGGGCCGCCGTTGGTCGACGAAAGCCGCATGCTTGCCGAGGTTCAGAGGCTGCAGAGCGCAGGGGCAGCCATCCCGAATGAGCTCCAAGCAGCGGCGATGCCTAGAAAGTCTGGGCCTGAGCCGAAGAGCGGACTCCTCAGGACGGCGGCATCTAGGCGAGGAGGCGGGGTCAGCAAGCAGCTGCAGAGGCAGAAAACCGAGCGGCATTTTGATGAAGGTATCACGATTGACCAGCTTCACAGGCTCAGCCAGAAGAACATCTCAGCGTGGAGCATGAAGAGGTTGATGAAGATTGTTCGGTATGGGGCGCTGACAACGATGGACGAGCAGATCAAGCACGCGACAGGCGAGGAGGACGAGCTGGCGACACAGATACACAGTGAGTACGAGGCCAAGGTTGCTGCCAAGAGGATTTTCCACAATGTCGCCAAACCTGGATCCAAGTAAGAAGTCTTGTTTTACACTCGTCTTGGATCCATATTTAAAATGTTGTTTGAAATGTCATAGCAATACGCTGATCCAATTCTGAATTGTGAACGTGTTCCAGGCATATATACTTGTCAGATTTGATGCGTTTCATGAGGCAGGAGGAAGCTTGCAAAGCAATGGATCTTTTTGAAGGAGCGCAGGAGCACAAGAGAGTCAGCAAGAGGTCACTCAAGAACTGGGTGGTGATGATCTTGACACAGATCCTTCTCTATCTTAGCAAGAAATTATGCGATGCTTACTCGTGATCTCCTGCCACTGTCATGTGGTTATGTAGGTAAACGCATTCAGAGAGCGCAAAGCTCTTGCCCTAACGCTCAACGACACAAAAACTGCAGTGAACAAGCTCCATCAGATGGCTAATGTTGTCGTTGGGCTTGTTGTGTTTGCACTCTGGCTTCTCATTCTAGGGATAGCAACGACACGCTTCTTTGTCTTCCTCAGCTCGCAGCTTCTTGTGGCAGTTTTCATGTTTGGCAACACTCTTAAGACGATCTTCGAGGCGATCGTGTTCTTATTTGTGATGCATCCTTTTGATGTCGGTGATCGTTGTGAAGTTGATGGAATGCAGGTTAACAATTTTTCTTGTTGCGTTGTCTACATTGAAGCATTGCTTCACACTAATTGACTAGGTTTCCAAACTGTTCAAATTTCAGGTGGTCGTCGAGGAAATGAACATCATGACAACAATCTTCCTCCGATATGACAACCTGAAAGTTTATTATCCCAACAGTCAGCTCGCCATCTTACCCATTATGAATTACTACAGGAGTCCTGATATGGGAGATGCAATTGACTTTTCTGTTCACGTCGCTACACCAGTGGAGAAACTGGCCCTCATGAAGGAAAGACTAATGCAGTACGTATCATTGCTCTTACCTCAGTCTTTCATGTCCAAGTCACTTCGTTCTCAGCAATCTGATCATGTAGAAGAATGTCCACATACTTATTTTTCTGACAAATTGAATGTGCTACACTTATCAATCTTCAATTCAATTTTCAGTTACCTTGACAACAAGAAAGAACATTGGTATCCTGGTTCCATGGTCGTCCTCCGTGACGTCGATGACACAAACAGGCTAAAAGTATCCATATGGTGCCGTCACACGATCAACTTCCACGACATGGGGATGAGGTTCGAGAGGAGGGAGCTAGTGCTCCAAGAGATGATCAAGATCTTGAAAGACCTCGACATCGAATACCGCATGTTGCCACTCGACATCAACGTTCGGAAAGCGCCTAGTATCCAGTCTACAAGGATGCCGACAACATGGACAACGTATTCATGAAATTTGTTACCATGCCTGACTGGTCCAGTGATGAGATTGTGGATTGAAGTTGCTAGGTAGTAGTGTTTTTTGAGGCAGTGGGAAAGTGTGTCCTAGTCCTTTCCTCCGTCTTTTGTGAAGGTTGAGTGATTTGAGCTGTGACAGCTTGCTAACGAGAAGCAAGGGGTGTTACTGTTCCTGCAGCCATCACTTGAGCTTTCCTGTAATTACGGTGATCTGGTCCGTACTTTGGTGCTTTTGATGAGAAGTTAACATCTTGCCACATGCTGTAATAATTTTGATGATTTAAGGCATCAAAAAGATGGATGAACGATTTTTTGCCCGCAAATACCTGTATATTCTAAGTTTGCTTGCTGAACTTTTAAGTAGTATAGATCTCGTTTTACCTGGAACTTACGTTCCACTGGATAAGTTTGAGCAGACAACAATTTGCCTGGAACCCTGAGTAAGTTTGGGCAAAAATTGGCATTGGCATTATTACAGTTTGGGCATGTTTTGTCAAAAGCCAGTTGAATGCCAACAGTTACGGAGAAGAAGACTTACAGCAAAACCAACGCACAACACAACAAGAAACACAAACATCAAACTAGATGATCTGATTAACCTTCACGTACACATCGCACGGTATAAGCCTCGACGTTAATGTCACGGTCACGTGAGAAGGTTTATGGCTTTGTTACGATGAACCATTGTCATTTGGGAGGAGTGAAAATTTGAAATTTTCAAATTTGCATATTTTTCTAGATAACTTACAGAAATAAATGATTTTAGGAATTTGAATCATAGGATGATTTAGTTTGATATATGTCAGTGCATATATATGGCATGATATATGTTTCAACTAATGTGGATTACGTTATGAAGAATTTATGTCCGAAAATAATTTCTTGGTCTTTGGATGTGCAGATGCACTTGGAGTCGATTATGGCCAACGGCGAAGATCGGAATTACACTCATGCAGAAGTCGAGGCTTAGAACGATCAAGGATGTCATATAAGAAGGTTGAGCCAAGCATGACATAATAAATTAGGGAAATATTGAAGGGAAGTTCAAGCGACGGATTACACCATGTGGCTTGGTCAATTCAAGTGAGGCGATCTAGTGGAACCAGAATGAGATAGACTTGTTGATGCATGGCTAGCTAGTGGTGCACCTACACGTAGCAAGTATGACGATTACTTACAATGGAAGATGAAGATCGGATCAAAAAAAGGTATTTTGGTAAGTTGACAAAAATATCAGAAACTACCTTGCATCAAAATCATGGTGCTTGAGCAGCAATTGGGAGAATGATTTAGGTGAAGAAACTAAAAGGATGGATCAAGACTAAATAATTAGTGGATTCGAGGTTATATGTTTTGAAAAGCATGCATAATAGTAGTGTGCAAGTTAAAATCCATATTTGTGGAGTTATCAGGTTTTTCTCATTATACTAAGTAGATAGTATCCACTAAAGGTTAGATAGGATTGGCTAGCCTATCTATTTAATGGATTGGTGTACAGCCTTGCTAGTTAACCATTCTCTCAATGAGACCAAATGTTCTAGGGTTAGACTTAGAGAGAAGTTGAGTGTTGTGGTGTGCTTTCTTGACCTCAGGTGGAATGGCTGTAAAATATTCATTCTTAAGTAGCAATATATTAATTTTGTCCATCTTCCATGGATTCATCTTGTGTTGATTAATTTACTCTTGATTTGGTTGATTTTTGCTCTTCTATCTTCCCTTCTTGATTTTGTTGTCTCAAAGATATGTAGAGGGGTTTTGTGATGGAGATGACCTCTGGATATCAACCTACACCCATCTATACACTTGGTTGGCAAGTTCATGAATAATTTGGTTTTTGCTCTTTTTGGACTCTCTGAGTGATTTCTTGATTCAGCTATTTCTATCTCAATTTCTTTATTGTTCTAACTTGTTGTGATATGTGGAAATATACCTACACTCGTCTTGGTTATTATTCACCTATGAGCAAGTCATATTAACTGTTTTTTACCGGTTTTGGTGCAACCTTTCCTCAAACAAAAATGGTCAGAATTTTGGTAATGATTTTCTTGGTCGTTAATTGAAATAGGTTTCTAACATTCTAGAGAAGGTGCATACCAAATTTGAAGTAATTTAGAGTTTTGGTTTGAGAATTAACTCAATTTTAGTTTTTAACCCGGTTTTAGTGCAGCAGAGCTTCACGGACCAAAAGATTCTAAATCTCTTAAGTTCTTTCAAGATTTTTTTATTGGGATAGGTTCTTATGATTATGATCCAACCTTGATTCAATTTTCAAGTCTTTTGGATCTACGGATCAAAAGTTTTATGGTTTTTTTGAATTTGAAATAGTATTGTTTTTTACTTATTATATGATGAAATTATTGTAGCACTGAGATTTTTTGGATTTTTGACTTTTTGATCTTTATAGCTTTTCATAATTATTAAAGTAAAAATTAGATGAGTACTTAAAAAAATTAAAAACAGTATTCACTCTATGTTGCTATACCGGTTCTACACATCTATTGGCCCTTGGATATGTAGAGCAGCTGCCGGCAGTGGCGGAGTGAAACTGGCCTCCCGCCACCCATGGACCCCAACTGAACGAAGGCCCATAGCCCAAATAGGATGCAATGCCAATGCATGATTCTTCAGTTGCCTGTTAGTTCCAGTGTTCCACCGCAAGATTCCCAGTCTTCTTGGCTTCTCCTTTTTTCTTGATGGTATGTGTGAATCTTTTCTCTGATTTGGTTAACTCTTTTTCTTCTGTTTCTTGTGGCGTTGGCCTCCTCACATGATGTTCTTCATGGCTGCCTTTGCTGCAAGATTGCCTTTTTGCAGGTTTTTTGGGCTTGTCTCCTCGTCATCAGTGTGCCCTTTATGAAATGATTATGATTTCATCTTTTCTTGATAGCTTTCTCACCCAATTTGCCTTCTATTACTTCAGAGATTGGCCCTGGTAAATCCATCTCAGGGAATTCGGTGGCTTCCTCTTTTGCTTCGGTGGTTTTAGGATGACAGTTTCTAGATGCATTCAGTTTCTGGTTTTTGGGGGGTCATCAAAGGATACACTTTTCTCTTTCTGGATTGAGCAGTGATACATAACCGATGAAGTATGCAAGCAATTAATGTGGTAGGGCCAAATTTAAGTTAATAGAAATGTAATTTCTTTTGCATTTGGCAAACAAGAAAGCATAGTACTATATTTGTTAGTTATCATAGTTATGTTGGAGTTTAAAGATATTGTTATGTGAACTTTGCTTTCTTAATTGTCTATACTTGGCCTCTTCATGTTTAATTCCTAGTTACTTGGCCCTCTGTTCAATTCCTGGTTCCACCAATGGCTGCTGGATGTGCACGCGCATCTACAGCTGCATAAGCACCTTCATGCACCGGATGGCGACGTCCGCCGGCTTCTGCACGTACCAACCCTACTCGAACACCTGCATTAGGGCTGGACGAAAAACTCGAAGCTCGTTAGCTCGCTCGGCTCGTGGCTGGCTCGGCTCGGCTCGGCTCGGCTCGTTAGGATAACGAGCCGAGCCGAGCCAAGATTTTAGCTCGTTAGCTATAACGAGCCAACTCGAGCCAGCTCGCGAGCCGCTCACGAGCCAAACGAGCCATGCTTCCAGGAATTTAGATATGCATATGCTGCTTCCATGGACCTAATTTGTACTCTATTGCATGTGTTAATGTGTAAATTTGTACTCTATTGTACCCAAACGAGCCATGCATGTGTTAATTTGTACTCTATTGTACCCAAACGAGCCAAACGAGCCTAACGAGCCAAACGAGCCAAACGAGCCAAACTTCCATGGATGAATATATGATGGAGATATTTTTTGGCCCTGGCTCATGAGCCAAACGAGCTAACTCGAGCTTTTTGTCGAGCCGAGCCGAGCTGGCTTTTTAGCTCGTTAGGTATAACGAGCCAGCTCGAGCCAGCTCGTTATCCTACCGAGCCAGATCGAGCCGAGCCGAGCCGAGCCGAGCCAGCTCGATATCCAGCCCTAACCTGCATCTTCACATGGCTCCTCAAGGTGTGGAACCATCTAGGGTGTAAATGAAGTGGATAATTTTTATCCGATCCACCAACCGAAGGTTTACACATTAAATATGGAAGTGACAAATAGATACCTGATACTATCTATGTCCAACTCTGAGAAAAAATATAGAATAAGATACGTAATAAGCGATATCCGTCCATATGTATCCGAATGTCATGTGGTATGAGAAAATTTGTTGTGACTTCACTTAGGAAAAGAATAAAAGATAGACGAATTGTTGTATCTGAGCATGCAGGGAATACAAAGTGCTCTTCTTTTAACATCTCATCGATTAGTCTATTCATGTTCACTCTGACTACACCCCTATTGTTCAATGAATTGTATAGGGGTGCAAAAGAGTAGATAATTTTTATCTGACTGTCCGAAGGTTTGCAGAGTGAATACAGTATGAAGAAATGGATATCTAGTACTATCTGTATATCCGACTCTGACTCCGAGAATAAATGAAGAATAGAAAATAGGATAAATGATATCTGTCTAAATTTGCTCCAATTGCACCCTGCTCGCCTCTCCTGAAACGGACAAGCTTTTTGCTGAGTATTAAATAATATATACTAATTAGCTTACTATTTACGGTAGCTGTTGGAACAAAGTTTAGCCCTCCAAGTGTACCCCATAGTTGGAGTATATGTCTATTTTACACTAGGCATTAGTCACCTACCAGTCGGAGAGTTCAAGAACAAACATTGGACCCACTTACCCGACTGCTAGATGAGCTTATCACATGCGGAAGATGGGGAAATGTGTGTTGTTATGTCCTTGACATAACTATCTGACTCCTCTCACATCTCACTGACAAGAACTGTCTAAGGAACCGTCTTACAGCTATATCCGAAGGGTGAATTGTTGGTAGCAATCCTCATGTGTGCTAATTCCTGAAAGCGAAAGGCCCTCTCCATCGGATACAACTGCCACCCTTTTGACGTTATTTAAGGCTAAGTTGAGCGGCAGTACACGACATCAATCATCTAATCCATAGTTCATTTATGCTCATTATTCTTCGTGATCAATGAGCACCCCATAAATAATACATTCGGTTTCTCTCTGTGTAGCCTAGATTATAGTCTTACCTCTTTTACTTCATAAGATCAACGACTAAATCTTTGACAATTCTGAATTGTTAGGATGATCTCAGGCATTTGGCCCAACGGCCAAATGCCAACCCCTTGACCGCGCCCTGATCGGGGGCGCCCAGCCCAATAGGCTGGTGGGCCCCTGTCGCCAGCGCCATATAAACAGAGGTGGGGGCCGGGCGGCTCGCATCACGAGGTTGACCGTGCCGCCGTCACCCCACCGACAAACCCTAGACCCGATCTAAGAGGGGGCGCTCAAGCGACGGGAAGCACCACCGCCGTTCACCGCCGCCAGGGAGACGTCGCCGCCCGGGACACGCCGCAGAGGAGCCCCGCACCTCTTCCCCGACCGTCGCTGCCCGTGCGCAGACTCCACCGAGCGAACCCGCGATGGCCAACTCCTCCTCCTCTACATCCGAAGGTCGGTACCCCTCTCTCCCTCTCGGTCTTACCTCAAGAACACGAACCCTAAAAGAACCCCGCTAGATCTAACCTAGGAGATCCTAGATCTAAACCTATCAATGGTATCAGAGCACCTAGGCGTAGATTTGAGATGGGGAAAAGAAAAGAAAGAAAAGAGGGGAAGGAAGAACCCTAACCCTAACCCTAGAAAAGAAAAGACCGGGACTCACCTGGCCGTCGTCGCCGGGCCGTCGTCGTCGCTGGCGTGCGGGAGATCGGCCGAGCCGTGGGCTCGCCGGCGCTCCACGTGCGGCCACCGTCGACGCGCGGGACAGGGCGCCAACACGGAGCCGCTCGACGGCGGCACGCTCCCTCTCAGGGGAGCGCGCACGCCGGCGAGAGGGCCCGCGGTGGCGCCATCTTCTTCTTCTCCGGCGGCGTGGACGTAGCCGCCGCCGCCGCTGAGTTCGCTCGGGCGCGAGAGGAGAAGGAGAGAAGAGAATGGTTAGGGTTTCCGGGGGCGTCCGCCGCGCGGGTTTTGATCGGGCGAAAACGACGCTCAGCCGTCGGATGGCGCCGGACGGCTGAGATCGCGCCGAGCCGCGCGGGCCTCTTTTGGCCCAGGCGGGCAGAGGAATTCCCGGCCCAGGCCCAGGTTGTGGCCGGGCGCGGGGGCGGCGCGACGTCCGCGCGCGTGGGCGCGTGAGGCGCGCGAGAGAGGCCGGCCGAGCGGGCCGCGTGTCAGACCCAGATTCTACAATCCGGAATCTACTGTGTTTCACTGCACTATTCCCTGGATCAGTAGATAGTGCACACAGTTACAGTTCTGAATATCAAAGTACATATCATGCGGAACATAATTAAAATAATAAACTTACTCATGGGCCGATTAGGCCGAAATCAATAAATTGCAGCAGCGGAAGAACGAAGCACACAGGTGGGACCTTCAGGACATGCCCACAGGCAGCCAACTGGAGGTTCGCGACCTAGTTCTCGATATCTTCATCTTCTTCGCCAGCTTGTCCACTCTTGTTGCTGAGGCGAGGTGATTTGACTCCTGATTCTGAATTTTGCCGCAAAAGCGAGCGTGAGCACTCCGACCCCGTGCTCCGCGAGCCAATACACAGAATGCAAATAAATAGTATGCATGGCATAGCAAAGGAAAGGCTCGGGTTATTTTATTTGCCAAAATTTTGCTTTCAGCGGCACTATTACTCTTAATTAATCAAAGTTTTATTATTACTACCTAACTCCACACTACAATTACCAAAATCGACTTAATCCACCGAAAATGCACTCTATTTATTGACTGCTGTCTAAAACTCCAACCAGCAAGTATCATCATTTATTTAATCCACCGATCATACTTTGTATTCAATCCTTTTTGTCATTGATTTCAACCCATAATCCAATAATCCATCTCCTTTTTTTTCCATTATCTATTCTTAGCTAATCCTCAGATATACCTCCACCAAAAATTCAATTTACCAAGATTATAATCCACTAATTATCATGACTCCTCTAATCTTCTCAGAAATTTAATTCGTCCCTCTAGTAATTGATCAACTCCTATTAATTCCCTATATTGACAACATCTTCCAAGGATTAACAACCACTATTATATATCCACCAAGAATATCATTAATCAAGAATTATAATCCAATACTTGTATTACTCTACCAAATCCTCAAGAATTCATTTGATTCATCTAGTAACTGAATCTATTAATTCTAATATTGACATCTCCCAAGAATTTATTTCTCAATGTCATAATCCAATATTTATCTGTGTAATTCCTAAATCTCCAAAAATCATTTAAATCATCTATCTAGCCTATCATTCAGCTAGACTTCACCAACTTATTTCTCCCAGAACCCGCACTATCATTTCCTATTCAAGATCGACATGAATCCACCAATGATTTTATATGTACTCTACAAACGTTCCTCTCTTTTACTCGCGACCCTGTTTATTCCACCCATATTTTATTTTGTAAGAATAGGAATGCCACTATTTGAACTATAATACATAAAATTTCCTAAGACCTAGCAGTTTTGAACAAAAGCATAATGTTCAAGGGATATTAACATGATTCTCCATACATAAGGCATTACCTCATATGCACACTATTACCATGGCATCACACCATCTTTCAGCGTTATAGCCGCTTAACTTACCACTGGGACGACACCCAGGACAATTCCAAACCAGGGCATTCCATCGCCCTTCCACTTTTCCATTCCCATTTTATAAGGCATTTCGAAATAGAACTATATCCAGTTAAGATCCCATGTCCGCCCTTGACCGTGGGCACGGCTATTCGAATAGTTTTGACTCTGCAGAGTTTGTACACTTTCACCACAAGAGACAATCAACTCATTGCCCCACACGATTCCTTAGTCATGTGGTTGAGCAGACCATCACAGTAACCGTTCAAAGTACCTCGCCCCTTCCATCATTTCACCCTATGGGTCGTTCCCACTTGCGGTGGGTCCCATACGTTGTGCGGGATGTCCTCCTTCTGAACGTCTAGCAGCTGGCTCCCCACCCCTGCTAGCCCGCCACAGCAGAACTTCACCTTCCACTGGTGTCCCATTCAAGCCGTCACACAGACTGCCGCTTGCACATCCTCACACCGCCTCCTGGAAGGATGACTTTCAGGGTCCGGTAATTCTACTAAGCCAAGTTGTAATTTACAGACTTGTGGTTGTACTGTTTTACACGGGTTGACATGACAAGATTCAGTCCTTAGTGGTATCTGGACGGTTCTACCACAAACCACACTCTCGTGCACACCTGCACCACACCCCCGAACCATCCGCCCAGATATTCAAGCATGTTGGGGGTTTTTGGAGACATAAAATAATCATATTCAACATTTATCAGTCATTACCACCATGACTGACCCAACCAAATTTTTCTCATGATTAAAGTGATGTTTGGGACAATTTCTTGCCCCGAGTTCCTATTCAATGCTAAGCATGGCATACGGTTACGGACTTATTTTCGAAATGTTACTAATATATTTTTGCTAGGGCGACAAGGTTCACACATTCAAATACTCAAAGGAGGAGGTAATACTATTCAAGGTAAACAATGGCATATAACTAGAATATCAAATTTAGCATGTATTTGTATAAAAATAACAGCAATGCAATTTGTTAATTTAAAACAAAGTAATTTGCAGAAATGTAGGTTCAACATGATCAAAGTATTGACTCGCCTGCGCGGTTTACCGCGGTCTTGAGCTCACTCAAAGCTTTCTTATTTGTCGATCTTGAGGCTTGAGTCTTTTTCTTTACTCCGATCTCGGCCTCGCTTGATCCTTGATTCCTCCGGACTCCAGTTTCTAATTACGCGCTAAGCACTGAATTCCAATAAAAACAAATAACTCAAAGGACCCAAATAAATCCAAACACTTTAAATACCCAATTAATTTTGGATTTTAAATTTAATACGATTTGAGAATAAGGAGACGATTCGAATTAATGCGTCGCAAGCACAGCCGTAGCTGGATTTGAGTGAGAGCTTGTGTTGTCTGAATAGCTTTACCGTGAGGGAAAAATTTTAGAAGATCAAGGGATCAAAAGTGAAAATGCACTTTCAGGAATTATCTGCGTAGCCGATTGGGAAAAGGCGAGACTCGACCTTTTTATTTGGTGACTTTTTCGTTATTAATTTATATTTATCAAGGAAGTTCCATGAGTCAAGCAGGACTTATGGACAGATAAAAGAGTGTAGCGAAGCTAGTGAAGAGGGACATGGCTTTGTGATGCTCGGATGGGGGCTTTACATGAGATGAGTATAATTTTAAATACTTGGTGTAACTCTGATATTTCATGTGACAATATTTTTCTGAGATTGTAACTGCACGTTCTAGAGTCAGTTATTCGGCTTGATTAATAACTTTATTCGATAAAGATCAACGATTGTGTTTTACTAAAAATAGATGCTATGACTTTTTAGGGATATTTAGACCACATTTGATATTTCATGTGGCGTGCAATTGATTCCTAAGGGTTAAACTCGTTAAGCAGGGTGACTTCAAATTCGTTCGATAAAATTGTTATAGTTGATGATACATTTATTCAAATTAGTTTATTAATATTGATTGACATATAAATACATTAGCCAATTGTTAAGTTTCAATTTAGTTGCATGAATAAATTTATATATATACGCTCTTATCCTTATTATCATTCATAGCTTACTTTTAATGTATGCATGTATATGAAGCTACCATTGAGCCAAAGCGTGAGGAGTCAAGCCACTAGCTAGCTGGGCCCACATGTCATACACATACACAGAGAGGAGAAGCTGCTCGGCTGAGCTGAAGGCAGAGCAGGGAAGACGGCCAAGGGCAGGGCGGCAGCGGCGACGCTGGCGGGGAGTGGCCGGGGAGTCGGCAGAGACTTAGCAAAACGGAACGTCCCGGCGACGAGGTAGTTCGGTGAGGCGGCAGCTCCGGCCGGGAGACACGGTGGCGGGCCGGCGGCGATGGAAGGCGGCCGGGTAGGGGAGTCGATCAGGGCGCCGGTGGCTGGAGAGAAGGGAGAACAAAATAGAGTGAGCACAAGCATGATTGGGTCACGGGGAACCTTACCACGTCGTCCATGGTGGCGGGGAGGCGACGAGGAGCGCCGGCATCGGGAGCCGTGGGCGGCGCGGGGAGGCTTACGTCGCCGGCGAGCTAGGGTGGACGGCAGCTCCGGCCGGTGGCGGGGATGACTTCGGGGCGCCGAGGAGATGCTCTGGCCGCGCGGAATCGGCCCGGGACCATTTGAGGAGAAAGCGGCGGCGGTAATGGCGGCGGCCGGCGCAAGCTCGGGCGGGGAAAAGGAGGAGGAGTGGGAAGAGGGAGCTCGGCTCTTTATAGGCGGCGAGCACGGGTGGCAACTGGGCGAGGTAAAACCGGGACGAGGCCGAGCTTACCTAGGGCGGTGCTAACTGGACCACGGCGGAGGGAGGGAGGAGACGACGCGCGGTAGAGCGGCCCCGCGCGACAGAGGAGAGGATGCGGGCGGGGGCGCAGGTCCACGGACAGGGAGCGGAGGCGCGGGGCCCATGCGGCAGAGCGGCGCGGCCGGGGAGGTGGCGCGTCGGAAGAACAGGGAGGAGGAAGAAGAAGGGAGCGGTCGGGAGAATAGGGGAGGGAGGAGAGAAGGGAGGAGGAGGCAGGCGTCGCGGTCGGGTTGCGCAGGAGAGGAACGGGGAGAAAGAGAGGGGGTTGGGTCGGGCCGCTTTCGGCTGGCCTGGCTCCCTCCGATTTGTTTTTTTTTATTATTTATTTAGTGTATATATATACATATGTATATGCATACAAGTATATATATATATACACACACATATATATAGTATTTATTTATACTGTTATTTATTTCCATTTTTTTATACATATATACATTATTTGCACATTCACTTTGTATACAATTTATATTATTATTATTATTATTATTATTATTATTTTGCCCTTTTATACTATTATTTTCAAAATGACACTTTTATATTTTTAACTCAGGTTTCTCTTTTCTTATACTGGATCATCTTTTCGGATTCGTCTTTTAATTTTTAATTCTCTATTATTTGAACATGTTTGTTCCTTTCTTGAAATTTTTATTTTTACCAAACTCCAGAAAAACACCATAAAATCCAACTTCAAACAAAATATAATACCAATATAATTGAAAAAGCTTCATATTTTCAAAAACAAATTTTTGGGATGTTACACCGCGCGTGAGGCCGCGGGCGCGCGCGCGTGTGGCACGGCCGAGTGGGCCGCTCGTGAGCAAGGGAGGCTGCGCGCGCTCGCCGCGCGGGCAGGCCGCCGTGCGCCGTGGGCCGCGGCTGCGCAGGCCGGGCCAAATGGCCGATTTGCACAGTAAATCAAGAAAATTGATTTTATTGTTTTTCAGAAGCATTTTTGAGTGAATTTGATTGAAATTTGATCCAAATCTCTGTAAATTTTTGCACCAACGTGTATATTTTTTCAGAGATTAAATGTGTACTGTATAATGCTTCTGAATATTGAATTAATTTTAGAATAATTACAGTTTCCGCTGCAAAAGTTAATGTTGATTGATTTTCATTATTAAATTCGAACCAACGGGAGAATTTAATTTTGGAAAAATAGAGATAAATCCCAGATAATTATGATATTGTTATTTTCTGACCAACGTTGATAATAACAATATTATAATTTTTTGATTGATGATTTTTATGCATTATTTCTATTTCTGCCCAACGGTGATGTAGATTTAATGTATAGATAAAATTGATTTAATTGTATGTCGTATTTTTAACCAACGTTGGAAATAAGGCATATAATTTTCATGTTATGTTCTCACTTTATTTGAAATATTTTTCAGGAGGATACAACTTGATGAGTTGTATCAGAGAGATCCCCACTCTCAAAGGAGATAATTATGGAGAGTGGAAGAAAAAGATAGACTTAGCGTTTATCTTGGCTGAGGTGGACTGGGTCCTCGCTACAGCACGTCCCACTGAGCCTATGGCACCAGTGAGGGATCAAAATGAGGATGATACTGCTTGGCAGAAAAGACAGAGGGATCATGCTCTCTTACAGATGTCTTATGACCTTGAGCATAAGAAATGGACCACAGCCAACAAGAAATGTATGGCTGTGATAAAGAACACGATTGAGCCTGCTATTGTGGGCTCAATCGCAGAGTGTGACACTGTCACAGAGTACCTTGAGAGAATAAAGAGTCAGTTTACTGGCTCTTCAAAGACTTATGCTACACAGCTGATTAAACAGCTTGTGACAGAGAGGTACTCTGGTGGTGGCAGTGGCATAAGAGAGCACATACTGAGGATGAGCAACTTGGCATCCAAGCTTAAACCAATGGATTTGGCTCTCAAGGATGAGTTCCTTATTCATTTGGTTTTTGCTTCCTTGCCTAAAGAGTTTGACACATTCGTTGTCAACTACAATATGCAGCCCGAGAAATGGGACTTGGAAAAGTGCATTGCTATGTGTGTGCAAGAGGAGGAAAGGATCAAATCCTCAGATGGTGGTTCTATCAACTATGTGAAAGATTACAAGAAAAAGAACTTCAATAATAACTCCTTCTCAAAGAACAAGGGAAAAGCCTCTGTCCATCAGTCTCAACAGAATAAATTTGCTGTAGACAAAGATCAGTGTCTTCACTGCAAGAAGACGGGACACTACAAGAAGAATTGTCCTGATTATTTAAAGATGATAATGGCAAAGAAAGGTGAGAACATTATTACCTTTATAAATGAATCCATGTATGTGCAATATTCGAAATCCACTTGGTGGATTGACTCAGGAGCAACTATTCATGTTGCTAATTCTTTACAGGGATTCCGTTCGACGAGGACTACGCAAAGAAACGAAAGATGCATTAAAGTTGCAAATGGAGTCCAAGCTGAAGTGTAAGCCGTTGGCGATCTTTCATTAGAGTTAGCTAATGGCTCCAATCTTTTACTTAGAGATGTCCTTTTTGTTCCATCTTTACAGAGGAATTTGATTAGTGTTTCAAATTTGGACAAAGATGGTTATGATTGTAATTTTGGAAATGGCAAGTGTGAAATAATGTTTAATAAAGAATGTGTTGGTCTTGCCATCTTACAGAATGAGCTTTATTTGTTGTCACTTCGTGAAAATGTGAATTCCGTATGTGATGTGAATGAGCGTATATCCTCGCCTGTGAATGCGAACAGAAAACGAAAGAGAACTCATAATGAATCGTCGAAATTATGGCACTGTCGTTTAGGCCACATTTCGAGGGGGAGAATAGAAAGACTTGTTAAGAATGAAATTCTTCTTCTATTAGAGTTCTCAGACTTAGAACAATGCAGAGAATGCATTAAAGGAAAATATGTAAAGAAAATTAAGAAAGACGCCAAAAGAAGCACAGGAGTTTTACAAATTGTTCACACAGACATTTGTGGTCCTTTTCCTGTGAAAAGTGTGGATGGTTATGACTCGTTCATAACATTCACAGATGATTACTGCCGTTTTGGATATATTTATCCAATCAAAGAAAGAAATGAAGCCTTGGATAAATTCAAGATATTTAAGGCTGAAGTTGAAAACCAACACGATTTAAAGATCAAGATAGTCCGATCTGATCGTGGGGGGGAGTACTACGGTCGACATACCCCATATGGACAAGTTTCTGGACCTTTTGAAAGGTTTTTACAGGAAAAAGGCATAGTGGCCCAGTATTCTACACCGGACGAACCTCAGCAAAATGGAGTAGCTGAAAGACGCAACCGTACCCTGATGGATATGGTGCGAAGCATGATGAGCTATTCCACACTGCCATTGAGTTTATGGATGGAGGCGTTGAAAACCGCCATTCATATTCTCAACAGAGTGCCTAGTAAATCGGTGCCCAAAACACCGTACGAGATGTGGACAGGAAGAGTTCCCTCACTAAATCACTTACGTGTGTGGGGGAGTCCTGCTGAGGCTAAAGTATTTAACCCAAACCTTGGGAAGCTTGATCCCAAAACAGTAAGTTGCCATTTCATTGGCTACCCTGAAAAGTCAAAAGGTTTTCATTTCTACTGTCCAGATAGATATACAAAGTTTGTAGAAACGAGACACGCTGTCTTCTTAGAGGATGAAATGATGAGAGGAAGTATGGTAGCTCGTGAGATTGATCTTGAAGAGAAGCGGGTGTATGCGCCCACTCCGATGATTCAAGAGCCATTTTTCACACTACCTGCTGTCGCTGCACCGACGGTGCAAGACACTGTGGTGCCAGCACCTGTTATTGTTCCTCCTGTGGCAACAATGAATGATAATGAGGAACCTGTTTTTCAGGATCCTATAGAACCTATTGCCACAGATGAGGGGGAGCAACAGCAGCCTCAAACAGAAGATGTACCAAATGAGGAGGCCCCGAGGAGGTCTCAAAGAGTAAGAAGATCAGCTATCTCTGATGATTATCAGATTTATCATACAGAGGAATTTCAAATGGAGGATGATCCCACCTCATTTGAAGAAGCCATGAGAAGCGAAAATTCCTCAAAATGGCTTGAGGCCATGGAAGAGGAAATGAGGTCCATGAAGACTAATAAAGTCTGGGACTTGGAAATTATTCCTAAAGGAGCCAAAACAGTAGGCTGTAAATGGGTCTACAAGACAAAGCATGACTCCCAAGGGAATGTAGAAAGATACAAAGCGCGACTTGTGGCAAAAGGATTTACGCAAAGAGAAGGGATTGATTACAATGAGACCTTTTCTCCAGTCTCATGTAAAGATTCCTTCAGAATTATAATGGCATTAGTAGCACATTATGATTTAGAGTTACATCAGATAGATGTAAAGACGGTATTTCTTAATGGGGATTTGGAGGAAAATGTTTACATGGCACAACCGAAAGGTTTTGTCATGGAAGGAAACGAAAGAATGGGATGCCGCCTAAAGAAATCGATTTATGGGTTAAAGCAAGCTTCAAGACAGTGGTACTTGAAGTTTGACAGTACAATAAGAAAATTTGGGTTTAAAGAGAATGTAGAGGACAACTGTGTTTATGCAAAGTTTAAAGATGGGAAGTTTATCTTCCTAATCCTGTATGTGGATGATATCCTACTGGCTAGTAGTGATGTCAGTCTGCTACTGGAGACAAAGAAGTTTTTGTCCTCAAATTTTGATATGAAAGATCTTGGTGAAGCTTCGTTCGTTCTAGGGATCGAAACTCACCGAGATAGAAACAAGGGGATATTGGGACTGTCACAAAAGGCATACATAGAGAAAGTCTTAAAGAAATTTGGTATGCATAAAAGTAGTCCTTCACCTGCACCTATAGTCAAGGGCGACAGATATGAAGATTTTCAATGCCCCAGGAACCAGTATGAGATCGATCAAATGAAAGCGGTTCCATATGCTTCAGCTGTCGGAAGCTTACAGTATGCTCAAGTATGCACACGCCCTGACTTAGCATTTGTTACCGGGTTACTTGGCAGATTCCAGAGCAATCCTGGAATTGAACATTGGAAATTGATAAAGAAAGTCTTGCGTTATTTGCAAGGAACAAAAGGCCTCATGATGACATACAGAAAATCAGATTTACTCCATATAGTGGGGTATACAGATTCTGATTTTGCGGGAGATGATAGAAAGTCTACATCCGGATATGTATTCACTCTCGCAGGAGGAGCTATATCGTGGAAAAGCTCAGAGCAAACCGTCACTACATCGTCCACAATGTATGCCGAGTTTGTAGCAAGTTATGAGGCTACGGGGCAGGTGAACTGGTTAAAGAAGTTCATACCCGGTTTAAAAGTGGTTGACGACATCAATAGACCACTTAAGTTGTACTGCGATAATGAACCCGCAGTAACGTATGCCCACAACAATAAGTCAAGTGGTGCTGCCAAACACATTGACATAAAGTACTATGTTGTGAAAGATAAAGTTCGGGATCAAATTATTAGTCTTGAGCATATAAGTACCGCAAAGATGCTAGCGGATCCGCTTACTAAAGGCTTACCACCCAACGTGTTCAGAGAACATGTAGCCGGCATGGGTTTAAGGGAAAGCCTATGATTCCTGGACTAAAAGATGGCCCAAAAGATTAAAGTAACTATTTCAGAACAGAGAGGTGTATTGTAGCTGTTGAATCTATCGGCGATTGACCGTGACGATGAGACATGTTCTATGCACTAATCTGTGATGGAATGTGTAAAGTCAAAAGTAATTAAAGATAAAGTATAAATTGATATCAAGGGGGAGAATGTTAGGATGATCTCAGGCATTTGGCCCAACGGCCAAATGCCGACCCCTTGACCGCGCCCTGATCGGGGGCGCCCAGCCCAATAGGCTGGTGGGCCCCTGTCGCCAGCGCCATATAAACAGAGGTGGGGGCCGGGCGGCTCGCATCACGAGGTTGACCGTGCCGTCGTCAGCCCACCGACAAACCCTAGACCCGATCTAAGAGGGGGCGCTCAAGCGACGGGAAGCACCACCGCCGTTCACCGCCGCCAGGGAGACGCCGCCGCCCGGGACACGCCGCAGAGGAGCCCCGCACCTCTTCCCCGACCGTCGCTGCCCGTGCGCAGACTCCACCGAGCGAACCCGCGATGGCCAACTCCTCCTCTACATCCGAAGGTCGGTACCCCTCTCTCCCTCTCGGTCTTACCTCAAGAACACCAACCCTAAAAGAACCCCGCTAGATCTAACCTAGGAGATCCTAGATCTAAACCTATCATGAATATCATTGGAGAGACGCCTAAAGTTTTTAAGCGGACAAGAGCAGAGCGACAAGGCAACGTGCGTACAAGGTGGCCGCGGAAGCAGGCCTGGATGGTGGCGGCCGCGACTTGCTCTCTCGAGAACTCACGATCAACAGCTGGGCCGCCTTCTTCTTCATCGACCTGCACGGCCATCGCGGTAGTAAGCGTTTGAAGCCCCGGTTCGACGACCCTAGCGCCGTCAGCCACGGCCGTCAGGCCACACGGGGGGGATCGGGCGAAGGCACGGTTCATCCCACGCATCCACCGGCGCGGCGTAGGCATCTTGAGCTGCGCAGCGTTGGTGCTGTGACTAAACAGCGCGGCACAACACGATCATGTGGCGCCCCCGTTTCTGGGAGGAATAGGGACGCCACTAATCCGCAACCACCCAGGATATTAATTGTGGACCGAACAAGTAGCATACCTACTTACAAACATTTAAGAAGAGTTAGTTTGATTGAAATAAGATCTAACGGTCAATTTTTTAACAATAAAACGGGCGCACAAGCCCAACAATACTTACATGCAGAAGAATCGCAAAAGCACCACAGGAAAGCCTGAGTGCGGTCACAACCCTAACACGAAATCTTGAATTGCCTTCTTTTCTTCTAGTATCTGTGAAATTTTGCAAGTCTGAGTACTCCAACCCCGTACTCAGCAAATCACAAGGGAAACCCTAACTTACTACTTGCACAGTTGCACGGATCAACAAAGAAAGGGGGTATACTTGGTTTATTACTTTGAGTGGATGCAATTTTATTTGCAAACATTTTGATAAAACGGACCCAAAACTACTCCTCAAGATCTCAGGGGTTTTCATGAAAGGTTAATTAACCAACTGAACAAGTTAAAGTATGTACAAATCTACTTAAGCTTCGCTACTGGAATCACCCAAGTGACACAGCTCCAAAAACCAGGAGCACGACGTATTCGAATATCATTTATTTGACTCTGCAGAGTTTGCTCAGCTTTACCCACACGATCCCTTAACTCCCGCTAAAGAGTTAAGAAAGCCAGGTCGTTTCACTTCTCAATTCTTTATATAGGCTCTACCCGGTAGAATCCACTCGAGTCTGGCACAAGAAAACAAGAAAACAAACGTCCGCTTCGAGTGAACTCTACCGTTGTTAGGCACCCGCAGCACGGCTTGCCTAACCTTGTTACTCAATCACCTACTTCTCAACACCTGTAGAGTTTCAATCGAGTTGAGCAGCTACTAAACTAGTGTTGACAAGTCAACTCCTGTGGTTGAGCGGTCATCATGTCATTTGCTCAGCGTAAGGGTCTGGTCCTTACATTTTTCCCTCAGGGGCCCGCAACCCCTGCCAGGTCCGCGACCTTACAACCTAGGATAAGAGGTGGGCGAAGACCGTCTCGCGGCTCCTTTCCCAACCCTTACCCTAATCTGCACGCCGACAATCACCGCCCTAGGGCACGGTGTCCTGTACCACCCTGCCCTAGAGTCGGGTTTTCCAAATTCTATTGGCCCGCAGCCACAACCTTATTAGTGTAAAGACTTTGCATGATAATGATAACCTACAATTATTTAGATTAACAGATAATTATTTCTAGGGTTAACAAAGGCATAGCTACAAGTTTGACATGGCATTTGTCGGTGGTAGGTTTAACTACATATCATGTCATTCTAAATATTTTATTTTACTTTGAACTAACATTTCACAACTAGCATAATGCAAATAGCATAATAACATAATTAAATAACATGGGTTGCAACATGATCAAAGGATTTGGGACTTGCCTTGTGATCAACTAGCTCGGCGACTTCGCAAACTGCGCTTCCTTGACCTTGACCTTGCACTGCAGCTTTCGAGGGCTCCGACACTAGCGCAAACACACAAAAATAACATAAGTCCGGTTTGAGCCTAATCAAGCGAGGAAAAACAAATCTATGAAAAAGGAGTAAATTGCATAAATATTCAAATGGGGGACCGCAGAAGGCATCAAGTAGCAGAAGCATGCTCGACCGCAGGACATCGGCCAGCTGCGCCAGGGAAATGTCAGATGTTTCCGGATCCCTGCACTTCGCAAAGCCTGTTTCGCAGGCACCCTCAAACAACGGCTGCTTCCTGAGGTGCGCGCACCCAATCAAGAACTGCACACACCATACTACTAGCACGTTAGTATGTTGGTAACACAAGTGCAAGGCACCAGCTATATATGAGATTGGTCGCATTCAAGTTAATACCTGACGGAATGTAATGGACTCCTTATTTTCAAAATCGAAGTAGTGGAATATCTGAAAAGAATGTAGAAATTCAGCGAAGAGCATGGCTTCACTCAACATCGATAGCATTTACAGAAGAATGTCAGTACCTTCTTGCATAGAGGACTGCAATTTAGGCCAAAAAGAGCCCAAAAATCTTGCGCTTTAACATGTCCACTGCCAGTAGGTTAATTCACGTCATTTACTATGATTCTATGGAATAATAGAACCGAGTAGACACATTTGCTCATAAACAAAAAATGATATGATGCTACATTCTTGTAGCCATCCTTAACGACCGAATTCTGTAAACCTGTCATAGGTAAAGCATGACTGTTGTCTGTTAATGGAAGATGAGGGGACTTACTCGCTGTCTGGTTTCATAGCCAAAAAGTATTCCAAGAGTTCCATTGCTTCTGATGTGCTTACACCATACATCTGAAAAGATGCACACAAAAATCAGATGCTACATTGCTGGAAGCAGTATGCATGATGCTTAGAAAAGGGCCAACATGCAAAAGAAAATGCCGCATAGAGCATGAAACTTTCTAGGTGAGCTATGTCAACATGTATGAAACTAATGGATTTCAGTATAACATATTGGTAGTTTTTGTAAGTGCGTTGTTGAAATTGGAAGGTAATTTACCAGTTGTTATGTATTCCAGTATCTTATTTCTTTTGGAACATGTTAATTTACTATAGATTGCAATAAAATGGAATATGTTAAATTTCTTTTAGACTTATTTATAATATCAATTATTAGAGATCCGTTTATAATATCAATTCGCAGATCGAAGGTAATCATTTCCGTTTTGCTTGGGCTGTGAATGTAAGCCTTAAGCTCATTCTTTGATTGTCTATATTTAATATTTTATTTGTTGCACTGTATATTGGATTTTTCATAACTAAATCTTGGTATTCAAGTTAATACTTGATGCTTTGTCAAAGAATCTGTCTTCCATGGGGAAAAAGCCTATGGTTTTGCTGATCTTGTTTTGCCCCTTGTTTTATTTCGTGCAGCACACATCACTGAGCCCTGATGGTAAACTTGCTGCTATTGTGGGTGACAATCCTGATGGACTTCTGGTTTATGCTAATTCAGGAAAAGTAAGCAGAATGCAATGCTTAGTCATTTAATTTTAAACACTGACCTCATAAGTCATATAACCTTACTGCTGTTTGTTTCTTATAGACAGTTCATGATCTCCGTGGTCATTTGGATTATTCCTTCGCATCAGCGTGGAACCCAGATGGTCGAACATTTGCAACTGGTAATCAAGACAAGACATGCAGGATCTGGGATACCCGTAATCTCTCCATGTCTGTTGCTGTATTGGGTGGCAACATCGGAGCCATAAGGTCAATACGCTATACAGCTGATGGAAAGTTCCTGGCAATGGCAGAACCTGCGGATTTTATATATCCACATTGTTGATGTCGAAAGTGGGTACAGCAGGATGCAGGAGCTGGATTTCTTTGGTGAGATTGCCGACATGGAAATTTGGGAATTTTTGGGCTGTCACAGACTGACAACCAGTCTGACTAGGCCTAGGAGCGATCTATAAACACATAAGTAGTTGTCACCTCTAGATGCAAAACTTTGTAGAAACAGGTGGCATCATTGTAATTATTTTTGTGTTTCTACGGTTTACAAAACAAAAGTGAGGCAAAGTGTAATTTGAAAAAGGTAAGATAGCTGAAATGGAAAAACAATAGGCTAAAATATAAAATATTTTAGGGGTTTTAGAGCATGTAATATATTTTTGTATTCCGTAGCAACGCACAGGCACTCAACTAGTATTCGTCATTTTCCACTGACACACCGATTCGTCCAGACTTTTCAGGTACTGAGGTACGCAAATACAAGGCCTATCATAATAGAGCAGCTGCAGAAACGACACCTAGTCAAGACCAAGCAACGCCGGTGGCCGCGTCAGGCGACTAGGAGAGGCAGCGCAGCGAATGCAGGGAAGCGGTGGTGTCCATGGACGCGGCGTCGAACATGCCACACCGTTCATTCGCCTCGATGCCGTAGTCCATGAGCGGCCGGTGCTCGAGCTCGTCGTCGTGCCGGCGCACCAACTCAGGAACATCCAGCTCCCCCTTCCGCATGTGCGCCCACAGGAACTCCAAGCGGCTCACGTACCTCAGCTTGGCATACAACCTTCAACAAACAAGCCAATCGCTCGTAAATTTCGCGCCAACTAATTGCAGGGTCAAGAAGGATCAATGCACCGAAACGCACGTACCCTAAGCTGAAGAGGAACCGTCCAAAGGCGGCCATGAAGAGCCGGGACTGGAGTCCGGGGTGCACGAAGTACACGGCGTGCAGCCTCCCCCTCACCTCGACCGGAAGGGACTCGTACGCCGCCCGGACCGCCGCGACGCCGGGGAAGTTCTCGCCGCGGTCCACGCTCGAGTGCATGTACACGACCACGAACTCCGCGTCCCCGAGCGCCGGCAGCACGCGCCTCTGCACGTACCCCTTGAGCACCGCCTCCGCCTCCCTGCCCAGGGTCCGAGCTGCGACTCAGAAACAAGCCACCGCTTCAGTTACGATCTCCGCTAGCCCGACACGGCGACACGTACGAACGAAACATGCATCAACAATAGGGATACGGTGAGTTCTTGGTTACCAGGGAAGTTCTTGCCGACGATGCGGACGATGGGCCGGCCGGACTTGTCACGGCCCTGCAGGCTGATCGCCTGCTGCTTCTTCAGTACCAGCTCCTGATCGGTCATCACGTCCGTGAGAGGTAGGTCCACGTTAGGAAATCCGCTCCCGAGTTCTGAGATTTGCAGCTTGCGTACGTGTTCCGGGTCTTTTTTTTTTTGATAAGACGTGTTCCGGGTCTAGTGGGAGTTAAATAGGCCCGCGCCGCGGTGGGCCGAGGCGGCGAGTGGTTGATCTGGGTAGTTGGTTTAGGATGGAGACGAGCGATGGGCGGTCAGGATGGGGTGCGGTGTTGGGAACGCGTGCCGGGGTATGGGACCGCGGGATCCCGCAGAATATTCGGAGGATCGTTTCGGCTTCGGCGGGGTTGGGGATTGGCACGGCGCAGGGCGGATCTACACCCGGGTAAGGTAGACTTTAAGTTCAAGATATGAAAAAGGGTGTGTATAGGTATCACCCGGATGTTTTCATCTAGTATATAGTTTGGGCAAATTCAGTCTAGCCTGGTTAACATTTTTATGATCCAGTCTAGATAGCGTAGATCATTCCACCATTGAGGTGGTGATCAGTTGGGCTTTTTTTGGTGGCTTATGGCTGAAAAAAACACTGTAGCTGACAGGGACTTATTTAGCATAATTAAACTTTAAAAAATATAAAAAATATGTTAGCCCATTACGTATAATACAAACACATACGGAAAAAAAGAACCGGCAAAAAAGCTCAACAAAAAGTCAAAAGTTCAAAAAAAGACGAAATTTATGAATAGTAAAAAATAAGCCAAAAGTCAGAAGCTGAAGCCCAACCGATCGGAGCCTTGAGTCTGGAACGTAATTAAATCCTGACTCAGCTACTAGCACGGCGTATTCCGTGGGTGCCTGCCCACGTCGGCCGAGCCGGTCTTGGGCTTTCGTGCACAAAACTGGACGTTTGAACGCGAGCGGAGTCCGGTTTCGGCTGGGGGAATCGGTGCCTTGGCCGTGTGCCGGCCGAGACGACTTGGCAGCGGCACATGACGATAAATATCCACTCGGCTGCTTCTGATCTGGTGGCCGACCGACGGGACCTTCGAGCTGCGGCACCGTGCCGAAAGGTTTGCCGCGCTGGACTGGAGGCACCTATTCCCTTATCACACCTGTTCTCCCATCAATCCTTGCCGGTGGCGCCGCACCGTGGTTAATTTCTTCGCTGGGTTACAGCGCCTTTCCTGTGGCAGCGTCTCCACCACGACACTCATGTTGCATGGTATCATCGCATGTGCGTTAGCAGTGGCGGAGCATGAAAGTAGATATCGGAGGAGCCGGACAAGTACGACAATCTTTTTCATACTAGGCAAACGTAAGTATGATTTTTAAAAGACATATATTTTAGTTATAGTTTAGAATGCCGTTTATATCTTACAAATAGTAAGGCAACCTAACTAAATCATACGTGCCATATAATTCACACCTTTATTGTGAAGTATTATGTTACACTAGCCATGATCCATTACTATAATATTTTCAATAATATGTTATTAAAAAAGGATAAAGGGAGCAACTGGCCATGCCAGGTAGTGTTAACACTCTCGCCGACCTTGGTCCCATAGTCCCATCGAGCTCTTAGGGCATGCCCGTCCTACAGAGCTAGGGTGCTACAGTAAGACCTACGTCACCTACCAAGCTAGGGTAGCTCTGTAGGTTGGTAGCGCCCGCTGGCTATTGCACGTCTACCTGTCTTGCCACACTCGGCAGTCTCCCATGTTGGTGCCCTCCTACCGAGCTATGGTAGCGCTGCAGGAGACACATATTGCTTGTCGCAGCTACCGAGCTTAAAGAGGAGGCTAGGGCTCCCTTTTTTTAGACTTATGACTTAGCTTTCTACAATAACTAGCTTTTAAACAAAGTATTTTTTAAAAACGAGGTCTACAAGTCGATTGTAAAAGACATTATTCTGACTTCATCTATATCTGCCAAAATCGCACGTGAGTATCTCTCTCTGTACTCTCTCTTGTGAACCGTCAGAATTTAAAAATTTAAGCCAAAAGTCATATATACCACATCCTAAAAGAACTCACCTTAGATTTACAAAAACAACATATGAGGACCAGAATTGAAAAAAATATATATATATCGCTCCATTGCTGTATATACAACGCCTTCGAAAGAGGGAAGTGTGGTCTAACTTCCAAATACTACTAGATGCGAAAGTACGGCGCCACGTTACGCTAGCTACTATGTGAATATCGAAGTAAAAGATTTGCCGCCACATAGAGGTCTATATGCTCAAAACCGATAGCAAGGATCTGTACGTATTTACACGGAAAAGTAGGGTTTTTTTAAGAAACAAAGACCTATATGTAAAAAAATAAGAACATATATGTAAGTAGATAGGGTAACACATTGCATTTCGCCAAACAAAAATACATAGTTTAATGTGTTCGATCAAGCGAGAAATATTAGTCTCTGTAAGTGCCTGTCGTGGTCGAAGTGCCAGCCGTGGTCGAAGGTAGGCCGTGGTTGAAGGGCCAATCGTGATCAAAGGAGGACTGGTCGTGGTCGAAGGAGGGCCGGCCATGGTTGAAGGAGGGCCAGCCATGGTCGAAAGGTGCTGTGATCGAAGTCGACATCGTGGTTGAAGTTGACGTGGGCAGCGTCGAAGCCATGGTCGAGGTCAAGGCCGTGATCATGGTAGAAGAGCCGTGGTCGGTGTCGATACCGTGGTCGAACGGCCGTAGTCAAAGTTGAAGCATGGTCGAAGTGGAAGTCGTGATCGAGGGTGCGGCTCGGAGAGTTTTTTCCAAGTACAGCGCGCGTGCACGTAACATACACCACACACGCTCGCTCACACGCACCCGTGTGTTCTGTGCACGTACTTCAAATTTATTGGAGGCGCATGGTCTTACTCTTATGAGTGTAGACACGCGTTTTTCTCACCAAACGTGCACTCATGTGTACTCGTAGAAACGGTGAACACCAAAATCTGAGATTTGAATTCTAGTAGGCTGGATCACACCCGTACGCCTAGATATTCGGCCACATGCCGGCTTTGGCACAGAGAGTTGGGCCATGAAACTGAAACGTGGTCAGGCCTAGCCAGACAGGGTCAAGGAGAAGGCTAGTTTGTGAGAATTGAGACCAATCCAGTTACGTTTGGGCTTGAAGCAACATAATTGGTTCGGTCAGCACTGGGCCTGCTGCCTGGCCCTAACATTAGGCCGAGCAGGACCATCCGGTCAGCCAGTTTTGCCATGCTCAGGGTACTACAACGTCTGAATATGCATCTCAGAGAGAGAGAGAGAGAGAGAGAGAGAGAGAGAGCATCTGAATATATTAGGTAACAGATGATGAAGCATTAGCACATTTTTTCATTTGTGAAACAAGTAAAAGATCTAGTAGACAGCACGCAGATACTTCCATTTTCTTGTATTCTGAGTACGGATGGAGAATGCTTCAGGGACGGAAATGACACTACTTCAGGACAATCTTCTATCTCCAGCCTAGTAACCAGAGCGACCCCTCCCCTTCCCAGCGCCCCTGCGCCGGTTCTCCCCTACCTCCCTTCTCCGCCTTACCGCCGCTGGAGCACGCCGCCGGAGGCTCGTGCGGGTGCTACGAAGGCGGCGGCGAGGCTCTCGGGTCTGGATCTGGACGGCGTCTTCCAGATCTGGGCGTTGGGCTCGAGGTGGCAGGGACCCTGTGGTGGTCGTCGGCGGAGGTTGAGTGGAGTGGGTGGCGGTGACCGGTGGAGGCTGCGGGGGCGTGGTGGTGGCGTTGTCGCTCACGTCGAGTTGTGTCGCGGTTGTGCGGCGGCGCCCTGCAACCAGGCCGTGTCTTGTCTGCGACGCGGTTTGAAGGCCTTCGGCTGTTAGAATGATCTCAGGGGATTTGGCCCAACGGCCAAATCCCCCCTTGCTCGCGCCCTGATCGGGGGCGCCCAGCCCATTATGGCTGGTGGGCCCCTGTCGCCAGCGCTATAAAAACAGAGGTGGGGGCCGGGCGGCACGCATCCCAAGGTTGATCGTGCCGCCGCCACCCCACCGACAAACCCTAACCCGATCTGTTGAGGGGAGCGCTGTAGCGACGGGAAGCTCCACCGGCTCCTCTGCGTCTTCTCTAGATCACCGCCGCCATGAGCCGGCCATCTCGCGGGTACGTCGGTGAAGATCTGCGCACGGGCAGCGACGGTCGGAGAAGGGTGCGGAGCTACTTGGGCGGCGGCGCGTCCCGGGCGGCGGCGGCTCCTGGCGGCGACGATCTAGAGAAGACGCAGAGGAGCCGGTGGAGCTTCCCGTCGCTACAGCGCTCCCCTCAACAGATCGGGTTAGGGTTTGTCGGTGGGGTGGCGGCGGCACGGTCAACCTTGGGATGCGTGCCGCCCGGCCCCCACCTCTGTTTTTATAGCGCTGGCGACAGGGGCCCACCAGCCATAATGGGCTGGGCGCCCTCGATCAGGGCGCGAGCAAGGGGGGGATTTGGCCGTTGGGCCAAATCCCCTGAGATCATTCTAACATTCTCCCCCTTGATCTCAATCTATACTTTATCTTTAATTACTTTTGACTTTACACATTCCATCACAGATTAGTGCATAGAACATGTCTCATCGTCACGGTCAATCGCCGATAGATTCAACAGCTACAATACACCTCTCTGTTCTGAAATAGTTACTTTAATCTTTTGGGCCATCTTTTAGTCCAGGTATCATAGGCTTTCCCTTAAACCCATGCCGGGTACATGTTCTCTGAACACGTTGGGTGGTAAGCCTTTAGTGAGCGGATCCGCTAGCATCTTTGCTGTACTTATATGCTCAAGACTTATAATTTGATCCCGAACTTTATCTTTCACAACATAGTACTTTATGTCAATGTGTTTGGCAGCACCACTTGACTTATTGTTGTGGGCATACGTTACTGCGGGTTCATTATCGCAGTACAACTTAAGTGGTCTATTGATGTCGTCAACCACTTTTAAACCGGGTATGAACTTCTTTAGCCAGTTCACCTGCCCCGTAGCCTCATAACATGCTACAAACTCGGCATACATTGTGGACGATGTAGTGACGGTTTGTTTTGAGCTTTTCCACGATATAGCTCCTTTAGCGAGAGTGAACACATATCCGGATGTAGACTTTCTATCATCTCCCGCAAAATCAGAATCTGTATACCCCACTATATGGAGTGAGTCTGATCTTCTGTATGTCATCATGAGGCCTTTTGTTCCTTGCAAATAACGCAAGACTTTCTTTATCAATTTCCAATGTTCTATTCCAGGATTGCTCTGGAATCTGCCAAGTAACCCGGTAACAAATGCTAAGTCAGGGCGTGTGCACACTTGAGCATACTGTAAGCTTCCGACAGCTGAAGCATATGGAACCACTTTCATTTGATCGATCTCATACTGGTTCCTGGGGCATTGAAAATCCCCATATCTGTCGCCCTTGACTATAGGTGCAGGTGAAGGACTACTTTTATGCATACCAAATTTCTTTAAGACTTTCTCTATGTATGCCTTTTGTGACAGTCCCAATACCCCTTTGTTTCTATCTCGGTGAATTTCGATCCCTAGAACGAATGAAGCTTCACCAAGATCTTTCATATCGAAGTTTGAGGACAAAAACTTCTTTGTTTCCAGTAGCAGACTAACATCACTACTAGCCAGTAGGATATCATCCACATACAGGATTAGAAAGATAAACTTCCCATTTTTAAATTTTGCATAAACACAGTTGTCCTCTACATTTTCTTTAAACCCAAATTTTCTTATTGTACTGTCAAACTTCAAGTACCACTGTCTTGAAGCTTGCTTTAACCCATAAATCGATTTCTTTAGGCGGCATCTCATTCTTTCATTTTCTTCCACGACAAAACCTTTCGGTTGTGCCATGTAAACATTTTCCTCCAAATCCCCATTAAGAAATGCCGTCTTTACATCCATCTGATGTAACTCTAAATCATAATGTGCTACTAATGCCATTATGATTCTGAAAGAATCTTTACATGAAACTGGAGAAAATGTCTCATTGTAATCAATCCCTTCTCTTTGCGTAAAGCCTTTTGCCACAAGTCGCGCTTTGTATCTTTCTATATTCCCTTGGGAGTCAAGCTTTGTCTTGTAGACCCATTTACAGCCTATTGTTTTGGCTCCGTTAGGAATAATTTCCAAGTCCCAGACTTTATTAGTCTTCATGGACCTCATTTCCTCTTCCATGGCCTCAAGCCATTTTGAGGAATTTTCGCTTCTCATGGCGTCTTCAAATGAGATGGGATCATCCTCCATTTGAAATTCCTCTGTATGATAAATCTGATAATCATCAGAAATAGCTGATCTTCTTACTCTTTGAGACCTCCTCGGGGCCTCCTCATTTGGTACATCTACTGTTTGAGGCTGCTGTTGCTCCCCCTCATCTGTGGCAATAGGTTCTATATGATCCTGAAGAACAGGTTCTTCATTCTCATTCATTGTTGCCACAGGAGGAACAATAACAGGTGCTGGCACCACAGTGTCTTGCACCGTCGGTGCAGCGACAGCAGGTAGTGTGAAGAATGGCTCTTGAATCATCGGAGTGGGCGCAAACACCCGCTTCTCTTCAAGATCAATCTCTCGAGCTACCAAGCTCCCCCTCATCATTTCATCCTCTAAGAAGACAGCATGTCTCGTTTCTACAAACTTTGTATATCTGTCTGGACAGTAGAAACGATAACCTTTTGACTTTTCAGGGTAGCCAATGAAATGACAACTTACTGTTTTGGGATCAAGTTTCCCAAGGTTTGGGTTAAATACTTTAGCCTCAGCAGGACTCCCCCACACACGTAAGTGGTTTAGTGAGGGAACTCTTCCTGTCCACAATTCGTACGGTGTTTTGGGCACCGACTTACTAGGCACTCTGTTGAGAATATGAATGGCGGTTTTCAACGCCTCCATCCATAAACTCAATGGGAGTGTGGAGTAGCTCATCATACTTCGCACCATATCCATCAGGGTACGGTTGCGTCTTTCAGCTACTCCATTTTGCTGAGGTTCGCCCGGCATAGAATACTGGGCCACTATTCCATTTTCCTGTAAAAACCTTGCAAAAGGTCCAGGAACTTGTCCATATGGGGTATGTCGACCGTAGTACCCCCCCCCCCCCCCCCACGATCAGATCGGACTATCTTAATCTTTAAATCGTGTTAGTTTTCAATTTCAGCCTTAAATATCTTGAATTTATCCAAGGCTTCATTTCTTTCTTTGATTGGATAAATATATCCATAACGGGAGTAATCATCTGTGAATGTTATGAACGAGTCATATCCATCCATACTTTTCACAGGAAAAGGACCACAAATATCTGTGTGAATAATTTATAGAACTCCTGTGCTTCTTTTAGCGTCTTTCTTTATTTTCTTTACATATTTTCCTTTAATGCATTCTCTGCATTGTTCTAAGTCTGAAAACTCTAATGGAGAAAGAATATCATTCTTAACTAGTCTTTCTATTCTCCCCCTCGAAATATGGCCTAAACGACAGTGCCATAATTTCGACGATTCATCTAGAGTTCTCTTTCGTTTTCTGTTTACATTCGTAGACGAGGATTCAATCACTTTCTCGCACGCAACGTTCTCATTATCGCATACGACATTCACATCATCACACAATGATAACAAATAAAGCTCATTCTGTAATATGGCAATACCAACACATTCTTTATTAAACATTATTTCGCACTTGCCATTTCCAAAATTGCAATCATAACCATCTTTGTCCAAATTTGACACACTAATCAAATTCCTCTGTAAAGAGGGTACAAAAAGGACATCTCTAAGTAAAAGAGTGGAGCCATTAGCTAATTCTAATGAAAGATCGCCAACGGCTTCAACTTCAGCTTCTACTCCATTTGCAACTTTAATGCATCTTTCTTTTCTTTGCGTAGTCCTCGTCGAACGGAATCCCTGTAATGAATTAGCAACATGAATAGTTGCTCCTGAGTCAATCCACCAAGTGGATTTTGAATATTTCACATGCAGGCATTCATTAATAAAGGTAATAATGTTCTCACCTTTCTTTGCCATTATCATCTTTAAATAATCAGGACAGTTCTTCTTGTAGTGTCCTGTCTTCTTGCAGTGAAGACACTGGTCTTTGTCTACAGCAAATTTATTCTGTTGAGGCTGATGTACAGAGGCTTTGCCCTTGTTCTTTGAGAAGGGATTACTGTTGTAATTCTTTTTCTTGTTTTCCCTCACAAAGTTGATAGAACCACCATGTGAGGATTTGATTCTTTCCTCTTCTTGCACGCACATAGCTATGCACTTTTCCATGTCCCATTTCTCGGGCTGCATATTATAGTTGACAACAAAAGTGTCAAACTCTTTTGGCAAAGAAGCAAAAACCAAATGAATAAGGAACTCATCCTTGAGAGCCAAATCCATCGGTTTAAGTTTAGATGCCATGTTGCTCATTCTAAGAATGTGCTCTCTTATGCCATTGCCACCGCCAGAATACCTTTCTGTTACCAGCTGCTTAATCAGCTGTGTAGCATAAGTCTTTGAAGAGCCAGTGAACTGACTCTTTATTTTATCAAGGTATTCAGTGACAGTGTCACACTCTGCAATTGAGCCCAGAATCGCAGGCTCAATTGTGTTCTTTATCACATCTATACATTTCTTGTTGGCTGTGGTCCATTTCTTATGATCAAGGTCATAAGACATCTGTAAGGGAGCATGATCCCTCTGTCTTTTCTGCCATGGGCCGTGGACCGGGCCGAACAGGCTGAAATGCCCGGATGAACAGTAAACCCCGGAAAAGAGTGTTTAATTGATTTTCAGAAGTATTTTTTGATGCATTTGATTGAAATTGATCCAAATCTCTGCAAATTTTTGCACCAACGTGTATATTTTTCAGAGATTAAATGAGTACTGTATAATGCTTCTGAATATTGAATTATTTTTTAGAATAATTACAGTTTCCGCTGCAAAAGTTAATATTGATTGTTTTTCATTATTAAATTCGAACCAACGGGAGAATTTAATTTTGGAAAAAAATAGATAAAATTTCCTGAGTTTTATGATATTGTTATTTTCTGACCAACGTTGTTAATAACAGTGAGCGGCGGCCCCAAAGACGGCGCGCGGCGGCCGGCCAGATCCCGCGGAGGGCGGCCCGCTGGAGCAAGGACCGGTGGCGCAAGGCGCGGCTGCGCGACGGGAAGAGGCGGCAACGGTGGCGGCCCCGGCGCGGGAAAAGCGGCGACGCCGGCGGCACCCGTAAGACCCCCTCTACACCCGCTGGCTCTGATACCAATGTTGTCCTTCTCTTTGCGCTTGGGGTTTAGATCTGAGAGGGAAGGGAGAGAGAGAGAGTGGGGTACTGACCGTCCGGTGTAGCGGAGGAGTTGGCCATCGCGGTTGCTCGGTGAAGCTGTCGGGGAAGAGGACGATGGCAGCGGCGGCGGAGAAGGACCGGCGACGTGGACGGCGATGGTGCTTCCCGTCGCCTACTGCGCACCCTCTGCGATCGGTCTAGGGTTTGTCGGGTGGGGATGTACGGCTCAGGCGAACCTCGTGACGCGAGCCGCCGGCCCCCACCCTCTATTTATAGCGCAGCGCGACGGGGGCCCATCAGCCAGTTGTTGGGCTGAGCGCCCCCGATCAGGGCGCGTGATCAAGGTCCAGATTAGCCGTTGGGCTAATCTGGGAGAGATCAATCTAACATCGGCGTGCGCCTCCGGCCCGGATCTGGTTAAACTGTTGAGGCCCGGCACGGTGAGGGTCGCCGGAGCCCGGCTTGGAGGCGATGGAGGAAGAAGGCGAGAGAGAGGTGGGGTAGGAAGAGTTTGCGGTGGCCAGCAGCGTCGAAAGAGCGGAGGCCGGTGGCAGCTCGGCGGATCCACTGCGTGCCGTGCGGTGGCAAGATCCGGTGGGAGTGAAGGAGAGGTCGGCGTTGAGCGGAGCCATCGTTGGTTTGGGCACGAGGATGGTGTGGCGGCGGCGCTGGGTGGGCAGAGCATTGGACGGAGTGGGTGGGCGTGCTGGTCGCGCTTTGGTACACCGTCATCTGCCGTGAGGCCTACGGCCTCTTCGCCTGCTTCGGCGTGCTCTTCAACCGCGAGTCCCCCCCGCCGCGGCGAGAACTTCGCCAACAGCAAGATCACCCGTGCCGTCGGCCGCATCAAGGTTGGCCTCCAGACCAAGGTCTTCCTCGGCAACCTCTCCGCCTCCAGAGATTGGGGCTTCGCCGGGGACTACGTCCAGGCAATGCGGCTCATGCTGCAGCAGGACAAGCCCGGTGAATACGTCGTCGCCACCGATGAATCCCACAGCGGTGAGGATTTCTTGCAGGCCGCCTTCGGATAGGTCGGGCTGGACTGGAAAGACCATGTGGTCATCGACAAGAAGTACTTCCGCCCGGCCGAGGTGGACAGCCTCAAGGGGGATTCAGCCAAGGCGAGGAGGGAGCTCGGTGGAAGCCAATGTCGGGTTCCAGCAGCTCGTCGAGATGATGGTCGATCACGACGTTGAGCTCGCCATTAAGGAGAAGGTCCTCGTAGATGCCGGGTACCGCGATCCCAAGCAGCAGCCGTAGAATTGGCAGCGATCATTTGGGCGCTGGAGTTTGGATTTGGTTTGTTGCCTAGAACCTCGGTGTGATGGTGGTGATCTTTTGTGTGTGTGTAGTGCTTGGGGTGCTGTGGAGGTGCTGGCGAAAGCCGTGCCGGTGTTCATACCGGTCTCGACAACTATGACGTCTTTGGATGTCATTTTCCTTCCTGAGGGGTTGTCATGGCACTCCATAGTCCTTATGTACTCTTTTCTCCAGGTGAAAGCCTTGTCTCAATGAGGCGGGCGGCGTCGGCGACCCTCGTCGCTTCTTTGGAGGCGTCGCCTCGGAGGTTTCTTCACGCAAAGTAGACCGGAGTTTGGGTGGTTCAGTTGGAGGAGGTTAAAGGCTTGGTTGAAAGCAAGGACGAAGAAGTGCTGAAGCTTAGTCTTTTTAGCTTTTTCATAGTCCTTAAGCGCTCTTTCTTGTTGTTGTGTAATCATCAATGTTGAGTTTTTTAGCCTAAGGGCTTGTGTATCTTTTGGCTGTGTATATCGCAAGTGGATATAGAGGCCGGATATTATATCCTTTATCTAAAAAAAAGTAGACAGCACGCACAGTTTGAACTTAGAACCAAATCCCTCTTATATCCCACAAGCCACACATACTTCATGGAGAGCACATTCCTGTCCCAAACCGTCGTCCCCCAATGCCTGCAATCCTAACAAGCCACAGCTAGCCCTCTCTCTCTCTCTCTCTCTCTCTCCAGAAGTAACCATGTTGGCTTGCCAAAGGGTTACTTACCTAGTTCTTTGGCATTCTGCCCACCTCCTTGCAGTTTTTTGATCGAGATATATGCATACATCTTCGACCCTTTGCGAGTGTATACTGTATACTGGAGGTGGGCATATATACTGCCGATGGAGCTCTGTAGGCTTCCCTTGGTGAAGCCCAGATGGCATGTATCAATGGAAGTATCATCGCAGATGGATCAAAGTACCAAATCCCTCTGTGAAACTCTAGCTAGCTTTGCTGCCCGTTCTTGAGTGTTCTTCCATTTTGTTTTAGCGTCTTTGCAGTCGCCAGTCGCTACTCGCTAGCTGCGTGACTGAGAGCAGGCCCTCTGATCTAGAAGGGTTCGGTACTTGACACATCATTTTCTTCCTTCTGTGATCGACCTTTTCTTAACATTTTACAGTTCTTACTTGAAACCAAGTCTCTGAATCTCTGATAAAACAGACGTTTGCTTTCGTACCTGATTAGTTCTCTGCAGCCCAGTTCTTGGAGCTGTACGTACTTGTAGCTTCCATACATCCTCATCTCAGATGGCCTTCTGCTAATTGGTCATTGTTCTCTCTTCCCCCTCACCTCTCCCGTTTGTTCCAGACTTCCATTACCTCGCCCCCCCCCCCCCCCCCCCCCCCCGGGGCGAATTGTAATACTTCCAATTTTTGTCATTTTGCGTAATTGCTTAGATCGATAAATTAATTCCGACGCACATGCGTGTATGGATCCAAATTCCCGGAAAGATGCATGCCGATATAAATTCCCTGCGCTTCGTGATTCCGGTGCCCATTCATGCATGTGAATGCATCATGATTCATGCATGTATATTCGTGCACCTTTTGCTTGTATTTGCCTCGTGAGAGACCAAGTTTGTTTCGGGTGGTGTTTTCCTTATTTGCATTGCATGCATGCATGTGCCCTCGATCCCCTGCTCTTTCATTCCTAGACATTTCTGCAGTTTGGCCAGCGATGGATTGATAAGACATTATTCATCACTTGAATGTATAGTGTAGCCATGTTTTTGTCAAGAATTTGTTTGAGTATTTCATGCTCGTTACTCGGAGTTGAATTTATGTTTATGCAAACATAAATTCAACTGTTAGGTCATGCATGCTAATTTGCTCTGCTTTATCGTACTGATCGAGCATGCATGGCTGCATGCGGAGCGTGATGGCACCATGCATGGGGATCAAAAACTATCCCAACGCAGCCAAGATCAAACAAGGCAAGGGTCAGAGCTCAGCGGTCAGTTCATATCACGATAAACCATTACTAGCTACTATTTGCTTTGTTGTCAAGATAGCACTTAACACAGCATGCATGGCAGCAGGTGGCACAAGGCTGAACATTACTTTCCCTAGACAAATTTGATGGTATCAACTCCCCTCAAAAGTTAATCTAAAATTTCAAAATGTTTGACCTTTTTAAATTGAGTATTGATTCACGATCTATTTTAATAATTGTGTTTCTTAAGATGAAAACTTTAAAATAAGATCCTACTTGTATATATTTTGAGATTGTTTTTATTTGAAATTTGTTTCACTGATAGGTTTAAATTTGTTCACATTTACCCTACCATTGAAACATTGCAAATAAACGATTAGAACATTGCTGATGAACTATTGGACATTAAAACCAAACGCATAAAGTATTGGTGTATTCTCCTATATAACTTAATGTGTGGAGCAATGTTGATGAACTATTGGAACACCAAAATCAAATGTATGAAATATTTTATTTCAACCATTGGAACATCCAACTTCCATCCAGTCCATTCCCCATAGCTGATTCAAAATATACACGCCGAAACATCGTCCATAAACTACTGTAATGAGACATTTTGTCCTATTTGTTATATAATATCATTACTAAGTCTAAATATATGTAAGTGAGGTTTAGTTTTAAAGATCTTATCATAACAAACACGATAGTTCCAACTGATCGCGAATTGACGCTCGGTTTAAAAGAGACCTCTTTTGAAATTTTGATTTGCAAACGGAACATGTCGGAGTCCGTGCGTAAGTCCGGCGAGATGAATCCAGAGTTGGACGGCGTGTGGTTTTTTTTGCCTGAGCAGCAGCGTGTAGTGATCAAGGCCTGAGCAGGTGCAGCAATGCATGCGCCACCGGCCATCATGCCGTCCACGCTTCGGCATGATCTCGCCATCCGTGATATTCTTTCTGTCGTGCAGATTAGAACCTCTTCTGAGCTTATGGACATAATCTTTTTCACAGGGCCTTCTAGACGTATTGGGCCAGGGCCTATGAGGCCCATCAGGTCGAGTACTGGAAGTCGGGAGCTGAACAAAAACGGTGGGGATTGTGCGCAATCTGTCGCCGTCCTCGCTCTAACCCTAAGAGAGATTCTGCACAAAGCAAGGCCCCAGATAAATCAAGCCAAACCCCAAGACATCGCATTTTTAAGACGCTGAAGAGGACGAGGGGAAACAGAGAGATACGCCACTAGTCCACCACCAGGAAGAATCTTGACAGTAAAATGTCTGACGCCAAAGGCCGAAGTACGTAACAAAATTAGTAATCCGATTCCCATCCCAGCGAGGCCATGCCTGACTTGCAGTGTAGCACCTCACATACAGCTAAGTTAGAATAGTACCTTACCTACAGCCAAGTTAAGATACTATTATGTAATATTATCGCCAAAAAAATATAATAAAAGACAACAGTAGAAATCATACACAAATTTAAACCTTTAAAGTACTTTATTAAAGTAATCAACCGAACTGAAATAAGTGTTTGAAATATGGGACTGATCCACTTCTAATCAAATAACAAATAAAGTAAATGGCAAAAGTAGTGGTAAGCCACAGTGCTGAAACTCGAGTGCTCCCACCCATACATGTTGCTATCAATCCACTGGCCCTTTACCTGAGAAGGGAACGAGCAAGCGTGAGATTTGAAAATCTCAGCAAGTACCCAACAACGGTCGCAACACAAAGAGTAAAGACAGATAATGCAACCAAGTGAAATAAGGGACAAGCATCATAAGCAAGCAATGGATATAGAATACCGGAAACACTGACATAGATGGGAAACAGATATCATAGAGACTGTGTAATTAAAGATAATTGTTATGTGACAAATTATAGTAAGTTATAGCAAAGGTGTCGGCGAGCTCATCCCACATACTTGGTTATACGAGAATAGCCAGACACATCCTTGTTCTCGACTCTATAACTGTCGACGGGGTGTAATATCCTGTATAACGAGAATGTACAGCCCCCCGTACGTTACCAGGTTGGGTGGAAATCTCCCCTATATGTAGGTAGTCCCGGGCCAGGTAACCATCAGTTCTTTATTTAGTGAATTATCCATAATGTAATTAGAAAGTCGAGTGTGAATTGAGGTAAAGTTATGAGAGTAATGGTTTGATACAGTTAGAACTGGTGAGACAGAATTGGTGATACAAAGCGATAGAGAACAAGATCCGATGATAGTGAAATACAACTTGCAGAGAGGATACTAACTGGAGTCACATAAGGGTTGTCAATCATACAATTTTATTATATGATAAGTGATTATTAGTCAGATTAATGTACCGTAGCTAAATCCACTAAGGCTCACAATTAATAATGAACAGTTAAAGATTCACAGAAACAACATATAAATGGCCGCCCAGTGTTAAAATGTTACTAGTGGTTAACCTTAAGTGTGAACATGCTTATTCACTACCCTATCTATAATTTAAACATTTATTTAAATCCCTAACTACGCATGAATTCTATGGTTAAACATTATACCCATTACAAGCGTTTAATACTAACTAACTCATCATATTAAAATCTACTAATGCTACAACAACATACGACAAGTAATCAATATAATGCAATGATCGGAAACCACGCTAAAGGCGACAGGTAACCATGAAACATAAATGTGCGAAAGAATAGGTTACGGCCGCGAGGTACTTGCCTTGAGCACGCTCGACGGATATGCTGCATGATGGGTCCGAGATGCACAACCGCCTAGCTGCTCTCTCAACAACTGCGTGAGAACCTATAGGGTGGTAAGGTAGACAACCGATCAGATATGATGAATTTGATAAAGGAACGACAGGAGATAATTGACTGGAAAGGAAACAGCCGTTCGGCTGCGCGAACTGCCGTTTGGCCACTCCTCTGCCCCGGCCGCCACCGTGAGCCGCCGCGCCATTGCCGCCATGTGCGCGTGTGGGCACCGCCGCCGCCGCTGCACGTGCGCGTGTGTGCGGGCACCGCTGCTGCGCCGTAGTTGCCGGTCGCCGCCGCCGACACTCCCATGCAGACGTACGGACGGAAGAGAGAGATATCGATTGGAATCTGGAAAAAAAAACACCACGCACGGAAAAGAGTAGAGAGGTCCCCTTCTTAAGGCCATATTTATATTAGGTTTTATTTTTATTTATTTATTATAATTATTATTTTTTTAGTGCTACATGCAGCGCGTGACAGCGACAAATCCTGTGCATGGCAACATTCTTACATCTCCATGGCGACATCCTCGTTTCTCTCAAGCGTACGTGGTGGTCTCGCCCTCCTCGCTGTACGGTCGAACAATTATATATCTTTTTTCGACGAGTACAAATCAAACCCATTTTTCCTGCCCACAGACTCGTACAGGTTCAGAGTAAAGATGTCGAATAACTTAGCATGGAACTTTATCTGTCCTATAGAAATGTTTAATATAGCAAACTGCCTAACTTCTGTATGTACAGAGAAAGAAAAATGATCACCACGTGATCACATCCTGCACTCCATGTAGATGTATCCTGCATTTGCTGTCATCGCGTGACTTTCTTTGTGCTTCCGCTTGTGAGGGCGCTATAAATACTACTAGGCCGTTGCATTGCTTCACCAATCGCCATGGGCTCCCTCGCCGCCGCCGACGAGCCCTTGCCGCCGCTCCGGTACCCTCTGGCTCGCCACGACGGCGACATTGTTGACGACTACCATGGAGTTCTTGTGCCGGACCCCTACAGATGGTGAGTCTTCGTATCAGTATATGTGTTATTCACCTGTTTCCGTTCCTCCCAGGGGCGGATCCAGCGGTGGGGCGGGGGGCTTGAGCCCCCCTACTGTTACCGAACCCTTGGAGCCCCTCATAGATTTTTAGCTATGGATATATGGTATAGGAAAGGTATAGTAGAGTTATGTCGCTGTATCGCTTTTGTTCAGCCCCTCCTAAAAATTTTCTTAGATCCGCCACTGGTTCCTCCGCTATTAGCTGTTTCTCTTTTTGAAAAGCACTATACATGCTTGTTTGCACCTCTGCCTTTCTACAGGCCACAATAATGCTACTTCTTCCGTTATGCGTTTATGAACTTTGCCCGACGTGATACGTGTAGACCGGAGAGGAACAGTATTTGTACATTCAAATCCAAAACTTTCAGTTAAGGTGAACACAATATATAGTTCCTTTTTAGGAAAAAGAAGTACTGTTTTAGGACAAGAAAACAGTCACTCGGTTAGCATTTTAGCACACAAGTACAGTTCTTGCTACATAAGATGCAATCGCTTAGGCACAACACAACAGTAAAAATACTTGCTAAATAATGGACGTCGTCTGAAGAGATCACTGATTCGTTCACTCACTGTGCTGTGGCACGCACGCGCCCCTGTATCTGTATGCCACGTGATCCTCTGAATTCTCTGCAGTAGTACTACCAAAAGCCCACGAAGACCAACCGTACAAACCGGCGAACGTGCCCTCAATCCAGGCCACCTGTCCTAAATCAGACCGCTCACAGATCGACAGCACAACCGATTCCAGATTGAATGGGCGTCTCTGCTAATGAACATCGCCTGCGTATAACCAGATAGGTTTAGGGGCCGCCCAGTCCATTTGAGCTTCTGACTTTTTAGTTCATTTTTTTAATATTTTAAATTTTGTGTTTATGATTTTTTTTAGCATTTTTGGTAGTTTTTTGTATTTGTTTGCGTTGTCCCTAATATGCTAATATGTTTTTTATTTTTAAAATTTAGTTATATCAAATAAGGTATCATCAGTTACAGTGTAATTTTAATCAGTTACAGTATAATTTTAGCTATAAACTACCTTATTTTAATCTAATCGAGCGGCACCTAGATCAACTGTAAATTGAAGCAGAGTTGAAGTTTGAAAAACTCTTAGTAGTACGTACGTGATTCGTCTCTTAGGAGTACGTACGTGATTCGTCCATTCATTTTCAGTTGGTCGAGTCGAGGAATTTTGGACGTTTTTGACACTGTTGCTATCTAAAAATACCAAAAATGGCGTTGAGGAGAACAAAATTCCAATTCTAGCACCCTGTTGACCGCACCACTTAACGGGAGTGTGACACGTGTCAATGGTGCGGTCGGGGACCGCACCACACTGGAGTGGTGCGCTCCCCGACCGCACCACATGGTCACATCAGAGTGAGTGGTGCGGTCGGGGACCGCACCACTCAGGTGTGGTGCGCTCCCCGGCCGCACCATTGGACACGTGTCGCGACGCGGTTAAATGGTGCGGTCAGGTGGGGCTAGAGTTGGAATTTCGTTTTTGAAAAGGCTATTTTCGGAATTTCGAGTAGCAACAGTGTCAAAAGCGTCCAAAATTCCGAGTCGAGAACAAAGCAAGCATTTTTTTTCTTGTAGTACTTGCACGTTGTGTTGCACTGTAATTGACGTTTCTGGTTGCTAAAGGATGGAGGAGCTGGACTCCAAGGAGGTGCAGGAGTTCGTGGACGCGCAGGCGGTGGTGGCCGACGCCGTGCTCTCCACCTGCGACCACCGCGGCCGCCTGCGCGGGCAGCTCGCCGCGCTCTTCGACCACCCGCGCTTCCGCGCGCCGTTCAAGCGCGCGGGCAGCTACTTCTACTTCCACAACCCCGGCCTCCAGCCCCACAGCACCCTCTACGTCCAGGTATCTTAAACGCGTCCAAACATTCATGCTGCACGCAACATCATTGCCCCGAGAAATGACGACACTTCTGAATTGTTGTTGCATAACTGCGTCTTTGCAGCGTGGGCTGAGTGGCGAGCATGAGGTGTTGCTGGATCCCAACACGTTCAGCGAGGACGCCACGGTGTCGCTCTCCATGATCGGCGTCAGCGACGACGGCGAGCACCTGGCTTACGGCACCAGCGCGAGCGGCAGCGACTGGATCACCATCAGGGTGATGAGTGTGCGCGACAAGCAGCTCCTGCACGATAGGCTATCCCGGGTGAGCTCACAAGACCTCTCCGCTGTGCACGTAACATACGGACAGTTTCACACTTTCACTTGATTAATCTAAACTGTATGTATGCTTGTAATAAACTGTACAATTCAGGTGAAATTCTCGCGCATCGCGTGGACTCGAGACGGGAAGGGGTTCTTCTACTCGCGTTTTCCATCTCCGAAGTAAGTGTCAATAGTAGTAGTACCCCAGTAGTTTGATGAAATAGTAGTACTTCACGAAGCATTGTTGGTGTTGGTGAGCAGCGGCAGAGATGATGGCGCATCGGATTCTGGAATCAAGACTGGTGTTAATCTCAATCACGAAGCGTATTACCATTTTCTTGGAACTGACCAGTCAGAGGACGTGTTATGCTGGAGAGATCACGAGCACCCCAAGTACATGTACACCCCTGAAGTTACAGAGGATGGCAAGGTATACAAGGTCCTCAACTTAGTACAAATTTTTGCACCGATTTTATTCTATTGCTAGAATTGACATAAGCGAAGCTGCTCCTAATCTTATTTCTCCTGTCACTTGTTGCAGTATGTGCTTCTGTCAGTTTCAGAAACTTCAGAGCCGATCAACAAGTTGTACTACTGTGACCTTTCAGCTCTGCCTGATGGATTGCAAGGCATGAAGGGAACCCATGACATGCTTCCTTTTGTGAAGCTTGTGGATAACTTTGAGGCATACTACGGACTTATCGCCAATGACGATACTGAATTCACATTTCTAACTAACAAAGATGCTCCAAGGTATAAATTGTCGAGGGTCGACATCAATGAGCCACAATCTTGGGTTGATGTTCTACCTGAAGATGAGAAGGCTGTGCTAGAATCGGCCTGTGCTGTCCATGGGAACAAGCTTTTGGTGAACTACTTGTCAGATGTCAAATATGTATTGCAGATGAGGAGCTTGATTACCGGGGAGTTGCTCCATGACATACCCATTGGCATAGGCAGTGTCAACGGTATTTCTGGTAGACGTGTCGATTCCGAGGTGTTCATCGAGTTTGCTAGCTTCCTTACTCCGGGAACCATCTATAGGTGTGATGTAAGCACTGACATTCCTGAGATGAACATATACCGAGAAATTTCAGTTCCTGGCTTTGATCGTACGGATTTTCAAGCAAAGCAGGTAAATTCCCTAATCTCAAAAACTTTTAGCTTCAGACCTGAACCATGTGCATTGTATTTTCAAAGTCGCATACATTGTTGTTTCTATTTCTAATTTAGTTAACCTGGCTTGTTTTTTCAGGTGTTTTACCCAAGCAAGGATGGAACCAAGATACCCATGTTCATTGTATCCAAGAAAAACATCAACCTTGATGGCTCACATCCAACTTTGCTCTACGGTTACGGTGGGTTTGGCATGAGCATGACACCACATTTCAGCGTCACTCGTATTGTTCTCATGCAGAATTTAGGATTCGTGTCGTGCATCGCGAACATCAGGGGTGGTGGAGAGTACGGAGAAGAATGGCACAGAGCCGGATCACTTGCAAACAAGCAGAACTGCTTCGATGATTTCATTGCGGCTGGTGAGTTCCTCATTTCTGCCAGTTACACAAACCCAAGGAGGCTGTGCATTGAAGGTGGAAGCAATGGGGGCCTTCTAGTAGCTGCATGCATGAATCAGGTAAGTCTTTGTGTCACACAGGTTTTAGTTCCTTGTTTACTGCAGAAAAGTGAGCAAAAAATGTTGTGGTTGCAGCGCCCTGATCTTTTTGGTTGTGCTCTGGCTCATGTGGGTGTCATGGACATGCTTCGATTCCACAAGTTCACCATAGGTTTTACCTCTCTTCCTGACAGTCACAGCTTGTTAGTTGCACTGAAAATGTGCCGTCTCATGAATGTACTAGACAACATTTGCATCCAGGTCGCGCATGGACTTGTGATTTCGGTTGCTCGGTGAATGAGGAAGAATTCCACTGGCTTATCAAGTATGTCACTGATTATTTCTCCGAACGATGAGGGTTTTCTTCTTTGTGAGCCATTGTCCATCAGTAGTTTTTGAGCCTGAAAGAAAGTTAGGAAATTTAACCCGAGAACCAAAGACTGTCGCTTGCTTGCTTCTATTGTTTTGTTTCCAGTTTCCACGCTCCTCATAGCTGCCGATGACCATGCAGGTACTCCCCCCTCCACAACGTAAGGCGCCCGTGGGAGAAAGGCGCTGCGGCTGCCGGCGACCGCCGCCAGTACCCTTCCACCATGCTGCTGACGGCGGACCACGACGACCGTGTCGTGCCGTCGCACACACTGAAATTCCTAGCAGTACGTTCCTTGTGTTCCTTACCTTTTGTGCCTTCTTCTAAGCTGAGCCGGGAGGTAACTCGCCGTGTTTCTCATCGACACTCGGCTCGCTTCATGTGTCATTTGGCAGACGATGCAGCACGTCCTCTGCACGAGCTTGGAGGACAGCCCCCAGACGAACCCCATCATCGCCCGGATCGACCGCAAGACCGGGCACGGATGCGGCCGCTCCATGCAGAAAATCGTAGGCGCCTGTGCCATGCTCGTTATTGTTCTCCCCACGTCGCACCATTTTTCTAATCCTTCTAACTGCATCGCTCCGTTCTGTGGGTGGCAGATTGACGAAGCCGCGGATAGATACGCATTCGCGGCAAAGATGATGGGAATCTCTTGGATCGGTTGAGAGTTGAGACCTCCGCGCGGTTGGCGGATTGGCAGGAGTCGGTCTGGTTGGTATTGGATATGGGCGATTTTTAGCTACTGTCTACGGGTAGCTACTGTAGTGCTTGCATTGTAACTCGCCGGGTTGCCACGGTGGCATGGTATGCACATACGACTCTTGTTACTTCATCACTGTTCCGGGTCAGGGACTCTGATAAATGGTAATGAAAGCAGTGGGAGCTTCTATTCCTCTTTTGTGCAAGTTCAATTCGAAATACCTCGATTTTTTAAGAACAGATCCGAGTCAAATAGCAATAATTCGAAGCACTTCTTTTTCATTACACTATTTCAGAAACCTAAAGACTCGATCATATGGATATGGAAAATACAGGATTTCCGATCCTAGCGGGAAAAGGAGGGAAACGGATACTCAATTTAAAGTGAGTAAATAGAATTCCATATTCGATCTCATAGATCCTTATAGAATTATGTGGAAAGCCCTATTCGATGAAAGTCGTATATACGGCTTGGAGGGAGATCTTTCCCTATCTTTCGAGATTCACCCTACAATATAAGGTCAAAAAGCAAAAAAAAAAAGTGATTTGTTTTTAGCCCTTATTTTGCAGGGGATTGGAATTCTACACGAGGGTTCCTGCTTCCACAGTTTCATTTGATTTGCTAGGAGTTTTTTCAGCATGACTCGACCAATGCCATTGTAGGAGCCGTACGATGAAGTTCACCGTGCTTAGTTGTCAGAATCTACAAATTCCAGAGTGATCCTGTTTGTGTTGGGCAATTAGCACATGCCTACATTCAACTTTTCACCGTGCATCTAGAAATCGGCTGAAATCAGGTCCTATAACAGCGTAAACTAGCAGCAAAATGGACGTTTCGTCGTAATGCTTGGTCCAATACAAGAGTAAAATACACCACAACAACTTGTCAGGTACAAAAAAGATCCAGTGGTACATCAACCTCAAATGAGTCACCACATCTTATTTTGTATATCGTTATATCACTTAAACAAAATAAGTAACATAAACAAACAAATTTATAGTTATATAAATTATTTACACCCACCTTACGACTTACAAATTATCATACATACGGTGTATTTTACTCCCAATACAATCCCTTATGTTTATACACCCTCTAACCGTCTTTGAGGGGTACGGTGTCAGTGGGGTGTACAGTGGACAGCACACACTGGCCCGCTCTAGCCACATACTGTTTATGCAGACTATATTCGTATTAGTTTCTAAAAATTACTTTTTACGGTATCTTTTCAAGACAGGATCTATTAGTTGATTGTAGTACATACTTTAATAATTTCATTTATATCAGTCAAAATTGATTGCGAGTATCTTTCTATAAATTTCTCTATAAACTGTTACCATTCATAAACCAAAGCTAATATAAACGGGCTCAGTGGGATTGGGGCAGACAAACCCACTTAAACAAGGCGACCGGCTGGCCGTGTGAACCCCCAAACCATATAAGTACAAAGTAATCAACAACTCCAAAAACAAGCAAGAAAAATACCAACATCACATCCCGAAAATGTCATGTCCAGCTGCAATTTAGTCGAAGCTCAACTGTAATCTAGAGATCACCTCAGAAGTTTACTATAAATCAAATGGGTTTACTTTCAGTTTACAACAGCATTTAGTAATCCGCTGACATCCTACCAATCAACCACTTCCAGTTTACAGCAACATGCCAATTTCAATAACAGCATCATTACTAAAAAAACCATTTAGTAAAAGGATAGGGTCTTGAGGTGTTTCAAATCAAAGAGTTGGGAGCTGAACTTGGCATCCGGAGCACACTTCAGGAAATTTGACCAATGTTGATAAAAGGAATGTCTGCAGAGGATGAGATCAATGAATTAGGAGATGTTTATATTCTCATCACTATATAGTAGTAATCAAGAAGCTCTATTTTGCTATCTGATTCAGATTGAAATATGACTGATATCTTTAACTCCCAAAACTACCAGAATGCTGTAATGCACACAAGAGAGCATATATATCAGGTTCTTAAACAGCCTGCATTGACGAAAAAAAGGTACAAGATGGTAGAATTAAGCATAAAAAGGATCTTCTATGAATTATGAACGAGCAAACAAAGTTTTTGGATTGCCCTTGGCATCTTCTCAGCTACAAGGTCTACTACGGTGTTGAGGTACAAAATTGATACTATCAATTTAACTACTGCATATTGCAACCAGAAAATGTACAGAATGAGCGTGGCATATTTTTCTTCCTTTCCAACTATTAACCAACTAGATGACCATCAAGGTAGTATAGATTATTGTTGTCTCAACCATGTCATCATCCAAAGTCCAAACTATCAACCACTGATTGCGCGCATAATTTTGACAATGCATTCATGCCAGTTCCAGAAACATTCTGTACTAAGGTAACATCCAAGTACATTCTGTACTGAGGTAACATTACATTTCTTTGTGGGTATGCAGGTTGATAAGTTGCTCAAGAAAGTTGACAACCGGTTGATAAATACCAAGTATCTAACTCCACATAAATATAGCTAAAGAAATCTAAATATCCTATGCTAGCTATTGAAAAATGACTAAAAGAAATAGCTACAAACAAAGCTATTAACTATAAGGACCAAACTATTAACTCTTTGACTGGAGTAAAAGAAGCATATGAAGCTAGCTTTTAACCAAAAAAGTGCCTAGTTCTACAAACTAACGCAAGCTCTATGTTACTATCTGATTCACATTGAACTATGACTGATATTAGCTCAAAAAACAGATCACGAAATGCATATATTTCTAAATCCACATAAATATTTATGTGGAGCTACTGAGTTTGAACAAATAACTAGTGGTAGTTACTGAAAAATGGATATGTTTTCTTCCTCTTCGCTTCCTCCCTGAGCTGGCGCTCCTCCTCCAGCTTCTCCGCCTTCCTGGCTCTTGACCCAACAAGCACGAGGCAACCACAAATCAGAAAAATTTTGAACAAAAGTTGAAGCCAAAAACGCAAGAGGGAAGGAGAGAGGCACACTTCTTGGAGAGTAGGAGAGAGGCACACTTCTTGGAGAGTTGCAGCTCATCGCGGCCCGCCAGCTGCTGCTGCTGCTCCCCATTGCCTGCAGAGAGCCCCACAAGATTCTCCACGAGGGCCGCCGCGCCCGGCGATGAGACCTCAGTTTCACCGATCGCCATAGAGGGCAAGCCGGGGCTCTCGAGTCCTCGGTAGTCAGTTTTGGTCCGGCGCAGGCGGCAGCGAGGTGGAGGCGAGCGGGGGACGCGGCTAATCGACGATGGATTGCGTGGCCGAGTGGGGGAGGAGGCGTAGCGGGGCCGTGTAACGCCCCCGTTTCCAGGGGCGTCAGGACCCAGCATTCCGCAACTACTCAAATTTGACCAGTTACGAAGTGTCGAGTAAGAGAATATCATCACAGAACATGCTTACAGCAAAAGAGTCAACTTAGATTATAATATAAGGTTTACCAATCAGGTTTTACAGTAGCGGGCGTGCCAGCCCGAAATATATTACAATACACAAAAAGCCAAGAAACTCGAGCGCAACTGAGATCTAGAACCACGGATCCTCGTCGAAGAACGACTCTTCAGGAGCATCCTCGACTGGCTGACCTTCACCAACATCTTGAAACTCTGAAGGGGTTTTAGCAAGCTGTGAGCTATCCAGCTCAGCAAGTTACAAGGGAAAACATTAATTTAGCTAGTTTGCATGGATCACCAAAGGTGGGAGCATACTTGTTTTTATTAACTTGAGTGGATGCACTTTTATTTGTAAACGCTTTTTGAGAAGCTAAAACCAAAGACTACGCCTTAAAATTAAGGGGGTGGTTCTGACAGAGTTGATTAACCAGCTAGCCAGTTTAAGACACTTGAGAAGATTACTTTTGCCTCATTGTTGGAATCACCCAATAGACACAGTTCCATTAACCGGGAGCACGGCGTATTCGAATACCTTTTTATTGACTCTGTAGAGTTGCCCAACTTTACCCACAAGCATTCTTAACCCTCATGACTGAGTTAAGGAATCAGGTCGTTTCACTGCTCAATCCTTGGTATACACTCCACCTGATAGGTTAGGGGCTCGCACATCCTCGGGTATTCGCTGGCCAGCACGGAACGCCAAGCCCGAGTTGTGGAGACCTATCGTTGCCTAGTCTGGATCTGCCGATCCACACCAACTACCAATGTAGGATTTCACTCGGGTTGAGCAGCAATTAAACCAGGGTTGACAAGTCAACACCTGTGGGCTGTGGTTGAGCGGCCATTATGTCATTTGCTCGGCGCAAGGTCTAGATACCCTAATTTCCAACTTTCCAAATATATCGGCCTGAGGCCACAACCTTAGTAGTGTAAAACTTGCATGAAAAGTAAATACTACAAGTATTTATACCATATTTAAAGCAATTCTAGGGTTGACAAAAGGTAGGGCTACAATTCAATATGGCATTTGTCGGTGGTGGGCATTATCTAAATATTATGTTATTTTAAACATTTTATTTTAAGCAATTAACATTTCACAATTAACAATAATACAAATATCATAAATACATAATTTAAATGACATGGGATTCAACATGGTCAAGGATTTGTAACTTGCCTTGATACTCGACTAGCTCAGCAACCTCGTAAACCGTGCTTCCTTGATCTTGCCCTTGCACTGTCGCCTCCGGAAACTCTAAAGCTAGGGCAAATACATAAAATTAACATAAGTCCAGCTTGAGCCTAATCAAGCGAGGAAAATAAATCTATGAAAAATAAATAAAATGCATAAAGCTCAAATGGGGGATTTTTGAATTTTTCTGGGAGGAATTTGGTGGATTGGAGGCCAAAAATGGATTCAGGGTATCAAGATGAATAAAATGGTGTAATTTGGGAATTTTTAGGATTTTCTAGAATTTTGTGGGATTTTATTTGATTTTCTTAATTTTTGGAAATTGGAAATTCCTTATGAACAGTGTCGGGCCGGCCTTTTGCTATAGTGCGGCCCGAGCACAAATTTGGCCTGCACAGCCGAGCGGGCCGCGCGGCCATGGCCCAGCACGCGCGCGCCTCTCCACACTGGATGGCCGATGCGTGGCCAGTGCGGGCGACACCGATGAAGCGAGGATGAGCGCTCCGGATGAGATTCGGTAAGTCAGATCGAACTGCTGAGAGGCGTCGCCATCTGATGGCCGATGTTAGATGGCAACGGAGGCGAGGAGGGTGGAGATGCGTCCACGTCACTGGGGGGTCGTCTTCAACCTCCCGTCGCTCGCACAGCGGAGAGACAGAGATGTGAGTGCCTCCACCCCACGGCGATGGCGAGGGTCCCCAATAGCGATAAAGGGTACCAGTGGGTAGCTCTCGATAAGGGGTTTCCATTTTGGGGTTTTGGGGGGTGTGAGGATTAGCGATGGTGGCTGGCGGCAGAAGGGGAGGTTTGGACTTTGCGGCGGCTCAAAGGCTCACCGGCGGCCCTTTAGCTAAGTGGGAGGCGGTTTGACGTTCTATAGCACGTGGGGTCACAATGGCGGTGGCAGATTTAGCTGGGAGGCTTCCAGGAAGGCTGTCCATGAGAGAGCACTTCGGCTGGCGCGCGAGCTTCGACGCCAGGGCTCCACGGGCTCGCACCTAGCCAAAGAAGTTCACCAAAGTGATCAGGGGGCAGAAGGGGTGTTCTGGGCGGGAGGAATTGAAGTTTAGAGGAGGGAGGGAGGGGATTGGCTTACAGCGGTCGCCGGCTCAGGGGAAGGCGGCGATGGAGCTGAGGAGCAGTGGAGCTTCTATCCGCAGTTCACGGAGGCGATTGAGGGTCACAGGAGGCTAGCTGTGAGGTGGACGAAGCTCTGAAGGCACGGGACAGCTGGGAGGTGAGTGGTGGCGCATTTAAGCTACGGCGGAGGGAGGAAAAAGAGGAGAAGAGGGGATGGGCCGCTGCATGGGCGGTCAGCAAAGGGGACGAGGAGTCGCTGGGGAGTCACATCCGAGTGAAAGGGCGATGACGCAACGCTATGGTGAGAGATGGCACGCGGGGGCAGGCGAGCAACCGGGATGGGCGGCGACGCAAAGTGCAGGGAGGGAGATGGAGCCGAGGCTGACGGGTGGGGCCGCGAGGGGACGAGATAGTGCGATCAACGGCGACGCCGCACGGCTTCAACCTGGCGGCGACAGCGCGGCGATGCCAGTGAGGCAAAACCAGGGGCGGGGCGTTCTCGCACGCAGGCGCTGGCAGAAGGAGGAGGCGGAAAAGGGGAGAAGGCACCAAGGAGAAGGGAAGGCGAAAAAACCGAAAAGGGAAAGCGTAATCCGCCTGGGAATTTCCGAAAAGGGAAAGGGCTCAAAAATCACTCAAAAATTCAGGAAAATTCATAAAAAGATTTGAAATTTTCTGGGGCATTTCAGGCCGAGCGAACTGGAGGCGGTGGCAGATGAGCTAGAAGGAGGGCTGCAAACCGAGCATATAATTTCGTAAGGCGGGGGAGATGAATAAAAAAGGGTAAATGAGTATACGACACTAACACTATTTATGTCTTTGTGCATGAATATTTCATATAAAATGAGTAATATTCATTCATATGTATTTGTATCTCAAATAATATGAGGAAGATTATTATAAATTCTCTTAGAAATAAGATAATAATATGTGGATTGTCGTAACTAAACAGACAGGGAATATTAAGTGCTCTTTCTTCGACATCTCTATGATTAATCTCTCTATGCTCATTTTGATTGCACTCTTAGTATCCAATGTCCTAGAGCGGTAGTCTCTATCCGATCGACCGTTCGAAGCCTTATGAAACGAATATATAATGAAGAAATAGGTATCCAACACTATCTTTATCCAATTTTGACTTAAAAAAATACAAAATAGAATACAGGACGAACGATATTCGCTCCGATTGTACCTCTAAAAGCTAGGGCTATGCGGTTTTCGTAGCTCTTTGTGGGCTATGCAGGTCGGTCTACTTAAGCCACTTAACTGCTGCAGTTTACTGCAACAATCACATGATTGTTTTTTTCTTCACGGGTTTATAGCCTTTTGGTTTTAGCTTATGAATAGTAACAGCTTGTAGAGAGTCGTACAGAGAGAGAAACTCGAGTGCGATTTTGGCTGATATAAATGAAGTCACTACAGTATGTACTACGAACGACCAGTAGACCCCGTTTTGAAAAGACATACTGTTTAAAAGTGAGATACTGTAGAAAAATTATTTAGAGTAGAAAAAAAAACTTTTAGAAGTTAATATAAGCAGAGCCAAGCTTATCTTTAAGCACAATCTGCACAAAAAAAAAGTCTTTAAGGGCAAAAGGGCGAAACGTGCATCCATGTGACAAGCAGGAATTTTGGACACTTTTGGATCCCTGTGCACTCAAAATTCCCGATTTGGCCCCCGAACGAAAAAAATTCCGATTTTGGACCCCTTCTGAGCGCGGGATTACGAGCTGCCGCCACGTCGCCCGATCCACCGCGCGACCCCGCCGTCCACCGCGCGATCGGCCGCCCGAGCGCGCCATCGCCCGCCGACCGCGCGACCCCCTTGTCGGCCCAGTCCCGCGCTCCGCGGACGAAACCCGCGCTCGGGCATGCGCTCGCGCGCTCGGGCAAGCGCTCGCGCGGGGGGACACGCGCTCGGGCGAACGAAGCGCGCGGTCGGCCGGGGGACGCGCGGTCGGTGAGGGGAACGCGCGGTCGGCGGGCGTTCGCGCGGTGGACGGCGGGGTCGCGCGGTGGACCGGGCGACGTGGCGGCAGCTCGTAATCCCGCGCTCAGAAGGGGTCCAAAACCGGAATTTTTTTCGTTCGGGGGCCAAATCGGGAATTTTGAGTGCACAGGGGTCCAAAAGTGTCCAAAATTCGACAAGCAGCACGTGTACAGAAGAAGCTTCTGGCAAGCGTACCCAACCTGGACACCAATCGACACCCCTCGACCCCGCACCCAGGAATCCTCCCACAGATCCCATTCCAGAGCTGCGATTTCCCCACAACCCCGCACCCCCAAACCCACGCCACGCAACCGGCCACCGCACGCGCGACGCGATGCCGAAGAAGATGGGCGTCAACTCCAAGGCGGAGGCTGCCCGCGAGCGCCGCTCCGTCGCGGAGGCCGACCGCCGCGAGAACGTGGAGCGCGCCAAGGAGGAGCAGTACTGGCGCGAGGCCGAGGGCCCCAAGTCCCGCGCCGTGCGCCGCCGGGAGGAGGACGCCGAGAAGCGCGCCGAGGCCGCCGCCCGCAAGGCCGAGAACCGCCGCATCGCTGAGGAGGAGGCCGCCTCCGCCTCGGCCCCGTCCAAGACCGCCGCCCGCAAGGCCGCCCGCGTCGGCGCCCCAGCGCCCAAGGTCACCGAGGCCGACCTCGCGCGCCGCCGCGAGGAGGAGCGGATCCGCCTCGAGCGCGAGGCCGAGGCAGCCAAGAAGCGCGCCGCGCGCACCGCCGCCGAGGAGGAGTACGAGCGCGTCGTCCTCGTTGCCAACACCAACAGGGACGACTCCATCATCGAGGCGAGGTCCGTCGACGAGGCCATCGCGCGGATGTCGCTCGTTGACTCGGAGGCGGCCCTGCCCGCCGACAAGCACCCCGAGCGTCGCCTCAAAGCATCTTTCAAGGTACAACTGACCAAAAGTTGGGATTTTTTAACTGAATTGCTTCCTAAATGTGTGAAACTTTGTTGAATTATACTATGGTTATAAAGAAAATAGATGTCTGTGCTACTGTACTATAATTGTAGGAACAATATGTTTGCCGATTGGATGTGACCTGTAAGAAAATGCGAGGATTAGATAACTTGTTGTCGTAACACAATGGTATGCATCTATATAGTCTGCCTGTTCCTTTTTTCATATTCTCATGAATGTGATTAATTAATTTTGAATAATTTCTGTAGAGATAAGAGGGATTAGTTGATATCAGATCAGATTGACTAATTTATAGAACTAGCAGACTCTGTGAACACAATGAATGGAGAACCATTTATGGTAACTATCGGTTGTAGATCTGTAGTTTGCACTGTTAGTGTTAAGTCATAACTGATGAAAGTGACACTATTTGAGGGTTGAGATCTGTTTAAATGAAGATGTAACAAAATAATGAACTAATACTAGAGTCTATGGCTATCAGGCTATGTCATGTGTTCCCCTTCCCCCTATACTCTATTGTTTCCATGTCTTGGTGTATGCACATGTATGAAATAAAGCATTGCAATCCAATTGCTGGACTCAACATGGTATCACAGTAGGTGAAATGTAATGATAGTCAATGGCGGATGGTCCACTATGTGCCATTGACTTTTGACTTGCAATAATCTTATGTTTGATGTGGTTCAAATACAATCTAACACAATTCTTGGTAGATTAGATTATTATTTGATTGTTTCACTTGCTAGGGTGTGCTGTTCTGTATAATCATGTTAAATTTGCAAAATTAAATGTTGCTTGTGAAGTTGTGATACATCAAAAGGCATTTAGTTGTACTGTTGATTTTTTCGAATACATCACTATAACATTTGGTGCTTGAATACATTTGGAATAATATCTGGTGCTTGAATACATTTGGAATAATATCTGTGACAGGCATTTGAAGAGGCAGAACTCCCTAAGTTAAAGGAAGAAAAGCCAGGCCTAACACTGAAGCAGTACAAAGACATGATATGGAAGCTATGGAAGAAGTCTCCAGACAACCCTCTTAACCAGGTTTGCTTGCATAAAGATATTTATTATCACCTGTCCATGCTAACAGACTACTGAGCAGTTAAAGATATTCATGGCCTAGGTTACATTTGGTCTATATGAATCTGAGAGCTGTAGCATAAAGACATTTATTTGAAATTGTGTCACCTAAATGTTTTCCGCCAAAATCCATGGTGGTGATTGATCCATCACATCTACAGAAGAATAGAAGCAAGCCTTGAGACATACGCAACTCTGAAAAACATCACATCGAAATAATATCCTTCATTGGCAACTACTTTACTTAAGCAATAATTTTTGACATTTGTTATAGACTTGTAGTTTGATTTAGGAAAGCAGAAGTGTTTAGCATGTGATAGCATGTACTGTTTAGAATACTGTATTGCCAGATCTCTGACAAATAATTATGTGCAGGCTGCTGAGTAATGATGCTTTCCTACTGTATCATATACTTCCCTAAGGTAAGTTTTCATGGCTTAAATGTGCGTATTTTATTGCTGCCAATTTTCTTGAACAGTAATATAATATACCTTTCTTGTGCAGACCTCCAACCGGGACTGAACTGCATCGGATCGGTATCTTTGTTCTTGAACTGAATGGCTTGCAGATCTTGAACCAGAGATTCCAGTTTCTCAGCTAATAATTAACAATTGCTGCAGTGTATAAATTGTGAGCTCTTTTTATTAGAGATGTTGTGCGGCTTTGGTACTTAAATATGGTTGGGGCATGTTAGTAAATCGAATTTGCACTTTTGAACTATTGATATCGTGGCTGGACCAAGATAGCTATGCCTTTGAGTGAAACTCTTTTTATCTTTCGTGGGAGTGCTTTCATTTGCTCATTACGTTTCAAAGATTCAGGGGATAAGAATGATTCAGTTATACCTTTGTGTGAGTACTTTCATTTGCTCATTACGTTTCAAAGATACAGGGGAGAAGAATGATTCTATTTCTTTTTGGGAAAATCCACAATATAAAAAAGCATGATGTTAGTACTTGGCTTCCTTCTTTTTCACTTATGATTTGTGGTTTATGCTATAGTAACTAGTTTTCAAACGATGCATTTTTTTCAAGACAGAATCAACAGAAAGATTGTAGTAAAAAGTATATTGAGTTCGGTTATACTGGTCAAAATCATATATAACTATTTTTCTCTTCGTATTGTCTCTCACGAACAAACAGAATTTAAAACTTTAAGCCATAGCCAAAAAATAACATATCCCTTATTTGGAGAGTACCAGTATCAATGTATATGATTGCTCGGTACAACAGCAGCAGACAACGTTACAACGCATTAGGTAACATCTGTGTTATCATTTTCTCGTTACAACAATATTAAGTAACGTTGGAGCCGAATGAAATCAAATCGACGATGTTCTCTGCAGCATGAACAAATATGCAGCTCAGCAAAGTGCACTTTACGACAGTAAACATGATATACATCCAATAACTAGCAATATTAACGGACCAAGAGTCAAAGATATCAGGAAGGCAGCAGCATTAGTATATTACTGCAGGAAGTCCATCTTAACGTCAGTGACGTCGAGTTGCAATATCTCAGCTCTGCAACTTAACATGGCACCAATACTGCAATAGCAAGGGAAGTGCAAAGAAGCCTATTAGGAATTATAACTGTACATCAAGGTCGTGAATTCAATTTGAAACCATCTTTTCCTAGAGAAAGGTGAATAAAGTTCGTGGATGATGGAATGATCGGCAAATAACTAAATACGCATTACATGATTTTTTTTTTTTTGAGGGGGGTAAATATAGACAAGGATACCTTGGGTGCGTGCGTCCAAGATCGCCGTGCACAAACTCCTTAATGTATGTTCCAGCCTGTAAACACACAACAGAACATGAATGTAATAGTTGATGCATTCCCCCAAGCGATATTCACATAAGCATCCAACACATGCAACATTTTCTCACCAACATACATAACCAGAATATACAATGACAGATAGCCTAACAAAATTGGCGACATAGCTACAATGCTTACCTGAGTACATAGATGCAACAAGTAATAGTTTGAGCTACCTGCAACTTTCTCAATCTCCATCCTGATTGACAGATGAATTGCTTTTTCTCAGATGAATGAAATATAAAACAATGGATTACATAAGCCGGAATCAGTCTCACCAATGTATAATCCGTTTCCGCTCTAATGGGCTTCTACGATGAAGGACTCTTATTGGGGTCTTCTGTACGATTTCCTACAGAGCAGGCAATAGAATATGCCATCATGTATGCTACATACAGCATAGAGAATGCTGACTTAGTTTGCAAATAGCAGCATATGAATACCAAAGAAAATCGGTTAGCTTAGCTAGGATATCAACCAATGTCTCCCAAATATACTTGTGGCAAAGAAGCAGCTTGTCGAAATGCATGCATTCACTGAGAAAGAGAACATCTATACTGGCACTGAAAAGAAACAAGTCTGGGCATACTTCTTCTCACATCACCAGTAGCTAACTGACAAACATGTAACCATGAAGATCTGAGAAAATTCCTATATAAGATATGTATGATTGAGAAGATCTTCTACAAAAGTTTAATGCATACTCAAGGTCATGACCACAAGAACCGCTGACAGTTTAAAGTTATACACGGATACAAACAAGAATCGTCCGATGATGAGAGTCTGTGATTGACTACCCACACTTCTTTACAGTAGAGACCAGGCTTATTCTGCAATCTGAACTACCTGTGTTCTGGTAGCAACTTAATCAGACCTCAGTAATCCAGAGCACATGGCAACACATTGTCCATGTTAAAACCTAACTTATCCAACAAAACAATCAAATAACAACATCAATCAACATTGATAGGTTCCAAGTAGTTAGCAAATCTGGCATACCATATCTTTCATAAGAGAAATATTATGCAGGTCATTGTCCGTCAGTGGGCGAGAAGTCCATATGAGGGCAGCATACTGCTTCTGCACACAGAAAGCACAATTAAGCCTTGACAATCAGCAAAGGTTATCAACAAGGCAATGTATAGCTTCAGGCAATAATCCAATTTGTGACAAAGCTATGTATTGCTTCAGGCAATAATGCAATGTGACAGACAAAATGAAAATAAGAACAAAATTTAACAGTAGCATTTTGGCTAAATGATATTGTCCTCAACTGGATAGAGTACCTGCTTCTCTGCTTCTCCTTCACGCATCATGGTCCATATTTCACTGCCTACCAACTTGAGATTTCTAACTCTGACCTACAAAATGCTGAGACATAAGCACATCATATGCAATGTAAGTGCAGTTTCAGTTTTTCATAATCTTTAGAATGCTGATTCAGTGTCGACTTCAGTTCTTACATATTTCTTTTCAGAACTGTTAATCGTCTCTGCAATTTGTTGAACTTCAACCACAGATGGAATAGATCGCACATTCAGGACTTCAACTAGAAATGGACGACCAGATCCAAGCATTCGTACCTGCATATATGATACATTTTGCATTAGCAGATACCAGTAGCCACAGTTTCCACAGTTGTAGACCATAACATTACATCAATATCTTCTCTTCCAGCAGCATGGAACTTGTAGCCATCACCTCTGCAGATGGCACGAACATCCTCCCCGATTATTTCCTACAGAAGGGTATGGTGAAGTTCAGATGCACTGCCTTTTCTTCGGTTGAGAGAGGGAGGGAGAGACAGAGAGAGGGGAATGTGTTTTACCTCAACTGATGCTTCCCCCATTCGTTCATCATCAATTATCCAACATGACTGACTGACATTCCTTGAAAGCTGGCAAGGAGGAATAGTAATATGAGGGAAACAGAACCTATTTGAATATCACAGCATCAAGTTCGATGCAAGTGCAAACACGCAAACACACCTGTAGTTTGTTTATGTGTATTAAGTAAACAGAAACACATACCAAGCGGCATATTGCATAATTGATATGGAGGTACAAACGGCACCATTCTTTTAATTATTTTCTGAAATAAAATTTATTTTTACATGCAACAAAAATATTGTTGTATTTTTCATAATAGCTAAGAGTTGGGCATTTGTACTACCATAACAAGTTTGGCCCGTGATTTACACAGAACTACATAATTATCAACCAAGTCACCCTTCAAGAAAGCAGCAGCTAAATTTTTTTCATAAGTATGCAGTTAGAGGATTAGGAATAACAAAAAGGTGTATTATATACTATTATTGACCTTCTGTTAATGTTAATGAATTACGCAAGTTAAAACCAAGGTTAATTGAACATGCATACCTTTAAGTATCTTCCACCAATATATATGGGCGATCTTAGGCAAGATATCAGAAGATGGCAAGGTTTTAACACCTGAAGGGTGAATCAAATGAGTTGGTCTAAAAATTAGTAAAATACGGAGAACTCCTTTAACAAATCAACATAATAATAGAAGATTGGGCACCTTTTCAGGTGGCATTTGGAATAAACTACAAAACTCTTGATCTTGAATGCCATCAAGGGTCTTCTGGATGTTTGAATCTGATTCTATCTGCTTATCATCGACTGTTGAATTCCTTTTGCGAGGCTCACCATAAGTATCAGTTCCATCTCTTGACTCTGTTAACACACCAGGCAAATCATCATACAGATGACTAATCTGATGCATCCAAAAGCAGGAATGAACTAGCGTGTTAAGGAAAACGTTCATAAGCAACTCAATCTATTTTTTTCAGTGAGGTCCATAGCCGATACCTGTTTTTCGTTTACGACCACGGTCATTTGGCAATAAACATTGAAGCTTTTGTGAAGCATCATCATGAGTATATGTTAAGCGAATTCGAAATGAATTGCTACTGTGTTTAACATTCTGCACAAAATTAGTCCACCACATTGAGATAATTAGACAAGCAATTGCTGGCTTTAGGAGATATTATTGTCAGCACTCCAGAAAATAATATACAGTCACAAAAGCACTTCACCATTTTTTTCTCGAGTGATGGTACTATCAATAGCCTCAAGGCCTCCTTCACTGGCATGGTTTCTTGAGAAAATATCTTTTCCTTGAACCAACTCTCACTGCCATATTTTTGTTTCATATACAGCCTATTAAGGCAAAAGTCAACACATTATGGACACATTTCTTTTTTTATATGATTAATGTAGTGCTGTCTTCATGAACTATCAATCGACGGTGATGCAGAAAAATTGAGATAAAGATTCTTAAGTAGATATGTTTACCTAATGGCACGTTCATTAGCCGCTATAACTGGTGGCAGAGAAATTTCTAGAGAAAACTCATTAACTTGGTAATTCTCCCTTTCTACAACTTGAGATATCATCAAAGTGGTGTTATCAATAGGAGAAACGCCATGGGATGGTTCTCTGCCTTCATCTTGATGGCAGGAGGGCAGCAATACTCCAAAGCAAATAGAACAGTATGCCTCATCCATTGACAAACATGAACAAGATCCACTTTTTATGGAATCATCACGCTCTTCTAGAAATGAATGCAAAACTGATGCCGCAAGAGATGTGCATGAGCAGGCAGAGCTAAAGGCTCCAGACAGGCGAAGAATGCATCGCACACAAACCTGCAATAACAAACATAAGTTATGTTGACCATTTTTCTCCACTTATGAATATAAGAAATTAAGCAGAAACACATTGGGTGAAAAGTACATTTTGAATTTGAAAAAAAAAACACAAGACAACTAAATTATGTGGACAATCAATCTCCCAAAGCATGCTTCCTAGGCGTCAAGCAACAAAGCGTTTCTCACTACTTCACTTTCTCCTAAACAAATAACCAGAGCTTTCTCTTACCGTTTCCAATTGTTGCTGGAAAGAAAAAATCACAAGTAATATCAAAAGAGGCCACATCACTGACAAAACTTCCATTCCTTCTTCACTACATATGCAATCCAGAAACCAATGTGCTAATGAATCGCATAGAGCCCCAAGATTTAAATCTAAGAGAAGACACAAATTTCTGAATCCAGTCCTCACCCACCCTACAATCCTATAAGTAACCTAAAGCTTCCTACGAAAGCATAGTTGCTGAAACATTGGACCCCATCAGTAGGTAATGCTCACTAAGGACAGGGAAGTAATTGTTTCCAACTAATATAATGCCAAAGACAGACGCAGAAGAACACTAGTAACATCAAGCATATGAATGATAGTTCATTCTAAGTTTGCTATCTCAATTTTCTCACACATTCTGGAATTTTCAGCATGACGTGAGAGGCTGAGAGCATCAGGAGGCCACCGCACGAATCCGCGGCTTGTCTCAGCACAAATCTAAACTCTAAAGTTCCAAAGAGTTCATGCATAGGTGAAACCGAATTGGGGGAAAACAGGACGCGGGTAGGACTGGGGAGGGAGGAGCCGAACCCCGACGGAGAGGAGGTGGTGGATGGCGTGGAGCGGCGGGAAGGAGGCCGCCGCGGCGCGTTCAAGTATGCTCCTCGCCTCCGCCTCCGCCTCCGCCGCGGCGTTTGTGGCCGTCATGGAGGCGTGCGGAAGCTTGAGATTGTCGCGGTGTGTTACGGGTTAAACCCTAGCTAGTACCCCCAAGGATGGGAAGAAAATTCAACGGCGGGAGGGCGTCAAGTGAGGTCGTATCTGTCGATCGAGATGATTAATCTTGATGATCAATTTTATCCAACGACTGATTAGAAGGGTCTCACGTGAGGCTCTCGTAGAATTCGTTTCCCAAGGGTGCCGACTAGGAACACTGGTTTTTCTGGAACCTCGCCGGTTATGGTCGTATTCTTTTAGGGGACCATTTATGATTTTTAGCTATTTATATGAGAGGGTATAAAGTAAAAAAAAACTTATGTATAATTTTGATCGATATAAATAAAGTCGATACAGTATATAATATAATTAACTTATAGACTTTACTTTTAAAAAGATATTTTATTTAAAAGTTAATTACTATAAATAAACTAAAAAACAGTTTTTAGAAACAGAAAAGAAAAGCCTTGTAGCCCTCAGTTCTACCTGTTGTACTGCGTGAATGCATACTCCTAAAAATTAGCCCTGAAGTCTTTTTGTTTTACTGCGTGTGTATTAACTATTAAACCCACCCTTTTTCTTACTGTGGAGTATTGTGTTGAAATTTCAAGGGCATTTTGGTAATTTTCTAATTGAAAAAAGAGGATGTGGGGCCCACCTATCACTGCGTCTCCTCCCCTCCTATGCGTGTGCGCTCACCAGATCTGTTCCTCCTGTGCGTGTGCGCTCGCCAGATCCGTCCTCCCGTGCGAAATCCTAGCAACGACGGCTCAATCGGCGGATCCGATCTGAGAAGCGGTAGTTTCGGCGAAGAGGTAAGGGGTGTGGGCGGCCCGGGAGCCTCGGCTCCGGCTATTGGCGACCGCAGCGCCGGTGGCCTCTACCCCTCCTCCTCTCGGCTATAAAAGGAGGTCGCCTCCTCCCGTGAATTGCATCAGAAAAACGTGAGCACTTCTCTTCCATTCTTTCTTTTTCTTCCCGATTTGGCTTTGGTTTTGGTCTTTGGAACCTTCTCTTCGCTGGCAACTGCCAGCCTTGATGGTGGTTTGAGGTCCCTGGTGCTCGGCAGAAAGACGCACTTGGCCGGTGCTTCTCTCGTTCTTGTGAGGCATTGTTCCCTTCACCTCGACTTTGTTGGCTTGGTGATTCCCAAATGACAAAGGTGGGCATTGTATCTCTTGCAACCACGCTCCTCTCTCGCGACGGCACAGGGGCACTAGGTTTTCTAGGTTAGCACCTACGGGTGTACCTTGCCCAGTTCTTGTTGGTGATTTCACTTCCACTGGCTTGATTCACTTTTGGACGACTTAGAGTGCCATCCGCACCGTGAGTATTTTGGATCTTTTAATTGTAGACATTGTGGGTTGTGCTTGTTCTATAATCTCTTATTTAAGTTCAAGTACCGGGAGGCTATGTTTGCTTGTGGGCTCGGTTCATATGCTTGATGATGAAATGACATATGGCTGAAATTATATATGAATGTGATGGTAGATGGATCTTAAACTTACTGCTAGCTTGTTGTTTTATGTGCTCTGATTATTGAAGATTGCTATACATTACTTGTTGCTCAATGTGATACTTCAGTTCTGTGATTAGTGACTGTTTTTTCGGTCACTTTTGCTAATAGCCGAACCTTGTTTAAGCAAGAAAATTCATGATAGCTGAATGTTAGATTGATTTGGGGTCATTCATATTGCTCAGCATGTTGTGTTCTTGATCTATTAGCTTCGTTTAATAGCAAGATTTAAATTTGAGCTCAAGATCTAATCTATAACTGTCATATATAATCAAGATTAATATTTGTCATGGCGGAGATGGCCAAGAATGAGTCTTGTGCAACTAGCCTTCTGAGAACAATATATGTCATTCAAAAACTTGATAACATGCTCAATTTGGTTATACATGTTATGTTGGTATCATCATTCAGTTAGAATTATATTCATTGTTTATATGTGGATATGTTGATTTTAGACTTTTACATGATATATATGTTGAGCATATGTTTCCATTTCAATAATTTAAAAGGTTTATATGTTTATATGTTGATTAAGTCGTTTATATGCTTTTTATATCATGTCTGCGTCTTCATTGAATTTGCTAGAATTAAATCTAAATATATGCTTATATCGTAATTTTTACAACATATTGTACAGTAAGAAGGTGATGCCACGCAATACTTGAGAACGCCCAAATTGCTCGTTACTGATAAGAGACAACAGGGATACAAAATGCAATCACATTAGTTGGCACAAACCGTGTGTATACTCCGCAAGTCTTGTTTGGAACAAACCTAACAAGCAGTAGAAATCAAGACAAACTTGACAAATGGCAGAAATCAAGACATATACGAATCTCGAATAACAAGCACACCGACGTCCCATACTTGACGTGCACAACCATCTCCAATTTGCCACACCAGTAATCACACACCACTACTTATTATACGTATACAGTATTAATATATCATTTAAAACAACAATTGCCACACCTGTAATCCCACACCACTACTTATTATAAGTATACAGTATTAAAACCTCGTTTAAAACACAGCTTTTGGTCTCTAAAAGTCGCAAACAATTTTTAATTTTTTTCTTCTTAACAGTTTTTTTCTTTTTTTTCTCCTTTATATTATCCGTGGAGATATAATGGATCTTTATTTTTTTTCTTATTTTTTTTATTGAATGACTCATCTAATAACTAACAACCATAACAGTGTTTATTTTAACTAAAAAACATCAGAAAAAGCCTTTTTTGTGTGTGTTACTTCGGCAGCGCCGCGAGCTGCTGCACGTTGATCGGGTGGACGAAACGCCCGGGGTCGCTGAAAAGCTCGCCCGCGGCGAGCCCCGACGCGGCCTCAGTAGGGTGGAAAGCGTCCCAGAAGAGGTAGTTGGTGCGGTTCTGGCACAGCGTCGCCGTGTAGTTGCACCCGCCCGCCCCTTCTGAGCCGCAGCACGCCGCCGTCAAGTCTGCCAAAAAAATGGAGAATTAGCGTCAGAATTCTGATACGTTACTGCATGACAGGAGTTATCTACTTGTCTGTTCATTGATATGGGAGGGCGCTGCGTAATTACTCATGCCAGGCTCGGCGGCGTTGAGGACGGGTTCGAGCATCCTGATCGAATCCCCGAGGGAGTAGTTCATGCCGGGCAGCTCGAGGTTGAGGTCGCGCAGCATCGAGGCTACCATTGGGTACAGCTGCCTGGAGAGGTTGTTCGCGGAGCCGAAGCAGCCGAACCGGTCGACGTCCTTGTTCATGCGCGCTATCGCCCTCTGCGACGGGCAGCACCCCACCAGCGATGGGCTCACGACGCTGAACTTTCTCGCCCCCGCTTCATACAACTCCTGCAGCACATTTTTAAGGGGGTTCATATACGTACGCAGCACAAAGAATTCTGACACGGCTCGTGCCTACAAGAATTACAGAGCGTCAGATAAGATGTCGGACCTTCAGATAGCTCGTGTAAGAGGCGGTGAGGTTTTGCAAGAGTTCTGTGTCGTTGCGGTTAGGGGGCGGGTTATTATCGATGTACTCGAACAGGTCGTTGCTTCCGGTGCTGATGAAGATGAGAGAATTGGAGATGAGATCGGCCGTTCCGTTCCCCATCTTCCGCACAATCGACGAGAAGTTCTGGACTTGGGCACTCATGTTGAACACTTGCCTACAGGGCTGAAAGAAAGTCGAGTCAGCGATGCGTATGTATGGACCAATTAAGCACGGGTAATTGTCTATTTAGCGCAAACAAAGTCAGATACTCAGGTCAGTGTTCGTACCCCACTTCCAGTTTGATCCTGCAGTCCTGACCCTCCCGATGCAAAGTTGATGCCGCTCTTCTTCATCTGTGGAATGATGCGCTCATCCCGCAGGGAGAGGAAAGCTGGTGGGCTCTCGTTGAAGCCAAGATGTTGAGCTGCTCGCCGAAACATACATATAACATATGGCAGCAAAAGCGGTCATTCACATTGTCCTGCACCCTTACTTGATGATTAATGAATAAACCACCAAAAATTAGAATTTCCTCTCCGAACCTGGCACCAATGGTTTTACAATGTTGAATTATGTTCTGTGAAATGATTTCATGCAAGTTGCTCAGTAGTAGGAGTCATCACTGGCGGCAAGCGGAGCATGGGGAATGCGATGGATCAGTTAACCATGCAATGTGCCGGGTTGGATTGGATCTGGCGGCGGCGGCTGGGACAAATGGAGAGGCGAATTTGGGGTGCTTATTTCTATTTGGTAGTATTTAGAGGGCACTCGAATGTTTTTTTGTGGTTCAGAGTATTTATATTTTTTTTGAGGGGTGTATACATAAGAAAAGGAGGATTCGAGTGTTTTTGTGGTTCGGAGCACTCATATTTTTTGAGGTTGTGCATACATGGGAAAAGAGTGATTCGAGTGTTTTTTGTGGTTCAGAGCACTTATTTTTTAGAAGAGATGCATACGTAGGAGAAGAGGGATTCAAATATTTTGTATGGTTCAAAGTAATCACATTTTTTGAATAAAAAATATATATGATAAAAATCAAGTATTTTGAGTCAAAAAAAATACTTAAGTGCTATTTTGCACTTTCCTTTTCATTTTCCAGCAGTGTGCGTGAGCCAATGAGGTCACCGTCTGTCTTAAGAGAGAAGGTGGCGTGTGAGAGCAATTGTTCGCGTGTTGTTTACTCTTCATCCTCAAGGGCCCTCTTTCGTTCCAAGAAAGAGAAAAAAGTATATGCAATTCGAGTAAGCTCTCTTCAATTAAAGTTTAACCAGCGGATTTACTGGTATAATTACATGATTAGTTATTATGATATAATTATTTTTGATATATAACTCTATTGTCTATAATTAAAATGCAATTATATTTATTATACGACCCTAATATACATATATAATTAATCTACATTGTTATAATTTGACTACACTAAAATAGATTATAGAGATGTTTCTTATTAATGTGAGAATTTCTAGGATTTTTTATTTTTAAGATTATTATTAGATTTTCTTATTCTCAAAACAGAGGAGACGTCGTGAATCTCACCTCTTATTTTTTATTTATATAAATGTGTTGCAGTAAGAGTGTCCTCACGTTATCATTCAGGTGATAACATAGATTTTTCATGTGTTTAATCAGTGCATTGAACTCCTCTAACAAAAAGCAAAAAACTAGTAACCTCTGTAAAATTGTAGTGTTAACGTTTTCAAGGCAGAAGTACGTGCCACATACATACCTATCTGGTCCGCCAAGTTGTATCCATTGCTGAACCGGCCGGTCGGCGACTGGTACGGGTAGTCGACGCCGTAGCGCGGGTGGTTCGCTTTGCAAGTGGCGTTGCAATCCGGCAGGAAGTTGTTGTTGCCGACGTCCACCGTCGAGTCCCCGAACACGAACATGGCCGGCACGAGGGGCTCCGCGGCGCCTCGCAGCGCGAGCTCGAACAAGCACATGGCAACGAGCGCGAATGGCGCCCCGCAGCGGCCGGCCATTGGAGATCCCTCCGCGTTTCTCGCGCTCCGCCTCCCGGCCTCTCTGCTTCTTCAGTGCTTATTCTGGCACACATCGACGTGTGTATATATAGCCATGCGCCCCGAAGGCCATGGCGAGATTGACTCGGCAATGAACTGGGCCTAGACTGTAGAATAAACTATGTCACTGTCTTCGAATCCCTCGCCGCATTAAACAAATCCAAAGGATATGCTGTTTGTTCTGTAATGTACAAGCGGTTAACCTCTCGGCCTTGCGTTTCTCGATCACGCCGATTATACCATTGGCTGTGAGGGACATTGGACTGAACTGAAACGCCTTATGCCAACGTATGGCAGTGTGGAACTTTGGTTTGCTTGCGAGTTAAAAAAGAAAAGAAATTCAGGTTTGGATCTTCAGTCTGTCTGCAGCCGCAAGCCGGTGGCCTATGGTTCAGAAGAGGCGTACATACAAAACAGAGACGCGACGTCCCGACTGTATCAATCGCAAAGCTGGCATTGTGAAGCATAGAATAAATCAGCGCAGAACGGGACAGGGTCGGCGAGCCTGGCCGCTTGTTACGTCTTGCCATACGCCAATGTTTAGTAGTGTTAGGGTGGCAAACAGATCAAATATGGGTAAATAATATCTCTATCATATTTGTTTTTATATTTTTCTCATATGCGGATACGAATACGGATACCTCGAATACGAATACAAATACGAATAATATCGAATACAGATACGGAGCGAATACGAATCGAAACGAATACGGTCACGAATATTATCGGAACATAAAAACCTCTTAAACTATACATCTAAAATCAAAGAAAACATATAAATAGTTTATTTTGTCAAAACATTAATGAAATCTAAACAAGCATAAATATTTTTATCCACAATAGTCATATCATTGTACAGATTTTAAATAGAAAAAATGGCAGTTAATTTTTTCTAAAGTCCTAAATAATTCTTAATGCATTTCTACCATTTACATGTGACTAATAAATTAATTAAGAATTTAAATTTACATCAGAATGATTTAAATGACAGTACATCAATTAAATCGGTATAAATTTTAATCTACCGATAATACTAAATTTATTTTTAATAAACATAAATATTTGCTAGTGGGTTGGTTGCTGGGGAGATGAGAGAGGCTGGCTTGGGCTAGGCAATGTTGGGCTGAAATCTCGGATATCCGAATCCGTATTATCCGGATAATCTGTATTTGTATCTGTATTCGCTGGATATCAGATCTACTGTATTCGTATTCGTTTCCGACAAAAAAAATCGTATTTGTTTATGATACGAGAATTATCCGAAGAAAATCCGATCCAACACAATTCGTATTCGTTTTCATCCGGATCGATCGAAAACTATCCGATCCATTTTTAACCCTTACATTTATATACGTAGGAGGTGCCTTGGCGGCTTGGATCGTAGCACTGGACTGTGACATACCGCATCAAGGTTAAACTTGTTCTTCGACTCTCTCGCCGTAAGTACGAGTACTACTAATCGAGAAGGTTCCAACAAACACGCAGTTGTGCAATTGCTCTTTGTAACATCTGGATTCTCGAATACAGCTGATCCATTTGTTTTGCACTAATAGAAACTGTAACATGCTTTTAACTTCATGATAATAGCGTTTGCCGAATCTGTCCGTTATTAAAACAAGCTTGTGGCAGCACAGGTAGCAGGAAGCCAGGGATGCAGGATAAATAGGATTCACGTCTCAGGGGCATACTGTAGGATTCCAGAATCTAAAAAAAAAAGGGACATACGGGTCTCACATCTAATCGTGCCAAACCAACGTCTTGGATATTCAGTCCGCTGCTAGGTCGATTCGATTGAGATGGGGAGACGTGAAACCGCGAAGCCGAGAAGACTAGGTAGAGACAAAAACAAGGAGCTGGCATTTGTGCATCTGGAGTTTGGACTGCAGTGCTTGCTGCAGACGCAGCAGCTTGCGCAATATGAGATAGCTCAACTTTCGGATGAATCCATACAGAAACCAGCACTAGCGGACAGATGCAGTGCGTGTGAGCATCCAGAGGATCGATTTCGACCGTGCCACTGTGCCAAGAATCCTCTGATAAACCGCCTGAAGAGTTTACCATCAGGCATAGTTGGGCAGAATAATTAACCCCATGGCGTATGACGCCATTTTAGAGCTGGCATTCGACTAGAAGGCTGAATTTCTTTCTTTGTTTTTTGAAAGATCGACTAGAGGGCTGAAATCATCAAGAGCGCCCGCGATGAGGGCGTTAACTCTCATAGAACTTCCTGGTCATTCGGATATTGGATGTCACCTAAGAAAAAAACGTTTATGTTCAGCGTTTTACATTGGTCCTAGCTATGCTGGCAGGATTTGGTTATGTAAACTACATATTTATAAAGAAAACTGACTTACAAATGGTTAGACGTGCAAATGTGCACCTAAGTCGACCTTTTTTAGAAGTATATATGTGTATATTGAGAAAAGCGTGTGTGCGTGTGTCTGTGTCCCATAAAGTTTAGAGGATGCGCACATGTATGTGTGAGTGGGTGATGTTAAGTGTGTGGTTTTCTTTGTACTCTCTAAAAAAAACTACATATGTATAAACAAAAATGGATAACGCACGGTGCTATGACCCATAATAAACCCAGGAATAACCCACACGCACCAAATATCATAGATTACACTTGTTTACATCGAGGCCATTTAGGCCTAAAACTTGGACTCCATAGCTAAACAAGACTAATTAACCAGCCAAACTGGTATTCGACTTGCACACCACACTGCTAAAACTTTGATCGATAACACTCTCGTACACTGGATCGTTCCCGGGCGGTACAGCTGCACGCTCACTCTAGCTCAGGGGCCGCGCTAGCGTGCTGACCCTCGCCGGCTGCTCAGTACTGCGAGAGGGGGAGGCGGCTGCTGTCGGTAGCGCGGCCGCAGAGGAGCGCGTTGGCCGGGATGGGGAGCTCGTCGCGGACCGAGTGCGACGGCGTGTACACCCGGAGGTAGAACTGCTGGCCCAGGTACCTGCGCGGCCAAACCTCCGACCTCAAGTTCCACATGCCCACGTTGTCCAGCGCGATGAAAACTGCCGTCCACGCTCTCGGATACACCTGCACAACGCAACGAGTTAACAGCCTGCGCTGCTGTGGCGTTCGCTGTACTCTACGGCCGGCACGCATCGAGTGAAAGATGCAGCTATGCAAGTGTGCCTTACTTGGACCGTGCACCGCGCAACTGCATCCACGAGGTTGTAACCTTGCCTGCTCCGCTCGCTCCACACTCCCTTGTCCATCCTACGAGAGTTGACACGCGAAAGCCACCAAGTGTTAGGGGAAAGATCAGATCAGGGATGCATGGTGTAGCGGAGTATGGCATCCCTCGAAAAGTACGCGCATGACGTACCCAACGACGAACACGCTGTAGCCATCGAGGTGCCAGCTCTGGACGCTGTCCTCGCTGTTCTCGAACACGACCTCGACGAAGGAGCGGTGGTCGGAGTCCATGACGGCCGTCTCGGTCCGCACCGCCGCGCCGGCTGCCGGCGCGTCCGGGATGCCGCCGAGCCGGAACACGCCGCTGATGTTGTAGTAGTCGGCCAGCTTGACCGGCGTGTCGGCGTCCACGAACGACACGCCGTTCACGGCGTACCGCTGCTTGCCCGCGACCCGCCCCGCCGAGTTGGCGAGCCGGATGGTGCGTGTCACGTTGATCGAGCCGTAGTGGTACGAGCCCTGCGGGTTCGGCCGCGGCCCGCTCGCCGTCAGGTTCGTCCTGGCGGTCACGACACGGCAAGTTGTTGGTTCACAATTCAGAAGCGCTCGCCGGTAGCCGTCCATCCGTAAAATCTGACGGTCAAGATGAGGGGATGTGTACCTGATCGAGCGAGCCTGGTCGAGGGAAAAGTCCAAGTCGTTGGCAGGCCCAGCTGGTGGCGGCCCGGAGACAGGGAGGCTCGAGCCGGTGTACCGCAGCACCGCGGTCGAGTTGAGGGCGCGCCTGGTGAAGCGGGCGGAAACGGCGATGTGGTAGTCGCCGGCCGGGCGGTCGGCGGTGAAGAGCACGGAGAGCGACTGGCCGGCGTGGACTTCGAGGGAGGTGTAGGTGTTCTGCACCGTGTGGGTACCCTCCACCTCGACCAGCGTCATGTTGTGGTCTTGGATCATAAAGTTGAGCGTGTTCAGCAGGCCAGCGTTGGAGATGCGCAGCCTGTACGTCTTTCCTGCGAGTAGAGATAAAAGACAAACAAAAAAGTGGGTGCTTGTTTCGATCTCTTACCCAGCTCAGACTACAAACAAGATGGTAAAAGTGTTGTTCATATTGGGCCGAAATAAACCATAGCACAAGTTGATCTGGGTCGTTTTGCCAATTTGGATCCGGACCATGCACAGCAAAGTTCACATGAAATTTACCAGACACACGTTCCGGTGGTTAGAAACGAGTAGATCACCTTGCTCAACCGTGAGGATTGCGCCATTTGGACCCTTGCCGTTAATCAGGATGCCATCAGGGAAAGGCAGCTGCTTCCCACTGTCCAGCATAGCTCGCAGAGCCTAACCAGCAGAACACGGAACGCTCTAGGATCAGTGCTAACATCTCGCACAAGTCGACGGTGTGTAACTGCGATGCATGTCATGCCATACCTTGTGGCTGGTCTTGTACCAGTCGCCGATGAGCACGGTGTACTCGCCGGCCGGCGGGGGGAAGGGGACGGGGATCTGCGGGCGGCTGTGGATGCGGATGGCGCCGAAGCCGCCGGCGGCCTTGTGGAAGGCGAGGGAAGGGAAGTAGAAGAAGGTGCCGATCTGGTCCTTGGCCTGCATGTGGTAAGTGAAGTTCTGGCCCGGCGGGATCGGGCAGTTGGTGCCGGACACGCCGTCCTGCCACGAGTTCTTCCTGTGCTGCAACCCGTCCCTGTTGCACCATGCAACATCAGCATCTACGTTAGCATGTTACTGTTGCGTTGCACTAAGTGCCAACAGCTAAAGATGCATCCTTAGATTCATTCCAGTGCAAGTAACTTCTTTGTAATAACTAGAAGAGAGAGATCCGAAAACAGTAGTAGATCTATCTTAGATCAAGTTTCATAAAAGCACGACAATAGTACGATATAAATAACTGATGGAAGACTCAGATGAACTTCGATCCTGGTATCAGTGTCGTGTGTGTTTTCCAATTACCAGTAAAGGAATCAGATGTGGTGCGGAAGGACATATTTGAGATGGAACATGTCATGCATCTAATTTTGTTTGGTGACTTATATTTCAAGAACAGATGAGATGCGAAACATTGCGGCCAATCTAAGAACTTCCATATATTTAAATGATGAAGCCGCAGAAAATACCGGAAACGTACGCAAACCCAGAAATAACAGAAAGACGTTATCTCTAAGTTTGTATATTAGACATTGAGACTACAGAGATGGACGTACTTCAGGTGCCTAAACAACCCGTACTACACGCAAATTGCATTGCAAACAAACTTCCCCTTTTATCCGCGTTTTTTTATCTGGATGATGCATGCATCGGCTTAAGTAATCGCGACGAAAATGCAGTTTCTTGCAAGTAGCAGTACTGTTCATTAAAATGCAGGGTTCATTCTAGAAACCGGTCAAAATCAACAAGATTACAAGAGTGCATATTGAATTGGTGCAACGCATCAGAAGGGTTCATCCTAGAAACTTGCCATGACAGAAGGAACGGCTCCGACAGGCGGTTGTGCACATTGATGATCAGATTGTCATTGGTCTGGCACTCGATCTCCGGCCCCGGAAACTGCCCGTTGATCAAAATACCCTAGAAAAAAAAACAAACACGTTTCTGGATGCAAAAATTAAAAGGTAAATGTAGAACGCGCTCCGTAACTTGGCAGATTAAACGGAGAGAGAGCATACGTATCTCCATACCTGTTGCCGAACACCCAGGGGATTGATGTTGCCATAGGTGATTTCCCAGTCGAAGAATCTGTACGGAGTTTCTGCTTGCGCGGAGACGATGAGCGAGCAGACGCACGCGAGAACAACGAGGGCTCCATTGTTTCCTGGCATCTCGACCTCAATCTGGGAGAGTTCTTTGCTTGCTTGGCAGAGGAGGAGATGGCCAGGTGCGGCCAGGCGGGTATAGTACGTAGCTTCTCGCCCTTACTATGGCGGTATGGCCTTCAACCTGTGGTGTGCTTAGTATTTATAGATGAGAAGAGACACCCGTATCGATGGTGCAGCCGTATGTGCAAGCTAGTAGGGTTTCCACCGGTAGATAGTACTCTCGATTTACAGCTGTTGGGATCGCGAGGATTTTAAAGTCTGTTACGAAGGGAGAAAAATTTCAAGCTTTGGTGAGTGGAGTCCGGCAACCGTTTTTAACCCCTCAAAACGCAATATTTTTTTTTCAGTTTTCGATCTGATTCTGACTCAACAGACGAGAACGTTGTTGTGGTTGTTGCCTAGAACTGATCTGGAATAAGGTTGTGATCACAATCCACAAACAGCGTAGACAAGTATGTGCAAAGGAAAGAGCTGGGCATTTGGCTTCATTGTGTGCATTAGAAGACAACATGATCTGGTCTTGGAAGCCAAGGCAAAAAAACAGACTTGACGACTCAGCAAAGCTGGAGAAGCCACCTGTGACGACCCATGTCACACGTGTCCGTGGTTATTAACCAATAAAACAAAATAAATTTCTATTTTATCGAATAATAAGTCACATCAGAGTGTTACGGTAGAACAATAGTTAGAGACAATACATTATTTTTAGAGTAAATTGCACTTTGCACCAGTTAAATTATCACTTGTTTCACTTTACACCAGGATTTACACATACTTTAACTTTGCACTAAGGTGAAGAAAATATTCTTTCACTTTGCCCCAGGATAGAAGTCAAAGCCGTGGCCATGGTCAAAGTCAAAACCGTGGTCGACACTAAAGCAATGGTCGAGGGGCCATGGTTGAAGGGAGCCATGCTCGAAGTCGACGCCGTGGTCGAAGTCGAAGCCTTGGTCGAAGTCGAAGCCGTGGTCGAAAGGGGCCGTGGTCGAAGGGAGCCGTAGTCGAAGTCGGGACCCTGGTGCAAAGTGAAACAACATTTGCTCCACCCTGGTGCAAAGTGAAAGTATGTGTAAAACCTGATGCAAAGTAAAATAAGTGACAATTTAACTGGTGCAAAGTGCAATTTACTCTTATTTTTACAATACCACTGATATGTACGGTTTGAGTATATAATATGGCTTAACAAGTTCTACCCAAATATTACAACACTTAGAAATAAAGTGGTACCGAGTAATAATTACACAAGTACGTAGACTAGAAGATAGCGACCCGCTAATATTCTCGGGTTCACACAAGCGGCTATCGGCCGCTGTCTACTCATCCCAACCTCAATACATGGCATCCGTCTCATATGCGTTATACTCCATGTCTCATGCATTGCATTTAGCATGGTAGCTGCCCTTCACGTAAACTTCGCCATAACTGAGTACATTCTCGGACTAACTTACCTTTAAACAAGGAAGATTAATAATAAAGTTGAGTACAAAAATACTTAGCAAGCATTAATAGCAACATGTAATTTCCATGTCAGCAATTCATCAGCTCAACAATCCTATCTCATTCATCATCATTTCGAAAGTAAGTTTTTTATGGTAAAAAGTTTCAATTTAAGCTTATAAATCTACTAATCACTCATATTGAGATAATATACCTAATATGCTCCTATAGCATCTAGTCCAGGAGGCAGACATGAATCACGTTTTAAATCCTATGCATGTTTGTATCACTTTATCCATAGCTACTTTGACATTAGTTGCAATCGATTTTTTTGCATTTCCTTAGATATGATGTCCAAATCAGAGTACATAGTATTTCTTTTATTTTCGTATACTATACCTTCACCTGGCCCTAGCCATGAGCTAGATCGATCTCGCCTTCACATGACACTTTATCGCGCTACTTATAGGCACATGAGTTTTGCCCTCTCTGGTCTTATCCAACCTCACAATCATATACTCCTTACCCATGTGTAATGTATAGTAACTTGATAAGATAATTAAATTCTACCCGTTTTCGACAAAACCATGACCGATACGATAAATTCAACTCATTACATGAGCGAGAGTTGGTTTATCCTTATATAATATTCATATGTAGAGGGTCCCATACTCGCCACTGTCTTTCCTTTCCAGTGCACCCTCCACCCACTTGTTATTTATCTATAGGATTGTTGCTCCATCACATGCCTATTGTTTCATACTCATCATTAATCACATCATTCACATGATTTGTGCAGAGAATGATAGTAATCTAGTACAAAATAGTTTTTACGTGAATTTATTCTAATCAAAATTATCAAAGACATGTTTGCTTTAAATCTAGTGGCAGTTCCCAGTTTCAGGCGTGTTTAGGTAAAGTCCCTCTTCCTAGCTTGGGTTGTTTCCTGCGTTCAGTATGCATTCTACACCTCAGAACATGCAAATCTTTCGAACATTATACATGATCAAAACCTGATGATTGGCCTACGGGTGAATGCAAACGTGATAGATTTACGTTGGCTGACTTCTAATTATCTTTTGGCACCGATGAATTTGTACATATGCACTTTATTTTTCTCTTTTCTTTCCTCTTCTTTCACTTTTCTTTCCGTTCCTTTCTCTTTTCTTTCCTTTCCCTTGCCCTTTTCCCTTTCCTTGATCTCTTATCCATGTTCGTCTCCCTATCTCTCTCTCTCTCTTGCTCCCTTCTGCTTCTCTCCCTCACTCACTCCCGCCCTACCCCACCGCCTTTACCGCTGGGTTTCACCCGACTAGTCGTCGATCTCCTTAGGATCTCGGCTCTGCTGTGTCGGGTGTGGTGTTGCCTATTGAAGACAGCCATCACTGGTCGTGGCCGTCCTTGGTCGTTGTTGCCCTCTTCTCAACTGTCATAGTCTCATACTCTCATCCTATCCTGGCGTGGCCCACCCACCACTGCAGTAGAGCCACCGGCCGTGCCTGGTCGCTACCGGCCTCGTCACCGTGGTCCCCTAACTCCTACCACAGTGCCGCCTCGATTCCCTCACTGGCTAGATCTGCTCTAATAACTAGCAATTCCAACTCTGGCCTCCAGGATTCGACTCTCCTTATTATCCCTCTCTATCCCCCTCTGATTTACTTTTTATTTTCTCTTCTCTTTTGATTTTGCTTTGATTTGGGGATTCATTTCTTGATATATTGGTGATTTGGGTGGTGGGTTGGGGTGCTCGAGATTAGCGTGCCATGGCGGGGCTTAAGGCCTCCTCATGCACTAAGCAGCATGTTGGAGGGTGCTAGGTACACACATCTGGTCAACTATGAGCATGGGTAGCGCTACTGTGAGCCCCCCTTTTTGGTATAATCTACTTCCCCTAGTCCCCTCCTCATCTACTCCATGTCTCCATCTATGGATACTACTTGCTTGGTGCATGTGCTCATTCTAGCGCACTGTATGTGCATGTGAAGTTGCATGTGTGTATGTCTTGAGATAATGATACCTAGGATTGGAATAGAATATGGGGGATACGTTGCTTGATCTGGTCGGGGGTTGGTGCATGTGAGGATGCCGATGTTGGTGACGATGGTTGTGTTTCTCTCACATGCTTTCCTGGGGTTTGGTTCGCCTTCTTAGCTGCTTGTCCAGGCTTAGATCCCTTGCTCCCTTGCTGATCTGACTGCGGCGAGGCTCGGTGATCCCTCCTCTTGGTCCTCGGCTTCGATAGTGTTGATCTTGGATGAGGATGTGGGGATGGGGATGAGGATAGAGATGACTTGCTTGGTCTCCTCTCTAGGTTGGCCGTGGATTGGAATATGCTCTCTCTCTCTCTCTCTCTCGATGCCTCGCTAGTTCTTATCTCTTCTGCTGGGGTGTCGTAGGGGTTGTGTTGTGAACTCACAGCTACCAATAGGCTACTGTGCACTTCGGTAAATTGGTTTTGTTGGGATTGGCTTGCGGTGAAAATGTGCTCCGAATTGATTTCAGGTTTGTTTTTATGCCAAAAGATGATACCCGATTTAGCAAGAGGTGCCGATCAGTCTCTTTTCAATAAGCACGTGTTTTTCCTACAAAAAGTGGATTGAAACTACGACTTAGCAATTATTAGTGTAATTTTAATCATTATGTATTTATTTATATTCTAGAGACAATTGTCTTGATTAAGATCAAGAAATGTAAATTGACATAAATGAACTATAATTGATTAATTGATGTAATATGGAATGCTATATTTTTATTTGATCTGAAGAAGACATTTGATTATAGCTTGACTAATATGATTATTTGCTTAATTAGTTATATTTATTCTAGATAGAGTAATTAGTGGTAATTAAGAAATGCAGGTTGTCACACCACCTAGCACGCATTAGCCATTGTTTTGGCCAAGTCACATGCGGCATACAATTACCCGCGGAGATGCATGAAAAAAGAGAGAAACAGACTGTAGGGTGTCTCATGCAATGCAGATTAGTTAATCGATTCCATTGACATTAAAAAACTGTTGTTAAACGCAGATGCAACGGTGATACGAAGTTCTTCGTAACTGCTGGATTTTGCAGCTGTGGTGTAATCATACCAGGATACCAAACGAAGAGAGATAATTATTCTGTTGGCACTCATGGCATGTATAGTAGACTAACTGTCCATAATATTTGTCGCGTAAGATCTTTTATCTTTACTATTTTAAAAGAAGGAGTTGGTAGTTGGTCCGGCATCTCCCACCCCTTCTCATCTCTACTTAAAAGCACGAGTTGTGATCAGTCCGTCCTCCTTCAACTATCTACAACCGTTCAATTTCATTACAAAGTATCTGAACCATTCCTTTCTACTGACACAGCCAATCCATAACGTACATAGCGGTTCCTACGACCCACCCCCACGTTCCCCAGCCCCCCAAAACCACCGGTCCCAAGCGCCGTCCCCTGCTCCGCCTCCCCTACTCAGACGCTCCGCACCCCGCCCACCCCCCGCGTTGACCCCCTGCTCCGCCTCCCATCTCCTCCGCGCCCGCAAACCCCCTCACGCCCCAATCCCGCGCGCCGCTCTGCAGCTCTGCCTCCCCGGCGGTCTCCACTTTCCCTAACCCCTCCTATCCCGATCTCCACTCTCAAACCCATCCTCACCATATTCACCAAACCCTAGAGGTCGCCACTGCAGCCATGGCACCGAGCTCCCCATCCTCCGCCATGCCTTGCCCGCAAGTGGGTCTCCTCCGCCAAGGCTGAGGCCGAGCTCGATCGCCTTCCTCGCCCCTCATTCCCTTCGCGTTGCCCGACGCCGGGGGCAGTGCACATCGGCGATGAGGGGAGAAGGTGGTGTGGCCCAACCCGATGACGAGGGACATGTTGAAGGTTCACGGCGGCGGTCGGAGGGGACCATGCGGCATGGTCCAGATCCTTCCGGATCTACTCCGGCAACGCGGATCTAACCGGATCTGGCCATAACGACGCTGCGGAGAGGGGAAAGAGGGCGGCATGGAGGCGTCATGTATGGGGACTATCAGATTCAGCCCCTCCCCCACACCGCCGCCACGGCCTTCGGTCACATCGCGCCGCCTTCTCCTTCCCCGCGCTATCGTCTCCCTTTGTCCATGCCGCCATCACCGGTCAAGGAGAGGCAGTGGGCGCAGCATCTTGAGGTACTTATGAACCCTTCCAGACCTACATCTACTAGGTGAGGGCTCCTCCCATGCACGATCTGATCCTCCTTTTTCACACGGTCTCATCCCCGCGTAGATGTTAGGGTTAGTTTCGAGGACGTGGGGCTGGATCCACCCGATCCGTAGCATTGGGTTCTTGCTTGGATCCCTCCTAATATGATTCGCTTTGAATTGCGTTGGTTGTTTTCAGAGCCAACAGGGATCTGTGATGGCATTTCATATATTCAGTGGAGAGTGCAGGTTGTGTAGGTAATTTCCTTTGTGGTGCTCAATTTCTTACTCTCCTCTTCTCTCTTCAGATGAATTTGGTCGCGCTGATTTGTGATTATTGGGGGAAATTGATTTTTAGGTGATGGTGAATTCACAGGAGAAGTTGACTGTGAAGCTAGGTAACTTAATTGACTCGATTCTATTCTTCAGCTGGAATTTTTCAGCTTTCCTGCTTAACAAGTATACCTTGTAGTATTAGATGGTGAATTAACCTTTAGTTAGTAGTATGTGCTAGACTTGTAATCATGTGGCACAGTGGCAGAAAATATGAGTTACTGCCATACTGCCAGTTGTATGCTATGATGAAATCATCTAAATCTAATCTTTATATGTGAGTTATGATGAATCCAGTGGATGATTCCTTTTGTGAATATAAGATTATTATTAGCCACTTGTGTATTGTTGCATCTGTAGACCAATTTAAACATTTTTTTTGTGAAGCATGCATATTGACGAAAAGACAATATTTTTTTATCAGCCACCTATGTATCATTGCTTCTGTTGAGCAGTGTAGTACCAAGCTCTTCACTCTAATCATGCCCTTTTAAGCATTTGTAGTGAAGCATGCATACATACTAAAGGTTTGCAGCTCTTTATCATGATTTCTATAGAGCACAAGAATAGAGTATTACATGTAACCTTAACCTTAACTGTTTGATATATCATTGATATTTAACCAACAACTCTATCAGCTTATCATCAAATTATGTTTTGTAGGACTTGAGGGTAAAAGATGGAATTCCTGATCTATGTCGTGGAGCTAGATCTAAATATGCAAGTGTTGCTTCACCTGAGTGTGTCTTGTGTGAACTAAAGATCAGGAGTGTTACTTGTTTCTCTTCTACTTATAGAACATTTCTTGTATAATGGAAATAATTAAGTCTATCCAAAATTGAATCACTCATTGATTACTGGAAAATGTATATGTTTACTTATGCTGAAATCAGCTCCAAATTTTTATGTTCATTTGTAAATGTTAAAATTGTTCCATGGCCTCCAAATTTTTATGTCCATTTGTAAATGTTAAAATTGCTACAAATTTCTGTTCCATGGCCTCCATCCGTAAAGGTTAAAACTGTTCCAGGGTTTTGATTGTGCTGCAATCTGGTTTACTGGCGTGGATATTTCTTTGTTTTGCAGTAAGCATATTTTGCTTTGGTAAGCAAGTTGCTTTGTAAAGATCCTGGTAATCACATCCTGAGAATTTTGTTGTTCTTGATCTAGAGTGATTAGTTTTACTGCCTGGTGTTCAGCTTACTCTGGTAATCCGCAATGTCGTGTGTATTGAGGAGATTTCTCTCCATTGCTTTCTGTTTCAGTGTTGATATCTGAACCCTACTTTGGATGGTGGCCAATAAACCAAGGGAACAAAAATTGGTGATGCTTTCAATTTTATGGTGGCTGTAAGATGGATGGCCGGAGTTGGCTCTGGAGGCGCAAGTCGTCAGATAGGAGCCCATGGGAGAGTTAAAGCTCCGGTTTGGTTTCATCACACTCTGAGCGTTATTATTTCTATGATCAGGTTTTGCTCCATATGCTAAATTCTTTTTTGAAGGGAATCCATGTCTTAATTTCTCTGTGCTAGAGATGTTCTGATTTCAATACAACTCATCTGCAGTAGAAACACCATGAATTGGTGATAGTGTGTATGAACTGGATAACCAATTGAGCAATTTGAAAGACATACCTTTGCACATTGTGATATTCATGGTTTGACAATTTAGTTGAGTTGAACCTTGTAAACATTGTAGTTTCTTGAATTGAACCGTGTAAGATATTGCTATCAGAGAAACAAAACAACGAAGTAAATTTAACATTTGTTTCTTCCATGTTATTGTTCTATCACTGAAAAAAAACTATTAAGTCAAGAGCATCTGGTTTGACCTAGAATTGTGATCACTAGCTTTTCGGCTTTCAAATGACCAAAAGGGTTATTGTGTATGCATTCCATATGCTAGCTGCAATAATAACAAACTATTTTGGTATTTATAAATTACTCTAAGAAATGTCTATGAATTTGTGTTTTTTTATTTCATAGCATCGCATGGGCACTTTATATGCTTCTTCATTTAAAAAGCTTCAATGCACACTTTCTCTGCAAATATCATGAAAGCTTCATGACTTGCCCCATTTCGAAAGCTTTAGCTTTATATGCTTCATACGATATAGGAATTATTTGGTATAAAATATGTATTTCCGTTGCAACGCACGGGCATCTTCCTGTACTTTGAAAAATAAGGTTGCAAATAGAATTACGGTGATTCGGAGGTTAAATTTGGTATTCGCATGACAAACTGTGCTAAATCCTACATGTCCATATCTGTTGAATGTTTTTTGTTCCGTAGCAATGCACGGGCACTTAACTATGATGTGAATAAGAGGCAAAGAAGCTATCTGACATACGACATCTATAAGGTTTTTATAGACAATCTTTTTTTTGTTCTATTCATATCATCTATACAAATTGAAAGATCCTAAAGATAACATATTATATAAATTATCTTTAACTTTATCTATAAATAATATAGAGCTTACTATACACAACAACCGTCTCTACTATTATATATGTCCTTGTGCCGTCTTCGACGATGCAACTGCAGGCTGTGCTAGGACTGGACTGCGGGCCAGCCCGCCGTGTGCTTGTATCTGGGCCTATGGTGTGGCGATGTTCACGGGGAGTGGGCCTAGTACACCGCTTTCGAATCTGTTCGTGAACCCATCAAAAATTAGTATGTCAAAACACGGAACTCATTAAGCCTTGTTTGGTTCGGCTCCCGATCCATCTGGGTAGATGGATCGTAATTTTAGTTCAAATTCCTATCAAACCACGTGGATCCGGCAGGAAATGGGCCCCAGACAAGCGCTTACTGATTGCTGATTCTCCAGGAGATTTGATTGATTGGGCCGAAAGTTGCACGACGTATGGTCTTTTTCGTTTTTTAGGACAACCTTTGCGTTTCGCTGCCAGGTGGGCTCGCCGCTGTCCCCACCGAACAGTGCCCTGGCTCTTCCACCCGAAGCTTCGCTTCCCGCGAAGTCCCCGACCACCGGTCGGTAACCATCGCCGCCTCCTCCTCCTCCCGTCGGGTGCGGCGGCGAAGATGCCGTGCTGCGGAGCTAGCGAACCCTACGTGGGCATCAGGGCCCTCTCCCAGTCCCAGCGTCACGGTTCGCGCCCTCCTCGATTGCTGTTTGGTTCGATTGGGTTGTGATTTTTGGTGGGGGTTCCGGGGTCTGGGGATTTGCGCGCAGGGAGGAAGCCGTGGCAGGGCGTCAAGGTCGTCGTGCTGCTGCTGCACGTGCTGTTCATCGGCGCCGTCTTCCTGCTCGATCCGACCCTCCAGAGGCGAATCCACGAGGCCAAGTGGTATAACCCCCCTCATATTTCTCCGAAATGTTTCCCTTTGTTCAGATTATAGGTTTTGATATGTAAGTTGTTTGGAGTAGATTTGCTTCTAGCTCTGGGTGGTAATTAGGGCTCTTCCTGGCTACCATTTCGTCGTGTAATTGCTTTGTTTCAGCTCGCGGCCTGCTTTGATTTTGAGGAGAAGTAGTTTTAGGTGGTATGTTTCAACTCGTGATGCAGGCCATGTGGCAGGAGTCATGCGAAATTACTGGTCTGGGCTGAGAGCCCGAGAGCATGCTGTGTTTGTGCAAAGCGAAGTATATGCGCTTGGTTGCTTGATAATTGTAGAACTGCATGGCTGTTAATTTTGCCCAGCTTATTTAAAATTTCTTATTCCATGGAAATTTATAATATATAGTTGTGCTATTTCTCTGTTTATATGTTCACTAGCATGTTTTCTAGAAAAAAATTTACTGGCCATCTCTCTTTAGTCTTATTCTACAGTCCACTTTTGATGCCAGGTGCATGATCTTATATGCAGGCCCGTCCCTGGGCAAGTGCGGCCTGTGCGACCGCACAGGGCCCCCAATTTCCAGGGGCCCCCAATATCTTGTGTACAGCCCAATACTATATAGGCCTGGTCTTTATTTTTTGGCCTAAATCCTATTGATAATAATGTATTTCCTTTAGTTATATCTAATTTTAACACATATTTTCTTTCTTTACTTTTCAGGTATCAGACATGGATATTGATGTAAAAACGAACAGTGAGGCTAAAGGTTTGGCAAATAATGAACTTGGGGAGTACGAATTTATAGTGGCAATAGTCATTTTGTATGAGGTACTGTATGCTGTTAATTCAGTAAGCAAACAATTGCAAGCAAAGGATATGCTTATTGATGTTGCTATTGAGAAAGTGCAAGGGCTGATTTCTTTCTTCAAAGGGTATAGGGAAACGGGTTTCTTAAATGCACTGGAAATAGCTAAAGGAATTGCACTCGAGATGGATATTGGTACAACATTTCATAAAAGCAGAGAAATTAAAAGAAAGAGGCAATTTGATGAGACCCAGATGACACAAATGTTGCCACACAGTCTGCAGAAGAATCATTTAGAATCAACTATTTTATACCTATTGTTGATCAAGCTATTTCTTCACTAACAACAAGATTTGAATAGTATCAAGGTTACCAGAGAATTTTTGGTTTCTTATTTACTTCCGATATATTGCAGTCATTGGATGATAATAGCTTGAGATCTTCCTGTGATAATCTTGAGGCCGCTCTTAAAAGAGATGGAAAATCATATATTGATGCTAATGAACTGTATGTGGAGCTGAGGTTTCTTCAAGATTTTATTCCAAAAGAAGATATGGGCCCTGTTGATATTCTAAAGTTCTTGAAGCGACATGACTGTTTCTCCAATGTAACTATTGCATATAGAGTTTTGTTGACCATTCCTGTGACTGTTGCATTAGCAGAACGAAGCTTTTCAAAATTGAAGTTATTGAAGAATTATTTGCGTTCTACAATGACGCAAGAAAGGCTTACTGATTTGGCTACAGTAGCACTTGAGGGCGACATGCTGGACAAGATTGACTATGAGTCTATCATTGAAGATTTCATTTCGAAGAGCACCAAAAGAATGATGATATTCAAGTAAACATTATGCGACGAAGGGTTGAATAGGTACAATTCATAACATATTACATTTTAATGTAATAAATTATTGTTTATATATTATTTATGGTCCCATTTTGCTAGCCTACGTGGCCCCGTTTTAGACTTTGCACAGGGCCTCGGTTTTGGCCGGGACGGCCCTGCTTATATGGAGTGCTGGTTTTGCTTACCTTGGTGCAATACTTGTATACAGATAATTCATCTCCAGGGTAATTCATCCTTGTCAATGTTGTTTTTGTCCTAGAGGAAGGAACACTGTCCATCGAAACAGGGATGCCTTTTAAATTGTACTTCCTTTGGTTCTTGTGCCGTTAGGTACCTGGCTGATATGTTGAGAGCTGGCTCAGGGATGCATGCAACCTTCATTAATACAGCAACTCTCTCAAAGTAATGTCGTAAGTTCTGTTGTGTTGCCTTATGATCAGATATATATGTATTTGAAGCTGGAGACTGAAGGTGGTACAGACTTATTTTATGCTAAATTATAAAATTAATTGTCTTCTTTGTTATGATTAAGAAAAGACAGGTCAGTTCAAAAAATGGAAGCTTAAATTCCGCCATGAGTTGCAGCAAAATTGAGCAACAAAACCCACAATCCGCTGCATCTTCATCTTTTCAGCCAGTGATGGATCTACATACTCCTGGGTCATCCAGCAGGTCCACTTGTTTGGCTTTGGAACTGATAAAGTTGTTTTTTCCCTGAGGTGTTGTTTTCAATAAATTTTAGGGAGTTGACTTGCTCTTACTGCCATCCCATTCAGGTAATCTTTAATTTTCTAAATTTGCAGAGCTAGTATGTTGTTCTCTGTAGTCAAGGCAGGGATAAGAAAACCGGTGGTATACCGGCTTGGACTGGTATTTCCAACCAGCCGGAAATAGGCAATTTCATATTAATTTTAATGAAATCTTGATGTTAATGCTTTTAGCTGACCAAACAAACACAATGCTTTGAGAAAAAAAAAAGAATGATACTATCGACTTTATGGTATATAGGTCATTTGCAAGCATTGAAATTTTGTATTTTGTCTAAGATATGCTTATTTTAATGATTAGTTGGAATCAAGCCTTGTGTTATATCCAATATGCTCGATGACTAGATTATGCAATGTGCCTATTGCTCTTGTTTTCACATATACCAAGTTCAACTCGAGAGCGTTAATGTATGACTGGACCAGTTATGGGTAGTATTGCATTGGTCTTACAATTATATGAATCTGCCATCTCATTTGTTCTTCTCAAATATGTCTGTCACATTCATATGCATCATCCATCACAATATCCTTAATCAGCACACATTTCTTTCATGCAAGCCGTCTAAAGTTCATTTTTTGCTGTTGACCACATTTCACAGCCTCCACGCACCAAGCACTGTCATGATTGTGATAAATGTGTTCTCCAATTCGATCATCACTGTGTTTGGCTTGGGACGTGCATTGGCAAAAGGAATCATTGCCGATTTTGGTGAGTTTTGGGTTTACATATTGTGCAGCATATTTGAACACATTTGCATCTCAGATGAATCATACATGTTTAGTGTTCTTGTTTTGTGTATGCATAATGCGCAGATAGATTTCTATAGAAACTCTATATGTACATTCATGTGGCTTGCTTCAGTCACCACACGGTCATTCTTATCTTTTCTGGTTTCTTTACTCCCTATGGTTGAACAATAAATCCAGAAGCCTCCCATGCAGAAGTTGGGTTATAATGGAGGACATGCCTTTTACCTAATAACCAAGCCATGCCCTCATACTATCTTTATCCTAATTCGCATCAAGTTGTGTTGGTTGCAATTGGAATTTTGTACCAACTCCCATTCCCACACTTTCCCCTAGTATTGATCTAGTGGGAACTGGTGGGACTTCTTGTTGCCAATCAATTCCTTCAACCTATACCTCCTATCTACCATAATCCAGACGTCTGGTTCTTATTATCATGTTATATGAATGTGCTCTCCAGAGAGTGGGGCCATTCTGAGTGTTAACTCCTAGCTTACCGCACATGTAGATTTCTAGTTCTACCTTGTTGCCAGTATCGTGCTCCTTTGGGTCCTGTACTCCTGGTTGTTTTGTAATGGAAGCAAGCCGATGATAATCCAACTGTTGTTTGATCAAAGTGGGTGAGGAAAAATTAATGAGAAGGAGACTAATGGTTCTTGGACTTAAGAAATCTGCCTCTACTATGGGTGGGTACGTCCATGTAATGGGAGTGTTACAACTATGGTCGGTATGTTTTAGCATATGTTCTCTTTCTCTGTGCCATCTATAGGCAGGTGTAAAATGGTTCAATCCCAAGTATACTTTACCTCTTGAACCCTACCATAAAAAGAATTGCAGTTCTCCTACATTTCTTTATTATTATTTTTAAAATAATGTCTTGTTAAGATGTATTCTAGAAAGGTGCTGTAAGATGCTTCTTATACACTGGAATATACATATGTAAGCTTATGGTGTTCTTTTATGACTCACTGAAAGCCTATCCAGCTATCCTCCTTGCATAATTGACATTTTCTAGGTGGTAAAGGTTCGAACAAACAATTTTAGCTGTTTGGACTGTTGCTCTCTACATTCATTTCTTACATTTGGATATGAACGAGTCCTGGTATGTTGTTTTTACCCCTTGTAGATCTAGTTTGCCCACTCATTGGACTTCGTCGTTGGGTTTTGGTCTTCAGTTTCCTTTGCTAGACATCTTATCTGAGCATCTTATTTGATTTTGATGGACAGGTGGAAGGGTTTTATTGGTTCGATACTGTTGGTAGCATTGATATTAATCCTCATAGTCTTGCTGCTCTTGTTGATGTTTCATACGTAATCTATTTTCCTTTATATGCCTTACAATAATTGAGTTCTTTTAGCCATGCAGAACACAATAATTGAGAAGAAAAATAAGAATAGTGACTATCGACCTTAAGTTCTCTTCAATCCATATTTTGATAAATTGATGAAGGTATACATTGCCAACTTAAGCTTGATAAGAATTACCACTCTAAAATTTACATCATGTGTTGCAAAGGCACAAATCAACAGTGATCCTTCGGTACAACACTTGCTGGTGGCGATCGTTGTATTCATGAGCTTATGTATATATCTGCAGTTACCTTGCTCTTACGAACCAAACAACATATTAAATTGCCAGAAGGAAGCGAATTTCTTACCTAAGGAATAGATGGCTGAAACTAGCCCTTTTGCTTCGTATATTTGCTTGTCATTAGAGCACCAGTGACGAATAATTTGTCACGGCGCCACTTTCAAGGGAGTTCCTAGCAAGGTTCATCCATTCAGCAAAGGTATTTGCAGAAACCTCTATGACCTGTGCCCCAAAGGGATATGTTCTGGAAGCAGTGCCCCCACTGGAGGAACTAGAAGCCAGAGCTCGACCATACACATGCCGAGATGTAATCTGCTGCCGGTGCTGTTAATATGCTCTATATGTGGAAAATCATCAGTTAAGTATATTTCATATAATAATATGATAGAGGCACTTGTGGCTCATTATTCATGGACAGTACATACACTTGTCTCCTAGAGTGCATCTGGGTTAACCGATGCCATTAGCTTGACCTGAGTATGCTCGAATCTGGATTTTTGTTATATACATTTGTAGCTTCAAAAAAGATGAGAACTCCGTCACACATAATTCCGAGATAGAACTCTGGGAATGGAACAGCTTGTACTCATGTTCAGATGTACAACTGAGAACTGGTTCGTTCTGTATCTCATTGTTCGTTTTGTTCTCATGTGCCATCCTTCTTGCCATTCTTAACAGTAGTCAGTAGTCACTATGCATGGATAACAGCTGATGTGAAGACTTACACAAACCACAAGCACAAGCACAGAAGATTAACTGGCGATCCAGAGCATGTTGAAGTGTTATTTCAACATTGCTTCTAAAAAATATCTACATTTGGAGACACAACACCATATATTTCTCAGAGAAAAAGATACAACGTTATATTGCATTATGCGTACCGTTGGTTGACAAATTTTGCATGTTTTCACTGGAAATCCGCAGCCTTGAAGAACCGAACATGCAAGCCCTTGTCCACAAGACCCCACAGATTCCCAACTATGAGCACGAAGCTTAAACCCATGCCAAGGCTTCCCAGAGCCCAGTTGATGTACCACATCGCGGTGCCTTTCCTGGGCTTCTTGATCGCCACCCACATGAAGCACGGGTACGCCAGCGTGACCGGCAGCGAGATCCCTCCGAGGAGGCCGGCGAGCTCCGACAGGAACGGGAGCGCGACGGCGATGAGGAAGTTGACCGCGCCGAAGAAGACGCGGGAGCCCACACGCAGCCACCACGGGCATGGCCGGTTCTTCTTGTGCACGTACCCGGCCTCCATGTTGTCGAACACCGGCATGGCGTAAATCTGGAACGTGGTCAGGCAGTTGATGATCACCAGCAGCGTGGCGAGACCCACCACTAGCCGGGACACGTCGCGGCTGTGGAACTTGTACAGGGCACTCAGGATGCCATTGGCAGGTATCTGCATCGAACGAACGGTATTGCAAACGCCTCAGACCAGTTGCTCACAATTACTCTCAAGGATCAGGTGTAGTATGTACCTGGTCGCCATAAGCCCAGAAGCCACCAATAGCCACCGGGTACAGGCAGAACGCGACGATGACGTAGGCAACCTTGACGCCCTTCCACATGGGCACATGAGAAGGATGTTTCAGAGTTGACGGCATTGTGGCCTGCAAAGCGAAAACACTCGGTAAACCTTTTTTTTTTCATCTTTTGAATGGACACAAGCAATGGATCAGTGCTAGATTTCCATCCACCAGGGAGAAAAAGGAGAAAAAACTATTTTTTCTGGACTTGACCTGAATCTCGAGTACAAGATTGTGCCCCCTGAATGCGAAAGCAATGATGCCGAGGCCATTCAGGATCCCAATTGCGCCGTCCACATCGTTCGTGGCCTTGACCGGGTCGTAGGACACCCCGGCCACCCTCCCCTTGGCCACGGACACGACCCAGATCATGGTGCAGTACCCGACCGCTGCGGCCGCTGCGACCAGCGACACGCCGGCGATGGAGTTCAGGTTGGGGAGCTGGGACAGCACCACGGCCAGGCAGACGAACACGAGGTACCACTCCACGGTGGTCAGCGGCCGCGCCAGGCACACCGGCCCGCAAGCGATGTTAAATAGCATTCCCAGGCTGCTGCCGCCGACGATGATGAGTGCCGTGCAGATGCCCGCCGACAGGTACATCGTCGGGAGCATGGCCAGGATATTCCCCCATTTCTCACCTGGAAATGAGGCCGGGCGTGGCAAAGCATGAGCACAGAACGTGCAGAAAGAGACGACGTCGTTTCACGCGCGACGAGTAGCGCGGGAGTTAAGGGTGGTACGCACCAAAAACGGTCGTGGCGAGGTGCATGTATCGGCTGTACCGGGTGCCACCTGCGACGGGCTCGTGGAGCTTGACAAGCAGCCATAGCGTGTAGAGCTGCCACCCGAACGCCACGGTCAGGCTAACGATCGCCCACGTCCTGCAACGATCAAATTACTAACACATCGCTGAAGTAACCATGGGACAAAGAAACATGTATGTGCATGCTCGATCGTATAGTAGTAACTAGCACGGCACACGTACCATCCGAGGAAGGCGAAGGCGGCGGGGAGCACGAGCGCCTGGAAGCCGATGCCGGAGCTGAGGCTGTGGAACGCGGCGTAGTAGGCGTTGCCGCTCCGGGACTCGGTGATGGGCAGCCAGGCGTCGCGCGGGTCGGCGAGCCGCGTGATGTGGCCGACCTCCTCCAGGTACCCCCTCATGCTCGCCACCGCCCTCTTGACGGGGCTTGCGATCGGCGTCATCGCGAGCAGCGGCGACCGGCTTACCGCCGGGGAGTGTATCTGCGAAGGCGGGGCCGACACCGGCGGTGGCGTCGGCGGGGCCGAGCACACCTCGCTGGTCACCACCTCCTCGGACATGGCCGCTCCGGTGCTAGCTGTACGTGCCCGCCTGTTGCCCCTGCCTATATACCGCGGCTAGCTACACCGTGACTGCGAGGTGCGAGGCTCAACGGCCCTCGAGATTTATAGGTAGTTTTCACCGGGGGTTGGTGAATGGTGAGACCGTCATGCAGCCTAGGTGTGGACAGTGGACCGTGTGTCCTGTGACTATGCGAGGCTCAGTGCCATGCAGCGGTGCAGGGAGTTTTGACTCCAAGGCAAACACGATCATACCTCATACGAATGCAGGTCATAAAGTACTAGCTTGGATCTCTCTCGTCCTGAACACATCACACATGCGTGTATCAGTATGCCGGTATTGTAATCAGCTTGGTCGGTCTTTCCGAGGATATCTGGCCGGTCTGCCATGCGTTTGTGTCAGGTGAGGCATATCTAGCGATGTACTCCACGCATCTTTTTTTCTTTTTTTTCTTCTTTTCCCTCCATTAACGTTTGATCTTGAACCCTACTGTGAGAATTTTTAGCCCTCAGAATAGAGTAAACACCTTTGATGTGATCTGTTGCTTTTAGATATTTTTAGATGTATAGAACGTGGACCATAAGAAGTGCATAGTTTGTGGCGAGGTGTACAAATACTCCGAAGTGACCCCATAACAAAAAGATAAAAGACCATCCATAGACCATAGCTAGCGATAACCCACTAATGGAGAGTGACTGATTCCAACATCTTGGCTCTCGATAAAGCTGAAACTGAGAAATGCAGCAATGGAAGCAGCATCGCCCGCGCAGGTTTCTCGTCGGTCGGGGTAACGAGTTTGTGATTCTTTTGCCAAGTTCCCAGGCCGCAGGTTTGTCTCAAAGGTTTTCACGGTTTATATTTCAAACACGTTATACACATGAGCAATCCCATCCCACGGTTTCGCAGGCTGCATTTTTATGTGCTTTAAGATTAGTATTACTCTTATTAGAGAAGAAATTATAGAAACACTTCTCTAAAGTTAAAAATAATGAGGCCATATCCTGTCAAATCAGATCGTTGGGAGTCATCTGATTCGACGGCACTGGAAAATATTGTGATCGATCACAATCATCGCATTGCTGTCACCTTCTTGTGGTAACCTACTAAAGGTCAATTGCTGTGGCGACATGGCATAATTGCGCGCAATACATACGTACCTGACGCTCGATGGTGTCGGCATCAACGCACGCATGGTCGGACAACATGCATGCAGCCGATCGATGTGTGTCTGCCACGTTGGCGAGGCACGATTAATTGGGCGAGCCAAACTTCAGCACCAAGGTGCAACAATTTCTAAGGTCATTGACAAATCTCGTGCATGATCCGCCGGTTACCCACAGAAAACATTCCTCGGCACTGCACTTCAGCGTTTTCGTCGTAAGGATTTGTGTAGGATATGGTCGAAACGTCGAGTTCTCACATCTTAGGAAGGAAAGATTGGACCTTGGAGTCAAGATGATGAGAAGATTTGGTTTGCATGTTATCTTTATTCTTTTCACCGAAAACTGATAAACAAAACCCAAGCATCGCTCCTTTTGATCTATTTCAAAAGTGCTGTAGCTTTTGGCTTTTAACTGATTACGAGAGAGATTAAGGAAGTAAAGAATACTCGTGTTGAAAAGCTACTCCGTTCAAAATGACTCTTGCAATGATTTCTACAAATAGACTATAAAAACTATTTTTAAAAATTACTCTATTCAAATACGTGGCTTCTAAAAACCAAAAGATATAACCTGCTTGGAATAAGGTCTTTGCGATAGAAGTACTTACCCGATTCCAAGTTATCCTATTCAGTGGTCGCTGGTACCACCCAACCTAATAACCGTACTGTAAAAAAACAAGATGACGACTAGTCAACCCAATTCCCTTCGCTTGAGTCGTTATTAAAATGGCAAATTGGAAACTACGAAGAAATGTGACGCATATTGCCTCCCCGCATTACCAAAAGATCATTCACAAAGTTGCTAACAACAACTATTCCTAGTCTATACCATCCACGTCAAAAAAAGGGTACGATTCCAATGATGAAAATAACCAAAGCAGTGTATCTTTAAAGAAAAACTCGTCCAAAGGGTGAGGCTGAGGGTGTTGACAAAACAGTATTTACGTCCTTTTTGGTCGCATGCATTAGTACTGGGACAAAAAATTTAGCTGTACAACTACCGTTGTTCATGGTTGGTGGCCAAGGGTTGGCACAGGTCTCTGTGTAGGTTAACGAAGGTGTTTGAAAAGTTTTAAGCACACCAACCCTAAACGAGTCTACGTAATGGACTTGTCAAAAGCGGGGTACAGATTTGCATAAAATCAGCTCATCCCTCGTCAACCGGTGGATTTGGTAGCCAGGCCAAGGGCACCTACGATCCATGGACTACGCAAATCTGTTCCTCGATACATGGTGGATTCAGGTGGTGGTATGAGGAAACTTCTATTTTAGTCCTCCAATTTTATTCTAGTCCATTTGTCATTCTAATTTATACCTGAGACCAGAAATTTAAATAGAGAACCCTATAGGAAGAGCGTTAATTAAACATCAACCCCCTAAAAGATTGGCCCACAGGTCAGTCTCTCACACTTCTTTTTTCTCCTCCCCTCTCTCCCCTGCATCCAACCCACTTCCCCATCTCTGCCTCCCACCCTCCCGAGCACGATTCAATCATCGCAATTATAGCTATCGATTCGCCAGTGAGAACTGTTGACCTCACCGACAATTCATTGCTCAATGCCCCACACCTTGAACTGTCCAACCACCACCACCTCCTAGTGACACCTCTCCCTAGTCATATTCGGCCCAATCTATTCAGGCCCATCCAAACCTGGTCGAATCTGGTCGTCGCCACTGCTCTCGAGCCTCGTTGTTGCCGTCCTCAAAAATGGGTCATTGCTGCCGTCGGTGGTGTAGTCGTCGCTATAGTCCACCGTTGTTTGCTCCTACTCCGTCGTCGTCTTGTCCACATGCCACTCTTGCCCCCTCACTCACTTTCTACTAGGAAAACTCTCTCTCCCTTTCTCCGCTAGGACCAGGCCCTCTCTCTCCTCCAAGCCACCAACTCTTCTGCAAACTACACTGGCACACTACAATCACCCATCTCCCCTCTACGGTGACATCCAAGTCTACCGAAACATGCAAGGCACCTGGCTTGGGAGACACGCATCGCAAGTCACTTGCGCGGCAAAAAGCAAAAGTGAATGAAGCTACTGCAGCAAAAGTGAATGAAGCTACTGCAAAGGATGTTGGAAGTAATCTTGTTGTAAGTCATACTTGTGTGTTCAAGTACTATAGTCATAATTGAGTACTCGTGTGTTAAGTACTACGTGGTCGTAACGAGTACTTGTGTGTTGAGTACTACGTGATCGTAGTCGAGTACTCGTGTGCTGAGTACTGTGTGGTTGCAACGAGTACTCATGTGTTCGAGTACTTGGTGTGTTCGAGTACTCCGTAGTCATAAGTTGAACTACACAGTGGTCACAGTCGAAAGTTGAACTGCACAGTGGTCGTAGTCGAAAGTCGAACTGCACAGTGATCGTAGTCGAAAGTCGAACTGCACCGTAGTCATAGTCATAAGTCGTAGCTACAATAGTCGTAGAAGTCGCAGTCATGAGTCAAGCTGCATTGTGGTCGATGGTCGATACTCATATACTAAAGTATCGCAGTCATGCTCGAAGACCGGTAGTACCGTCTTTACTTGGAATCACACTAAAGCAACAAACAACGGTCATGAAACTTGCTCCTGGCGTAAGGCTGGCTTAGCTATGAGCCTTTTTTTTGTATGTGCAGATCGCCTCCTCTGTTTTTTCTTGCATCTTTCGGTGACAACAGAATATGCTACTTGCTGCCGAAAGAATGTACTGGTATCAGTACTATATAACAGGAAATATCGACAGAGCGCAGTTGGTGCATTTACATTGGCCTTGCTCTCGAGTTTGCTATAGGACGAGGATGACATCGATGTGCCTGTATGGATTTGTCCAGTGAAATAATAACAGTTACAGTCCATGCCACCTGTCCATATGCAAATCATCAGGACGACAGAGACATAAGCATAGGATTTTTGTGCATAAACCTGTTGTCATCCTGGAGGCTCGATTTCTTGGATTGATCATGCACAAGTCTTTTGGTAATAACTAGTAACAAGTACAAGGAGCAGTATATCATTCCATGGCTTTGTTCTTTTCTTCCGAAAGAGAGACATGTGAAGTTGACGTCAAAGGGATTTCTAGCTTTTTAATTATGATCCAATGCTGAATGTGTGTGCGCAGCAACAAAACGGTCCATGGCGCATTGCTCTCTCTCTCCCTACCAAACGACGATTCTTTTTGGCTGATGCATTGACGTTTGACATCTTCTAGTTACGGTTGCTCTTGGTACACATTATATTATGTTTCTAGTCTTGTAGTATTTATCAAACATATTAGCTTATGTCTTTTCTTTAATCTACGAGTTGTTATGATCAAAGTTTGAAGGTGAAAGATATAAGAAGGGCCGTGGCGCCTACCGCTGCATCACCTTTCATTTGTTTACTTCTATTCCTTTCCATCAACTGATTTTTAATGATTTTTTTTAAAAACGTGCTGTGACTTTGTTAACACGATTGAGGGATAACATCAAATCAGACAAATATATACTCAAAATTCTTTACACCTTTCAAACTTTTTCCTGGAACCTTTGTGACAAACAAATTAGTCTAACCAAACATCCCCTAATTTTGTTTCTTTTTTACAAGGGTCCAAACCATGATGTCACACAACATGTTAAACAAAGATATGTGAAATGCTCGTGTGCTTCAAAGTTGATCACTAGTCCTAATCAAAGCCACAAAATTTTCTGTAGACTATACCAGTATTATATCTACTTGGGATTCCTCTGTGGGGGCAGAGAGGCAGAGGCTTGCAAAAACACGTCATGGTCTCAAGTCTCAACAAATCCCCAAATTGACAGGTCCTTGGCTGATTCCGTGTTTATTTTTGAAGACTGCTTTATCCGTGTGGAAAATTTAATCATTTGTCACTCTTATGAGTCCAGTGGCAACAGATTTGCCACTCTGGCCTATTGTCAGTGACTCGGATGACCCCACATGTAAGTGACAGAGTGAACACAAAACCTGAATAAATATCAGATATTGGCCGCAATTGACGGGCAATGTATTACATTGTTTTTCGTTCGGCAACTCTAATCTATGTCACAAGGAGCACCGTTCTCTTTCAAATTGCGAGTCACAAGATATTGTTGTCGACCTAATGGAAATCTCAAATCCGTACCTTGCTTGTGTAGCTTAGCTACGCTAATATTAACAACAGGTGCCTCTCAAAACAAACAAACAAACAAATGGCCAAAAATATCATTTGCGTTCCGGATTAAATTACAATCGCTCGTATAAATTGTGCGCTTGTTTGGCAATAGACAACGGGCAATTGTGCGAAAGTGATGCTTTACGCACATCCCGATACTTCATTTTCAGTACTAAGTGATTGTCACGCAAATTGATTGCTCATCTGCTATTATTCTATTAAGGATATCTCCAATAGTACTACAAAGCTTACATGTAGTATCCTAGTAGACTGGAAATACCGACTTGAAATTAAAATTTTCCTATTCCTTTACTATGAATTGTTCCTCCTTTTACTATGTCTTTTAGGCTGTTTATTTTGTGGTCACTATGTTATGTTAGTTCATTTTTTTTCAAATTTTTAACTTGATGAGGAGAACAAACGAGCTTGTTTATCAATTTTTTTTAAAAAAATACATCAATATAGGCCTGGTTCAAAAGTGATGTTCGTGAGAGAGAGTACCGAGTAACAGAAACTCACGTGGGTCTGTTCTTTTTGGCTTCAGCTTATAGTTTTTGGACTGTTCGTAAGAGAGAGTATGAAGTAATAGAAACCCACGTGCGATTTTATCCGATATAAATGAAGTTGTCACAGTGTATACTACAGTCAACTTGTAGACCCTATTTTGAAAATGCACTCTGTTTGAAAGGCAGTTATCGCAGAAAAACTGAAAAACAGTTTTTAGAAGCTGAAAAGAAGAGGTCTGTGGCTTTAGGCTTTTGGCTGATTGCGAATGAGATTAAAGGAGCAATGGACACTCGTGTTGAGAAGCTATTTTGTTTAAAGTTGTTCATGCAATGACTTCTACAAATGATTTATAGAAATTATCTTGAGGAATTATTCTGTTAAATTTTTAACTTCTAAATGTTAAAAGATAGAACTGTTTAAAATAGGAACATAATAGTCAATAAGAAATGCAAGTGTCGGTCAGGAGTTAGGAGATGATAATTAAGAGAGTACTGTTGGCGTCACGAGGAACAGCAACAGATGAGCTCCAAGTCACTTTCACACGGTTCAGGTTCTGAGTTCTGACCATGCATGCAGCTCGAGTCCAACTAGGTTGCAGGGTAGCTGATCGGTCGTTCAAGGGGCACATCTTATGCCAGTCTCAGTGGGGGGTTTTATAGAGTTTCATGAGCATTAAATACGCTGACATGGCACTGTATTGATGAAGAGAGAGATGAAAAAAGTTTCATGGGAGTAGAGAGAGTTTCATGGGGATAAAACTCTTCTGCACTGTTTCCAAAATATAGATGTGTTGAAAACTGGGACATGAAATCTCCACTGAGACTGGCCTTACAGCCAGAAGTCAATACATGCGTCGCAATCTCGGCTTGCTCTCCAAGCTCGTATGCCACACTAATCAAGGCAGTCACACAATTCCAATGCATCGAGTAACGTCTCTATTTCTAAAGATGCTAATAATTCTTATAACTATCTAAATCTATTTAGTTATAAAGTATTGTACATAAATATACATCATAATAACACATACTTATAACAAGAGCCAAACTTTATTACAGGATTATGGTTTAATAACCTCGTTTTGACGCAGTGGACATGCAAGCCCAAAGTTATCGAGAAAATTGATCATTTGTCACTTTGAAGAGTGGGCTTCGCAAAATTGCCACTTTCAAAATTGGCTTCGCAAAAATGTCATGCAGTACATTTACCTCTTGATTACCATGCCATTTGAGCCATTTAACTCATTTAATATTTTTTTTCTAATTTCAGGGGTTGGAAAAGACCTTTCTACCATTGCTAAGTTTTGCTAATTTCAAGGGCGGGGAGGCAGGCGCGGGGAGGCCGCCGTGCGCAGAGGGCGGCGCGGGGAGGCCGGCCGGCGATGGGGAGGCCTGCTCGGGGAAGCCGACGGGTGGCCTGGCCGGAGGATGCCACGGCGCCGGGAGGCCGCCGCTCGGGGAGTGCGGCGCGGGGAGGCCGGCCGGCGGGGAGGCAGGCGCGGGGAGGCCGCCGTGCGAGGAGGGCGGCGCGGGGAGGCCGACCGGCGGTGGGGAGGCCTGCTCGAGGAAGCCGGCGGGTGGCCTGGCCGGAGGACGCCGCGGCGCCGGGAGGCCGCCGCTCGGGGAGTGCGGCGCGGGGAGGCAGGCGCGGGTAGAAAGGTTTTTTCCAGCCCCTGAAATTAGAAAAAAAAATATATTAAATGAGTTAAATGGCTCAAATGGTATGGTAATCAAGAGGTAAATGTACTGCATGGTATTTTTGCGAAGTCAATTTTGAAAGTGGCAATTTTGCGAAGCCCACTCTTCAAAGTGGCAAATGATCAATTTTCTCAAAGTTATCTTACAATACAAAAGATACATCCAAGCAAATTTGAGCGCAACTAAGACCTAAAACCAATCGTCTTCAGCATAGTAGGGTTCTTCATAGTTCTATTGATCTTCTGTTTGTTGTTTAGCAAGTAATAAGTACAACCGTACCCAGCAAGTCACAGGGGTAAATCCTAACTTAACTGCTTGCAAAGATATTCAAAGGAAAGAATACATTAGTTCTATCAACTTAAGTTGATGCAATTTTATTTGCAAACAGGAAAACAAGAACATAACTCCTTAAGATTTAAGAGAGTTTTCTTTCAACAGTTATACACTCAGCTTACTCAGATTAAAACATAATAAAAAATACTTATGCCTCGCTATTGGAATCACCCATTAAACACAGCTCCATTTATTGGAAGCACGACCACTCTGCAGAGTTGCTCAGCTTTACCCACAAGATTTCTCAGACTCTCAATGTCACGCAATAGGCACGCTTCAGCTAGCGTGTGACTGAGTTGAGAAAACAAGATTTTTCACTACTCAATCCTTTATGTAGGCTCTATCCGGTAGATCCACTCAGACCCGGTTTAATTGGCTAAACCTAACACTTCTGTCCGTCCCCAGTGGTCCCTACCGTTGTTAAGCATGGTTTTATCATTTCACATACCAACTCCCCATCATCCACACTCCTGTCTCCTATAGAGATTCAATCGAGTTGAGCAACTACTAAACTAGGGTTGACAAGTCAACATCTGTGCTTGAGCGATCACTGTGTCATTTACTCAACATAAGGTTCTTATCCTTACTTTTCACTTGAGGCAACCAACCACATCCCTTGTGCTCGATGGCACTACCACCCCTCTGCTCAAGCCTCCACTCTAGGGTAAGGTCGTGGACTCCAACCATCTCTTGGCTTTCCACGATTCTTCCTTACCTAGAAGCAGTTTAATAATTCTATCGGCCAAAAGCCAAGTCACTTAAGAGTACAAAATTTTGAATGATGTAGTTTACAATTATTTATACGGTAATTAAATATTACTAAAATTGTCAAGGCGAATATGGCCTCAAATTAAACATGACATTTTTCAGTGGTAGGACATAACTAATTAACAAGTCATTTTAAACATTTATTTTAATTAAATAGCATTTCAAAAATAACATTAATGCAAACACAATAATTAAATAATCTAAATTTTATGGGATCAATATGATTAAGAACTTGTAACTTGCCTTGCTGCTCCACAAATTTTACTATCTCGAAGACTTCGTTTATTTGGAGCTCAATTTGGCGAATAGAGGTCAAAAATGGATTTGCGGTTTCGAAACGACCGAAATGAGGTATTTTTGGAATTTTGGGTTTCGGGTTAATAGTGTTTTGAACAGTAATGAATAGTGTCGGGCCGACCTGCAAGAGCTGTGCAACCTGCCCGCAAAATCAACCCACTTGGCTTAAATGGGTCGACTGGCCTCGGTCCACGCTGCACTCGGCCAAAAGGCCCAGCACGTGCATGCACTCGCCCGATGGCAACCCGCAGATAGCCACAATGCGTCACACGTGAATGGCCTGATTGAGACAGCCACGGTGCATGAACGGCCGTGATGTGACCACGTCGTGTTCACTGTCGTTTTCAACCTCGAGCCTTTTCTCCCCGGCGGAAAACAAAAAAGCAGTGGTTTGAGCAAAGCGACACCAGACTTCTCGGCGAAAGTGAGCGGCATGGTTGGGCTCAGCTTGAGTTAAGGTTTCCATTTTGGGGATTTGGAGGACGGTAGCATAAGCAGTGGCAATTGGTGGCAAGAGAGAAGATTTGGAGCTCCCCAGCGGCATTTGAGTGTCTTGGTGGTTCTTTAGCAAGGCTGAGGGCGATTTGGCCGGCTATGGGGTATGAGTTTCAAAGTGGTGGCGGCGGTTTGGGGCGGGAAATGTCCATCTGGGTTGTCCATGAGAGGGCCTTCCAGCCAACGGTAGCTTCCGCTGCCAAAGCTCTCGGCGAATGCTCACGACCAAGTGAGTTCACCAGTGAGTTCAAGGAGCAAAGGAGGTTCTGTCAGTGAAAGCAATTGAATTTAATCGAAAGACGAAAAAAGATTGGGTCTAGGGCTCACTAGGATCATGGGAGGTCATCGACAGTGCTGCAGTGATTAAAATCTAGATTCATTGGTTATGGTGGGTGTTTGAGAGTGGCTTGAAGCTATCAATGGAAGCAAACGGACTTTAAAAGCGAAGAGAGGTGGTAGGAACATGAAGGCGGTGTAGGTGTCTTCTGCGCGTAGGTGAGGAGGGGTGATGGGGGCTCTCATGCAGGAGTGATGGCGCTGGTGAGGTGGCTCTGATGCCTCTGCAAGAGTTGGCGAGCGTTGACGTAGCAGGTACGGAGGATGCGCGCGTCAGCCGGAAACGACGAGTTGAGGCGGGAGAGAGAAGGAGCAAGACTGGTGGTGCGCGAAACGAGGAGGAGGGCAGTGGATGGGTGACCGACTGGTGGGACCGCAACGTCAGCTCGGTGTGAACGGAAGGAGGAGGTGCGGCCGAAATTTTGGGCGATGGCGATGCAACACGTGGAGTGGCGGTACAGGAGGTCAGTGGAGTGGTGGCGTCTTCAGGAGGTGCCAGCAAGGAGTGAAGATGGGAAATCAAAGAAGGAAAGCGGATTTTAAGGAATTTGTCAAATTGGATAAGAGTTAGAATTCAAACAAAATTAAAAAAGAATTCAATTTTTTTTTTGAAATTTTGGCGTTGTTTCACATCACGTGTAAACATTGCAGGATTGTACGCTGCACGGTGAGATGTTTCCTGGCGTAATCAGTACGTAACGTCGGGCGTGAATTCTGGAGTCCAGGACAAAACTGCCTGGATGGGCGGTCTGTGATCTGGAGAAGAAGAGCAGGATCCGACCGGCTAGGCTGCAACTAGTGTATTATCGGGGCACCTAATTCTCTCTCCTCTCATCTCGGATGCGTGGTGCCATGCTTGCTGTTCAGCAGGCATCGGGTTTTTCACGTGTTGGTGGTTCGAAAATCGAAATCCCGTGACAGACATCAGAAGAGATGAACTGCAAGTAAACATGCACTGTGTAGGGAGATATGGTGCCGTACTGCTTCGTGTATGTGGCCGATGCTTGGCTCAAGTTGTAATTTCTATTTAGAGGGATGAATCATGAAACACGTAGCTAGGCTGATGCAGTTTCTGCTGCTATCCAATGCTGAGGTACTGAGGATGATGAACGGGCGTCTAAAGTTTTGCTGGGTTGGTCTTTCGTTTTCTTGGTCTTTCGACTCCTGATTGTGGAGCAACCTGTAAGTTTATACATGGAGGTTTCATGTACAAGATTATCGCTTGGGTCTCAACATTTCAAGTGCCTTGCAGAAATCCCAAATGACAGAATCTTATGCCAGGAAACATGATCCAACATTGGACCCGTCACTGACTGTTCACAAAAGATGTTGTAAAGGCACACACTTGACAGATACCAGATACCAGTACTACCCCCGGCGGAAAACAAGCGCACTGGCGTTTCACGCACTCGTGACACCTCATCGTCATGCACCGTGCAGGGAACATACAGTACCGCTGACGTGGGTGCGCCACTCCTACGATACAGAATCGAGTGTCGCACAGCTGCTGCGGCGCCGATGAACGGACGAAGCACCTCCGGGGGGAACCGGATTCTCTACAGTCGCGTACGGCGACTGCAGAGTACAGTCGCATCTGAGCCGTTGGATCGGAAAAGAACGGCCCAGATCAGTTCAGCTACAGTAAATTTACTGTAGCTACAGTAAATTTACTTAGCAAACCGATCTGGACCGTTCGTTTTCCGATCCAACGGCTCAGATTCGTGACTGTTCTCTGAAGTCGCCGTATGCGACTTCAGAGAATCTCATTTCCCTCCGGGGACGCTTGCCCGCCACTCCGCCGATTGAGGCAACTGCTTCGTTCTTGGCTATACGAAGACATAAACTATTTGAAATGTATGTTTTCTTAATTTTAATTTTTAACTTTTTTATTTTTTTATTTTGCTTGTGATGATATAATGTTTTTTATTTTTATTTAAAAAGCTAATAATCGTTACAGTACATTTACAGTTAAAAACCAATAGCTAAAAAACTTTTAAGCCAGTTGAAGTGAGCCTGTCCTGCGCACGTTTCCCTATAAACCAACCAACCACAGCCTAAACTGGCAAGCGGCCCCTGCTCCATGCCCCAAAACAAAAACGTTAAACGTGTTGAGGAACCGTCGTTGGCAAGTCCAGTCAGATCGATTCCTCTGCTATGCAAAAAACAGATCAATCATAGAAAACGCAAATAATATATTAAAACACAGAGACAGGGAGCACTCCTAGTATTTCTTTATTGCTTTCTCTTTCTCATGTATGTATAAAATAACCAATAGCACTTTTTATTTATAGTCTAATGATAAAATACTCACCATAAATTAAGACTTCAAGTTCAGGTCCAAGTTTCCTAATAAAGCGTAACGGCCGGTGCGTGCCGTGAGCCCGCGCCGCTGCAACGCACGGGGCAGTCAATGTGACAGAACGAACGACTCTGAACTCCCCGGGCTCCTTCGCGTTCTCTATCTAGTAGCCTGTATATATAAACCACACGAAGGCCGTGGCCCTCGCAAATTACACGCACGCCTCCCTCGCGCGTTCCCAGGCCCCAATCCCGGCTTTAAAAACCCGTCTCCGTTTCGCCACTCGGCACGGCAAAGTCACACGCCATTCGGGCCAAATCACGATGGCCGGGTACCGACGCACCATCTCGTTCCCGGCCCCGAAGCCCGCCGCGGCCGCCTTGGTGCGCGCGAATGACAAGCTGGTGGCCGCGTACCGCATCCGCTCGGCCAGCCTCCCGTGCCGCTTCCACCCGCTGGTGCTGCAGCTCGACGACGACGTCGCCGCGCTGCGCCTGGTGATCGGCCAGTCGCCTTCCGCTGGCGCGCCGTCAGCGTCGTCCATCTCCGCGGCCGCCTCGCAGGTCGACCGGGTGCTGGTGTCGCTCTCGGAGCTGCTGCACCACCCGCAGGCTCAGGAGCCGCTGCGCCGGTTGGGGAGGTCTCCGTTCTCGGAGCGGCTGCTTGACGACTTACTGCATCTCGCGGACGCGCACGGCAGCTTCCGCGAGGCGCTGGTCGCGCTCGCCGCCCTGCAGAAGGAGACACGCGCCGCCCTGCGGCGCGGCGACCCCGCGTGGCTGGCTTCCGCGGCGCGCGCACAGCGCCGCGCGGGGCGCGACCTCCCCCGCCTCGCCGCCGCCGCACGCGCCATGTCTAGCAAGGCTCCCACGCCGCTGCCGGAGGATCTCCAGGCCGACACTGTGGCCTTCGCTGCCGCGGTTGTCGACGCGACAGTCGCTGTGGCCTCCGCCTCCGCGGCTGTCTTCTCCGGCTTGTCCTCCCTCTCGAACGCCGCCGCCGCCGCCCGTGTCGAGGTCGCCTCCACGCCCTGCTGGATCACCACCCCCGCAAGATACACTGTCGTATCGGACGCACCAAGAACCAGCCACCACCGCATATGGTGGGTGGCCGACCTCGTGCGTTGGATGTCGCGCGCGAAGCGGCGGTCCACGGAGAAACAAAACGGCGGAGACGATGACGAATTGTCCACCGTGCAACTCCGATCGGAAGCCCGCATGAAACCGGAGGAGAGGGCGCGGAAGGCGGCACTCGAGCGCCACGATAACTTGGAACGTTGCATCGCCAACGTCGACAGCAGCGGCGAGAAGGTGTTCCGAGCTTTGGTCAACACCAGAGTCTCCTTGCTCAACATTCTGAGCCCAACCTTCTGATGTCCGAACAACTCGAATTAAAATTTGAGAAACGCTTTATTTTGGCTTGCATGTTCGGACAGAATCTGTATGTAGTGAAGTGTCCTTCCGGATGCAGTCTGTTCGTTCGCCTGCATCTTTCAAGAGCTTTGGAACCGGGTGTTCTAAATTGCAAAATCTGCATTCTTTTGGTTCGGTTCTTGACTACAGCCCATGGAATCCTTCTAGATTAAACGAAAAATTTGGCATATGTGACTACAAATAGAGTATGCCTGCCCCTTCCATACATCTGAATTCATCGTCCATGGCTCCTCCAGCACAATGCCTCGAAGAAAACCCTGACCAAGCGGTGATAAGCCTTGTTATTTCTGGTCCCAATGGTGCAGGTTGTCTATCCCCGAAGGCGTCCGCTAGCTGAACCGAACCACGAGATTGGTACCTGTCCTGTACCAGAAACAATTGGGGCTGTTTGGTTGCCTGCCTCCGCACCGCTCCTTGCATCCGTTGGGCCAGGCTGAAGAGCGAAGCTCCCTCTGCCGTTTCCCTCGGGCCTGGCTCGGGGTGAAAATTTGCACGCGATGGACCTGGCTCCGAGAGCCAACCAGGCAACCAAACACACGCTCCTTACATGAGCTGATACAGGCCAAGTGTATACAGGCAACCAAACAACCCCAATATGAATTTTATGATCGTGCATCGCTCCGTAGTGCTGCATTTGGACACTGTAACATCAGTAGGACTAAGGGCATCTGTAGTGTATGAAAACAGGGGGTCTTAAGCCACCTTAAGGTCAACCTTATACATTACAGGGGTGACCTTAAGCAGGCCATAAGCAAAAAAGGCTTAAGGCTGGTCCTCAAGCTAAAGACCTGGCCACAAGCATTAAAATACATTTTTTCTTTATCTGCCAAGTGGGACCGTCTTAAGGCCACTTGGGTTATATACACTATGGAGTCGACCTTAAGGTTTAGATGAGACCCACCTTAAGACCCCTTAGGTTATATACACTACAGATACCTTACAACACACTGTTATCCAGCAGTGCCCCCGTGTTGCCCTGTCGCCTAAACGTTACGGTTCGTCGTCATTGGTTTGTCGTAATCACAGTTCGAGGCCACGGGAGTATCCTCTTACAAGCTCGTGCCAGACACATCACAGTTCGAGGCCACGGGAGTATCCTCTTACAAGCTCGTGCCATGTCTGCTCGTTGCCGGGTACATGCCTACCTGGTGGTGGTGGCAAACGTGCGTTTGCGAGGGAACAGCTGGAACTTCCTGTGCGGGGAGCGCGCGCCGCCGGCTCGACAGCTCCGATCCGCGGTGCGCACTGCGTGCGTTTGGTGAGTCGGTGCGGATGCCTCTGAACTTTTCTACCTGCCCTGCCACGCCGCGCCTTGTTTCAGAAAGACTTCAGGATGCCTCCCGTTTGTTCTTGCACTGACGATGGCGAAATATCATGTGCTTTCGCGATCATGCATGTTTGACATCATTTGACAGGCATGTGAGTCGTCGCGTGATAAACCGAACGCAACAGTTTTGGCAAGAGAGAGGTGCAGTTTCCCAGGGCCATTCGTCTCAGTGGCAAAACCATTTCCGTTTCTTCAACGAAAAACAGATCACGCATACAGAAACGTTTCAGACCCTGATCAATATGGCTTCAGTTTATTTTTGCACTATTAATAAATTTCGTCTTTTTCTGAACTTTTGACTTTTTTTAGTTTTTTTACCGGTTCTTTTTTTCCTCGTATTTTTTTACATTATACGTGATGGGCTAATATGTTTTTTCTATTTTTAATTTTTTTTAAATTTAATTATGGTAAATAAGCCTCTGTCAGCTACAGTGTTTTTTTCAGCCAGCTACAGTGTTTTCAGCCATAAGCCATGAGGCTTTCAGCCGAACCGATCACCACCTCAATCTCGATCAGGTCGGTGCATTGCAAATCGTTCTTAAGGTTTCAGTACAGTGTCAGACCTGAATATCTGGACGTACAAAACGGGCCATTAAGGGTCCCGCTAATTTTGGCTTGAGTTTCTGGTTTATTTGTTTGCTATTACTAAATTTCGTCTTTTTCTATTTTTTTTGGTTTTTTTGAGTTTTTTTGTCGGTTCTTTTTTTCGTATTCGTTTGTATTGTTCAGGATGGATTAAAATGTTTTTTCTATTTTTAGTTTTTAAAATTTAATTATACCAAATAAACTATCATTAGTTATAGTGTAATTTTAATCAATTATAATATAAGTTCAACTATAAATCAACTTATTTATAGTCAACCTAAAACATGACCGGCACCGCGGGGGCTAGTCAGACCCGTCTCTTGCAGCGGCGACATGCTCGCTCGACGCGCTTTCGCACCAGGCATCAGACATCAATCCCACGTTACATGTCTAGCTTGACCAGTCAGGCTCGCCATTAATCTCCCCTGTACAGTACAGATAAAAAAAATAGTCCCAACGTCACGCGCACAAGACGGACATTTTTTATTTGTTTAAGGTCTCATTTCGGGTTGGGCATCGGCACGTGTTAGTCCCTTAATTTAAGTTTTTTTTACTATTTAACTTGTTTGATATTTTTTCTTTTTCTTTTCCTTTTTATTATATTATTTATGAAGATATAATTATAGTTTTTTTACTGAATGATTCAGAAAAAATTAATAGCAATTATAGTGTAATTTTAACTAAAAGCCAATCGTTGTAAACTAGAAACTGCTTAAAAAATTCAGATTGAACGGGGCTGTAAGCCGGACGAAGCTATGCGCGGAATCGCCCTGGCAATTGGCAATATGAAACGGGAACGCGCAGGGTTTGGCTGGTTGGTTCCCGACAGGCTGCTCCCGAGTCCCCCTGGGGTCTGGTGGTGGGACTCGCTTGCTCCATGCACATTGTAGAGTTGCAGGGCCCTCGTCTCGTTACTCGGCTTTCTTTCTTACGGTGTCTGCTGGTTGGGTCGCCTGGGCCGTGCCGTGTCGGCCGGTTAGTTGGACGGATGACCCAACAGCTGCATGCCTCGTGTCTGGCCTGAGCCGGGATGGGATGGGTCCGCTCCTGCCAGTGCACAAGTGCTAAACTGCTAATCGATCTAGATGCTAGACTGCTGAATGCTGATCTTTTTTAGGAAGTAAAGATGGGCCGTGAAGTCATGAATTTGCCTGTTAGTTTTTGGGCCTGTTATGCAGCACAGCCATCTTCTGCAAGAACTAACTCCAACTTCTGTTCCTTCTGGAGCCTAATTCGGACCAGTTCGTGTGGTACTTCAATTGACCCGAGCCCAAAGCATTATTTTGGTCTACAAATCATTCCAATCTCTCTCTCTCTCAAAAAAAAAGAAAAAGTTGATCATGATTCTTCAGCAAACCCGCGTGGTGGATGGTTTGTGAGAACATATGGAGGTTACTCTATGGTTGTGATAAGTAATTAATCTTTAGATTAGAGTATGTACGGACGATGAGTTTGGTTTTTAAGGGTTTTGCAAAAGACCGCATTCTGGTTAGGCTGTCTGCCGGAATCTTCATGTTAAGCGGTTTGACCACTTTATTTTGGCGGTCTGATTGGTAGACTTCGACCGCTGATAGTAGTCGGAGGTGTGGTCCTTGACTTTGTAATTGGGCGGTCCGATCGTCCCTGAGATAGGCAGTTTGAACGACCGTATTTTTGGGCGGCCTGATTAGCAGATCGACTACGGATGCTTGATTGTCGAAAGCTACAGTGTTTGACCGACCACGGATGGTCGATGATCGAAAGTTACAGTGCTTGACCGACCACGGATGGTCAACGGTCGATGGTCGTAGTCATAGGCGTTGCGATTGGCTATCGTAGACCTCGAGACTCGTATCAGACCAGCTAGCAGTCTGACTGGCCTGTGCATGGTGGTCAGAGGTTGTTTTCTGGAGTGCATAGAATTTGAGTCATGTTTGAAATAATGGCATAAATGAGTATGATCAACGTTTGAATCATCACTTTACCATGCCTTTTGCCGGGTTTTGGGGATAAGATATGCGTAAATCTCGCGTCAATAGTTACCATACCAGAGCAACAATAGATCCAACCTACAACTACCACATGTCAACTATATGCGGCCAATTTAGATCAAATGCTATGCAAGATGCCTCTGGTACTACTGTAGGGAAACAACAGGCTACATTAATATGCAATAAAAAATTCTACCACGTAAATCAGGAAGCCATGCGAGTAAGAGATAACAGATCATTACCACTAGATACGTAGTGCAGTGGAAGAAGAGATGGTGCAGCCTAGTCTAACGTTGCGTGTGTCGATGTAGTAGAAGTAATCGATCATCCAACATCCTTGGTCACCAATCGTCTCCTCCAGCAGCCCCTCGCATCCCTCGCATACGTTTCAAATAGTCCTCGATTAGCATAGCAGCGATCGCAACAACGTCTCTATGGTATCCACACGTCTAGGGGTGGAACACCATGCGCTGGTGTGCTATCACCAGCATGCACGGTAGGACCTTCGGAAGAAGGTGGCTAGGGTTTTGGTAGGTGATGCGATATCCTACCAAAAGATCTATGCCTCCCTTTATAGAGAGTCTATTTAGTGGAACCCTATGCTAGGAGCCAATTAAGGTGCAAAGCCCATACGAGTGAATTATATCTGAATTGGTTTATTCTAGCCCATTTAGTATGCAACCCTATAGGTTCATGTGTATTAGGCTGCGATCCAAAAACCTCTTTCAAATTCACAAGTCAGTAGCGGTCCTTAACAAAGCATAGCGACCCTCAGACGCATATAAATATCATATCAGACGAACATATATAGTGCTCATGTGTTTATCCCTTTACCTCATGATATTAGATCAAACGCAAGGAGAGATGTGTACCATCCTGTGGTATCTCAATTCTTCACTCGATCTTGTAGTGGATCACTTAGGTGTAGTTGACTCCTTAACCAAAATCGGCATGGCTATACACTTTTCTAATTCAACAACATCGACGAGCCCAGAGATACCTATCCCGTTAAAAAGGAGGAGCAAACGTGATCATCAATCAATATATATGCTGATCTATAAATTATAAGTGTCTCACATAATGATATAATATCAAAGATGTTTAGAATACCATTACAAACACAAATAGAGATATTCATGAATAAGTCATAAACTTGCTGATCAATATAAATGATAGTTCATTTAAGAAATAAAATAACATATTATTCAAAAGTTCATAAATATAGAAGTGATACGATCATCTTTATAGTTGTCTTTAGAGCGTATCACTAACATGTCTCCCATCATACAAATTTTCACGTGTTATTTCATACTCTATAATCTTGTTCTTTTTGGTATTTCAACGGCTTTTGAGTTTTGACTTCTTTCAATAATTACTATTTATTAGACTAATAAGCCATAATCGAAAGTCATAAAACATAACCTAAGAGTACAGGCCATAAGCTTCTCGAAGACACCTAATAAGTATGATCAATCTCTGTTACAGACTACTGAGTACTTACTCCTATAGATGTACCAGTAATTTTTATGATATTCTGTAGTTGTACCAGTAATGCACGTCATATAGATGCAGACATGCAGGTGGATCTTTGTAAGAGGGGCTGTTGACATATTCTTTAATATTCTCTTGGTCCCATAATATAAATCCAAAATTTATCATATATATAAATCAAAAAGACGTTAAATTTAAAAAATTAATAACATTAGACTATACATACCCTATTAAATAGTATACTACAACTATTTACTCATTTTTTAGTATTAAAGTAGAGATATATGATAGAAATATTATAATAATTACATCTTTGATCTCTGTAATAAATTTATATTGTGTGACGATGTTTTTTAAAATAAGGATTTATGTTGTGAAAAGGAGGGAGAATCGTTTAGGGGATCCAATGCTCCAAAGCTTCTGCAGAATCATTTAGTACATCAATCATCCACAGTGCCAATGGTTAGCCTGACGATTCACTGGGCCAACAACTAGAGCTACACGGCTACACGCTTGCTCCTCAACAAACACAGATTAGTGCGTCCATGATTACATACCATAGCAAAAAGAGTGGTCATTAGGTGTTACATTATCTTTTGCACATACACGTAAACGAGTACCTGTGCCGTTCCTTTTACCACTGTTCTTGCACGGCCCGTCGGCCCCCGTCTTCCTGCCGTAGGGATTGCACTGCGTGCTCTCATGGCTTCACAGTTTTGTCCCCTTGATGATTGCGAAGGCTCCTGGTACATCGATCATCTCTGCTCTGGCCCAAATTGTTCTCTTTAGTTTCTTGCTTTGGTTTCAGTCTTTCAGAGAATCTTTGAAAGGCTGGTCAGCCACCAACCGCGCAAGGCGTGCATGATGACTGGTGAGGATGAGCACATAAGATGAGACGAAACAGCACGGGCTCAAATGCAATTTCAGGGCGTTTTAATTAGATGGTAAATCTTGGCTTGTGGATACGATGTGTAAAGAAAAGTTGTTGGGTTGGTTGCATTTGACGTTCTAAGCAATGAGACGAGGAATTAAATAGTGTAAAACCCCAATGTACCTGGAGCTATTCAGGATTCTTACAAGGGATGCGACAGTCCTGTATACATTTTTCAATACAGCCATGTTGTATTTGCTTGTGAGAAATTTGTGTGCTGGGGTAGTGGGGTGTGCTCTTCTCTTGTACACAGTGTATCTTGGAGAAAACCCAATAATAGGCAGCATAATTCTTAATCTTTTTTTAACCAGAATTCTTAATCTTTTCAGCATGTCCTATTTGCAGTAACAGTCCCTAGACATGTTAATTGCTGGGCGTGCTAGTTGCGAGTGTCGCATGTTTGCCCCGTTGCTATCATTGTCTCTTGGTACGGGACTATAGGAGCGAAGCTTTTCTTTTGGAGTGCGAGGTGGATCATGTCCCTCGTGCAGTCATGCTTGCTTAAAGACCAAACTTCTGATGTTGGAGGACAACTAGTATTATGAACAAGCACAAAAGAACCACAAATCTAGAGCTACATATCTATGTTTTCTTTTTTAGGCAATTATTGATCAATTGATCGATCATTCAGTGTACCTACACACAGTTATGGCTTTGCTCATTTCAGTTTCAGCTTCTGGCTTCTGGATTATTTTTCATTATTCATAAATTTCGTCTTTTTCTGAACTTTTGGCTTTTTTAGCTTTTTTGCCGGTTCTTTTTTTTCGTATTCGTTTGCGTTGTCTGTGTTGAGCTAGCATATTTTTTCTATTTTTAAATTTTTTTTAGATTTAATTACACCAAATAAGTCACCTTCAACTACAGTGAAATTTCAGCCGCTACAGTGCAGTTTCAGCCATAAGCCACAGCTTTTCAGCCCAACCGAGCGGGGCCATATACACACAATAAATATTTGCCTCTGCCTCATTCTTGAAGCACTACAGGTAGGCTATGCAAACACAATTTCAAAAATTCTGCCGCGTAAATAAGAAACCTCCGTTAGTAATAGATGATGGGATTACCATTAGACGCGCAGACTTGTAGCGGAAGTAGAGTCAATGTAGTGTGTTGATGCGGTTATACTTGTACTAGCCGCATGTCTCCTCTTTTATATCCTTGTGATCTTAACAGATTGCAGATTGTCCTAATGCTGAAACTTCGCATCAATACTTTTGAGGTATCCACACATACGGGGCAGAAACACCATGCGCTGGAGTGCTAGTTCCGACGACATGGTATTAAATGAGGAAGGTGTGGCGCCTAGGGTTTCGGGAATTCCAAATTCTCTCTTTGTCGCACAAATCCTATGCCACCGCACCCCTCTATTTATAAGCATCCATAATGGTCCGTGAACTTGAGACCCATTAGGAACTCGTGGCCCACATGAACTCAGATAACCATTTGAATTATATCTCAGCCCCTTAAGTGTGCGACTCTATAGATTCATGTGCACTTGGACATGGCCCAAATACTCCTACTCGTCCACTAATTGGTAGCGGCCCTTAGCAAGGCATGCCGACTCCCAAGTATATGTAAATATCATATCAGACGAACCTCATCAAAACTTATATGCATTTTCCTTTGCCTCATGATATTGGTCAAGCTCAAGGCGAGTACGTGCTAGCATTATTGATTAGCTCGACCACTCTTTCTCGATCACGTGATTCGAATTCCCTGACTATGGTTAACTCTTTAATCGCAAGTGGTATGGCCATGTATTTCTGGAATCCAATCACTCGAGAGGCCTAGAGATATCTCTCCTATTGCATGGAGGGATAAATCCTATCTTGATCGACCATGCCTCGAAGCATACATCATGATACCCGAAAGCTACCTTTATAACTACCAATTTACGGAGTAGCGTTTGATAACTCCTAAGTTAGCAATATGCATCATGAGTACGTGCGATGACCTCAAGTCTAAGGACATAGCATACGCATTGTAAATAAAATCAACTGATAACATGTAAGAATGCAACGTTCTCACAGTGTTTCATGGTCATGTTCCCTAACATGTGTCCATATTATTGGTTTGATATCTTCATATCTATGGCCCATGAAACATGGTTATCAGACAATACATATACTAGTCTATTCATATGTGTACTCATATGTTTTCGACTAGGGATTGTTTAAGAATAATCATCACAACAATATAGAGTTTCACAATCAAGTCACATACTCAATAATAATATCAACGATATTATTCAAGAAACAAGATAACATATTATCCAATAGATCATGAACATAACAAAACAACGTGGTCGAGCCAATGTGGTCGAAACAACGTGATCGAACCAACATGGTCAACACAATGTGGTCGAAACAATTTATCATCTCTATGATTGCCTCTAGGGCATATTTCCAACAGTCTTTCACTTGCACTAGAGTCAATCATTTAGATATCGAATATCGATAGCTCTTGTGTGCGCCTCATACTTTGGCTGTGTGAGAGGTTTCGTCAATGGATTAGCAACATTTAAATTTGTGTGTACTCTGTATATCTTTACATCTCTATCCACAATATCGTGAATAAGGTAATAGCGCCTGAGCATATGCTTAGATTTCTGATGGAATCTAGGCTCCTTATCCTATGCAATGGCTCCATTATTATCAAATAGAGATCCATTGGACTCGAGGCACTCGGGACCATACCCAACTCAACATTGAAATTCCTTATCCAAACACCTTCCTTCGCTACTTCAGAAGTCGTAATGTACTCAGCCTCCATCATAGAATCAGCAACCATCTCCTGCTTAGAATTTTTCCAGCTTACTGCCCCTCCATTCAAAATAAATACAAAACTAGATTGCGAACGATAATCATCTTTGTCGGTTTGAAAACTTAGGTTTCTATTTAGGAAAACCGTTTTGATATCCATCTACCATATCTCGTAATCGAAATATGTAGCAATAGCTAGAATGATCCGGACTAGGGCTGGATATCGAGCTGGCTCGGCTCGGCTCGGCTCGGTCTGGCTCAGTAGGATAACGAGCTGGCTCGAGCTGGCTCGTTATAACTAACGAGCTAAAAAGCCGGCTCGGCTCGACAAAAAGCTCGAGTTAGCTCGTTTGGCTCGTGAGCCAGGGCCAAAAAATATCTCCATCATATATTCATCCATGGAAGTTTGGCTCGTTTGGCTCGTTTGGCTCGTTAGGCTCGTTTGGCTCGTTTTGGTACAATAGAGTACAAATTAACACATGCATGGCTCGTTTGGGTACAATAGAGTACAAATTTACACATTAACATATGCAATAGAGTACAAATTAGGTCCATGGAAGCAGCATATGCATATCTAAATTCCTGGAAGCATGGCTCTTTTGGCTCGTGAGCGGCTCGCGAGCTGGCTCGAGTTGGCTCGTTATAGCTAACGAGCTAAAATCTTGGCTCGGCTCGGCTCGTTATCCTAACGAGCCGAGCCGAGCCGAGCCAGCCACGAGCCGAGCGAGCTAACGAGCTTCGAGTTTTTCGTCCAACCCTAATCCGGACAGACTTAAGCATAGTGGCGGGCGAGAAAGTTTTATCATAATTAACACCTTGAATTTGTTTGAAACCCTTTTCCACCAATCGTGCCTTATGAATATAAACATTTCCATCCATGTATATCTTTTTCTTAAAAACCCACTTGCACTCAATGGTTTTTTACACCATCAGGCGGATCAACCAAGTTTCAACTTGATTATCATACATGGATTGAATTTTGGATCTCATGGCTCTAAGCCATTTCTCAGAGTCTGGGCCAATCATCGCTTCCCTATAAATTTTAAGCTCATCATTGCCTAACAATAAAATGTCATGTCGATAGCTTATCAGTAATTAACATGGCCTTTTAGACCTATGTGGGGCTGGTGCCTCTTCCACAGGTTCTACAACATCTTGTACATCTTGAAGAGATTCAATAGAAGGCGAAATATTTTCTGATGTCTCTCAAATTTCTTCGAGTCTCACCGTGCTCCTACTAACTTCTTTTGAGAAAAACTCTTTCTACCAAAAGACACCATTTCGAGTAATAAATACATTATTCTCATCCCTTTTATAATAGTAATATCCTTTAGTTTTCTTAGCATATCCCATAAAGAACCATTTATTAGATTTAGGTGTGAGCTTATCAGATGACAAATGGTTTACATATACATCACATCCCCATATTTTGAGAAAAGACAAACCAGGACTCTTCGTAGTCGACATCTCATATGGTGTCTTATCGACTGATTTAGATGGTACCCTATTTAAGTGAAAGTTGTAATTTCTAGAGCGTAACCCCAAAAGGATAATGGTAGATCATATTGGTTCATCATGGACCGAACCATATCTAACAAGGTCCAATTTCGTCGTTTAGACACCCCATTCCATTGAGGCGTTCCTAGAGGAGTTAGTTGTGGAATAATTCCACATTGCTTTGGATGATCACCAAACTCATAGCTCAAATATTCACCTCCACGATCTGATCAGGGCTTTAATTGTCTTGCCAAGTTGATTTTGTACCTCATTCTAAAATTCCTTGAACTTTTCAAAGGACTCAGACTTATGCCTCATTAGATAGATATAACCGTACCTACTAAAGTCATCGGTAAAAGTTATGAAGTACTGAAAACCACCTCTGACCGTTGAGCTCATTGATCCACATACAACCGAATGTATTAAGGCTAACAAGTCATTTGCCCTCTCACCTAGACTAGTGAAGGGTGTCTTAGTCATTTTGCCAAGTAAACAGGACTCACATGTTTCAAATGATTCAAAATCAAATGAGTTTAGAAGACCATCTTTATAGAGCTTCATCATGCGTTTCTCATTTATGTGACCTAAACAACAATACCAGGTATAAGTGGGATTCAAATAATTAGGTCGAACCCTCTTTAGCATTAATGTTATAGGCACGCACATCCTCAAGATTTTTCATTCACTAATGGAGCATGACTATAAAGCATATCATTCAAATAAATTGAACAATAATTATTTTTTATTCTGAACTCATAACCGTCTACTCCCAAACATGAAGCAGAAATAATATTTTTGCTTAAGGCAGGAACATAATAACAATTATTTAATTCCAAAACTAATCCTGAGGGTAAAGATAATGGTAAAGTGCTAGCAGCCAACGCAGCAACTCTTGCTCCATTTTCCACGCAAAGATCAACCTCACATCTTGCTAAGCTCCTACTCCTTATCAACCTCTGCATCGAATTGCAAATATGAGCAACCGATCTGGTATCAAATACCCAAAAACCAATATGAGAAGTAGAAAGATTTATTTCTATAATATTTATACTAGAAGTAGAAGTCTTACTTTCCTTCCTCTTTTCCAATTCTGCTAAGTACTTCTTGCAGTTCCTCTTCCAATGTCCAGTGCCTTAGCAATGGTAGTAAATAGTATCATGTTCAGCACCAATCTTAAGCTTCTGAAGCTTGGATTTTATACTCGAGATCTCATCTTGAGTTTTGCCCGTGCCCTTTCTTTTGCGCAAAGTCTTAGACTTCTACATTTTGAAGTTGGTAGTCTTTTGCACTGTCATCACATGATTGTTGCTTTTCTTAATGCTATCGTCTGCAGTCTTGAGCATCATATGCAGCTCAGTGAGATTCTTATCTAAACCATTCATATGGAAGTTTAGAATGAATTTCCCATAGCTTGCATGAAGCGAAGTAAGAATCAAGTCAGTAGCCAACTCTTGGCTAAGAGAAAAACTAAGTTTTTCCAAACTCTCTGTGTAACTAACCATCTTGATCACATGAGGGCTCACCAGACTGCCTGCAGCTAGCTTACACCCGAACAAATTCTTTTAGATCACATATCTCTCAGTTCTTGCTTGTGTCTCAAATATGCCTTTGAGCGCCACGATTATATCGTAAGCCTCTATGTTCTCAAACTGCTTCTGAAGGTATGCTTTCATGGCGGCAAGCATGAGACAGCTAACATCAAGGGACTCATCACATGCCTTTCTATAGGCATTTTTAAGAGCAGCAGTAACATTTTTATTAGGCACATCTGGAATTGGTTTCTCCAGAACATATTTCTTTTGATCTTACCTAAGAATAATTTTTAGGTTGTAGGATTAATCCGCAAAATTTGTCCATTCAGTTTTTCTTTATCAAGTATCGAACGTAAAACAAAACTGGAAGTAGGTACAACAGATCGTAAAATGAAGCTAGACGTAGGTCCAGCATTTGATGCCATGATCTACAATATAAAATATGCAAGACTAAGATATATGTTCAAGAAAATTAGCTTCTATTAAATAATTTGATAATGGTATTCCAACTAAATACCATATCCCTCTTATGACATTTAGTGATTCAAGACCCACAATCAACTTATCTACTAGTGAGCTTTGGCATCACTACTAGAAGATTAGTGAATTTGGTAAGCAACCCTTTGCTAATTATATCTCTATATAACTGTTATTGTTGGGCAGCATCTCTATGCTCTAGCACCTAATCCTATGCCCCAAGGTCCATAATCGTTACGATGGCCTTGTCAAGTTAAACTAATGCTTTGCGTGTGGGTGTCTGACACAAACCCATCTAGTCAAGGATGATTAATGGAACTCTGCTTTAGCAATACCTACCATTAAAATACATGGCTTTGGATGGTGCAGCTAATTGGGAGGATATTAATTTAGCTTAATATTATGTGAGGAAATTTTATTTCCACCATGTTAAAAGCATCCGAAGCAATAGAATAACATGCATAGAAATAAATGACTAGAAATATAAAGCCATTCACAGACAACCACATTGCATCGTGATATAGTATGACCCTTTCACATGGTGATCTCTATCGCCACGCTTCCTGTTCACCATGTCTCTAAGTGGCCAAAATCTCCAAGTACTCCCACTAAGATATTACTCCATAGCATGTACTAGTAAAGGTTACAAGGAGTGAAGAAGTAACACAAGTCAACACGTAGGTTGTTATACTTGACACATAGGCCATGAATATTACATACATATACGCATCTCATACATCATTTACATTCATAATGTGCCATACTATTCACAACAATCCTGTAAAACAAATATGCATAGAATCATATTTTATCTAATAGACCAAGTTATTATTCTAATATCAAAAGTCATGTTTGACGGTTCCGCTCACCAGTGAGTCGACGGGGTCTAAGGGGCGACAGCCCCTCTCGAGGTCAAATGGGCGGACTACATAGATCCAATCTACTGTTCTGTCCATGCAAATCGCATTGGGTTAATCACATTAACCATTTTAGATCAAAACTCTGATTCGATCAATCGATATCGATCTTCGCATGCTCCATGGACTCACGCCTTCACTATCTGCCCTGATGGCGGAAAACCGACTAGTAAAGGCAAGTCATGATTCGACCATGAAAACACAATCACGGAATAGCGATCGTGAACCCATCTATTGACCTCTGCCTATGGACAATCATATCGACCACCGCCAAAACTAATCTATCATATAGAACGACCACAGAAGCAGTAATAGCTCACATCTACGACTCCCACATATCACCATATGCATCTAATCCGAATCTAAAACTAGATAAGATGGCTCTGATACCACTGAAGCACTATGGGTAGGCTATGTAAGCACAATTTCAAAAATTCTACCGCATAATAGATCATGGGATTATTACTAGATGCATAGACTCGTAGCAGAAGTAGAGTCGATGTAGCGTGTTGATACGGTAGTAGTCTTACTAGCTGCACGTCTCCTCCTTTAGATCCTGGTGATCTTCACAGGTTGTGGATCGTCCTAGTGCTGAAACTTTGCATCAACACCTCCAAGGTATCCATACGTACGGGGCAGGAACACCATGCGCCAGAGTGATAGTGCTAGCGGCATGGTATCAGATGAGGAAGGTGTGGCGTCTAGTGTTTCGGGAATTTTAAATTCTCTCTCTGTCGCACAGACCCTGTGCCACCGCACCCCTCTATTTATAGGTGTCCATAATGGTCCTTGAACTTGAGACCCATTAGGAACTTATGGCCCACATGAACTCAGATCACCATCCGAAATATATCTCATGCGATCGTATAGGTTCACGTGCACTTAGACATTGCCTGAGTACTCCTACTCGTCCACTAATCGGTAGCGGTCCCTAGCAAGACATGACGACTCCCAAGTATACGTAAATATCATATCGGACGAACCTCATCAAAGATCATATGCATTTCCCTTTGTCTCACGATATCAGTCAAGCCTAAGGCGAGTACGTGTGTCGGACCCCGGGTTAGCAAACCCAGATCCTCTGTGATTCCACCGCACTATTCCCTGGATCAGTAGATAGTGCTCACAGATACATTACTGTATATCAAAAACATACCATGCGAAAGTGTAAATAATACAGTAATACTTACTCATGGGCCAATTGGGCCGAAAATAATAAAATGCAGCAGCGGAAACTTCACACAGGTGGGACCCGCAGGACTTGCCCACAGGCAGCCAACTGGGGTTCGCGACCTAGTCCATGGCCTCATCGTCTTCCAGCTCTGTCGACCCTTTTTAGGCATCGCAGGGCTTGACTTTATTTCCTTTCTGACTGAATGATGGCAGTTAAGCCAGAATGAGTACGATGATACTCAGCAAGCCACCACACAGGATGCAATAATAATAGATGCAAGGTTGTCAAAGGAGGCTTGAGGTTGTTTTATTTGCTTAGTGCGACATTTGCAATAATCATAATTAAAATTTCTATGACTTGGCATTTTATAACATGCTTTAAAGAGTTTGGAATTGTGCAATATTTATAGTGGTGTAGGTTCCATCCACCGATTACATGGTTCCATCCACCTATGCTAGCTTTTGATCATTAGGCCACTTCCATATTATCAACCACGCTGGAGTACGTCCCTCCAGGAAAAATTCAAAGTCAGAGTACATCCCTCTGATAGGTTTCTATCCCACCCACAAAGGTTTTTTTTAAAATAGAACTAACTCGAGTAAGTTCCCATGTCCGCCCTTGACCGTGGGCACGGCTATTCGAATAGTTTTCACTCTGCAGAGGTTGTACACTTTCACCACAAGAGATAAGTCATCTTAATAGCCAACATGCTTCCTCAGGCATGAGACCCAGATGGTTTATCACAAAACCTTTACCTTACTCCGATTTAGCTAGATACCACCCCGCTGAGGTTTCACCGCTGAAGGGCTACATCCACCACAGTCAGAAGCCCCCTCTTGCGCCGTATGAGTAAACCAGTGCTCTGGTACCCATCTTCCGTGATGATATCTAAACTAAACCTTTGCAAGTTAATCAGCTAGGTCGTACCCATATAGACTTGTGGTTGCACTGTTTTACACAAGGAGGTCGTCACACGATTCAGTCCTTAATTCGTCCAGGCGGTTCTTTCCACAAACCTCAGGTTCTCGTGCGACATCAGCACCATCCACTCTCACCAACCGCCCGAACAGGTAAAGCAGGTTTTGAGAGTTTTGAGAAGCATAAAATAAGTAGCCACAAAGTATTCAGCCACGTACATCCCGTGACTGTCCCAAAACAAGTTCTTATGTTTTTTTTTTGAAGATTGATGAGCAGGGCAACTAGCGCCCTGGACTTGACAAGACTAGCACGGCATTTAATATAACTTATAGCTAGTAAAGTTATCATTAATATCTATGGTGACAAGGATCAGGTGATTCAAGTTTCAAGGGATGGCATAATAAATTTAATACAACACCAAGTGGGCAAGTAGCTACCTTAAGCTTTAACATATATTTGCATAATCAATTAGGCATGCAAGTTGATAGTTTAAAAGAACATAATTTTGCATAAAATGTAGGATCAATATGATCAAAGTGATGACTTGCCTTGCTTGTTTTACCACGGCCTTGATTGCTCTAATTCAAAGCCTTCTCAGTCATTGATCTTAATTTTACTAGTCCTCACTTTTACCCGAGTCTTGGTCTTGTTCGAATCCGTCGTCCGGTTGAGTCTTCAGGTTCTAATACGCGGCAAAGAAAAGAAAGACCAAATAAATCCAAACACTTTAAATGCCCAAGTTAATTTAAATTATACATTTATTACGATTTGAGAATAGAAGGATGATTCGGGTTAGTGTGCCGTAAGCACAGCAGTAGATGAATTAGGCGAAGGAATGAGGTGGCAGAATAGCTTTACCGTGAGGGAAAATTTAGAATAAGGAGGGACCAGAATGAAGAAGTCTCTACAGGAATATACCCTCTTTTGAAAAGGTAGAGGTCAAAACATAGCTGATCGGGGCAATGCGAGGTTCGACCATTTATTTGATAACCTTCTCATTATTAATTTTATATTTATCAAGGAAGTCCCGTGAGTCAGGCAGGACTTACGGATAGATAAAAGGGGCTAGCGAAGATAGTAAAGAAGAATTGAACTTTGCATTTTTAGGATGCAGGAGCTTTACAGGAGATGAGTAATTTTAATTATTTAATGAAATTTGATATTTCATGAGGCGATATTTATCTAAGATTGCAGTGGCCAGCTTAACAAATCATTATGTTAATGGCTTACTCAATTGATGGGGTTAGCCATTTCAGTCTAGTCGTTATTAGGAGCAAAGTTAATCAGCCGGCTTATTAACAATTATTATTAGATATGGCCAACGATTATGTTTTACTAAAAGAGATGCTATTACTTTATAGGGATCTTCTTAATAAAGCTATTTCTTTTATTATTATTTAATTTTGATCATTAAAGTTAAATCCCGAGATAATGATTGGGGATTTGGGTGCAAGACAAAGACTAAGGATTGCTCTTTCTTGTTTAGGACTTTCTTAATCGTATTTTATTTATCATCTTCATCTCAGTATTTTAAGATAATGATAAAGTCTTCACTACAATTATTTTAAGCATTTTTGAAAAGATAGCCTTCATGATTTTTAGAGATAAGTAGGCCACACTTGATATTTAATGTGGCAGGCAAATGACTTTTGAGAGATAAACTTATTAAACAGGGTAGGTTTATATTCTCACTATTTGAAATGTTATGCTTGATGATACATTCATTCGGATTATTTTACTAATTATTTTTACTGCCATTGTATTAGTTGCTACGGACTTAGACAAGATGAAATGGGGAAATTCTTAAGCTTCATGATTTAAAATCTTTTGGCCAAGATATTATTTTTATCTTGTTAACTTCATGTTAATTTCTAGATGCTAGGAAAGAGTTCATGGCAAAGGCTCATTTTAATTAACCTTGACTTATTAATCTTAATTGGCATGCAATTGACCCATGCTTAGTTTTAGTTCAATTGCAACAATCTTTTTCATTATGAATTTATAAGTAATTTCCTATTCTTATTTCCCATTCACCATGTGTCTTTACATGTAATTTAATCAACTTAGATTTTTAATCTCATCTCATAACACTTTTAGTTTAACCTCACCATTAAACTATTATTCCCATTTTTTTATTTACAAATCATATTCTAAGATTGATCCTGGAAATCAATGGAGAAGATGCAAATGATACACATCAGGTAGATGTTAATCTGCAGTGGGGCAATGGGGCCCACATGTCATAACAGACACAGAGAAAGGCACTGTTTTCGGCTGGGCTGACAGAGGGGGCAGAAGCAGAGGAAACAGGGGAGGTGCTCGGCCGGGGAAGGGGGCGGTGGCGCCGACGAAGGGCGGCCGGGGAGGCGCCGGCGACTGGTGAAATGGGTTCTCCCAGCGTCAACGAAGCTCGTGGAGGCGGCAGCTTCGGCCGAGGTGGCTTCACGGCGGGCTGGCGGCGGTGCCAAGCGGCCCACGGTGAGGGAGGAAGGGGCGCCGGCGGTCGGGAAGGAGAGGGGAGAAGGTGGCGCGCGCCTGAGCAGGAGTGGAGTACTAGAAGCTTACCTGCGCAGTCGAGGTGGCCGGAGAAAGAGAAATGGACCGGTCGGGCCGGGAAAGAAAAAGGAGGGTGGGCCAGGGAAAAAAAGAAATGGGCCGGGCCCCAAAAGGGATTTTGGTATTTTCTAGAATTCCCGAATTTTGGGATTTAAGATTTGGTTTTGGGAGTAGATTTTGAATTTGAAAACTAGGTTCAGATCTTTGAATTCAACAATCTAATTTTAGGGAGATTTGATGATTTTCGGAGAAATAAATCTTAGTTTTCCGAATTTGAATTTTTAGATATACCCATTTGGATGGAAAAGATTTTATTTTATTTTTTTTCAATTTTCATTCTTGGATTTGAGTTTCCAGCTTTTAATTTAAATTTGAAATTAAGACTTCCAAGTAAGTTTGGATTTTCTCAAATTGATTTTCAGCCTTGGTTCTTGATCCCAAGATTTCAAATTTTAATACTTGGGCCTTTGGCAAGAAAAACCAATTTGAGAGATTCGAGTAACGACAAGATTTTTTGAAATACCCAAGAAAACGATTAAAATATTTTACACTTTACGCAATTACAGTAATTCTCTATTTGGGATGTTACAACGTGCCATCCTTGTTGGTTAGTTTGACCACTCTTTCTCGATCATGTGATTTGGATTTCCCGACTAGGGTTAACTTTTAACCGCAAGTAGCATGGTAATGCATTTTTAGAATCCAATCACTCGAGAAGCCTAGAGATAGCTCTTCCGTTGTATGGAGGCGCAAATTCTATTACAATCTACGAAAGATTAGCACATTTCCAACAATTCTCTCTCTGGAAGATTAGCACTTGTGTTTTCATTCGTACCATTGGCATTTTAAGCTGCGGCCGTGTCTATTACAATCTACGAAACAGAAACTACTTTCATACAGCAGTGCATAGCTCTCCATGTGGACAGACTGGAGTGGCTGCACTGCAATCTGCGAACGTCCAACAATTCAAGGTTTGAGCTGCATGCATGGCAGTATGGCACCAAGAAAACGGAAATGTTCTACTTTGACACCACTTTTACACTGTCCGAAAAGACAGACTCAAAATTGGAAGGGGAAAAAGGAGCAAAGGCAAAAGAACTAAAGAGAGGTAAGCCGTAGTGAAAGCTGGCATAAGATTCAATTGAGGCTGTGGCTTGCACGAATAGAAGCTTTAATTCGGAGCAGATTTGACCAACTATAGTTTGCTTCTCCTATGCTACGAGTATGAATCTTTATTGAGGTAAGCATAAAGTTGTCTTGGGTCCTGAAAGATCATACGAGGACCATCAGAGATATGAAATATGATGGTGCTGGCAACAAGGCAGATTCGTCTCTGTATGGATACAAAACGTTTAATCTTGATTTGCACAAACACATGATGGTATTTTTTAGGTTGATGCTCCGTACTGGAATTAACATAACACTTGCCATACACTAACCGGCAACGTTATTTTTTAATTAAGGATTGACTTTGTTCGAACGAGAAAACCTCACATTAAGCAAGGTTTAATGTTGTAGTTACAGATCAAACAGTGAATAATAGGGGCTACGAAGAAACCATACAAGGGCTATATGGAGTCTAAAGCTCACAATAGGGAGTAGATGTAGAAGATGTATACACTATATCTAGCTATTATATAGCCTTATCTCTAAAAAATGAATCCTCCCCTCCATGGCATCCTAAGAATGTATTTATAACTATGAGGAACTTGTTTACACAAATGTCTCTACTGAGGTCTACAATAATGAGATTAAAAATGTCTTTTCCTTTGTCACAACCCTTTTGGGCTTGCCATACCGTTTACATGCTTTATTGGGTCTTTTTATACGGTGGGCCGATTGGATCACGGTGAGGGTTATTCCCCTAACAGTAGCGTCTCATGGTAAAAGACTTCATTACTAGTAGAACGAAATCATATTACTTGTTTATTGGCTCCCTCTGTCCCTTCAGCTCCCTAGTTAGTTGCCCGCGAAATTCTGGCATGCTATCTCGATTGGCACTATTGCCGCGTGTTTGGTGCAAATCACGTCGTACATGGGACGGCCGTCTGCTCGTGGGTCATGCGACGTGAGCTTCTGCACTGGTTACGAGGGCACACATGTCCTCTAAAAAGGTGTGCCTGCCCTATCGCCAGTAATGTTGCATGTCCTGTCAATACTTAAGTGCTGTGGCACTTTGGTTTCGATCAATTCCTTCTTCTTTCTTGCACTTTCCTATTGCTGTCTGTAGCTACTTTGCTCGTTGTCAACTTTTCCCCATCGCGCTTTCATCGTTTGCCTTTTTCCCGTCGCGCTCTTATTGTTTAGGATGGGCCGTAGAAGTGAGCGCAGCGATCGCGGTGGCGCGTCGGCTGCCTCGAGTAGTCATGGTGATGAAGATGAGTGGTCTGAGCTTGCCGCCTGTCGATTGCGATGGATGAACTGTTGGATACGCTCGTGCGCGATGGCAAGATGTCCTCCTGCGAGCTTATTCACCTCCCTGCCGGCGATGAGGTCGTCCCGTGGCCACGGCCCACGGGAGAGCAGTAGATGTAGAAGATAAATACAATATGTCTGAACTATTGTATAGCCTTTTTCTAAAAATATGAATCATCCCCCTCCATGGCTCCTAAGGAATGTATTTATAGCTATGAGGGTATTGTTTACACAAATATCTCTATTGAAGTCTACAATAATAAAGATAAATATGTGTTTTTTCCTGTCACAATCCTTTTGTGTTTGCCATACGATGTACATGCTTTAGCACTTAGCAGCCCTTTTGGCACGGTGAGGACCACTCCCCAACACTTCTTGCCATAAGGGAAAAAAATGGCTACAGTTCGCATAGATAGTGATCACTCGAAGCGAATTGTTAACTCCGTGCAGCTATTACAGCTTTATTGAGCAAGTCAAACAGTAGTATTTGATTCCAGGGCAGGGTAGTTTTGTATCCCACTTGAATTTCAGAAACTTGCTGTTACAAGGGCCATTTGGATCGACAGTTTGCATAGGCCCCATGGGTTTTTAAATTGCTGATCTGAAAGCTCCAAATCATCACACTACGATCATGGTAGGGTCTTCAGCCGCATGATAGAAAACTCATGCCTCAATAGAGTAATCATGGGTTGATGTGAATTAGGTGGTTCACGGGGCCTCTAATTTTGCGAGTGGGTGTAATAATTGAATGTCACTGCACCTAACAGATTCAGATCGAACTCGTCAGCATTTTTTCAGAACATGATGAGCTACGCGTATACTTACCGTTTGGGTCAGAGAAGGACTAGACAAACATGGCTTCAAAAACACTTCAATATTCAGGCCTTCACCACATGTTGGGCCCTATTTACAATTGAATACTCACTTAGGAGCGGGACTTGCAAGTTATTTTAGTCCATATGATGCTTCCCCCACCAATACAACAATGGCACCATTCTGCATGAACTATGCTAGTAACTATATCCTCTTGCCACCACGTGAACCACTCGACTCGATCGCATGGACACTAGTATTAAGAACTTCTAACTGGTTTCTTACGTTACGTCGCTCTGTTTCTGACATTGTTGGTTCCTTCTCCATTTCTTCGAGTTACGTAACAAAGCAGGGATTTCTTTTTCTTTTTTTTGAAAAAAAGGGAAGACCACCAGATCAAAAGAACCGGCTAAAATGGACAAAACAAAAGGCGATCCTACGAGAACTCGTTGCTTTACGTAAGCTTGGGCGTGCGTGGGTTTCTTGTCTCAACCGTGTACAATTGATCGTGGATTCGACTTGCGCCCTTTATGTCACTCTCTACTCGACAGTAGGAACCATGCTGAGTTGCTCAACATGATGGATTCTTTGATTGGACCAAAGTAGAATATAGAGTACATTGTTTCAGCTCCTCATCTACTGGGTAACTATGGCATTCAGGAGTTACCGAGTGACCAGTGGTTAGCTACGTGCTCTTTTTCTCCATCCCAACCTGTCGGCAAACGAGGTCTCTGAGCTGAATCTTTAATGGAGGAGGAGGGTGCAGGCCGGAATGGATCACTGGAGTGGTGTGTGATTGAACAATGGAAAGTGGCACTCCTCATTGAATCGTACTGTGGAAAAAGGGCAGGAGCCTCAAATGAACAGTGGAGGTAGAATTGATGATTGAACCGAGAAACCAGAAACAGTCGTGGGATGGGATCATCTATTTCTAGTCTGGTGGTTGCATGGAGTTGAAGGCATGGCAGAAGTCGCCCCCACAGCGAGACATGCCCAGAGGCCCGAAGTCGAGCAAGTGCAAGAAATGATACGACTCGGATGGCCTCCGAGTAAATTCTCTCTGCGGCGTGATCTGCTCTCAGAGTTGCATTGAGATCTTGTCGCCATGCTTCTCTGACGCTCTCGGTCATTTGATTTTTTGCTCTGTTCCCGAGGAGATTGGAGCGGTCCACTCTGAAACAGTGAGACGTGAATACGGAAATGAAAGAAGAAAGAAGGATAAACAGGGAGGAATAAAGGCGAGAGTTTGCGTGTTTATTTCTACAGACCATCGTCGACGTAGGCCCGTTTGACAGAGCTCTAGCTCTAGAAAATTTATAAAGCTGGTCATCTGTAGCTCTAGAAAATTCTAGATCTAGAGTTGCAGGTATGTTAAGTGCATTTACATGACTCATTTCATTTATATTATATATTAAATAAAAATATTTAAATCACTTTAATTTAGTCAACAAACTACAGATCCAGCATAGATCTCGAAGCTAGAGCTGTGCCAAACAGGACTGTAGCTTTTCTTTTACTAGTACTGTCTTTTCCCCTTGAATTTCTTGCTCTACATTATCGGTGAAAGTGCTACCGCCCTTGAATTTCTTGCTCTCCTACAGAAGCAGCAGTACGCTTGTTCCTTGATGAAGCCGTGACCGTGAAGGTAGCTGCCTTTGTTGTTTGCCAGCTCTCGTAAGCATGTCTACGATTCCAGTCGTCCCTTTTTGACGGCCTTAATTCATGTATGTAGTACATTAGCACTAGTAGCAGTTATGTTTGCTACGAGAGTATCGCGTCGATGTTGTAAGCTTAGCTGGAATCCACGAGGATCGGAGGGAAATATATTTTAAAACTTTCACGCTATTGACTTCCAGAAGCGGAGAAAAACATATTTACTCATCAACAAAAAAACTCGCAAAAACATAAAAACAATAAAATTGATCTATTACAACTTATAAATAATAATTTTATAACCACTTCACCATAAAGGGCATTGCTCTCACAAGAGCACTCACTCAAAACTTTCACCATACCTTCAACCTATCCCACTTATATAGATGGAGCAATCAGCCCACATCTAAATCTAATGTATACTATCTATTAACACAACAAGGGAAATACATTAATCTCACACATTGAATTTTACACTCATACATGATTTATGCACGCTTCTCAAAGTATATAAGCCTAAACCTGTTAAGGAGCAAGCTTCTCATCCATTTGACCTTATCAACATCTCATTGAACTAAACCGCTCTCCAAACGCCACGATTTTGGTCATATCGCCATTTCTGCCTTTGTGGTATTTTGATTTTCTCGCCAAAACAATCTTGCTTTCTGCCTTTGTGGTATTTTGATTTTTCTCGCCAAAATAATCTTGCTTTGACTATGAACCTGACATCTTCTTCCAGCCTAGTTCATGATCATCTCCTCCTTTGCAGGCAATCTCCATGCCTATAGCGTATAAATTCACCAATAGTTCACGCATCGGCAAGTCTCTTTATGTCGGTTTCCCCCAAACACACCTTACTTCAACATCTCTAGTCTTCTATGTGCCTTGCTTGAGTTCAACTATCCCGTCTGATTTTCTTGACCATGCCTCATCTTATCCCTGATCCTAGTCGCGGTCCATGCCGTCGACCATGGTTACATCCAAGCTTTCTACACATCAAAGACCAAAGGATTATTTTTGAGCCCAAGTTCTTCACAAACTTAACCCACATTAATCCAAACACGCTTTCATGCATCTTGAATGCATTGACCTAGGACTCCAAAACTCAACCTATGACCATTTCCCATAAATATCCAAAACCTCTCATATAGTCATATACATTCAAACAAAACCGGTCTAACTGCCATTGAACGGCCGGTCAAATTGCTGGCCCCGGTCAGACCGCTCGGGTCTAGTATCCAGAAAACACCTCTCTAGAAAAAACCAGTCGTCAACTAGAAACCGATCACATCGCACTGGTGATTTGACTGCCAACCAAAATCCAATCGCATCAGACTGACCCTTCGACTATTCAGATCGCCTCCGACTGACAGCAGCTCCTCTTATAAATTTAAATTTCAACAAGGCACGATTGCAAGTTGATTAACACATATAATCTTTGATGTAACAAGTCAGGCAATTACTACCGCAGAAAGTTTAGTAATTCGGCGACATACCTGTGGCCTTACTTCCCGGACCAAGTTCAATGCCCCTGCGTTGGAAAGTAACGCATCCGAAACTTGCAGGCCTCTAAGCGGTGTAGCCATACAAGCTCTGCCGAACCATGGACAACCTTAACTCACTGGTACCTGACTACCTGTACTGCCGACATTGCGGCAGCCAGCACAATTCAGCAGTGGTACTAATTAATTTCCTTGTGTGAAAAATGAAAACACTTCACCTCCCTTTCGTCCTCTGCTCGCCAAGAGCAGGAGCTGGCAGAGAACGGAGCAAGAGCACGCACCAGCCAGAGCCTATCACCTGGTTGATCCGCACAGGCCGAGCCGGACAAGCGTCCGTCAATGCGCCACGGCCGGTCCGCACGCGACTTTCGTTGTACATACGTACAACATTTGGCTGGATGGTGTAGATCAAGAGTTATTGGTGTAGACCATGGGTTAATGGGTAGAATTAGGTGTGAGAAAGACTTTTTGGCTGTTTTGGTGTTTTTTTAGTTTGTATTTGCAAAAAGGGCAGCCGTCGTACAAAAATAGCAAAAATATTATCTCTATCACACAGCCATCATACGGCTTCAACCCCGGCATAACACGTGGCGAAACCGCACAGCCACCGTACGGCAAGGCCACTGTAGCAAGTTTTTAAGAAAATTTTATTTATGTACATTTTTTGTCGGGCTTTTTAAATATAGTAAATGAGCTCAACAAATTACGATTTCCTTTTGTAGAGCCTTCTACAATAATGCACTTGCCTGTGTAATTTTTTCATAATTTTATCCATTCTTAATTTTTTAGAACAATTCCTACAAATTGTATATTAAAATAAATTTTCGAGAACAATTCAGAATGAATAAAATTATGAAAACATTACACAAGAAATTGTACTATGTCAAGATGCTCTACAAAAAATTGTGTAATTTTTAGAGCTCATTTGTTATATTTAAAAATTCAGACAAGAACTATATATAAATAAAAATTCCTGGAAAACTTGCTACAATGCCCCCCTGTCGTGCAGTGTCCGTGCGGTTTCGCCACGTGTCGTGCCGAGGTTGATGTCGCATGGTGGCCGTGTGGTGGAGATGTTATTTTTGCTATTTTCGTGTGACTACTGTCATTCTTGCAAATATAAGCGAAAAAAGCGTCAAAACGGCCAAAAACTCAAAATCAAACATTGAGATCATCTTGTAGTACATACATACTACAAAACATTTAACTTGTGAAGCATTTATCTGTCTATCTTATTAAAGTAAAGTTAAAAGAAGCCACCATATTTACTCCCAAGGGTTATAAATTAACATGTAATTTTCCAAAAATAATGTCGTAGTGGTCAGTATTAAGCACTAATTGGAAAGAAATATAAAATAACTATATAGTAGATTCTTGCATTGGAAGGTATATCAGCTAAAAGGGATCGATTAAGAATTGGGCATGTTGTTAAAGGTTGAAGCATAAGTATATGGTGCCAGGAAGAGATAGAAAACATATGGTTCGGTGAAGCAACATACGTGTGAGGAAAGATAAGTTTAAGTTAAGTCGCCTATAGTACATTGGTATATGCATAAACAAAGTACTCTAATATGATGTAAACTAATAAGATAATTTACTGCACACATAATCAACGTATTACTTGAGATTAAATAGAGGTACATATGTATATATAGACTTTGGAAAAGTGTAATTAGTGGGGGAAGAATAGAGGCATACAATCATATGATTCATACATGATGGAGAGTGATTACGCTTGTAAGAACACCAATAACTTATTGTGCCTAATGATTTTCTTTCATTAAAACTCATACTTCAATTATGTTTCTCAAGTTATTTTTTTCTTCAAGCTTCAATAGTTAATTCCAATGTTTATAATGTTTTAAAATTTTAAATAGTATATAAGATACATAAATATATTCTTGAGCATCTAAGTTGTATAAGTTAATACTACTAATCTATATAAATAAAAACAACCGGTGAGAATCAATGCATCTCTTTCGTTTTGAGGGCAAGAAAATCCCACAATAATCTTAAAAAGAAAAAATTCTAGAATTTCTTACATTAATTAAAAAAAGAGAAGCATCTTTACAACTTATTTTTGTGGAGATAGATTATAATAATACATATAAATTATCTATATATATTAGAATTATATATCAAGTACAGTTGTATTTTAATTATAAATAGTAAATTTATATATAAAGATAATTATAACATAAAACCTACACAAAAGTACATGAAACAACATGTTAGCTTTCTTTTCAAAACCCCTCGCCCCGGCAGGAAATCCGGTCCACTAGCCATCCAACCTCACGTTCTCCACACTTGGCCGTTGGATTTTTCCTGCGCGAATTCCACCACTTCCGTCCGCGGCAGCGCCCAGCGGCACGCAACATAACCCCTGCGCGCTGCCACGACAAATCCCGCAAGCGCAAACGATAAAAAAGAAGATTCTGACCCCTCTGCTCCACCCTGCGCGCCGTCGGCTCCTCTCTCTCTCTCTCTCTGTCCCAACTCCCAAACCTTCCCCGGTTCTCCCCTCAGTCCTCACTTCCCATCTGCTCCCGTCACATCCCCAGAAAACACACACATACGCTGTCACATTCTACAGCAATGCTAAGGCTTTGCTTGTTTTGATCTGACCTTCTAATCTTAGGTTTATTTTTTTATTTTTTTAAATTTTATTTTTTTTCCTGATATTTTAGTTTTCAAAGATTTTTTTATCGATTTTTCATATTTATTTACATTGTCCGTGATGAATTAACCTGTTTTTTATTTTTAAATTTTTTAATTTTAGTTACACTAAATAAGCCACTATCAGTTACCGTATAATTTTAATTAATTATAATATAATTTTAATCATAAATCAACTTATTTTGGCACAACAAAAGGGTAGGTGCTCAGTTTGATTGTGGCTTTTTTTACTGTAGCTAGCTTATTTTTCACTGTAGCTGATGGTGTCTTATTTAGCATAATTAAAATTAAAAAAATTTAAAAATAGGAAAAACATGAGGAAAAAACCAGAAAAAAAGGAAAAATCTAAAAAGTTAGAAAAAGAAATAAGTGGGAAGCCAGAAACCGAAGAACGGGGGCGTAAGGCGTTCGCCCACGTTTCCCTCTCCTTCCGTGTGAGGTGTGACCGCATTATTGCGCCATCACTCCTCGCGCGCGACGGACGCCTACGCCACCGAACGCTATAATGGAAGGCAAACAAGAGTGAGAACAGTCGAGAGCTAGCATCTGTGTGTGTACGTTTGTTCGTTTGGTTTGGACCGGCCGCGCGCGATGGGTTGCAAGGGGTCCAAGCTGGACGAGCAGGAGGCGGTGGCGCTGTGCCGCAGCCGCGCCGACCTGCTCGCCGCGGCCGTGCGGCACCGCTACGCGCTCGCCGACGCGCACGCGGCGCTCGCTGACTCCCTCGAATCGCTGGCCGCGCCGCTGCACCTCCTCTTCCTGGACTCGCCGCAGCTCACGCTGCCTTCAGCGCGCAAGGGTGGTGGCCTGCCCTCCTCCTCGTCGCCTCCTCCTCCCGGCCATTCTGCGCATCTCCACGTCGGATCGTCCTCCGGATCCGAGTCGGCTTCGCCGGCCGACTCGCCTCCCCACCGCGTCCCTGAGCAGCTCCCGCACCCGCATTACGCGTATGGGTACGGGTACGCGCCCGAGCCCACGTTCGCGTACCCGGCGCCGGCGAGCTCGCTGCAGTTCTACTACGCGCGCAGCCGCCCGCCCCCGGCGTCGGTCGCCGACGCGCAGCGCGCGCCGCCGTCGGAGCGCGTGTTCTTCGGTTCGTTCGATGCGGCGGGTCGCCACCCACAGTATTACGCCTACGGCGGCGAGCCGGCCGCGGCTGCGCCGCAGCGGGCAGCGGCTCCGCGTTCGCCGCCCCGGGAGAGCTCGTGGGACTTCTTCAACGTGTTCGAGAACTACGAGTCGTACGACAACTACTACTATGACTCCACCACCGCGGCTGCGGCCGCCGCATACACGCCGAGCCGGAGCTCGCGGGAGGTGCGGGAGGAGGAGGGCATCCCAGACCTGGAGGACGACGAGGACAGCGTGGTTATGAAGGTGGTGGCCAGCGAGTACTCAACGCCTGGGAGCGGCGGCGGCGGCGGCAGCCGGCGCAGCTCGGTCGGTGGTGTGAGTAGCATCGCCGAGCTCGACGAGTCGCAGAATGCCGTCGTCCATAAGGACGTAGTGGGTAATGTACTACGGAGGCCACCGGCACACCGTAAAGTGGCCGTGCCGGCACGAGAACCGCCGGCGCAGAGGGGCGTCGACAATGTGGATGTTGCCAGCGAGATTAAGATACAACTTGTTCGGGCAGCGGAGGCGGCAAGGGAGCTCGCGCCATTGCTCGAGGTCGGGAGGCCGAGCTACCACCGACACAGCTCGGTCTACGACGGTGAGCTACCACTTGTTCAAAGAAGTTACCAGTTTGATCTAACTCAGTTTATCTGTGGTGCATTATGTGACTGTTCATTGTTGGAATTAGCTTCATCACGGATGATATCGGCAATCTCCGTGCCACATTTGGGGTGCAAAGGCGTGGATTTGTTGGACATTGTAGGCGAAGGGATGCAAGGGAAGGTGGCGGGTTCGTGGAGCCTATCCTTGACTCTAGAGAAGTTATATTTCTGGGAGAGGAAGCTGTATGGTGAGGTCAAGGTATGCTCATATTTGTTTGGAAAAAAAAATCGCCTTGTACTGACTAGAAATGATCTCTGTTCTTGAGCTATGATTTTAGTGATTCATGGATAGGTTGCAATTCCGTTGCTCAAAACAGTGTCATCGGTTCCTCTGGCTTGTAGTTTAAAGTTAATCTTTCTGAACCTTTTGGTAGCCTTTTTGTTAGTCCAAATGCCCTTCTGCTTGAACCAAAAGCAACTTTAGCTGAATAATGGAGTCGGCATCCTACCAAGGAAGGGTGATCTTTATTTTTTGAGATATCCAGCAAAAAGTATTACATTTTGTAAATATCCAGAAAGATAAAAGGCTGAAAATTGAGATCTTCATTTGTTGCTGTTGAAAGAGCTAGTTGATTAATTGTGGTACTGGAGTAGCTTGTTAGCATTTTTGTGTGTACTTTAGGAGTCTAGGTGGTCTGGGCAGGATAATCAAGGATCCATTAGATGATATCCACTATGGAAAGTAACTTTCTCAAAGCCTAACGGCCAGATTCAGAAGAACTCGTCTTACTGATGACTTTCTTCTGATCTGTAGCCTTTAGCTAGTGAAACTTGGCAGAGCAGATGAACATGGTCTTGAGGTACCTGGCTATGTTGTTTGAACAATTGGGATTTGGTATGCAAATGCACTATCTTTTTCCTATTTAGAATAGCTTCCAAGTACATTATCAAGGTCATTTGTGTCACAATTTATGAAATCATCTTTTGTGGTTTGGATGTGCCACATTATTGGAACTATTTTTTTTATCACTGATTTAAGTAATGTGCCGTATGCTTCTATTTAGTACTTGTTCAGCAGGCTATGTCGATGCATGTGCTCACCCTAGTACCCTGTTTACACAGCATATTCTCTTTTGTGTTGTCTTTCTCTTGCAGACTGAGGAGAAAATGCGTTTACTTCTTGCCAAGAACTCTAAGCGACTGAAGTTCTTGGATCAAAGGGGTGCTGAAGCTCATAAGATTGATGCGACTCGAAGTTTGCTGAGGAAGCTGTCAACAAAGATAAGAATAGCTGTGCGTGTCATTGCCAAGGTTTCAAGAAAGATAAACAAAGTCAGGGACGAGGAATTAGGGCCACAAGTTAATACCTTGATCCAAGGGTATGTCTCCTTTTTAACTCAAGGATAATTGCTCTTATATTTCCATTGGGCTTTCTAGTTTGTTGTTAAATCAAAATGTTCTTATGAGACAATTGCAGTGGTAAGATCTCAAATGTTACTTCGATTTTATGCATTGCAAACTGAATAATGCAGTTATGCACACATTTAAATTCAAGAATTGGGGGAAGGGGAAATCATGCATTTATATCTAGGTTGTTCAAAGATTTTGTTAAACTCTTGCATATTCTATGTTGAATTATGGATGTGTCATCTTTAGTGAAGTTTGAAGTTTCTAATTGCTATTCGAATGGACTTTCCCTCTTAAATTCCATCTATTTCTCATTCAGTGCTAGCCCTTTCTAACAAACTGATAACCCCCTTCCAGGTTTGCAAAAATGTGGCAAGATAAGCTACACTCCTACCAGACTCAGTTTCAAGTGCTATCAAAAGCCAAAAACTTGGCTTCGGTTCAATCGGTTGTATCAGATGGAAATGGCTGTGATTTGGCAATGGAGCTTGAACTAGAGCTGATTAAATGGATCATCAATTTCTCCTCTTGGGTGAACTCACACAGGAACTTCGTAAAGGCACTGAATGGATGGCTAGCACTCTGTCTTAACTACGAGCCTGAGGAGACAGCTAACGGAGTTCCCCACTATTCGCCTGGAAGAATAGGGGCTCCAATGGTTTTTGTTATTTGCAACAAATGGTCTCTGGCTATGGATCGGATTTCTGAGAAGGATGTGGTTAATGCCATGCAAGCTCTTGTTTCTAGTGTACGACACCTGTGGGAGCAGCAAAATCTTGAACAAAGCGAACAAACCATTGCAATTCGAGAAAGGGAAAAATGGATCAAGATTTTGGAGAGGAAGGCACTAGAGATTAACAAGGAAGCCGATGAATTAAACAAGAAGCTGGCCCTAGTACCGAGCCGGCAGAGTTTTCAACGGCCTCCAACCATACAAACATACGAGGCCCATTGTATTGAAGCAAGCAATATGCGTATAAATTTGAGACTAGGTCTTCAGGCTCTGGAGAACTTTGCTGCCAGTTCCCTGCAAGCTTTCCAGGAGATACTGAGATGTGCTGAAGAGGCAAGGTTGTCAAGAGAAAATGTGAGGGTACCGTAACTAGAAGAGAAGTTCCAACAGTTAACCTAACTTGTAAGATGTCAAGGCCTCCTTGCTAGGTGGGAACCAGAGCAACTGAAACGAAAACATATGATACAAAGGTGGCAGCAAGCAGCATGGTGGATCCTTAGGTACCATGGCTGCCGGTGCAGATCAAGTAACTTGTGGATGGGCTTTTGTGCAAAGATGAAAGAACTCGAAAAGGGTATTGTGTCATTGAATATTTGTCGCTAGAGCGGTTTGGACAAAATGATAACCACGGAAAAGTTTTCAGCACAAAGATCTGACTGAAGGATCATTTTCTCCACGTTGTTCAGGCAGATGATTTACATTGGTTCAGGGAAGTTCTTCGATGCCAAGGTTCAGCAGCAGTCTACTGTACAGGTTCAACGCCAATCTGAGATACATCTGTTACCCAAGATGCACGTGCATACAAGGGTCCTATAAAAATAAACCAGTTTCATTTTGGTGATAGGGGCATATAAAGTGGCCGAAATTTAGAATCAGCCGAATGTGCGTTAGGGAAACAATCTGTTGCTGCATCGAATTGTATATATTTTTATTGTGTCTTCGCAACCAAGAATCTGACTTGTTTAGTGCCTGTTGGGTGGTACCTGTCAATTACTCCACAAAGAGTGTTGCTGTATATTAGTCCTTTTCAATTGCTTCGCATACTCTACCAAAAAAAGAAAAGAAAAAAATTCTTCACATACGCTTGAAACTTTCCTGTACTACAACAATGCTGAAACAACAAGTTAACAACAAAATGAGCCAAACATATGACAGAGCTGAATTGATCGTAGTTAGATGTTTCTTGATGAATTGGTACTGGTCCTAACTGTACAGGCAACTACATGATCTATGATGAAAGCGAACTACTAGAACAAGCAAGTTTAGTCCGGCGTTTAGGTTGAATCAATTCTACACGCCAACCAATACATCGGTATTTGCACAATCTGAAGTTCTGAACACTCTTTAGGCCCCCCGTTTATTAGAGCTTTAGCTTCTGGCTTCTAACTTCTAAATTTCATCTTTTTATGATGTTTTAGTTTTTTTGAGTTTTTTGTATCATCTTTTTTCTCTTATTCCTTTGAAAAAAACCACCGAACAGTATACCGTTTTCACGGTAAACCATCCCCCTCTCTCTTATGCCGCTGCTCCTCTCTCTCATGCCGCCGCTCCTTCCCTCTCATGCTCCCTCTCGCTCCCGTCTGCCACTCCTTCCCTCATCGCCGCTGTCATCCCCTCTCTCTCCTCCGCCACTAGATCTAGCTCTCCTGTGGTGGGCGGCGGAGGGGGACGATGGGCGGGGTATGAGGGCGGTGGCAGCGGTGGCCATAGCAGTTAGGTTAGACGGGGCGGGGTGATGGGGAGGGGTTGAGGGGCTGCAGACGAGGCGACGACAGCACAGCCGGCCACGGGTGGTGGTGGAGGGGGTGGGGGGAGGCGGAGGAGGAGCGCGGAGTTAGGTCGACGCCAGAGAAGAAGGCGAGAAGGCTGGCGCTGAAAAGAGAGAGGAAGGCAGGGAAGCGATGGAGAAGGTGAGGAGGAGCGGCGCTGGTTGGATGCTATACTATTTGGATCGATTCGAACGGTATAACGTGGCGTAGTAGCACTCTATTCCTTTGTATTATTTGTGATTATATAATATTTTTTAATTTTTAAAATTTAATTACGTTGAAAAAGCTAACAGCAATTGTAATGAAAAAAAATCACTTGAGCGTAAAGTAAACCAAAAGCTTGGATTTAAAAGCTCAAATGAGCGCCTCTTAATCGATTACGGAATTCATATGGTGAATCTATATGTACCTACCTAAACGTTGGGGCACCTGTTGTTGATTCCTCGGCACAGACGTTACCTACACCGTGCTCGACCACCGATCTCCTAGCCGCCTTCGCCGACTAGCCAAACGCAAACATCAGGAAGTGCATGTTTGCAGATCAGCCAACCGGTGCCAAGCTGCCAATGGCAGAGGTGTTGGCGCGGGCAGAAGCAAGGGCGAGTCCGCGCGATGACGGCATCAGGGCGTAGGGACGCATGCCGATATGCCGCGGGCCGTGCGGCGCGCCGCTTTGGCACGGACGCGGGACGCCCGCCGCAGCGCTAACCCTGGCCCTAAAATTTCTTCCATGGACCATGGCCACCACACGCGCGGCCTCTGCACGTTTGGCCCTTTGCATCACGTACCAGAGTTCGGTGTATGTCCAAGTCCAACAGTAGCTAGGCCTAGGCCATGGATATGCTTCTTTTCTGGTAAGCGGTAGACTCGTATCCTTTCTTCCTTAATTCTCATGATCAAATTTGCAAGTCCACTTGAATATTGAGCATTTACCCGTAAGAATAGGATCCTTTTCGATGAGTAGTTGTAAGGCACATGCTTTATTATCTGTTCTTATTTTGGCGCAACCCCCTCATGCTCAACAGAATCCAACGGGACAGAGTCACAGAGGTAAAACTTGCAGTGGCCTGACTGTTTCATTATTGACGGTGCACTGCATGTTTGTACGCCTCCACTGCCAAGCACACACACGTAACTCTGTGCGTTAGCCAAGGCAAGGGATCTTCGGGTAAACGTATCCGGAGGTGTCTCCTTGCGCGTTTCGGCAACGAGCGACAGTTTCTCGGCCATCAGAGCCTGTAATCACCATGGAGTTGACATGGATCTCGGTGCAGCTGCCGCTCAATGTGCTTATGGATATCCACCTTCAACCTGAGCAGGACGATATGATCATCTGGAGATGGACAACACAGGGAACTTGCTCAGCTAATTCAGCTTATAGGGCTCTTTTTCATGGTGCAACCCTCTTCCCCAGTGCTAAACTTCTTTGGAAAAGCTGGGCACCGATGAAGGTTAAATTCTTCATTTGGCTAGCTTTGCACCACAGATGCTGGACCTTCACCCGTCTGCGCAAGCACATCATCCAAGCTCCAGATGCTTGCCTACTCTATGATCAAGAGCCTGAAATAATTGACTATTTGCTACTCCAGTGCAGCACGTCCAAGACAGTTTGGTTCTTAGTTTTTCGATGGCTCTAGTTTCCCTCCACTTCAGATTTTACCAACGCGCACACACTGAGTGTGTGGCCCGGAAGGCATTGCTTAAGCGCGATAGGAAAGGGTTGGACATCTTCTTCCTCCTAATCCCTTGGATGATTTGGAAAGAATGAAATAACATTTGGTTCAGAGGCAAGCAGCTCTGGGTCGATGATCTCATCCATTGCATTCAGCAGGAAAGTCGCATCTGGGCAAAAGTAGGAGCTTCAAATCTGGACTCTCCTAATTAGTAGAACTCCGCAGTCACCCTCTGTCTCTGCTTAGTTCTCTTCTCTTCTCGCTGTTGCTATGTCTATTTGTTTTTCACTCTCTTCTCTTTTTTATTTCTTCTGTATCGCTGCCTCTAGAGGCCAGCCTACCCTTGTTATTTGCTTCATCTTAATTGATTGAAACGCTCCTCGCGTTTTCAAGAAAAAAAATGTTTCCCTTCAAAATGCTATTAGAATATATAATATCAACCAATTACATATTTGCACTAGAGTTTCAGCCAGTTTGGGCAAAACCTGCAAGCTATTAGTTTAGAGCACCCAATTTGCATATGTAATCTGATCTATGTACAAGAGAACAGTAAACAACCACTCAGTTCAAGTCAGCGGTATCAGTTCAAGAAAAGAAGAAAACAACCATAAAGAACTTGGAGAACATTAACCTATATTAATGAAAAGTCTCAAGGAACATTCAGCACACTGAAATGTCAACAATTAAACAAAAATAGAAGCTGAATGCTGGTAAAACATCAAATCCCATAACTAAAAGAGGCAGCTCTGCACTAGTCATAATGCCAACAAGTTCTCGGTACAATTTCTCTTTTTTCCCTTCATGTTTCAAGTTATGTACAAATTTCACGAGAAGCCAAAAATATTAGTTACAAAGTTAGTCGTTGACTCTTTGCATTGTTTGATTTTGGTTCCTAGTTTGGCCTTCAGGTCATCTCTATACCTCTCTTCTTAATAAATGAAACGCAAATCTCCTGCGTTTTCGAGAAAAAACCATTTATTGTGAAAGAAAAATCAAGAGTAACTATGAGTAACTATCAAACCCAGCAATCTCTAACAAGCACATTACATCGAAAACTTTAAACGGAGGAAAAGGCTTTAGCATCTAATTACGGTACAAGTTAAAAGATATGAATAACTATGAAAAAAGCCTTCTAATTTGCCCCTCAGCATTCGTTCAGACTAATCAAATACTGTACAATTGTCTTGCTCATACTGAAGGCCTGCTTCTGCATTGACAAGACATATACAGCATTAGAGCGTTCACGTTCAAGTTAGCAATACACAAAGGAAAGTCATACTTTCCAGTTTGATTCAACATGTCTTTTTTAAACGAAATTTTTTATTCATCATATCAAATACTCATTGTTGCCAAATATTGTTAAAGCTACGATTAAAAGCTGGTTTATGTTATGAGAATCGAACATGAAGGTCATGTATGATGCATAACTTTCAATTTTCAAAGCATCAAGTGTATAAAGGCTAATGTCATTTACTCAAGTATTTCGTAGTTACCTGTCTTTTTTCTGTAAGAAGCTCTTCCTGATTTCTACAAGTCTCCAAGAAAAAACAGGAGAAGATAAATTATGTAGCAGCTTCTGTCCACAAAAAACTTTACCGCCAATCCCTTTGAAATGACAAAACCTATTATGATAATTATCCATTTTAAGTGGCTAGTCTGAGATCATGTCCTCCAATTCAGGAATGTCTGATCCAGCAACACGACTATAATCTGAATCAGTTTCATTTGATGAATCCCTTCCCAAGGGTGTATTCTCTCCATAGTCCAAATTCCCCCAGTCGAACTCTCTATCACTAGAATGATTCTCAAAAGCTTCCCCAACACGTTTACTTAGGTGTGGCTTACTATGTCCAGTTCTGCCCTTTGTCCTTGCACAAATGCAGTCCATAGGGTGCTCATGGAATTCACCTCTTCCTGGTTTAATCTCATTGGGCTCCCCCATAAATCCCTTTTGGAACGTCTGAACTTTGGATGCAAATGTGTCCCAACTCATGCTGGTTCGATTGAGAAAGAGTGAGTAAAGCTTCTTAGCATTGGGCCTTATGGTCCTCTTGTGTCCTAAATATCTCCTGAAATCCACATTTTGTCAATCAATCACCGTTCCTTTAGAGGGTATTGGAAGATGTAAGCAACAATTTGGTCTTGTTGAATCTACTCTTATTCAAATTATTCAGAATATAACACAAAAAAAATTACCTTCGACCAGCCAACATTCTGGCCATGTTGCCATTGTTGTTTGTCACAAAAACATGGCTCCCATCACACACGATAAAATCAAGGGCAGCCATGCGAGACGAAAATGACAAGAAAGGTGCCAGCTCCTCCTTGCTTGCTAGAGTCTCCTTCGAGTGAAAGTTTGGGAAGAGTGCTTTCAGAGGTGCCAATGTCTCCTCTCCTCCATATACATCCCCCGATGCAACGTATAGGTGAACGTCCTTCCCAAACCCCAACGCCCTGAGCATGAGGCCAACTTCTTCTGGTGTTAGAGGGCATTTGCCATGCCGGCGTTCTCTATCAGGGTTGCTTGCCTGCACATAAATTTAAAGATGTGTAACTATAAAATCTGAAACAATCATACTTCAATAACCATCACAAGGAAATACTACTCTCTTACATGCAGTGTCTTCCACCTCTTACGAATTGCACCTAGTTCCCTTCTCTCAATTTCCCCACCCCCAAAGTAGCATGCGGAGAAGGCGAGCATGTCAGGCTCAAATCTGTCAAAAGCTTATGTGGGTAACAGAGTTCGTTTGTACTGTGTAGGCAACACCAATTTTCGACAAAAACATATTACCTTAAGTGAAGAGCAATGAAGCGTCCACTTGTGGCTCTCATTCTTTGAACAAGCATCTGACCCATTTTGAGAATTGGATCTGTGAACTGTAGTGCATGATAATTGACTCTACACCTCAGCTTTTGAAGGTCAGTCTCTAACCTATTGGAAACACGGTAGTCAAATTTTGTTAGCTGAACAACCTGCATCGGTGGAAATGCAAGAAACATGTCAGAATTGAGCATTTTAGCCAAAAGTTTTGAACATAAGAAGCACGTCAGGTTAACAAACGGTAATGCTTACATGCTTTTTTAAAAGAGCAGGTAGTACTCGGCTCTCGTAGCATTTTGGAGTACACTTCCTAGGAACACGCATCTTATACGGAGATGGTGTTTTCCCATTCCAATCAGGTACTTGCGGTATGATCTTTACATCATTTGAGAGTGAGGATATGAATGAATCAACATCAAATATCTCTGCAAAATCACTGCGATGCAGAACAAAAGATTAGCAGAAGGTACTTTGCTACAACAACCAAGAGAGGGTAAAGACTAACCTCGCATCTTTCCAGAAGGATTTCTGATCGAGCTTTGGAATGACAAGTGTTGCATTCAGAATGCGGGCTGCAATAACAGCATCTATGATCTGAAAATCAGATAAGCAGCATAATTCTCCCATCATTCACGGAAAAGGATAATTCAGTAAAAAAATATGGGGCAAATCACGTTGAGAAAACTACTGATGTTGGAACAGGAGAATTTTTTTCATAACTTTTCTCCATTCATCAAGGAGAAAAGAGATGAGTTGAGCTCACACACACACACACAACTAATTCGCTGAATACAAGTTGCTAATTAAATATGGAAATTCAGAATAGAGCAAGCTTGTCACCAATAACAAACTCTATAATAGAGGGTCATTGTTCAGATTATTCGCGAACAGAATTAACAAGTCGGGATTTCCTAAGATAGGGTAGTTGACTAGTTGTAAATTGCAGCTAGTAATACAAAAGATATGAAAGAAATGCACAGGTGCAGTCACGCAGGGCGTCCAAAAGTAGTTGGAGTATACCAAGACAAGACAGAAACGCACGGATGCAGTGACGCAGGGCATCAACAAGTTGTCGGAGTATAACTAGCTGACGGCCGATCGTATCAGAGAGTAGTTGGGGTAAATTACTAACTAGTACATGCTGCACGCGTACAATTGAAGAAACGGGATTTGAGGCTAGAATAGTAGCTACACGTTCCTGATTCTCATCATTGCCAAACATGGCATTAGGCCACCAAAATGTCCCGTCAACACAACGATTCAGATTATGTATGTACTGAAATCGCAGGATAATTTAATTATTGCACTGTGCAATCAATCAAAAACTGAATATTTTGATGGCACAAGCATGTACCATAATCTTACCCCTGTTCGCTGCTGGTTCAGGCCACCGCTCGTCGCGATCATCAGATAGCGATTGGGCTCGGTGACGGCCTTGGCATCTGCCGACCCATAAAAAAAAATAGAGCTTTATTGCTACCAAACACAAACAGTGGCAATTCTAATATTCTCCCGAGTAAAACTATTCGTATACAAAAAGAAATCAAAATGTTGCGAGTAACGCGTACCGGCGAATTCCTTGGTCGCTTTGCTGCAGCCGAAGAAGTTGCTTGCCGCCTTCGACACCCAGAGTTCTTCCCCCAGCTTGCTCCCACCACTCTGCGAATCCAGAATTAGGCGAATTTATCAGTGAATTCCCCCGCAAAACGCAATAAACAATGAACCAAACGCAGAATTATCCACTCACAGGAACGGCAAAATCCACGGCGCCAACTACATTTCTACGCAGCTCGCCTGGCTTGTTCAACTGCTCAGAGAAACAAACGGGGAAAACAGAAAACACACACACACACACACGAATCCACATTAAAGCAGGAACTGGATGAAATCGGAGACCAACCCATTGCATGAACCGACAACTCCCGTCGTCCCATAATCGCAGCTTTAGAGGGCGCATACCAAGAACGGCGGGTTCGGGCGCCGGACGACACTGCCGCCGCCGCCGTCGCCGAGCGGCGGCGACAGGAAGCAGTGGAACGCGACGACCACGAGCAGCAGCCCGGCCGCCGCAAACGCCACGGCGGCAGGAGCCACGGCGGGCACCACCCACCGGCCGTGGTGGTGGTGCCGCCGCCTCGACCCCATGCGCTCCACCTCCTCCTCCTCTCACGCACGTACGTATGCACGCGCGCGCGCGCGGTGGCGGTGCACACCTCTGCCCCTTGCCCTGTGAGCGACTCCTCAAAGGCGGCGGCCTCTTCTTGGCCTTCTCCTCCCGTGCTTCTCCTGCGCTTTTTGATCGAGCGTGTGTTTCGATGCGTTTGGATTCGCGGCAGAGTTGAGATGGGAAGCGGAGGCGGAAGCTTAGTTGGGTGGCAACATTTGGAAAACAGGTAGAGCACGAGACGGCAGGACGCGAGACGGCGAGAGGGAGAAAAAAATCATATAAGCAAAAGTTCAGGGGCTAAAGTGCAACAAATAGTTGCCCAGTAAAAAAATTGAAGATAAGAGCGAATATTAGCAGATAAACCGTTTTTAATTTGGTTTGTCTGTTCGTTTTGGACTAAAGCGGAATTAACTAATATTTGTTTCGTTTGTTTTTCCCTGTGATCCCGTACGAGCCGATCTGGCTCTTCTGTGTGCGTCTCTTGGCTAGCGAGGAACATGATGGTGTCTAGCCGGCGGCGCTTAGTAATATCAGCTATACTCAGGGCGCTTTCCGCAGAAATACTCATCCTCTGCAGCTACCGTTCAACGGCATATACAATGGTTTATCTGTTAAGTTGTTCATAAATCATAACTTATCACCTGTCTAATCTATACAAATAAAAATAACTAATAATATTCAAGATATCTTCTTCGTTTTGAAGCAAGAAAATCCTATAATAATCCTAAAAAAAATTCTAGAAATTCTCACATTAATAAAAATAAAGATATCCATCACTTATTTTGGCGAGGCCAGATTATAACAATGCAGGCTAATCATATATGGATATTAGAGTTATATAACAAATGCAATTGTATTTCAATTATAGAAAGTAGAGTTATATATTAAAGACAACTTTATCATAGTATTTAGCCGTGTAGTTACGCGGGTAAATATGCTAGTTAGGATAACATGAAAGACAACCCCTACAACCACCGTCTATAGCACACTCCCAATGTTTTTTATATTTTTCCTTTGTAGTGGGCCCCACACGTCAGATTTTCTAAACAAACCTTATCTCCTCATCCCCTCTCTCTCCTTTCCTACTGATAACCTCTACAACCTATAGACGCCTTCCTCAGTCCCTCCTCCTCTCTCCCTTCCACCGTCGCCGCCATCTCCTCGAGCTTGCGTTGGTGTTGCCATCTCCATGAGCTCACGCCAGCGCTGCCATCTCCTCGAGCTTGCACCGCCCTGCCAACTCCTTGAGCTCGCGTCGCTATGGCATTTCCTTCGAGCTTGCATTGTCACTTGCCATCTCCTCTGCTCGCGGACCCTCAGCCATCAGTCGGCTAGATTCAGCTAGATCTGGCCAGCTTGCCTCTAGATCCAGCTGGATCTGGTGAGATCTGGCTCACTGGTGGTGGGAGTCAGCCAGATCTGGCCAACACCACTTTCTTTGTTGGGCCGTAGTGGTCGCCATCGCATTCGTCGTCCTGGTGGTCACTGTCTCGGTTGTCCTCACATTTGCGGATGTGGTGACGGTTGCCCAACACTCGGGGCCACAAAACCGTGTGGGTAGTAGAGGATATCCATACAACAAATGTCAAAGCCGTCTGTTCGTGCTTTGGTTCGTGTACTAAAGCCAACTATTGTATTGTCGATGACTTCCCCTCTCTGTCCTCCCCTCTCCTCTGGGTATGCGTAAATCCAGACAACCTATTGAAACTAATGGTGAGATTACAAAGATTTAGCCGTTGTAAAAATTACTACTCTTTATCACCAGCACCACTGTGAATTTTAGTTATGGACTCATTGAATGTGCAATCTAATATTTGGTGATTTGCCACTGATTTATCGCAATTCCTAATAAGATGGCATATTTTTGCACTCTGATAGCCCTAATTTAATCAATTAAGTTGTGAATTTTTTTTCTTGCAGAGATGTCAAGACGCCTGCTACACCAAGTGTGTTGTTTGCCCTGATAGAAGTGTTGTGAGTAGGCACCTGCACCGCACGACGTGCTACCATGCAACTAGCAAAATTTTTAATTCATGCCGCATCAAGAAAAGGGAGAAAGAGTAGAGAGCAACACTGAATAGTGGAGAGAGATACACATGCATGAATAGTCCATGGGTCTGTTCCTTTAGGGTTATTATGCTCACCGGTAAAGGGAGAGAGGATGGCTATGTTCCTTTTAACTTTTTAGCGGTTTTTAGTTTTTAATTTTTTTTCATCAATCACTATTTATTAAACTAATATGTCACAGTAAAAAAAGAACACGCCTGATATATATGATGCAAGAGAACTGAAAAGCTTTGCCTGGCCAGAGTCCAAAACACTGTATAATGAATATGTTTAATTTGTTGAGGTCAGTAAAACCCACGGTTAATTTCCTGAACATTTTGCATTTGGACTTTGTGCACCCCACATGAATTGAACGCAAATATGAGCCCGTTGACAACTTAACGCAGTGGCCTCTGCCTATCACTAGGGGTTGGTGGTGATGGAGCCCGTCTCAGGGTCTACGTCGAGACCCGTTGCACACTGCGTCAAGGAGTTCCACCTGGCGTAATCACGTTAGAGGCTCTCCCACTTATTTCCCAATTTCTTGCGTGTGTAGGAATGGCCGATGCATTCTTGCAATTTGCGGCAAAGGTTGGTGTAGCCTTGCTTGTTCAAGCAAGAGTACGGACTATTCTGGGCTGTGATCTCTTCACCGATGATTTCCAGGAAAATACGTGTAACCTTACTGCTCCATGTACCCTTGCCCTTGCACTTGTTCATCTATAGGCACGACAACGCTAGGACATGCAAGGCCGACCAACAAATGCACAAAGAAGGTGCAGTACACATGTGGATAAAAACATGGAAGCCAAAAAAAACGATAGCAAACCATGCAAAACGAACTCATCAGGCAGTGGAGGGAAAAACACGACAAGAGTACGAGCAAGGGAACCGGGCGTACCTTGGTGCATGTAGGGTGGTCGCAGGGAAGAGCTCGTCGCAAGCTTCACAACCTACCTACAGATGAACTCGTATGGTGGACGTCTCCCAACGAAGGGATGAGGAGTGGATGACAGTGCCACTAGAGCATAGGCCGTTGGAGCACATTGACAATCAAGACTGGGATTGGCCGTGGACGACGCCTAATTTGCGAAAAGAGGACAGCAAAGCCCGTGTAGATAGGGTAGGGGACGAGAGGCCGGCGCAGGGGGAGGGGCGAAATGCTGGCGCGGATCTAGTCTGCGTGGGGTGGGACGAGGGAATCACTTGGGGGGAGGGCTGTGCGAGTGGGGAAAGTGAGATTGGGGCAATTAGCGTATGAAGGAAGCCAAGGCGTCGACCTTATCCGATGGCCCTAAAGTAGCTTCGGTAAGCTATAGCTGAAGCGGCCCCTGCTCCAACCGGCTTTTGGCTTCTCACAGCCCGAAGTCGGTAGCTAGTTGGATCGACCCTTTAACATCCATTTTGATGGGATTATATTTTTATTGGATTGGAAGGTTAGAACCATCTATTTGTCCATGTCCATGGCGATGATCAACGCAGACTATAGAGGTTGGTGGGTGCTGAACTTTTGTTTAGTGACACGAGGACAAGAGGGTATTTAGGGAGCAATAGTTTCATTGTAAAGGCTCTCTTTGTATTTGTTCTTCTGAACAGTTGATAGAGTACACGTTTATAAGATTTATGAGGATGCCAATTAAATGAAATCACCCGCTACCGTGGCAGAGTTGTGGATAGACCTGGCTAAATGAGCGGGACTAACTGTGCTAGCCTAAGGCATGGTACTGTTGGTCCAGTTTGAGCACGACACGATACAAACAGTAAATTAGTCATACCGGTCCAGCCTAACTCGGTGTGCCATGCTTGGGCCAGCACCTTGGTACGGTGGGCCGGGCGGCACAGTATGCACGGCAACTTTTTTGTAGTAGGAGGGTTACTATACTCTTTTGAACGCGGACAGGTGACTTGGCAGTAAAATTACTTGTAACTAACAGTAAAATTACATGTGATTAGTAGTAAAAATAATTGCGACGATGATCCGTTTAGCTATGTATGTCTAGGCTGGCCCCGACACCTCATTGTTTGTGCCTGGGTCAGAGGCAGCCACGTGGATCGGCATGACCGGCATAAATATAAACTTATTAGAGCTAGAAGTATAAGCTCGCGTGAGCAGAAACTGAAAATGACGAAATTAGTCGCTCTGCCTGGCTCGAATGCAAGCGGAACATGGCCACGGACGACCAAGTACTGTACGTACTCTGCAAAGCCGAATCTGTTCTTGCTCAGCTGCCAGATCGATCTGTGAAGAACCGAACAGGCCGGCCGTACCAGGCATCCGCCGGTTACGTGCGAACTGGGTAAAGTCGAGGCAATACACATGCATGCTGCTGCACGGTCAGCACGGACACGCCCCCAAAAGTTAAAATCCAGTCGCGTCCAAGCCAACCCCAAGGCGACTTCTCACTTTTAGACTGCTAAAACGAATCCTCCAGTAACTTTGTGCCGTGTAAGGATTTGGTGCACGCGAATCCCCCACGGATCGTGCTACGCGCCGACACATTCATCCCCCTATTCCATTAGCTAGCTTCATATTATCGTATACGAAGCTGGCTTACACCTTTTGAACGCTTCATATTTACACATGTACTATATGCCAACTTTTGAACGCTTCGACGGCGATTCCGCGGCTGACACCTTCACAGCGTAATGGCCTACACAAAAGGTTTGATTAGTTTTGGTTTCCCACAAATATCTAAGCCACGCGTGCCAAGGTTATACTAGACTTGTATACAGGGGCGGAGGTGGCGTCGGGCCATTGGAGCAATGGTCCGAGATTCAGTTAAAAAAATTTAATTTCTTTTACTGTAGCTATTAATGATGAAAGCTTTAATATTTTTTCAATATACTGGGCCTGAGGCTAGGCCTCAGACTGACTACACCTCTGCTTATATATTTTATAATTGTTCACGCATGTCCAACAAGTTCTATCATACTAAAACACTTTTCTAGCTATACATGTTACCTCAGATACAGAGGTTAGGAGAGATTTTCTTTTACTTTACTTAAAAAAAAGCTATGCATGCGTACATGTGTTCAGTAAAAAGATACTAGCCTCATAGGCACGGTGTCACGTCGCGCCAGCCACCGTGTGTACCGAAGTAAAAGAGACAATAATTCGTGAGGGGATTTTTTAAAAAAACCGAGGGGCGTATGTGTATTTTCGGAAAAGCTAAAGGTCTTTTTTGTAAAAACCGAGGGCATATGTGTATTTTCGAAAAATTCAAAGGACTTTTTTGTAAAAAAGGGAGGACCTGTACGTAATTTAGAAAACCGCGAGGGGCTATCCTGCAAAGTGAAGGGGCTAAAAAAACTGGCAGGGACCTTTCGCGAGGAAAAAGACATTTACGTAATTTTTCAAAAACACGAGGACTTTTTTCGCAAAACTGCTCCCCCAACCGTACCGAAATTCGGCCGCCACACGCCGGTCGAGGGAGCGCAGGGGGGCGACGTGGACGCCTTCAGCGTCCAGTAAACCGCGGGGAGTAATAAGGGGATGATGTGTCCGCTTGAATTGAATGGTACATGTTGAGTACGTGTTCACTTGTACTGTTGAAAAACACACTGCTACGTAGCATCAGTGACCTGGAGTACTCCAGTACTTGCAGGGGGCTACAATGCAACAGTCGTCGCCAAGGGGAGTACGCTTCTATACTACGAGCACTATACTACCACTACTAGTGTGGCAGTAGTAAATTAAAGATAGAAAGCAGGGATATGTTTAACTAAACAAGTATGCTTTAATTAGGTAGCTACTAGTTTAAGACATGGCCATAGCTTTAATCCGATAAAAAGAATTTTCTTTTGCTCATGGCCATAGCTTTCCGCCCTGCAGTGGGCGTCACCCCGGACCACAGCAGCGTACCCACTCCATTTGACTATTTATAATAACTGACTCCGACTGAAAGCAAATTACCAACCACTCTACTACTAATCTACCATGACTGGCCCTGATCAACATGGCTGAAAAGCCTGTGGCTTATGGCTGAAAACACTGTAGCTGGCTGAAAAAAGCACTGTAGCTGACAGAGGCTTATTTAGCATAATTAAATTTAAAAAAATTTAAAAATATAAAAAATATGTTAGCCCATTACGTATAATACAAACAAATACGGGAAAAAAAAGAACCGGCAAAAAAGCTCAACAAAAAACCAAAATTTCAGAAAAAGACGAAACTTGTGAATAGTGCCAAATAAGCCTCCAGCACTGTTCATCAGCCCTTTTGATCGCAGCCAAACGGACTTGATTTGCAGTAGATAAGAACGATCGAGAGCATCGCCATCAAGCTAGCACCGACTCATCAATCAATCATGGAGCTTGATTCAACGGCACGCAAGTGGCCTGATTTAACCCGTCGATCACACGAGCAACTTCCACGTACTAACCGAACCGCAAAGGTGTCCTCTCGTCTTGGCCGGCTTCATTGCTGTTCGTGCCGTGTGGTGTAGCAGTACACCTAATGCCCCATTGATCGCCCAACCAAGGGAGAGAGCAAAAAAACCAGGAGGTGATCAAACCAAATGAATGAATGATTCCTTAGAGACAGCGCTGATCTGTCGGGCGCACGCACATGGGAGGCGAGACAAGGAGTACTGGGAGCTGGTTAAGCTGCAGGGCAGGAGCACACATGGACATGGATACCGCTTGCATTGGTCCACTTGGCAATTTTTTTGAGCCTGGCGTGGGGATCCACGTTCGCAGATTTGATTTTTAGGTGGCACAAAAGTCAGGGGAAAAAGAGAGCATGTTTTGGTTTTCTCGCTCGTCGACAATTCTATACCGTAGCCAATCAGATAGGATTCACCCTGTTTTAACACAGGGCCTGACACTGCATTTCTATGTCCAAATTAAGGTTCATGTACTGAAATTTGCGCATATAAGCTACTAATAGTCTGCTCGCAAACTTACACAGTTACACCGATGAAAGTACTAGTAACCAAACGTGGTACTGTATGACTCTACAGCACTAAAGGCTATGACTGGTGGCTTTACTGAATCTTTTGAGCTCAAATCTCCAGCATAACAGCCTGACCTGTCATAAGCTGTAATAAATCGGCCTAATGAATCTGCTGCGTTGCTGCTACTACGGACTGGAGTCTGCAGATTCAGAGATTCTCCAGGGAGGCATGGAATTAAGCACGCTCTGAAGTATGAAGAGAGTAGCCACGCGGCCAAGGACAAAGCCGTCAGCTCAGCCACAGAAGGGGAGAGGACTGTGGGCTGACAGACAGGTGGGCCCGGGTGCACGAGCCGTCGTACGAGCACACAAATGGAGGGGGCATGGGGAGGCATAAATCAGGCTAAGCCGGGGGTCGGGTGGGCCCGTGTGTCAGGGAGCGAAGAACGTGGCGAGCAGCCGATTGGGTTCGCTCGGAGGGAAGATTCTGCCATGGCTGGCTGGCTGGCTGGCTCGCCCCCTCGTCTTCGTCTAGCTGGCGCTTGTGCCTGTGCAATGCTTGGAGTTTTCTACGCCTGGATGCATCTCTTGTGTACCTTGTGCGCATCGGGAGTTGGAGCTGCAGATCTGTGCCCCCTATTGGCTGGCCTAACACCTAAAGAACCGACAAAGACAGTTTACTTTGGAGTATTGAGTAGAGTTCAATGTGCGTATTTTTCTCGGAAAGGCCCGTACTTTGTTTTACTACGAACTCTGCATGAACTCTTCTTCTTGGATTTGGGTTCGTCGGAGGAAGACAGCAGCGTAGCCATTGTCTATTTGGGCTTTTCCTGCCCACGCAAATCACTCAGACAGGTCCACTGCCGACTACAACTAGCTTGACTTCTTGACTTTTTTTTAATAAAACGCGACAGCATCCTCTAAAAAAACAAAAAAACTGCAATATAGCAATTTGATTTTCCATAAGATATTACCCCTCAGGGGAAAAAAGAGCACACTATCAACTTATCCTTTACTGTCATCAGTCTGATATTCATGAGAATATGCACCTTCCAGGTCTTTTAGCTCCAGTTCAAAACGGCTTGCACTAATTGCTTTTGTATGTGACGATTGACTTTTGGCTAAAATAGACACTATAACATATATTAGTTTTTGGCTGAGACATTTCATTAAAGAAAAATGAAGAAACAAGAAGGAAAATAAAAAAATCCGTTATTTCTTCATAGAAATGTAAAGAAAAAAGGGAAAAAGAAGTGTTAAGAAACCAATACATTCAAAATAGCTCTCGGCTTCTGAAAACTAGAATCCAAAAACTGAGTCTATGAATGTACAAGTAATAATGTGAAGGCTAGGTAAATCGGTTAAAAAGGGACACTTGTAGAGGGGCTTTCGTTTATAACAAAAAGTGCCTTCTCAATTCTGAGGCGATAATCGAACTTGCAATCATCAATTCCCTGTACCAAATATCAATACGACTTGAAAAACAACGAGAAAAATAATAGGCTATGCACAGAGACTACCGTATCAAGAGTTCAGCTATCTACACAGCACAGCGTGAACTTGCACAGGCAAAATGGCCAGTGTTGCAGAAAGGTTACCAGCAAGTCTTGTAACAAAAGGTCACCTTCTTTTTCGCTCAGTATGGTTTGAAATATACCAATCCTGCATATGTTTAAATGTTTAATTTGTTTACTGCCCAGCGGCGACCCCTTATCTCATAGCCATCAGATGTCTGATCACCACCTCCCCAACTGTCCACAGTAGCAGCTAGGCTTACAACTCTTAGGATGTTTTTTGCCCTTGCTGACCCCACTGTCACTTGCGCTCCCGCTTAATAGCGGATCATCGATCCCACAAACTGGTCTCTCTGGTGATGCTGCACTCACCCAGTTGTCATCCTGGCTTTTCTTATACTTGTCATCCTTTTTCAGTGGTTTGTCGAACCGCTTCTCTACTGGTCGTACTCGTACCGCTTGCTTAACAGTGAATGTAAAATCCTTGATCACCTAACGGTAAAAAGGGGAAGAAAAAGAACACAAAAACGTGAGAATCTTACCGATAAGCACATGCTAATCGGTAATAATAAAATGCGAGACATAATAAAATGAAATGTATTGACTGCTCCAAGGTAAGATTTGTTCAGAAGTCTAGAACTCACATATTTCCCACTGCCGATCACGAGGTCTCTAACACTCTATTTTATGTTTGTTGCACTTCTCTCATCCGGTTTCAACTGTGGAAGCTTCATTTTGGTGGGTCGGTTGCTTTCCTTGATTTCATAAGGATATACACAATCAGGGGATACATAAACTCTCTACCCGGAGTTTTTCTTGGGGTGTGTATAGGTATCACCCGGATGTTTTCTTCCCAACAATCATCCAAATTTCGGACCGTTGGATTAGAGATCCAACGGTCTCTTTTTTTGGAGGGGGGAGAAATTTTTTTGGAGGGGGGGTGAATTTTTTTTGGAGGGGGTGGGGAGAATTTGTGGCCCTTGGATCTCTAATCCAACGGTCACAAATCTGGATGATAGTTAGAAAGAAAACATCCGGATGATATTTATCAATACCCTTTTTCTTGAGCAACTCGATAAATACTCGGTGGTCAAGCATTCCAAAGACACTCCATTGGAGGTTGTACAGATTGACCTCAGTAGTGATTGGATGGCATCAGTCACCGAATATCTTCATCATGCTATACTTCCAGAAGATGACGTAGAGGTTGACCGTACAGCTTGAAAAGCCAAATCATACACTTTGATCGAATGCACCCTTTACAAACGGGGAACTCACGGAGTGTCGATGAGATGCATTTATCAAAAGAATGGTTTAAAATTACTATCCGACATACATGAAGGAGTCTGTGAAGCATATCATTTCTGCAGAACTCTGGTCGATAAAACCTTCCAACAACGATACTATTGCCCAACTACCCTCCATGATGCAAAAGACCTTTTGATAAAGTGTGTATAATATCAGTTTCATAGTTGACAAATACATCAACCTACACAAGCTTTGCAAACAATACCTCTTTTTTGGCATTTTCAAACCTAGGGGCTAGACATTTCGGGACCTTTCCCAAGAGCACCAAGGGCTTTAAATTTCTTTTTGTCATGATTGATACATTCACAAAATGGATAGAAGCTGAGACAATTTTTAAGATAACAACTGAAACTACTAATAAATTCATCACAAAACCCGTGATGACATGATTTGGTGTCCCTATCGTATAATCATAGCCCCCGACTGATTGTTTTGTAGAAATACTTACTAAGAAAGTAGTAGACTAAGAATAAAAGTGCAGTTTGCTCTGATCAATGGACTAAGTACATGCTAATTATGTTGTAAAAAGGATCAAGTTGTTCATAGGAAATCACTTTGATCAGAACTAGTAGATGATTTTGACTAACCTTGAATACCATTCCCATAATCAAAATACCATATATTCCAAAATGTGGTAGGCAAATGAAATAAAACTTTGTTGATGATATGAATGATAAATAACTATGCAAGAATGTATGGAAGAATGATAAGTGCTTTTATTTATAAACTTTATCCAAACTGGTCATAACATTGCTAAGAACTAAAGGCACGAATAATACTTTTCGAAAATTATTCATACTCAAGTTTCGACTGGTAGCAAAGATCGTAGGAAAAAAGCCATCGCTAGAAAACTCCTTCCAGTGGGCAGGACTATGTGCAGAGGGGAGAGATTTCGACTAGGAGGTTTTTCGTGTCTCGACCAGTTTTAAACAAGATAAAAACATAAGTTGAAATAAAAAAGAAAGCCTTCAAGCCTCCAAGCATATAAATAACTATGTCTAGTTGTGTGTGTGATGCTTTTTTTACTTGTCTTTCTTGAGAAAAGAATGTGCAGATTATTGTAAGAACCATCTCTGTGATGGTCATGATAAGAATCCACATGGCATTCGACAGGTATGTCAAAGCCAAAAGTAAAAGATATCTCTTAGAAGGGTTTGGAGGAAAATGAGTCTTTGACTATAACGAAATACAAATAAAAATACTCATCGGAAAAAATAATGCAATTAATCAATGTTCCAAAAATTAGACAGACATAACACACCTGCTTGACATGGCCAGTCGTACTGAGCCTGGTCTGGTGATTTCAACAATAGTGTATAGACCTTCCCATTTAGACGAAAGTTTGGTGCGAAGTTCCTAGCTCTAAAATTTTCTGAGAACAAGATCACCTACAACTAAGCTGCGAGGCTACACCTTATGATCGTGGTACCTTCTAATGACTTGTTGGTAAACCGTTGATCGTATCAAGGCCGTGCTTCGTCTTTCTTCAAAGAAATTGATGTTGTCAGTTCGTCGTTCTGCTTGATCGTTGTCGTTATAACGATCGGTTCAAGTAGAGTTAATCTAAGTTTCAGAGGAATCATGGCTTCTACACCGTAAATTAGAAATAATGATGAACACAAGCTTCTGACCGTTGTATTAACTGGTTAAACACTCGACGTTTAATTCCTTGTATTAGTATACCGTTGGTTCGCTCTGTTGTATTTGAGAGGGCATTTTGGGAATTTCCCAATTGAAAAAGAGTGGAAGGGTGCCCTAAAGGTGGGACCCACCTGTCGGTCACCCGAGCAAAGAGATAAGGGGGAGGAGACTTTGTCTCCTCCCTGATTCGTTCACTGGCAGCTATGGTGGCTCTCCCCCGTGCGGCGGTTTTTTGTCCTCTCTCCCAGATCCGGAATCCTCGGTGCTTGAGGGGAGGTGGCGCGTGGAGAGGCGAGCGGGGAGGGCGCAGGCTGGCCCAGGTTCTTCGGAGCCGGCTGCTTGCGCCGCCTTCTCGCAGACCCCGCCTCTTCTCTTCATAAACCGGGCTCTCTCCATGGGGAGGAGAGCTTTTCCGATCTGATTCTTGCCCTCTTGAGTCTTCTTCCTCCTCTTTGATCTCTGGTGGTGCTGAGGGTATTGGCTTCGGCCATTTCCGATTGAGGCTTGGTCTCCTGCGCAAACCCTAATTTGGAGGTGTGGGGACTCGGGACCTTGGAGTTCCATCCAAGAGAGGAGAAGGCGACGCTGGCTCCCTGCTGTGTGTGTGCGCGCTTGGCCAGTGCGCATATCGTGGTCTTGTGCGGCATCTCTGTACCTCGGCTTTTTCTCTGGTTTTCGGCTGTGAGAAGAAGTGCGGCATTGTATCTCCGTGGATCATCTACTCGCTTGCGACAGCGGGTTGATAAATTTTCTGGGACAGCGAGTTCTTCGTGCCTTGCCATATTATTTGTGATCTTCGGCTTGTTTGCTTCTTGACAGTTTTGAGTACTGTCAGTTCTGTGAGTATATTCAGTTCTTTATCATTTATAGCAGTATATCTTGATCTGAGAATTTGTTCAAGTATTAGAGGCTTGCTGTGAATGATTGTGGGCACATTAATTTGTTCTGTGATGAAATTTAGTTATATACTGAATTGATCTAGACAACAGTTGTCAGACTTGAGCTCTAGGTTTAGTTTTCTGCAGACTGTATTGTAGATAATTGTATCTATATCTGTCAGATCTGATTACTAGCATTTAAAATTCTGATTAGTGCAGTGACTTGTTTAAATCTAGTTAGATTGTATCTTTGGTGCAGTATACTTCTTGTGTCAATTCTGTTTTAACTTGAGTATTACTGCTATCTATATACAATTCAACTTGCTGCTAGTTGTCTGAACTTCTAAGGTCACTGTCTTTTAGCTCATTGCTTGTAATCATATAGCAATTCAGATTTTAATCATAGATCTGTTCTCTGTTATTCGGTCTGTTGGCAGTCAAATAACTAGAGCTCAAGTATCTCAGTTGCTAGATCAATTATGAAGAGTTATGACATGTGCATGAGAAGGCCAAAATCTATGATTTTGCGCAACTCTGTTCTGAGAGCAATAATAAAACAATTAATTTGTTATATGCTGGAATTAGTTGTTTTATACTGCTAGCACTGTTTTACATGATATTTTCAGCTGCTTTGAAGTTATATTCATTGAATATATATGTAGAGATGAATAGCAAGATATAATTTCATGTTTATATGCAATTTATGCTATTCTTCTTATGATGGAAATACATTGTTTATATGCTAATTATTGCTGCAATTAAATATTCAATTATGCTTATACCGCAGTATTTACAACACGCTCTACTGCCCCGTTACTCTGTGGGTGAGCCACTGAGGTGTACCATATCTATATACAATTCAACTTGCTGCTAGTTGTCTGAACTTCTAAGGTCACTGTCTTTTAGCTCATTGCTTGTAATCATATAGCAATTCAGATTTTAATCATAGATCTGTTCTCTGTTATTCGGTCTGTTGGCAGTCAAATAACTAGAGCTCAAGTATCTCAGTTGCTAGATCAATTATGAAGAGTTATGACATGTGCATGAGAAGGCCAAAATCTATGATTTTGCGCAACTCTGTTCTGAGAGCAATAATAAAACAATTAATTTGTTATATGCTGGAATTAGTTGTTTTATACTGCTAGCACTGTTTTACATGATATTTTCAGCTGCTTTGAAGTTATATTCATTGAATATATATGTAGAGATGAATAGCAAGATAGAATTTCATGTTTATATGCAATTTATGCTATTCTTCTTATGCTGGAAATACATTGTTTATATGCTAATTATTGCTGCAATTAAATATTCAATTATGCTTATACCGCAGTATTTACAACACGCTCTACTGCCCCGTTACTCTGTGGGTGAGCCACTGAGGTGTACCATATCATAATACATAAATCTTCACCCGCGTGTGATGCTCTAGGCTTTCTTCCTAACCCCCCTCGGCATTGCTCCGGGCGCTCGGCATTCTCGTCGCCGGCAGGGTCCCATCATCATTCACAAACATAAACACATTCACAAACATAAACAGACTAAGATTACATTATTACAAACAAGCTGTAAGGAAATCTGCTGCACTTTTGTGCAACATCAGCGGGATGTTCTGCATGTTGTTTTCGAGTAAAAATCTATCCAGGGGAATAGATTCAACTAGATTGCAGCCGAAGGCTGTGTCCCTCCTGACCCCAGCAAGAACACCGCAGGCTCCAATTTGGCTGCACACCCAAACTTGGATGTACTGTATTTCCGGTGCACGCCGGTAAGCTTGCCAGCTCCGGCCTTCTGGTGGAAGTCTACCATCATCCTGGAACACTCACTGAAAGGACAGCCAAAATGAACACATAAGAGTCACCATACATGCTCCTAAAGACAGATATGTTTGCAAATACAGACAGGAAGTAACTGAAACCAAACTTACAGGAGCTGATCTCCAGTGTATCTGCTATGTAACTCGCAGATCTTTGTCCAGTGATGGCGGCGATTGATAGCACATTGTGCAGTGTAGACCGCAGAGGCAGCAAGAAGCGAAGGGCGGTACTTGAGCATTTGGTATTCAACAAGGCAGAGCTCGAGCATGAAAAAGGAAAGTAGCTCTAGCTGTGATTTACAACATGCATGGAATTGCGTCAATCACAAAGGAAAAATTTTTACTACTGGGATAGTTGTTATTCAAGTCATGAAAACACTAATCAGCAGGTTGTGATAGTTCACCTGCTTGTCAGAATCTGCTGCCTTCAGAAACCTTCTCATAAAAACATATGGCGTTGGTACAGACATGTTGAACTGGAGAGTGTTTAGAATCAACTTTTCCTGCTCAAACAAATGATTCACCTGTTAGTACAAAAGGAACAATAGGCCATGGCACTATAAAATAGAACAAGAAGAAACCATTCAAAAGATTGCCATTGACCAATGATGTCATGGTGCACTGATGATGCAACTAGAAAGGATTACTGCATTTTTTAAGTCTAAAGTCTGTGGTTGGTTGAACTTTAACCACAATGTAATTTAGGAAATGCATAGGGAACTTCATCTATGATGGAATTTATTTAGATATGCAAAGACCAGAAGCATTGAGCATGATTTCAATGGAAGTGCATACTGTATTCAATGGAATTACCATTTCCAGAATTTGTTCTTTCGTATAAGCTCGATCAGAAATTAGCACTAGATCCTCGACAACTGGGACTGAAACTTCCTCATATTTACTAGCAAGAAGCATAGCAGTCACTCCTACTAGCTGCAACTTCTTCCTTGGCACCACTTGTTTTTCTAAAAATCTGTCTATTATGTTCACAGTAAGAAAGAGCGTCTCATCCATCAACTCAAACTTGTAATGGACCTGTCAAGAGACATATAAAATATATTGGGTCTCAAATGCACAGTTCAATCAGTACAAGTTATAAGATAGAAAAGGTCCAGGGTTTGCACGCTTTTCTACCTCAATGAGCCAATCAATCAGAATCGCTCTCATCTTTTCATTTATGTCTTCTTGACTGGACATGTAATCAGGCCGCACACAACTCGTTTTCTGCATAAAACACCATTATATGAATAAGAGTACCGCCAGCATTTGTTTTTCAGTCATGTCATTGAGCACAAATTGCTATCAACAACAACAGCAGCAACAACAACAGAGCCTTTTATCCCAAACAAATTAGAGTAGGATATGAATAAATTTCTTTTAAGATCAAAGAAATGAGACCCTTGTAATAAAAACATATAAGGTAAAACCCTAAGTATTTTATCCTGCCATCTACGCAGAGAGCCTAAAACACCACTCCTAAACCTTCTTCTTATGTCATGGTTCTGGTATAGATTACTAACTTCTATGCGTACCTATCTAAAGTTAATCCTTTGAATACATTTCAATCTCTTAGGTCTCTATTAACCGCTTCCTCCTACGTCAATCTTAGTCAACTTCTGTTTCTTCTTACATTTTTGGTACATACCATTGCCTCAGGGGGCATTTATTGGAGATGTCCAAATCATCTCACACAAATTGCTATCAGCTGTCATAAAAACTTTCCCATGTTTTTTATCTAAATGTTTGCATCAGAGGATAATGTCGGCTAAGTTTTCCATCGAGGAAATCACGAATTGTTATGAGCATGTATGGTTGATTTCAGTATTACAAGGATAATGTATTTGATCTGAAACACAATGATGGGAAGACCGTAACCAAAATGTTTTCTTAGAAATGGGCATCAGACTGTTCAAATGCTGTTTTTTTAGCCTAACAATTGTTTTAGTTCTGAGCACAGATTAACCAGTTTTAGTAGTATAACGTGTTGCACTGGACTGTCACCGATTACCTACAAACAGCATAACATTTCAATGTGTTGCACTGGACAAATAACTAGGTACGACTCCTAGCAGATTCAGGTGGGTGGACGTGTCATATCACATTCACTCAAATCAAACATATCAATACTACAGGCTTTTTATATGGGCTTTTGGTTTTGGTTTTAGCTTATAAATAGTAACAGCTTATAGAGCAAGAGACACTTGTGTTTAAGTTTTTGGCCGATATAAATGAAGCTGACTAGTAAACTCTACCCTAAAAAGATACTCCATTTTAAAGCTAGATACTGTAGAAAAACTATTTACCGTAGAAAAGAAGCTTTTAGAAGTCAACATGAACAAGACCTTCAAATTAGTTGCTCGAAGTGCATAAGATCCCAATCCATGTTAGTAACTTCGTTTTAAGGGCGGGATCTTTTTCGTTAATGCATTTCCACATTAAAGCATACCGCAACTAAAATTGTTGTGCAAAGTTTACTGATTACAGGATCATAAGCAGATCATATTTCATACAAATCCGGCATTTAATTTCAGATTATCTAACGGGAAAAAAAAGGAAGATACACATCACATGGCACTAAGGGACGATCACCTCATTTTCTCTGTAGAACTTGTAAATCTCTTCAACATACTCAGTTGCCGCAAGCGGATTCCCCGAGTCGGCACCGTCGATATCCATGATGGATTCATCCTTCACAGTGTCCTTGCGCTCTATCTCATCCTGCAGTACCAAATGTAACTGTAAGCTGGAGCCATCCCTTTCGATAAACAGTAGAATCATCACAGTGCATATACCATGTCAGTATCATCGGCCGACTCGCACGATTCCACGTCGGCATCAATGGTGCCATCGGGGATGGGCTTCTTCTGGGGATCATCTCCGAGTAATGCTGCATCAGTTGCGGTGGCCTGATGGCCAGGGTGTTCTTTGCTCCCCAAGAAGGCGGCGAATCTCCTGAATTACCAGAGTACCATCAGATCAAGGCTCCAAGAAACGTCAGAGCACAACAACAGTGTGCGTCCTAACCTCGTGACGGGCCGGCGGCTCACCAATGCCGGCTTCCGCTCATCCCTCCCACTCTTCCTGAAAAGAAAGGGATCAAATTCTCGATCCAAGAACCATCGCAAAGACACAAATTTTACGAGATTCTCGGCCGAGGAGATTACTCTAGCATGGGCTTCTTGACGATCGCGCACGGGTACGGGGGAGCCCCGACGAGGTTGTTGATGTCCCTGAGCGCCCTCCGGCTCCCCATATCTGCACCAATCCAAAGGACAAATCAAGAGATGAGAAGGGGAATCGCGACGACGCAGACCTCTAGATCCGCCCCCAAGAACCCGCGCCGCCCACCTCGGACGCTGGGCACGGGCTTCCCCACCACCGGCCTCCGGTTCTCGCCCGCCCTCTCCATCGCCGCCGACGCCGCCCACCTACACAGCACAAGACGATCGATCCGCCTCAGGAACCAAGAACCCCGGTTTCCATGGATGGGCAAGCGGCGAGACGCACCCCGGAAGCGGAAACGCGGTCAGAGACGATCCAGGCGAGAAGCGGGCTGGCGCGCGGGCGGCCTAGGGACGATGCGAGAGAGCCGAGACGCCCATGCAGACGGCGATCTGAGCAGCGGCAGCGTTAATAATGACGAGGACGCGAGTCGTACAGCAACGGCAACGTCTCTGACTGCGTTGGGATTCGAAGGCGGAGAGAGAATGGGAGGGAGAGAGACTGAGAGAGACGGGAAAGAGAGAGATTTTGGTGATTCGTTTTTGGTGATTCGTTTCGGGGGAGGAATGAGAGATCCGCGTCACGTACGAGAAAGGAGGGGGTTTGTCTGGGAGACGAGGAGGGGGGAATGGGATTTTTGAAAGGGGGGAGGCGAACGGCCAACGGCTAGTAGGCCGCGACGGGGAGCCGTTGGATCGTCGGACAAGCTCGAGAGGGCAGGCCGGCGCCGTGGTCCTAACGGTCACCCCGCGCGTGCACGTGCTTTCAAATCGCCGAGTCCGGGTGCGGCGCCGTCCGACCCTGGCCGGTTCAGGCTCGCTTCGCTCTCGTTCGGCCTAGGTCACGGCGCTCGCTATCCTACCGCGCTGACCTGTGGGCCCCCGGGTTTCGAGAAGCATGCCGCACAGCGACACGTGGATCCGGCTGTGTTGTTGGGCCCACGTGTCAGTCGGGACTAACGTCCAAAACTTCAATCGAGGAGGGGTTTGGTGAGGCTTGAGGCCACTAGAGTCGTCGCCTTTAGAACTACTCACTAGGAGCCGCGTGGTGGAGCCGTGGAGACTAGAGAGTGCTGCTCATCGTTAGTGGATTATCGTTGCAAGTGTGTACCTAAGGGCCAAGATAATACGACAATGACTTGTACCACTAGTAGTAAGCTTGCACGATTCGCGGATTTCGCCAGTAAATTAATGGGGCAGGCGGACACTGCTGCACTGTCGCTGTCGGATTTGACTGATTGCCATCCATGGACTGGTTGATTTGAAAACCTGACAATGTTTTGAGGTGAGGAGCCGCATGTATCTGACATGGCATCCGTGATGCAGGACCGTCACATGCTGACAGTTCGTCCTTATGTGAACAACTTTGACATGTGTTTCCAGACGTTCCTTAAAAAAATTAAAATAAATGGAATGAATTCTTAAATTAATTTCTTCAAATAGTTTTCCAAGTTTAAAACTATATGTGCTATTCACATGAGTATCTCCGTCATCCGTTGTCATCTTAAAAAATAATGATAAAAACTGAAAGCTATAGCCCAAAAGGACATAGCAGGTTAGAAAATAGCTATGTGAATTGCTAGCAAATCGATGTTAGTTTTTCGTTCAATTCTTTTTTCCCCAGTCGAAATGCATTTTCAGATCCTAATGCACAGATTTGGTAGATTGTTTGGCATTTGATTCTAAGGATACATCGATTGAACACAAGACAAAACTTTCTTTTTTTAGTTTCCAGCAACTTGGAGTTGTTAATTGGATTTTGAAGTAGAAACATAACTTGCTTGATGGGTCAAAACCCGAGCGTTAGTTCGGGGATGGACCGTGAAAGTCACGTGAATTTCACTGGTCCCATCAGGGTATATATAATAATTTATATCAGCTGTCTATATACATATATTATGTAAAATTGTGGATAATATAGAGAAGAGAGGAAGATGATGTCTATTATTTAACAGACGGCATAACTATATAAATAACTCATTATATAAGGCTATTATAGACAATATATTGTGTATATTATCTTTAGTCATATCTATAAATAATATAGAGATGTATTATAGACTACTATTATTTATACCATTATACATACGCTACGTGTGAACTCCATAATCCAGGTGATCTACAAAATCGGCAATCAATCTCTTCCATTTTGAAGGGTGAAACACCAAAATGATTGATCACAGTCCTACAGATGCTTGGGATAAAGGCTTCGCTCGTTTCAACTTAAACTTTTGATTTCTAACTTATTTTTTATTATTTCTAAATTTTATCTTTTTTTTCTAGCTTTTTAGCTTTTTTCGAGCTTTTTTGCCGGTTCTTTTGTTCCTATATTCGCTTGTATTATCCGTGATGAGCTAACCTATTTTTCTATATTTGTAATTTTTTTAAATTTAGTTACGCCAAATAAACCACCATCAGTTACAGTATAATTTCAGCCAACTACAGTGTAATTTCAGCCCAACCGAGCAGCATCAAAGCATATTGTACACCATACAGTAACAGCATTTGTACCTGTTGTAGGGGTGGCCCCCACCTAAGCCCAGCAGGTCTCTTAAGGGAGTATAAGGCCCAGAATGGACATGTATAGTGACATAGGTACCCCTGAGGGGAGGATTCATGTGTAAGGGTATAATTGTAAAGGCACTCCCCATGTGGGTGTAGATATATAAGACATAGGCCATGAGGAGAGGGGCCTAAGCCATTCATTTACTCAACTCTCCACTACTACACACTCTCTCTGTTTGGTCTGTAACCACAACAGTTGGCGCCGTCCGTGGGGAGGATAAGAGCAAGCCTGAAGTCTGAAGCAGGATGGCACCAAAGAAAGCTTCACCGTCGGCGGCGAAGAAGAAGACGGCGGAAGCGGCGAAGTCTCGCGTCAGCACAAGGGCTTCGGCTTTAGCAGCCGCAGGTACGAGCAGTGGTGCAGGTGCGACCGAGGACCCCGCCATCGACGCGACGACCAACCCCGCCATCGACGCGACGACCAACCCCGCCGTCGAAGCGACAACCAACCCCGCCACCGACACTACGACCGATCCCACCAGCACCGCCCCGACGGCCAACCCCGGCGATGGCAACGCAGGCGCACCCGTTTTTCCACCTGGCGCAGAAACGGTGAATGACCTCAGCAGCAACGCGAACCTTGTCACCGGCTCTAGGGCCCTCCGGGACAACGCGGCGCGCAGCCTGGGCGCGCAGGCCGTGGTTACCACCATGCCGGTAGCACCGACGGCCCCGGCCACGCCCGCGGTGGAGACGGCCCTGCTGGCGGCCCTCAGCACGTTTCAGCGGGAGCTAACAGACCTCCGCGGAGCTGTCCGGGACATGCAGGAGGCTCGGAGCCAACACGCCCCTCCGGCAGTTGCATCCGAACCCGCCCCGGAGAGGGCGGATAGCCGCGACGCCCCTACGTCTAGCCGCACCCCACTACGACGCGTAGACCCGGAGTCCCCGCTTTCTGCGGGCCTACAGCAGGCGCCATGGCCTGAAGATTTCAAGTTCCCGAGCGTCATCGAGGCCTACAAAGGCGACTTCGACCCGCGAGAGTTCATGCGCGTGTATGAGACCGCCATCGAAGCCGCTGGCGGAGACGACACCACGAAGGCAAAAGGGCTCCCCCTCGCGTTACAAGGGGTGACGCTGTCCTGGTTCTTCACCATTGAACCACAGTCCATCTACGCGTGGGAACAGGTCCGCAACCGACTCTACAATAACTTTCAGGGAAACTACATCGAGCGTGTCGATGCGGACCAGCTCTTCGCAGTCAAGCAAAAACCCGAGGAAAGGCTCCGGGACTACTTCAAGCGCTTTGCGAAAGTGCGCTGCCAAGTCAAGAACGTCAATGAAACAACGGTCATCAACGCAGCAATACAAGGCCTCCGACCGGGGCCAATGGCCGAGTACAACGCGCGCAAGCCCATTAAGACGGTCGGAAAACTCTTCGACAAGATGGAAGAGTACGCCAGAGCGGAGGAGGACGCGCGGAGGCGACACGGTAATGACTCCGACTCCAACAAGGCGGAAGGCTCGGTCAAGAGCGAAGACTCGCCGAAACAGGGCTCTTCGAAAGGTAAGTGCAAGCAAGAGCAGCCGAAGGGCGCCTCCGAACGCAAGGACCCCCAACACAATGACCAGCCAGGCGACAGGCCCAAGCGCGACCAACGCAAGTCCAGGAAACCTCGTTATGTTTTCGACATCGAGGGTGGCTCCGAAGACAACGCCTCCGCAGGTCGCGGAGGCAGAGGGCGCCGAGGCCGAGGACGGGGACGTGACCGGGGTCGAGACGACCGGACCCGCGAAGAGTACGGCGACCAGCACCACGGGCAGTGGTGCAAAATCCACCGCCGGGGCAACCACGACACGCGCGCCTGTACCACCATCGCAGCGCTACGGCAGAGCGTTGCCAGGGACAAAAACCCGGATGCGTGCGCGCCCGTTGTGGCTCACGTCCAACACCCCCAGGACCAAGGAACACAGCCCCAGGAAGGCTTCCTGCCGATCCAAGCGCACGTACAACAACCTCGGGAAGGCCTCCTACAGTTACAAGCCCCGGAGGGAGCCCAGCGCAGGATTATCAACGTCATCTCCGGAGGCTCCTCACTGGAGTTCGCCTCAGCAAGACAACAGAAGGCTTACGCGCGGAGGCTGCACCACGTTGCGGCATACCCGGCGCAGGCGCCGTCAGAATGGGCGCAACATGAAGTCACATTCACGTTCGCTGACGCCGAGTGCGTGGAGTTCCCCCACCAAGACCCTTTGGTCGTCCGGTCCTCGTAGCCGGATGCGACGTCAGGCACGTCCTAGTCGATGGAGGAAGCTCCGCAAACATCCTGTTCGCTGCAGCCTTCGACCAAATGGGGATCACTCGGAGCCGGTTGGGCCCTTCAGGCATCCCGCTGCAAGGATTTGGAGGGCAGCCTTTGCGCGCCTTAGGCCAGATATGCCGCCAAGTCTCCTTCGGCCAAAACGACAACGGCAGGAGCAAGGACGCTATCTTCGACGTGGTCGACATTGCATACCCCTACAACACTATAATAGGGCGGCCGCTCCTAAACACCCTCGGGGCGGTCCCGCATCACGACTTCTTGTGCATGAAGCTTCCCGGGCCGCGGGCCATCATCGTCGTCCATGGCGACCAGGACATGGCTCGGCGCATAGAGCTTGGCGCCAGAGGTCCATGCCACGCGGCTCGCCAAGGCACCTAAGCCGGGAGGGCGGATGCGGAGCCCTTGGGCACCCCCCGAGAGCGTCCCACGCTCCTCACGCACAAGGTTGCCCCGGCAGCAGCGGCTCGTTAGCGATCGCCCCGCCCTTAGAGCGGTTAGTGGTCGGTATCCCCCCACCTTTTGTAACTGCTCACCCGCGCAAACGGGAATTTAATAAAGTTCACCGTTTGCACAAATTTATGTTCTCTGAAACAAAGACACGCGTTCGCGCCCGCACTCTCTGTCAAAGATACGGGCATGAGTATAAACAAAGACACGCGTTCGCGCGCGCACTCTCTGTCAAAGATACGGGCATGAGTATAAACAAAGACATGCATTCGCGCGCGCACTCTCCGTCAAAGATACGGGCATGAGTATAAACAAAGACACGTGTGCGCGCGCGCACTCTCCGTCAAAGATACGGGCATGAGTATAAACAAAGACACGCGTGCGCGCGCGCACTCTCTGTCAAAGATACGGGCATGAGTATAAATAAAGACACGCGTTCGCGTGCGCACTCTTTGTCAAAAGATACGGGCATGAGTATAAACCAAGACGAGCGGGGGGACGCCTCCGCACGCACTCTACGGAGTATAAATAAGACGTAGCATAGAGGCTCGCCTTCGCACGCAATTTCACCGCCCACAACGCGCGGAGGCTCGCCTCCGCGCGCAGTCTACGAACTCTAAACAAGACGTAGCGTCGAGGTCCGCCTCCGCACGCACTCTCCGGAGTATAAAGAAGACGCGGACGTTATCCCTGCGCACTCTACAGAGTATAAACAAGATGCGAATACCGCGCACGCACGGGCGTTGCCCCAGGGCGTACTCTTCTGAGTATAAATAGGACGTGGATGCCGATCCCACGCACTCTACGGAGTATAAACAAGACGCGAACACCGCGCACGCACGGGCGTTGCCCCAGGGCGTACTCTTCGGAGTATAAATAGGACGTGGATGCTGATCCCACACACTCTATGGAGTATAAACAAGACGCGAACACCGCGCACGCACGGGCATTGCCCCAGGGCGTACTCTTCGGAGTATAAATAGGACGTGGATGCCGCTCCCACGCACTCCCCGGGGTACAAAGAAGACGCAGACGCTACCTCCGCGCACTCTTCGGAGTATCAACAAGGCGTGGGCATTGGCCCCACGTACTTCAGAGCACAGCTTACCCCGGTTAATTCTACGGCGGGCAAAGTGCACCACGGGGGCCCACCCCCACGCGCCGCCCGCGAGGTACCAAGGCGACGTGTTAGAGGCTGGTTCCCGCGCGAGCACACCCGCGAGCGAGAAACACCAGAGGCTGGTTCCCGCGCGAGCGCACCCGCGAGCGAGAAGCACCAGAGGCTGTTCCACTGCCACCACTTCGAAGGGTAGGAGACGGAGCGCTCACGCATCTACTTCGACTAGGCGCCAGCTCCGCTGCCACCGCTTCGAAGGGTAGGGGAGGGAGCGCTCGCGCGTCTACTTCGACTAGGCGCCAGCTCCGCTGCCACCGCTTCGAAGGGTAGGGGACGGAGCGCTCGCGCGTCTACTTCGACTAGGCGCAAGCTCCACTGCCACCGCTTCGAAGGGTAGGGGATGGAGCGCTCGCGCGTCTACTTCAACTAGGCGCCAGCTCCGCTGCGACCGCTTCGAAGGGTCGGGGACAGAGCGCTCGCGCATTTACTTCGACTAGGCGCCAGCTCCGCTGCTACCGCTTCGAAGGGTAGGGGACGGAGCGCTCGCGCGTCTACTTCGACTAGGCGGCAGCTCCGCTGCCACCGCTTCGAAGGGTAGGGGACGGAGCGCTCGCGCGTCTACTTCGACTAGGCGCCAGCTCCGCTGCCACCGCTTCGAAGGGTCGGGGACGGAGCGCTCGCGCGTCTACTTCGACTAGGCGCCAGCTCCGCTGCCACCACTTCGAAGGGTAGGGGACGGAGCGCTCGCGCGTCTACTTCGACACTAGGCGCCAGCTCCGCCGCCGCCACTTAGAGGGGATATCGGACTGAGCGTGTGCGGTTACCGCAACTACGTGTATACCTCGATCACACTGCCACAGCAGGGCGCAACTCATCGCGTACGGGCGCGCGTAGTAACCCCCCGAGCTTACCATGGGACAATGTAGCCAGAGGGCGGCGATGCACTTCGCAAGATCTGGTCAAGACTGTTCTTTGTATTCGCTAAGGACGCTTACAAAGGCGCACAAACACCTCCGACGCACCAGGCCGCTACTCGGCAGGCTCATCCTTAACATGCGTCCGTACCGAGGTTCAACTCGAAGACGCCTGACTCGCCCAGAAATCCGACGCTTCCTCGGCTCTTCGCCAGCGCCGAAGACGCCGTCGGGTCGCAAGGTCGGAGATCAGCAGCCGGCCCCGGCTGGGTAGCTGCTCGGGACAAGGGGGCAGGAATCAGAACAGCGGAAAACAACTCCGTATTTTTGCAAACACAAAACAAAGAAGACAACCCGGGCTTCGGTTACAACGCACACCAACCCGCGACAACCTCCCATCACACCTGTGGATCCACGGTGTCCTCCGGAGCCGCGGCACCATCCTCGTCACGCCGGGGGACCTCGTCCAGAAACCGGCCAAGGTTCCCCTCGCCGTACAAGTTGTTCCGTAGCTCGACTATGGCTGCGGCCTCGCCGTAGTATTCCCATATCCGCTCATGGAAGAACTTCACGGCGCGGCGTACAGCTCGCACGGCGTCGGACATTACCCCGATTCGCCTACTTCGTCCACCGAGCCATCAAGCTGCTGGTGGGTAAGCACCGCTAGCTCCCCTCCTACATCGCGGCACCAACACCAATGAGAACCAAACTACGGACTTAAACCATCTTCTAATTTTTGTTTCCTTTTGCTGTTTCGGTAATTTCAAACATTTTATTTGAACAAAGAAAATTCTTGATCGAATCTTTCTACGGTTACTGGATTGTTTCATTTTAATCTGTGCCTACCAATACAATTCGCAGGTGTCAGACCCAGATTTTACAATCCGAATCTTACTGTGTTTTACTGCACTAATCCCTGGATCAGTAGTTAGTGCATACAGGTACATTGCTGAATCATTTCATACATCGCATAATCAATCATTATATTACACAAACTGAAATACACCACGTCGGGTGATAGCTTACAAAAGGGGCCGCTTAGGCCAATTGTCTTTATTACAACCACGCACAGCGGAATCATAGCAAAAGCAAACCCAAATCCACAGGCAAGCGACTGGAAGGTACTGTGTGCATTATATGTCACCAGCTAACTAGTAACATACGTGCACACAACGCCGGATGTCCACTTGTCCATGTCTAATCAACGAAGCCTACGCCTTAGTTTCCTTCGTCGTTCTTCTCCTCCGTAGCGGGAGCTTCCTCGTAGGCGTAGTGGTCTTGCGCTTCTGTTTCTGGATATTTGCCGCAAAGCGAGCGTGAGCACTCCGACCCCGTGCTCAGCGAATCAACACACAGAATGCAGTATATAACATGTATGGCTATTCAAAGGATGGCTTTGGTTTATTTTATTTTTGCGAAGAGTGCTTTTGAATACAATTATATAAAAATTTACTAAGACCTAGCATTTGAACAAAAGCATAATGTTCAAGGAGTATTAATATGAATTTCCATACATATGGCATCACACCATATGCCTAATATTACCATAACTTCTTCCTACATACGGCATCACACCGTATAACCTTTTTCAGCGTTATAGCCGCTTAACTTACCACTGGGACGACACCCAGGACACTCTGGGACGACACCCAGGAACCACTCTGGGACGACACCCAGGACACTCTGGAACGACCTCCAGGACACACTGGGACGACACCCAGGACAACTCAAATCTGGGCTTTCCTCTGCCCTTCCACTTTTCCATTCCCATTTTTCAAATACTTTTGTAAACAGAACTATATCTAGTTAAGTTCCCATGTCTGCCCCTGACCGTGGGCACGGCTATTCGAATAGTTTTTGACTCTGCAGAGTTTTGCACACTTTACCCACAAGAGATAAATCCACCCATTGCCCCACATGATTCCTTAGCCATGCGGTTGAGTAGACTATCACAGGATTGTTACAATGCATAGTCCTATTGTGGTTACGCCCGCTAAGGTCTATCTTCCGTAGGATCCGACCATCCCTCGGGAAGGGTCCCTCGTGAGCCATCACGGGTAAAGGCGGGGATACGACCATCCATCCCTTTACTCGTGTTCATACCTTCACGTAACCACCTAGAGCCACACAAATTAGTAAACCCTGCCTACACTTTGCCAGCTTGTGGTTGCACTGTTTTACACGGGTGACATGACAAGATTCAGTCCTTAGTGGTATCTGGACGGTCTACCACTAACCCACTTGTGCAATCACTGCACCATGCTGTGCAATCACTGCACCACACTGTGCAATCACTGCACCACACTGTGCAATCACTGCACCACACACATACACACCATCGAACCAATCCGCCCAGATAATTTAGCAAGTTGGGGATGTTGCGAGTGTAAAATAATCATATTCAACATATACCAGTCATTATCACAATGACTGCCCAACCAGTTTCTCGTGAATATATGTGATGCTCGGGACAATTTCTTGCCCCGAGTTCCTAATCAATGCTAAGCAGGGCATACAGTTACGGACTTATTTTCGAAATGTTACTAATATATTTTTGCTAGGGCGACAAGGTTCACACATTCCAATATTCAAAGGAGGGGGTAATATTATTCAAGGTAACCAATGGCATATAACTAAAATATCAATTTAGCATGTATTTGCATAAAAATAACAGCAATGCAATTTGTTAATTTAAAGCAAAGTAATTTGCATAAATGTGGGTTCAACATGATCAAAGTATTGACTCGCCTTGGTCACAGTGGTCGGGTGCTTGATTCTCTGATGCTTCTAGTGTCGCTGCCTCGAACTCTTCTTCTTGAGCCTCGTAAGCTATTTTAGCGTGCGTCAAGAATTTGTACAAAAAGAAAAGCAGCAAATCAAACCAAATAACACCAGAAATTCAAATGAACTCTAAAAATTATGATTTCAGTTCCAGTGGATAGATCTTGATTTTAGACAAATTTAGAAATTTGTCCCATTCAATTTGGAGTTAAAATGAATAAGTTATGATTATTTGAAGTTCTCAGTTTGAATTAATTCTAGAAAATATGAAATCTCTGACATGTGGGTCCGATATGTCATATTTTAATTTTTATCTTTTTCTTTTATTATATTCTCTGTCTCTATGGCCAGTGGGGCCTGTGTGTCAGCGGGTTCGGTCACCGACATGTGGGTCCCAGGGGTCCTGGACCCATTGGTCAGTGGGTGGCGCCGGCAGGCGGGGCCCAGAGGTCAGTCGGCCCACCGGCCGACGGCGGCTGACGGGCGGGGCCCACCTGTCAGTGCGGAAAATAAAACGAAACGCTCGTCCGCAGGCGCGGAGCTGGGGGCTCGAACGCGCGCCGCGGGAGCGGAGGGGGAAAGAGATTAGCGCTGGAAGCCACTCGGCCGAGCCGAGCGATGCTTACCCATATAGGGTAAGTATACCTTTTGAGGTAGCTCGGGGAGGCGGCCGGGCAGAGCAGTCGGGGGCGACGTCGCCGGCGGCGAGGGGCGGCCGGAGGGGTTCGGAGGCTGCGTGTTATATAATCTCCGAGCGACGGGGAGTCCTCTGGTGCAGGCGTCCGGGGTCGACGGTGGCCGGAGAGGGCTGGCGGCGTGCGGTGGCGGCGGTCCGAAGAGGTTGATCGACGCCGGCGAAGGAGAGAGGTCGGGGAGCTCGGTGGAGAGTGTAATCTACTTCGCCGTGTCCTGAAGAGGGTGTAGGAGGGAGTAATCGGCCGGAGATGCCCGGAATCAATGGTGGTGCGGTCGCCGGCCGTGGAGAAGAAGAAGTTGGCGGTGGGGATTTGGGGGCGTTATAGCTCAATTGCTCGCGGGGAAGGGAAGAGTGAAGTGCTGCGGCGCGATCATGACTTCCAGGAGGGGTTTTTATAGCCGGATGGGGCGCGCGGCTAGGGCGGCACCTGGCGCTCTGCTGTGCTTACTCCGGCGGGGGAGATGAACCAAATCTCCTCCGAGATTCTGTAGGAGAGAGATGGCGGGGAAGTGCGGCTCCCCTCCTGTAGGTTCTCCGATATTTTTCCCGCGAGGTGAGAGAGGAAGAGTGGGGATCCACTGCGCTGAGGAGTGAGCGCGAGAGAGAGAGCGGCGTGGGCGCGTGGAGAAGAGAGGGAGGAGGGAGACGACCCTGGCAGGGCGGGGTCCACCGGCCAGAGAGAAAGCGCGGGGGCGGGGCGGGGCCACTGCGCAGAGGGAGGAACGCGAGGGAGCGGGGCCACTCGGCAGCGGGCGCGGGCGCGTGCGGGCGAGCTGGGCTGCGGGAACGCGCCCGGCTGGGCTGTGCGTGCGTCCGCGCGCGTGGGGAGAGGGCTGGGCCGGGGTGATGGCCGGCCCGGCCGAGTCTTCTTCTTTTTCTTTTCTTTACCATTTTTATTTCTTTTTGTATTTCTTTTGCTTTTCCTCTTGGGTATTTATGTGTGTGTATATATACACAGATATATCTTCACTTCCTTAATTCCTATAATTCTATATCTACCCCTTTGCTAATAATTGCTTATATAGAAGTTATTTTCTTATTATATTTGTTTGTATGCATATATATACATACATATACATATGCTTGTAGATATTTATTATTTTTATCTTTATTTTACTTTTTAACTCTTGTGGATCATCTTTTCAGATTCTTTATTTGATGCTCATGTTTTGTTATTTTATGCGTTATTTCTTCCTTCTTTTTATTTTTAAAATTCCTTTATAAATTTTAAAAAGCCAATAAACTCCAATTCAAAGAAAAAGCAAAATAAAATAACCCAAAAACACTATAATTTATTATTTATATTTCCCAGGATGTTACAAATCTACCCCCCTTAAAAAGAATCTCGACCCCGAGATTCAGCCTAGCTAGTGAACAGGTCGGGGTAGTCTTGACGCAGTTTATCTTCTCGTTCCCAGGTAGCTTCCTTCTTGGAGTGGTGTCTCCATTGTACTCTGCACATGCGAATGATTTGGGTTCTTGTCTTTTTCTCCACAGTATCTAATATCTTGATGGGACGTTCCTTGTAGGTTAAATCTTCTTCAAGCTCAATAGCTTCAAGTGGAGTTTGATCTTCTGGTACTCGTAGACACTTCTTGAGTTGAGATACATGGAAAACATTGTGTATATCAGCTAGATTTTGAGGTAACTCTAACTGATATGCAACTTCTCCTTTCTTGGCCATAATTGGAAATGGTCCCACGTAACGAGGGGTAAGTTTGCCTTTGACTTTAAACCTCTTGACTCCTCGTAGAGGTGACACCTTCAAGTAGACATAATCCCCAACTTCAAATGTCAGGGGTCTTCTTCTCTTGTCTGCATAACTCTTTTGCCTAGACTAGGCTGCCTGTAATCGATCTCTGATTAAACGAACCTTCTCTTCAGCTTGTTTGAGAATATCGGGTCCAAATATGGTGTTTTCCCCCACTTCTGACCAATATAATGGGGTTCTGCATTTCCTTCCATATAAGACTTCAAATGGTGCCATCTGAAGGCTGGTCTGATAGCTATTGTTGTATGCAAATTCAGCATATGGTAAACATTTATCCCAGTCTTTGGAGAAATCCAATGCACAAGCTCTAAGCATATCTTCTAGTATCTGGTTCACTCTTTCTGTTTGTCCATCCGTCTGAGGGTGATAGGCGGTGCTGAAATCCAGGTGAGTGCCAAGAGCTTCATGTAGGCTATCCCAGAAATGCGAGGTAAATTGAGAACCTCGATCTGAGACTATCCTTTTTGGCACACCGTGCAAGCACACGATGCGGGACATATACAGTTCTGCTAACTTGTCTCCCTTGTAGGTTGTCTTGACTGGAATAAAGTGGGCAACCTTGGTCAACCTATCAATTATCACCCATACAGAGTCATATCCTGACTTGGTTCGTGGAAATCCAGTGATGAAATCCATTCCGACTTCTTCCCACTTCCATTGGGGTATCTGCAATGGCTGTAATAGTCCTGCAGGTCTCTGATGCTCTGCCTTCACTCTCTGACACACATCACAGCATGCTACATGCTCTGCAATGTCTCTTTTCATACGGGGCCACCAACAAAAGTGTTTCATACCTTGATACATCTTAGTGCTCCCGGGGTGGAGGGAATACGGAGAGCTATGTGCTTCCCTCAATATCAGATTCTTAAGATCCTTGTGATGTGGGACTACGATACGTGTTCCATATCGTAGAGTACCCTCATAGTCAATTTTCATGTTAGGTGCCTTCCCTTCTTCCATTAATTTCTTCCATTTCAAAATGGCTGGATCATCTTGTTGTGCTGCCATAATCATTTCTTCTATACTCGACTGAAGTTCCAGGGCAGCTAGAGTGCTCGGCTCCACTATTTCCAAATTCAAAGCTTTTAATTCCTTGTAGAGCTCGGGTTGATGTTCCTGTACCATGAGATTATTGCAATAAGCCTTACGGCTCAATGCATCTGCTACCACATTGGCTTTTCCAGGGTGGTAGTGTACACTCAAATCATAATCCTTGATTAATTCTAGCCATCTTCTCTGCCTTAAATTAAGGTGAGCTTGTGTGAAGAAATACTTGAGGCTCTTGTGATCTGTATACACATCACAATGGTTACCAATCAAGTAATGCCGCCAGATCTTCAATGCATGAATCACTGAGGCTAACTCTAGATCATGCGTGGGGTAGTTAGCTTCATGGGGACGAAGTTGTCTGGATGCATATGACACAACCCTGCCTTCTTGCATTAGTACGCATCCGAGTCCTTGATGTGAGGCATCACAATATACCTCGAAATCTTTGCGTACATCTGGTAGAACTAATACAGGGGTGGTGGTCAATCTCTTCTTTAATTCTTGGAAACTTTCTTCACATGTCTTGGTCCATTCAAACTTCTTCTCTTTCTTGAGTAATTGGGTCATTGGCCTGGCAATCCGGGAAAATCCTTCTATGAACCTTCTGTAGTACCCAGCCAAACCGAGAAAACTCCTCACTTCAGTGACAGACGTAGGCTGTTTCCATTCTGTGACCGCTGCAATCTTGGCGGAATCAACAGATATTCCTCCTGCTGACACTATGTGTCCTAAGAAACTGATATCCCTCAGCCAGAATTCACACTTGCTGAATTTGGCAAACAGCTGATGCTCTTTTAGCTTCTCCAACACTAGGCGCAGATGTTCTGCATGCTCTTCTGAATTCTTGGAGTATATAAGGATATCGTCGATGAAAACCACGACAAACTTGTCTAAATACTCCATGAATACCTTGTTCATCAGATTCATAAAATAGGCTGGAGCATTGGTTAATCCAAAAGACATGACCAGAAATTCATATAATCCATATCTCGTGGTAAAGGCTGTTTTGGGTATATCTTCAGCTCTTATCTTCAACTGGTGGTATCCTGACCTCAGATCTATTTTGGAGAATACAGTAGCTCCTCCAAGTTGATCGAACAAGTCATCAATCCTGGGGAGAGGATACTTGTTCTTGATAGTCATCTCATTCAAATCACGGTAGTCCACACACATCCTGGCGGTGCCATCCTTTTTCTTCACAAACAGCACTGGAGATCCCCATGGCGATGAGCTGGGTCTAATGAATCCCTTCTCTTGTAACTCTTGGAGTTGTTTCTTCAATTCCTCCAATTCTTCTACAGTCATCCTATAGGGCCTTTTGGAGATTGGAGCGGCACCTGGCTTCAAATTGATAACAAATTCCAAGTCTCTATCTGGGGGCATGCCTGGCAGTTCTTCGGGAAATACTTCGGAATAGTCTTGCACTACTATCATTCCTTCTAGGGGTACGTCCTCACAATGATAGATAGCACGTCCCCACTGGTATGGTCTGTCCACTTTTATATTTATGGTCATTCCAGGACACTTGACCACTTTCACTGTTCTGGTAGCACACTCTAGGACACCTTGACTCTTAGCTAACCAATCCATTCCTAGTATGATGTCTAGGGTCTGGGAGTTTAATACTATAAGGTCTGCTAGGAATTCACACCCCTCCATGGTAAGGGGCACCCCTGGGTATACTAAGGTAGCAGTAATTGGTCCAGCTGGTGAGCTAAGCACCAATGGCTTCTTAAGGGTATAAATAGGTAATCCCAACTTATCAGCATACCCCTTAGATATAAATGAATGTGAAGCTCCTGAATCAAATAATACTTGTGCGGGTATAGTCTTGACAGAGAACGTACCCATTAGAACTCCAGCGGCTTCTTGAGCTTCTTCAACGGTAATATGGTTGACTCTTCCTCGGTTTGGTGCTGAAGTGTTCTTGCTAGCTTGAGAGCTTTGCTGTCCTTTGCCAGGAGCTGTAGCTTGACTGCGGGCAGGGACATTCTGCTTATGTGGACATCTGTAGGCAAAGTGTCCCTTCTCCCCGCAGTTATAGCAATTAAAATTTGCTGCGGGGTTTATACCGCCAACCTGTCCTCCTGGGCGTGATGTTTGAGACATACTCCCACCCGGTCTAAAGGCTGGGGCTGACCCACTGAATTGATTGGACCTTGAGAATGAGGGTTTGAAGAATTTCTGGATAAATCTTCCTTGTGGCCGTTGAGTTGTTATCTTGCGTTTACGGCTGGCCTCAAGAATCTTCTTCTCATTTTCCAAGGCCAGTGCCTTGTTTACCAACTGATGAAAGCTGGTGAAGTCCTGGGTGATCAGCTGCACTCTCAGTTCATCTTTCAACCCTTCAAAGAATCTGTCAACCTTTTCTTCTTCTTCTTCTATATCCTTCTGAGCATACCGAGCCAGCTGCGTGAATTTTGTAAGGTATTCATTGACAGATAGGTTCCCTTGCTTGAGATTGCGGAACTCATTTTTCTTTATCCGCATTATCCCAGCTGGAATGAAGTTGTCCTTGAAAGCTTTCTTGAACTCTGCCCATGGAATAGCTTCAGTGTCACTACTGGTGGTAGCATCTTCTGGGCCTCTAGCAGCTACATAATTCTCCCACCATGCTGCGGCGGCTCCCTGAAACAGGTGGGTGGCAAATATGACTTTATCCTCTTCTGCGCATTTGATTAAGCGCAACCTCCTTTCGGTATCCCGAAGCCAATCTTCTGCTTCCAGTGGTTCTTCTGCTGATGTGAATGTAATTGGTATGGTCCTCTGGAAATCCCCTAAGTCAGCTTGGTGTCCACCAGAGCTTCCTTGCTGTCCAGCATAAATGGCTTGCAGAATCTGGGTTTGTTGTGCCATTACTTGGGCCATTGTGGGATTAACTGGAGGGTTTGGGAGGTCAGCATCTGGGTTCTGATTTTCCTCGGGGTTTTCGCCATGGTTTGAGTCTACCTCCGCATGCTGAGGGTTAGCATGGGTCCGAGATCGGGTAACTCTTGGATTGGACATCTGCAGTTACAGATTCATAACTCAGTACTAAGACTACCCTTGAGAAAAATGGAGGGTATCAACCCTTGCTGTGAAAAGAACACAAGATAAACGGCAAAAGAACATTCAACATAAGGCCTTATGCCTGGCCATTCATTATCATACAAACATTCACATAGCCAGCCTCCCAGGCCGGACTTACAATAACATAATAGTTAGAATTCACATTGCCGCAACTACAATATAACAGGGCTAAGGCAGCACTTAATTTACAAGCACGACATGACGACACTTCCACTACTACGCCGCGTAGCGATCACCACTGACGGAGGGGTCGTAGTTTGGCGATCTGGAGCGGGATCGACTGCCACTAAACTCCGATGGATCGGAGTCATCGGCGCCTGAAGGAGCTCGTGGAGGGCTGCGGCTTGGTGGAGGCCTTTTCCGGCGAAGTGCAGACTGAAGACTCGGGGGTCGCGCACTCTTGCGCGCAGTCAGCCGGGTGCGGGGGCCTGATCCTTTTGAAGGAGGTGCCGGTGCTGCTAATGGAGCGAGAGGTTGCTGGAGCTGTGCCTGAGCTGCTGCGGCTTCTGCCTTGGCGGCTGCCAGTGTTTGCTGGCATTGGACAAGCTGGTCACGAAGGGTTGCCACCTCAGTATGCCGGGCAACTAGGTGCATCCGGAGGGCGGTCATCTCTTCCAGTGCAGCAGTATGAGCTGCTCCCATGGCTCTGGTAAGATCAACTTGGTGGGTGAGCCTTGGATCATCTTCATTCACCGGCAGGTAGGTCTCGTTGTGGCGTACTCCCTCCCTGCGTGAAGGGTAGAAGCAGAAGGGTGTGCGGAGCAGGGAAATTTGGTAGATGTCGCAGAGTCGGGCGGCGGCGAGACGAGCAGCATCCTGGAGTGCGGCCGACCTGGTGCTTCTTGGGTGTTCTGTCTGGAAGACGTGGGGAGGGTCATGTTCGCTCTTCGGGTAGATGAACACTTCAAACATCCAGCAGTACACCCCTCCTGCAGATGTCTGGCGCCCACGATAAATGGGCTGCTCTGGGTACTCCAGGTAGTGGAGGAGCTTGCGCAGAATTCTTGCGAATACACCCTCATAAACTCCATGAGCGACGTAATCCCAGTTACCTTCTTCTCCTGCCATCTGCAGTTTGCAAGATGCAGTGTTAGTAATGTTTTAACATAATCAATTGAAAAAGGGAAGGGGCGTAGAACTAAGAAGGGTACGAGTAGCAATAATAAACTATATTTTTATAAATGCTTTTTGTATATTTCGAAATTACCACCCTAAGGTGTTTCTAATGACCATTCTACGGCTTTACCCTGCAGTCGTATGCTCTGATACCAGCACTGTCAGACCCAGATTTTACAATCCGAATCTTACTGTGTTTTACTGCACTAATCCCTGGATCAGTAGTTAGTGCACACAGGTACATTGCTGAATCATTTCATACATCGCATAATCAATCATTATATTACACAAACTGAAATACACCACGTCGGGTGATAGCTTACAAAAGGGGCCGCTTAGGCCAATTGTCTTTATTACAACCACGCACAGCGGAATCATAGCAAAAGCAAACCCAAATCCACAGGCAAGCGACTGGAAGGTACTGTGTGCATTATATGTCACCAGCTAACTAGTAACATACGTGCACACAACGCCGGATGTCCACTTGTCCATGTCTAATCAACGAAGCCTACGCCTTAGTTTCCTTCGTCGTTCTTCTCCTCCGTAGCGGGAGCTTCCTCGTAGGCGTAGTGGTCTTGCGCTTCTGTTTCTGGATATTTGCCGCAAAGCGAGCGTGAGCACTCCGACCCCGTGCTCAGCGAATCAACACACAGAATGCAGTATATAACATGTATGGCTATTCAAAGGATGGCTTTGGTTTATTTTATTTTTGCGAAGAGTGCTTTTGAATACAATTATATAAAAATTTACTAAGACCTAGCATTTGAACAAAAGCATAATGTTCAAGGAGTATTAATATGAATTTCCATACATATGGCATCACACCATATGCCTAATATTACCATAACTTCTTCCTACATACGGCATCACACCGTATAACCTTTTTCAGCGTTATAGCCGCTTAACTTACCACTGGGACGACACCCAGGACACTCTGGGACGACACCCAGGAACCACTCTGGGACGACACCCAGGACACTCTGGAACGACCTCCAGGACACACTGGGACGACACCCAGGACAACTCAAATCTGGGCTTTCCTCTGCCCTTCCACTTTTCCATTCCCATTTTTCAAATACTTTTGTAAACAGAACTATATCTAGTTAAGTTCCCATGTCTGCCCCTGACCGTGGGCACGGCTATTCGAATAGTTTTTGACTCTGCAGAGTTTTGCACACTTTACCCACAAGAGATAAATCCACCCATTGCCCCACATGATTCCTTAGCCATGCGGTTGAGTAGACTATCACAGGATTGTTACAATGCATAGTCCTATTGTGGTTACGCCCGCTAAGGTCTATCTTCCGTAGGATCCGACCATCCCTCGGGAAGGGTCCCTCGTGAGCCATCACGGGTAAAGGCGGGGATACGACCATCCATCCCTTTACTCGTGTTCATACCTTCACGTAACCACCTAGAGCCACACAAATTAGTAAACCCTGCCTACACTTTGCCAGCTTGTGGTTGCACTGTTTTACACGGGTGACATGACAAGATTCAGTCCTTAGTGGTATCTGGACGGTCTACCACTAACCCACTTGTGCAATCACTGCACCATGCTGTGCAATCACTGCACCACACTGTGCAATCACTGCACCACACTGTGCAATCACTGCACCACACACATACACACCATCGAACCAATCCGCCCAGATAATTTAGCAAGTTGGGGATGTTGCGAGTGTAAAATAATCATATTCAACATATACCAGTCATTATCACAATGACTGCCCAACCAGTTTCTCGTGAATATATGTGATGCTCGGGACAATTTCTTGCCCCGAGTTCCTAATCAATGCTAAGCAGGGCATACAGTTACGGACTTATTTTCGAAATGTTACTAATATATTTTTGCTAGGGCGACAAGGTTCACACATTCCAATATTCAAAGGAGGGGGTAATATTATTCAAGGTAACCAATGGCATATAACTAAAATATCAATTTAGCATGTATTTGCATAAAAATAACAGCAATGCAATTTGTTAATTTAAAGCAAAGTAATTTGCATAAATGTGGGTTCAACATGATCAAAGTATTGACTCGCCTTGGTCACAGTGGTCGGGTGCTTGATTCTCTGATGCTTCTAGTGTCGCTGCCTCGAACTCTTCTTCTTGAGCCTCGTAAGCTATTTTAGCGTGCGTCAAGAATTTGTACAAAAAGAAAAGCAGCAAATCAAACCAAATAACACCAGAAATTCAAATGAACTCTAAAAATTATGATTTCAGTTCCAGTGGATAGATCTTGATTTTAGACAAATTTAGAAATTTGTCCCATTCAATTTGGAGTTAAAATGAATAAGTTATGATTATTTGAAGTTCTCAGTTTGAATTAATTCTAGAAAATATGAAATCTCTGACATGTGGGTCCCATATGTCATATTTTAATTTTTATCTTTTTCTTTTATTATATTCTCTGTCTCTATGGCCAGTGGGGCCTGTGTGTCAGCGGGTTCGGTCACCGACATGTGGGTCCCAGGGGTCCTGGACCCATTGGTCAGTGGGTGGCGCCGGCAGGCGGGGCCCAGAGGTCAGTCGGCCCACCGGCCGACGGCGGCTGACGGGCGGGGCCCACCTGTCAGTGCGGAAAATAAAACGAAACGCTCGTCCGCAGGCGCGGAGCTGGGGGCTCGAACGCGCGCCGCGGGAGCGGAGGGGGAAAGAGATTAGCGCTGGAAGCCACTCGGCCGAGCCGAGCGATGCTTACCCATATAGGGTAAGTATACCTTTTGAGGTAGCTCGGGGAGGCGGCCGGGCAGAGCAGTCGGGGGCGACGTCGCCGGCGGCGAGGGGCGGCCGGAGGGGTTCGGAGGCTGCGTGTTATATAATCTCCGAGCGACGGGGAGTCCTCTGGTGCAGGCGTCCGGGGTCGACGGTGGCCGGAGAGGGCTGGCGGCGTGCGGTGGCGGCGGTCCGAAGAGGTTGATCGACGCCGGCGAAGGAGAGAGGTCGGGGAGCTCGGTGGAGAGTGTAATCTACTTCGCCGTGTCCTGAAGAGGGTGTAGGAGGGAGTAATCGGCCGGAGATGCCCGGAATCAATGGTGGTGCGGTCGCCGGCCGTGGAGAAGAAGAAGTTGGCGGTGGGGATTTGGGGGCGTTATAGCTCAATTGCTCGCGGGGAAGGGAAGAGTGAAGTGCTGCGGCGCGATCATGACTTCCAGGAGGGGTTTTTATAGCCGGATGGGGCGCGCGGCTAGGGCGGCACCTGGCGCTCTGCTGTGCTTACTCCGGCGGGGGAGATGAACCAAATCTCCTCCGAGATTCTGTAGGAGAGAGATGGCGGGGAAGTGCGGCTCCCCTCCTGTAGGTTCTCCGATATTTTTCCCGCGAGGTGAGAGAGGAAGAGTGGGGATCCACTGCGCTGAGGAGTGAGCGCGAGAGAGAGAGCGGCGTGGGCGCGTGGAGAAGAGAGGGAGGAGGGAGACGACCCTGGCAGGGCGGGGTCCACCGGCCAGAGAGAAAGCGCGGGGGCGGGGCGGGGCCACTGCGCAGAGGGAGGAACGCGAGGGAGCGGGGCCACTCGGCAGCGGGCGCGGGCGCGTGCGGGCGAGCTGGGCTGCGGGAACGCGCCCGGCTGGGCTGTGCGTGCGTCCGCGCGCGTGGGGAGAGGGCTGGGCCGGGGTGATGGCCGGCCCGGCCGAGTCTTCTTCTTTTTCTTTTCTTTACCATTTTTATTTCTTTTTGTATTTCTTTTGCTTTTCCTCTTGGGTATTTATGTGTGTGTATATATACACAGATATATCTTCACTTCCTTAATTCCTATAATTCTATATCTACCCCTTTGCTAATAATTGCTTATATAGAAGTTATTTTCTTATTATATTTGTTTGTATGCATATATATACATACATATACATATGCTTGTAGATATTTATTATTTTTATCTTTATTTTACTTTTTAACTCTTGTGGATCATCTTTTCAGATTCTTTATTTGATGCTCATGTTTTGTTATTTTATGCGTTATTTCTTCCTTCTTTTTATTTTTAAAATTCCTTTATAAATTTTAAAAAGCCAATAAACTCCAATTCAAAGAAAAAGCAAAATAAAATAACCCAAAAACACTATAATTTATTATTTATATTTCCCAGGATGTTACAGCAGGTCTCTGCTTGTTCCCAAAACAGCACTAGCAAGGGCTAAGTAAGTCATCCACACACAATCTGTTCGACGAAATGCCCCGAACGGGAGCTGCCACCAAAGCAGTACCGACGCATCATGACCTGCTCTCATGGCCGCTGCCGTGACCAAAGCAGCAAGCCTCTGGCTCAAGCATTGAGAGGGGAGAGAGTGCAGGAACCTTTACTAGGGGAGGCGAGGTGTGGACGGTTAAGAGAGGACGGGGAGGAAGAAATAGGAGGAAGAAGAAGGGTGACGTGGTCCTTGACGCTGATGTCGACATGGACGCCATGTTAGCGAAATTCATCTACGTACATGTCACATCAGCGAAATTAGAGTGGTTTTGATCTAGGGGGTAACATACCCGACTTTGACCATTGAGGTATGAATTTTAGGCATACACGATAGTTCAAGGTCAAAATATACTTTTTCCTTGTTCCTTCCTTTTGTCCCTTGTATCAAAAGTTTTGCAATTATTTGCAAATCATCGTATGTTTCATGCATCCAACAATTCGAAGAACAAATGCTCCAAGTTATTGCTTCATTTCATGCAAAACACACGTTTCTTTACAAGGTTCCACAAGGCACAAGCATTCCTTGAAAAAGGCCAAATCGTTATTAGCTTCAGCATAACTGAAGGACTGACTAATCCCATCATCATTCACACACATAAACACATTCACAAACATAAACAGACTAAGATTACATTATTTTCTCGAACGACGCAGGAGAGCTGCGTGTCATTTCATTAAGACAGAAAGAGCACAAACCGAGCTGGATTTAGAAAGAAACCCAGCTCGTAGAAAACAGACACCACACACACCCACCCACCCAAAAAGGGGGAGGTGGTACTAAACATGACCAAGGCCTAAACAAACTACTCCAGATATTAGGTAATCTGGACCAACGACCTTGCAATCAATTCACTAAGCTTTGATGCTCCAGCCATGCACCACAAACTGCATTCATCTCCTATGGTCTGAAGGAGTGTATGGATGTTGGGAGAAGCTCCTTCAAACACACAAGAGTTCCGGTGCTTCCAAATTTCCCATGAAACAAGAATGATTAGCGAATTGAAACCTTTCCTTATCTCCTTTGGAACTCCCCTAATAGCTTTTCTCCACCAGCTCGAGAAAAGGACATTCATTGTAGAGGGAGCCACAGCAGCTAGGTTCAGATGCTGCAGAATCAAAAACCACACCTGCCGAGTGAAAACACACGTAATGAGCAGGTGCTGGATTGTTTCCTCCTCTTGATCGCAGAAGGGGCAGGCTTCCTGGCGAGGCAGCCCGCGTTTAGCTAAGCGATCCGCAGTCCAGCAGCGGTTCTTGAAAGCCAACCAAATGAAGAACTTGCAGCGAAGAGGAGCCCAGGTCTTCCAAAATTTTTCCACAGGGAGAATTTAATTGTGCCCGTGAAGAATGCTGCATAGGCTGATTTGCTGCTATAAGATCCCGACTGGGTGAGCTTCCAACGGTGAATATCCTGGGCTTGATGTTGAAGAGTTAAACCATCCACTTGATCCCAAATCAGCAAATATTCGGTTAGGACCTGCACTGTCAAGGCCCCATTTATGTCGGCCACCCATCTCCTGTTGTCAAGAGCCTGAGCAACGGTCCGATGCTTCACAACCCTCTTTGAGATCAGCTTGATCAGATTTGGAGCAATTTCAGTTATTGTCTTGCCAATCAGCCAACGGTCAGACCAAAAACGAATTGATTCTCCATTTCCTACAGATGATTCATAAGCCATATAAAACATGGCATGGGCATTTTGCGGTACCTGTACTGGAAGTCCAGCCCAAGGTCTTGTAGGGTCCGTCTTCTGAGCCCACAACCATCTGATTCTCAAAGCCCAACCGAGGGTTTCAAGATTGTGAATGCCTAAGCCACCATATTCAAGAGGCCGCTGGACGTTTTCCCAAGATACAAGACAGTTCCCACCTTTTGCCTTTTCCTGGCCTTTCCATAGAAAACCTCGGCGCTTTTTGTCAATAGCTTTAATCACCCACTTAGGAAGATCAAGGGCAATCATAAGATAGATAGGAGTGGCTGTTAGAACCACTCTAACCAACACCAAACGACCAGCCCTATTCATTAGAGAAGCCTTCCAACCAGGAAGGTGATCAGCAACCTTATCGATCAAAGGCAAAAACTCAGCTTTGGTAGGCTTCCTTATGGATAGTGGAATACCGAGATAAGTGCAGGGAAAATCCTTGATAGCACAAGAGAGAATTGTTGCAGTGAGAGACAGGTCCTCATCTGAACAGTGAAGAGGAGAAGCTGAGCTCTTGGCCAAATTAGTTCTCAGACCCGAGACATGTCTGAAAAAGTCCAGAATGTTTTTGATGGTCTGAAGATCATTGCGTGAGGGCCTCAAAAACACCACAGCGTCATCCGCATAACAAGAAATCTGGTGTCTGACCTGCTGGACTGCAAGCGGCTGCAGGAGCTGCTCCCTGGTGGCATACTCAATTAGAGAATTCAGCACATCCATCACAATGATAAATAACATCGGTGAAAGGGGGTCTCCTTGCCGCAAACCCCGATGGTGCAAGATTGTATCACCAGGCTCCCCATTAACAAGAATGCGAGTAGAGGATGTGGAGAGGATTAGGCAAAGGAGATTACACCACCGCTGTCCAAAACCCACATGTCTCAAGACTTCTAGCAAGAAAGACCAAGAGACCGAGTCAAAAGCTTTGGAGATGTCTAGCTTGAGGAGTATATGAGCCTCTTTTTTCTGAAATAAAGCCTTAACCATCTGCTGCACAAAAATAAAATTGTCGTGTATGCTTCTCCCTCTGACAAAAGCACTTTGATTTGTGGAGACCAGGCTGGGCAGCAGCGGAGCAAGACGGATAGCCATTAATTTTGTCACCAACTTTGCAAAGCTATGGATTAGAAGATTACATTATTACAAGCAAGCTGTAAGGAAATCTGCTGCACTTTTGTGCAACATCAGCGGGATGTTCTGCATGTTGTTTTCGAGTAAAAATCTATCCAGGGGAATAGATTCAACTAGATTGCAGCCGAAGGCTGTGTCCCTCCTGACCCCAGCAAGAACACCGCAGGCTCCAATTTGGCTGCACACCCAAACTTGGATGTACTGTATTTCCGGTGCACGCCGGTAAGCTTGCCAGCTCCGGCCTTCTGGTGGAAGTCTACCATCATCCTGGAACACTCACTGAAAGGACAGCCAAAATGAATACATAAGAGTCACCATACATGCTCCTAAAGACAGATATGTTTGCAAATACAGACAGGAAGTAACTGAAACCAAACTTACAGGAGCTGATCTCCAGTGTATCTGCTATGTAACTCGCAGATCTTTGTCCAGTGATGGCGGCGATTGATAGCACATTGTGCAGTGTAGACCGCAGAGGCAGCAAGAAGCGAAGGGCGGTACTTGAGCATTTGGTATTCAACAAGGCAGAGCTCGAGCATGAAAAAGGAAAGTAGCTCTAGCTGTGATTTACAACATGCATGGAATTGCGTCAATCACAAAGGAAAAATTTTTACTACTGGGATAGTTGTTATTCAAGTCATGAAAACACTAATCAGCAGGTTGTGATAGTTCACCTGCTTGTCAGAATCTGCTGCCTTCAGAAACCTTCTCATAAAAACATATGGCGTTGGTACAGACATGTTGAACTGGAGAGTGTTTAGAATCAACTTTTCCTGCTCAAACAAATGATTCACCTGTTAGTACAAAAGGAACAATAGGCCATGGCACTATAAAATAGAACAAGAAGAAACCATTCAAAAGATTGCCATTGACCAATGATGTCATGGTGCACTGATGATGCAACTAGAAAGGATTACTGCATTTTTTAAGTCTAAAGTCTGTGGTTGGTTGAACTTTAACCACAATGTAATTTAGGAAGTGCATACTGTATTCAATGGAATTACCATTTCCAGAATTTGTTCTTTCGTATAAGCTCGATCAGAAATTAGCACTAGATCCTCGACAACTGGGACTGAAACTTCCTCATATTTACTAGCAAGAAGCATAGCAGTCACTCCAACAAGCTGCAACTTCTTCCTTGGCACCACTTGTTTTTCTAAAAATCTGTCTATTATGTTCACAGTAAGAAAGAGCGTCTCATCCATCAACTCAAACTTGTAATGGACCTGTCAAGAGACATATAAAATATATTGGGTCTCAAATGCACAGTTCAATCAGTACAAGTTATAAGATAGAAAAGGTCCAGGGTTTGCACGCTTTTCTACCTCAATGAGCCAATCAATCAGAATCGCTCTCATCTTTTCATTTATGTCTTCTTGACTGGACATGTAATCAGGCCGCACACAACTCGTTTTCTGCATAAAACACCATTATATGAATAAGAGTACCGCCAGCATTTGTTTTTCAGTCATGTCATTGAGCACAAATTGCTATCAACAACAACAGCAGCAACAACAACAGAGCCTTTTATCCCAAACAAATTAGAGTAGGATATAAATAAATTTCTTTTAAGATCAAAGAAATGAGACCCTTGTAATAAAAACATATAAGGTAAAACCCTAAGTATTTTATCCTGCCATCTACGCAGAGAGCCTAAAACACCACTCCTAAACCTTCTTCTTATGTCATGGTTCTGGTATAGATTACTAACTTCTATGCGTACCTATCTAAAGTTAATCCTTTGAATACATTTCAATCTCTTAGGTCTCTATTAACCGCTTCCTCCTACGTCAATCTTAGTCAACTTCTGTTTCTTCTTACATTTTTGGTACATACCATTGCCTCAGGGGGCATTTATTGGAGATGTCCAAATCATCTCACACAAATTGCTATCAGCTGTCATAAAAACTTTCCCATGTTTTTTATCTAAATGTTTGCATCAGAGGATAATGTCGGCTAAGTTTTCCATCGAGGAAATCACGAATTGTTATGAGCATGTATGGTTGATTTCAGTATTACAAGGATAATGTATTTGATCTGAAACACAATGATGGGAAGACCGTAACCAAAATGTTTTCTTAGAAATGGGCATCAGACTGTTCAAATGCTGTTTTTTTAGCCTAACAATTGTTTTAGTTCTGAGCACAGATTAACCAGTTTTAGTAGTATAACGTGTTGCACTGGACTGTCACCGATTACCTACAAACAGCATAACATTTCAATGTGTTGCACTGGACAAATAACTAGGTACGACTCCTAGCAGATTCAGGTGGGTGGACGTGTCATATCACATTCACTCAAATCAAACATATCAATACTACAGGCTTTTTATATGGGCTTTTGGTTTTGGTTTTAGCTTATAAATAGTAACAGCTTATAGAGCAAGAGACACTTGTGTTTAAGTTTTTGGCCGATATAAATGAAGCTGACTAGTAAACTCTACCCTAAAAAGATACTCCATTTTAAAGCTAGATACTGTAGAAAAACTATTTACCGTAGAAAAGAAGCTTTTAGAAGTCAACATGAACAAGACCTTCAAATTAGTTGCTCGAAGTGCATAAGATCCCAATCCATGTTAGTAACTTCGTTTTAAGGGCGGGATCTTTTTCGTTAATGCATTTCCACATTAAAGCATACCGCAACTAAAATTGTTGTGCAAAGTTTACTGATTACAGGATCATAAGCAGATCATATTTCATACAAATCCGGCATTTAATTTCAGATTATCTAACGGGAAAAAAAAGGAAGATACACATCACATGGCACTAAGGGACGATCACCTCATTTTCTCTGTAGAACTTGTAAATCTCTTCAACATACTCAGTTGCCGCAAGCGGATTCCCCGAGTCGGCACCGTCGATATCCATGATGGATTCATCCTTCACAGTGTCCTTGCGCTCTATCTCATCCTGCAGTACCAAATGTAACTGTAAGCTGGAGCCATCCCTTTCGATAAACAGTAGAATCATCACAGTGCATATACCATGTCAGTATCATCGGCCGACTCGCACGATTCCACGTCGGCATCAATGGTGCCATCGGGGATGGGCTTCTTCTGGGGATCATCTCCGAGTAATGCTGCATCAGTTGCGGTGGCCTGATGGCCAGGGTGTTCTTTGCTCCCCAAGAAGGCGGCGAATCTCCTGAATTACCAGAGTACCATCAGATCAAGGCTCCAAGAAACGTCAGAGCACAACAACAGTGTGCGTCCTAACCTCGTGACGGGCCGGCGGCTCACCAATGCCGGCTTCCGCTCATCCCTCCCACTCTTCCTGAAAAGAAAGGGATCAAATTCTCGATCCAAGAACCATCGCAAAGACACAAATTTTACGAGATTCTCGGCCGAGGAGATTACTCTAGCATGGGCTTCTTGACGATCGCGCACGGGTACGGGGGAGCCCCGACGAGGTTGTTGATGTCCCTGAGCGCCCTCCGGCTCCCCATATCTGCACCAATCCAAAGGACAAATCAAGAGATGAGAAGGGGAATCGCGACGACGCAGACCTCTAGATCCGCCCCCAAGAACCCGCGCCGCCCACCTCGGACGCTGGGCACGGGCTTCCCCACCACCGGCCTCCGGTTCTCGCCCGCCCTCTCCATCGCCGCCGACGCCGCCCACCTACACAGCACAAGACGATCGATCCGCCTCAGGAACCAAGAACCCCGGTTTCCATGGATGGGCAAGCGGCGAGACGCACCCCGGAAGCGGAAACGCGGTCAGAGACGATCCAGGCGAGAAGCGGGCTGGCGCGCGGGCGGCCTAGGGACGATGCGAGAGAGCCGAGACGCCCATGCAGACGGCGATCTGAGCAGCGGCAGCGTTAATAATGACGAGGACGCGAGTCGTACAGCAACGGCAACGTCTCTGACTGCGTTGGGATTCGAAGGCGGAGAGAGAATGGGAGGGAGAGAGACTGAGAGAGACGGGAAAGAGAGAGATTTTGGTGATTCGTTTTTGGTGATTCGTTTCGGGGGAGGAATGAGAGATCCGCGTCACGTACGAGAAAGGAGGGGGTTTGTCTGGGAGACGAGGAGGGGGGAATGGGATTTTTGAAAGGGGGGAGGCGAACGGCCAACGGCTAGTAGGCCGCGACGGGGAGCCGTTGGATCGTCGGACAAGCTCGAGAGGGCAGGCCGGCGCCGTGGTCCTAACGGTCACCCCGCGCGTGCACGTGCTTTCAAATCGCCGAGTCCGGGTGCGGCGCCGTCCGACCCTGGCCGGTTCAGGCTCGCTTCGCTCTCGTTCGGCCTAGGTCACGGCGCTCGCTATCCTACCGCGCTGACCTGTGGGCCCCCGGGTTTCGAGAAGCATGCCGCACAGCGACACGTGGATCCGGCTGTGTTGTTGGGCCCACGTGTCAGTCGGGACTAACGTCCAAAACTTCAATCGAGGAGGGGTTTGGTGAGGCTTGAGGCCACTAGAGTCGTCGCCTTTAGAACTACTCACTAGGAGCCGCGTGGTGGAGCCGTGGAGACTAGAGAGTGCTGCTCATCGTTAGTGGATTATCGTTGCAAGTGTGTACCTAAGGGCCAAGATAATACGACAATGACTTGTACCACTAGTAGTAAGCTTGCACGATTCGCGGATTTCGCCAGTAAATTAATGGGGCAGGCGGACACTGCTGCACTGTCGCTGTCGGATTTGACTGATTGCCATCCATGGACTGGTTGATTTGAAAACCTGACAATGTTTTGAGGTGAGGAGCCGCATGTATCTGACATGGCATCCGTGATGCAGGACCGTCACATGCTGACAGTTCGTCCTTATGTGAACAACTTTGACATGTGTTTCCAGACGTTCCTTAAAAAAATTAAAATAAATGGAATGAATTCTTAAATTAATTTCTTCAAATAGTTTTCCAAGTTTAAAACTATATGTGCTATTCACATGAGTATCTCCGTCATCCGTTGTCATCTTAAAAAATAATGATAAAAACTGAAAGCTATAGCCCAAAAGGACATAGCAGGTTAGAAAATAGCTATGTGAATTGCTAGCAAATCGATGTTAGTTTTTCGTTCAATTCTTTTTTCCCCAGTCGAAATGCATTTTCAGATCCTAATGCACAGATTTGGTAGATTGTTTGGCATTTGATTCTAAGGATACATCGATTGAACACAAGACAAAACTTTCTTTTTTTAGTTTCCAGCAACTTGGAGTTGTTAATTGGATTTTGAAGTAGAAACATAACTTGCTTGATGGGTCAAAACCCGAGCGTTAGTTCGGGGATGGACCGTGAAAGTCACGTGAATTTCACTGGTCCCATCAGGGTATATATAATAATTTATATCAGCTGTCTATATACATATATTATGTAAAATTGTGGATAATATAGAGAAGAGAGGAAGATGATGTCTATTATTTAACAGACGGCATAACTATATAAATAACTCATTATATAAGGCTATTATAGACAATATATTGTGTATATTATCTTTAGTCATATCTATAAATAATATAGAGATGTATTATAGACTACTATTATTTATACCATTATACATACGCTACGTGTGAACTCCATAATCCAGGTGATCTACAAAATCGGCAGTCAATCTCTTCCATTTTGAAGGGTGAAACACCAAAATGATTGATCACAGTCCTACAGATGCTTGGGATAAAGGCTTCGCTCGTTTCAACTTAAACTTTTGATTTCTAACTTATTTTTTATTATTTCTAAATTTTATCTTTTTTCTAGCTTTTTAGCTTTATTCGAGCTTTTTTGCCGGTTCTTTTGTTCCTATATTCGTTTGTATTATCCGTAATGAGCTAACCTATTTTTCTATATTTGTAATTTTTTTTAAATTTAGTTACGTCAAATAAACCACCATCAGTTACAGTATAATTTCAGCCCAACCGAGCAGCATCAAAGTATATTGTACACCATACAGTAACAACATTTGTACCTTACTCTAAAAAATACAGAATTTGTACCTACAAAAGCTCAAAACCACTCTCATTTGTTCTGTGTGCGATTCTTGGTACACGCAAGCGCATTCAGGCTAGAATGAAATACCTCCTCAAAAAGCGCCTTACAAATGCACACAATAAACCAACTCAAAACACGACTAAACAAAAGCTCAATTGTGGGCGTTTGGATTCTCGCATGAAACAGATACAAACCACCGGCTTACTGTAGCGAACAGACTATACTGGTCCCTCCCTGGTTTCTTTCTCCATGTGGTGATACCAAGTTACCAACTAATCTAGTACTGCACACTGAGCTTAACTAATGCCCAACGTCTTCCTATGAATCTATAGGATTGCTTTCACCTGTAGAAATGCTGCACACCGCACTGTTACTACCGCACCGGGTGAGATGGATATGTACATGGATGCTCTGTAAAAATCCCAAAGTGGCCTATTTTTCCATCGATATGTCGGCTGTTAACTAGAAGCTGGAGGATGGAGGTTGGCTCTCTCCAACTGGCTTCATGGCTTTTGGAGGGGGACCACATAGGCTCAACACAACCTGGAAGATCCATCAATTTTAGGGTGAAGCTCCTTACGGGAATGTGTGGAAACAATTAAGAGATGACAGATGATTAAGATGCTAACCGGTAGGAAGATAAGCCCATGCAGAAAGCCAATGAGGACAAGTGCCAAGTACATTTGGAAGTAATAGACCTGTAGTCATTTCGATAAAAAAAAAGTGTTTCAAGCTAAACTCAAAAGAATACAGGGCTAAGAAATGCGGGTTCAGATGTAATACCACAAAAACTTCAGATTTTGCAAAGCGTAGGACAATAACTCCTACAAGTTTGGTCAAGGTGATTCCACTGAAAAAATAAGAAGCGTGTCAAGCCACGATAATATAAAATTATAAATTTTGCAACCAGATGTGGAAATATGACAAAACAACTGCAATTGGACTCCAGTAGTAAGTTTATTTGCAACATTGGGAAAATGTCTTACGCAAAATGCACATTAAAATCGAAACCGTTAAGTGCTTATATGTAACACTAACTCAGGCACATCAACGCACAGAATTGAAGCAAACAAGCACAAGCTGTAAGCAGCTTATTCAAATGCTCTTCCAAGTTCCCTATTCAGTTCAATATTGTCTCAATAATGTAAGCAATAATGAGATGGTTAACCTGAATACAGAAGCACCCATCGTCGATAGAGCCTGACTTGCACGGCTCTCTCTATCTCCAATGCCTTTCTGTATATCAAAAAGGGAACATCAAGGGTTTAGGCATGATATGGAAAATAACAGCTAAGATAAACATAAAAGAGAACATATTTGTTGAAAAGTAGGCTGACATCAAAACATTTTCTATGGTTCTACTTTATTGGGTATGAATGGGTTGGGTGTCAGTAGAATTGGTTTAAATCAAATTTAACTACTTCCACAGTACATTGCTAGATAGCTAGATGCCTTGATGCAAATGGTACAAATTTCAAGTACTAGGAAGAACTAATTAAAAGATTTTCAAGGTTAGTGCAAGTGCACAACACAAACAGTTCTGTAGAAGTGGGCAAAGTGTCCTAAATAGTGCAATACTTCTCCCTGTTAAATCTTTCAAATGCATATTAGTACTTTCTTCAAGAATACAGAGCAACAAGCTACCGTTAACTCTTCCCAATAATCACAGAACTAAGTAAATTGAAAGATTTCGAACTGGTATTTCCAGATGTACAGTGCACCTACCATAAAGGCATGCGTGATATGAACACAGAATTCAACAGCAATTCCTATAGACATAACAAGGTTTACAACAGAAATTGCATTGAGCTGAATGCCAACGATAGCCATCAATCCCTGCCAATAATTTGGAAGCAAATGAAAAGGAAACGTTACACTTTGATAATGAAAATAACAACAAACAATTTAACATTAAAACTGAATTTCCATAACTATTGTAGAAAATAGAGAACTAGAATAAGCAGTATCAATGCTAAGGACTTCAAATTGTGCTGAACTCCCTAGCGTCAAACACTAGCTTTACATATACAAACACCCAGTAAAACATGCCAATAATGCTAGGCACGGTAATGTGGAATGCCTTCATTAGATTTGTGGACTTTTTTATAATTCAGCACAATTATTTGACAATGAGCGCCAATTTAAATGGTGCACAGATAACATGCCCACTGCTTTCACCAATAGTTGAACAAATCCTATATGTTTTAGTTAATGAGCTAGTTGACATACCAAATCACAACATGTGCCTACTATGACAAGCACTTTTTATTTAAACATCGGATACCTGTTTTATATTCAGCTAATTGCTATTAATTTGAAAATACATTTTAATTAGGAGTATCTGATCTTGGATAGAAGAGGGTCAAATATACCATCAAATCCAAGACTATCATGGCCAGCACAATTAAAATGATTGCCGAAGCCCATAAACTGAAACCGATGGAGAGAATGAATTATCACAATCAAGCCAGTTGAAGAGCAACAAAAAATAGTTAGAGCTAGGTTTTTAAAAGAGGTTACTGACCTGCCGGTGACTATGAAGCAAACAACAAATACTGTACCTGTGATTTTTTTGCATAACAATGAACTGTGTCAGATGAAAGTACAAAAATTATGAAGTAAATAGATTCTTCCGTTTTCATGATTATATTCAGCAATTAATTCCAAATTAAAGAAACCTATTAGGCTATTACGTAAACTGCATGACAGAAATTATGTTTCTTTTTATTATTAATGGATAGCTTAGTTTCTAAATAATATGTTCAGAGATTAGAGCATCAAAGAAAGCCTTTAGTTCAATTTCCATATGGATTAATAAATGGAGAGGAACCTGGGCTGTTAGCCTTCTTGTTCATTATTTTGGGGATAAAATATAGCATTCAAGTTCGGCATTGTGTATCAACTATTGAAACTCAGAAAGTTGATAATGAAACATTCAGGTAGGAGCCCGGTGCAAGTTTCTGTTAGTAACTGGTATAGTACAGACCAAGGATCAAAAAACCGTTACCGGGGAGAATCCCGGCCGCCGGGCGGTACCGGTAACCGGCCGGTTACCGCCCGGTAACCGGTAATCCCGGTATAAAACCGGATGAAATTTATCAAACATTTTTTTTGTTCGGGGCGGGAGGCGGCCGGTAACCGGCCGGTAACCGGACCGGTTACCGGTTTTACCGGTGAGAAAACCGGAAAAACCGGATTTGGTTGCTATTCTCTATCTGCTTGATGATTTTCAGCTGTTGTTAGTTGGTTATTTTCAGTTTTGTTAGGCTGAATAGGTTTTTCAGCTGTGCCTTAGTTCCTGTGGAACTTTGTATGTTACTATGTAAACTATTTTATATTATACACACACACATAATATATAATATATATTTCAGGAGGGCTCTCCCTACTGTTCTCAAAAAAATTGCAACTAAAGTCTAACTGCCTGTCTAATTTAGAATACTGAAATGAATATGAGTTAAATAGTCTAGCACTACAGAATCTTGACAGAGCAGCACTCTACCACAATCTTACATCAACACAAGAGCAGCCAAGACATCATTTAACATTACCAGATTGGAAAGGGTATAAGCACAACTATATTTTACATGCATTCTTTTGTTCGGCATTGTCCCATATGTCCATATATGGTAACCTTGGCAATTGGTATATTTGAAATTCACTCAAATATCTTACATGTGAAGTCATGAAGATGTAACCATTAGAAATTTATATAAGCATCTCAAGCCTTTTGTCTCCCACATGCAGATTATTTCTTAAAGTAGTTCATCTATCTAGTACGTAATCTTCATAACACATTTTCACCCAAATATCTTACATGGGAAGTAATGAAGATGTAATCATTACTTTGTTTCTTCACATGCAAATGATGCAATAGACAAAATCACAAAAGTCTCATGCCCATGGGCCCAACATGTTCCTAAACATATGCTTAGCCATCCAAAGTAGCTACAAATGCCCCCTGGAACCCATTCCACCATCTACAAATTCAAAAATTTCAAATTTCCATCTCGGCCGGTTTTTTAATCCCGGTCGCCGCCGGGAAGAACGGTTACCGGCGGTTACCGGCCGGTAACCGCCGGTATTCCGAACCTTGGTACAGACAGAACATTGCAAAAACCTGGCTGGCGCCTAGCCAGGTCCACTAAAGCTGGGAACTCATCGGATTCCAGCAAAAATTACTCAGCTCGAAATCTTTAAAAACAGCTCCTAACTCTTACTAACTTATGTATTGAAACCTGTTCACTGAAAGTCTGTTTGCTAATACCAGAAAAAAACATTTTACCAGCTGGCACTCATCAACATTCGGTTCTTTAGTGCAATCTGATGAACCAATTCTCGGGAAAATATCAAAATAATCAAGACTGTCCGGCAGGAAATGTCTATTGCATATTCATATTAGTAGAGAGATTATAAGTGTTCTCTGATACCAAGAAAAAATTTCTCATATAAAAAATGAGACCCCTGTGAGAACACATAGATTGTGAAGAGTGAATTTAATAACTAACCGAGGCAAACACATATATTTATGATAGCTGTCTTCCATACGCCCAGGTATTGCTCAAAAAATATATAGAACACTGAATATGGGAAAATTTGCATCTGCACAACCAACATATATCAAAGACTTTGTTAGAAAATATAATGTAGCCATAATGTGCAAGCAAAAGATCAGCATAAACACTATGAAAGATCGAGCAATTATCATTTCATAAACCTTGGCTGAAAAGACAAAGCTCACACAAATGTCTCTATAAATATAAATAGGTAATAACTGCTAGCATTTAAGTTAAAATCTAGGCATAATGTGCTCAGTAGAAGGCCCAAATAAGTTACTTGTAATGATCCTAGACCAATGGTAGAATCACAGTTAGACCTTATTCATGTGAACAATCCTGCTGCAGATGACATTACTAATCCATTAAATATTCATTCACAAAGGAAACTCACTTGTTCCTCTTGATGTATGTTACAATGGCTAAGAGTGAAAAATGTAGAATCTAATTTGTGTAAGTCACAGGAGAAAGTACCTCGAGACAATGAACAGTATTTAGTTACATTCTGTAGCTAGTAGGCAAAGTACCTGTAAATCTTTGGACATTTTAGAAGTGAAGTCCCGAGCAGCTCTCATTGAGTTAACATAATCACTCTGGAAAGACAAAATATTCAATATTACTTACATTTGACAATGTTGGAAAGGAAAATGGTGATAATTATGATGGGCTGCATGCTAATTCATTACCTGTTTATTAAGGGGAGTATGGTATGTTCGGAACGCCGACGCTTGTATAATGCCACTTTCGTAACCTAACCAAGAAACACGGTTGTTAAGAATGTTTAGTGAAAGTTTAATGTTACACTTCAATTGATTTAAATGCATGTACATTGAGTGGAAATTTAATACTATACTTCAATTGATAAAGATGCATTCACATTTTATAAATTACATGCAAGTTCAAAACCTCAGACAGCATGATAATAAGGTACATAATTGCAATATACTACACACCACTGAGGTCCAAACTTGTAGAATAAGCTCCTTTTCCACCCTTAGAACAATCACTTGATGGAAGTGCATCGAGAAACCATGGAAGTTTCTCTTTGAATTGAGTTGTGGATGGACGCCCATTATGCAAGTCTGAATGTAGGAAGCACTGAGACAAAAGCATACCAAGTAGATTAGAAATATTTCACTTCTACTGAACACATATATAGTAATGTGTGAATTGTGGCTGAAATATACTTTTTATCCATTACACATGAGAAATTTCGATATTTGACACTGAATACGTGCGCCTCTCAACTTTTAACCCCCAATTCGCACGCCTTTGGAAATTTAACCCTGTCACTGCGAATTCTTTTGATTCAAGGGATTCTCTTCATTTTCGCAGTGACAAGTGTCAAAATAGAAAAGGAGAGAAAATGAGGAGAATCGCTTGAATCAAAAGAATTCGCAGTGACAGGGTTAAATTTCCAAAGGCGTGCGAATTGGGAGTTAAAAGTTGAGAGGCGCACGTATTCAGTGTCAAATATTGAAATTTCTCATTACACATAGTAGGACACAGCAGTACGAATGCAACCATCTGAAATTGATCAATACACTAAAAGGAATGGAGATCAAAATTCAAAGATAGTATACCGTTGTACAATTATTGCATGCTCCACTTGCACTGCATGAACCTGAATCTTGATAAATTTGACAGCACGGAGGCTGCAAAGAAGAAGTTCAAGTGTTATCTAACAAATATGCCAACATGTGACCAGTTAATGTTTTCTCCGCTAGTACTCATAATCCTCTCTCTTTCTCCCAGAGAGGGAAATGTCCATTGCTTCAGACAAGAACTTGTTAGTTTTGCCAACCAATACAAATATTGAAATATTGTACGAATGAGTTACACTCCTAAAAGAATCCAGGGAAAAGTCCCGAACCTGATCATCTGGAGGGCAATAGCTTTCATTAACAAATTTTCGACAGCATCCAAATGCTTCAGGAGACATCCATATTAGGAAGTCATCAAGCCATGAAGCAGCAGGTTTAGCAATGTAACTTGTCTCAGGAGATAAAGATTGCCTTGCTATCTGCATGGTTGTGACAACCATGTTAAATGGAGCGCAGTGTTATCAACAAATGATGAACTGTTATACCCAATGCTTATCAAAATTGCATCAGGTAAGTTGCAGCAGGAGCTGAAAGCATTATTGTAATGAAGCTCACCTTTCAAATGTATTGTGCTACCAAATTGAGCTACCAAATCAATCATTTTGTACTGACTATTACTAAAAAAGAACTTTGTTAAAACACAGAAACAATTTTATACCTCATTCAAAAGAGAGTTTGAATTACACTGGTTGATCGAGCATATCTGATTTGTATGTTCCGATGCAGAGCTGGAAACAATGTAAACATATTAGAAATCAAACTAATGATTTTTTTCAGTTAAGCATGCAACTCGAAAGAGCTCAACCATATCGCCACTTTCAAAAGGCAACAAGTAACAGCTCATGCAGAAACATCAGAAAATTGGTATATTTTTGAACTTGCGTTGTATCTGGAACAATCTAAAGACAAAGAGTTGTACTGGATGATAGGTCAGAAAGCACACAGTGTGTCAAGGAATTATTTGGCACACTGTTTTGTTTTCCAAGATAATAATTTACAGGCAACATGATTCTTTTATTTAAGGCATACAGGAAAAAATACAGCAGTGCTATTTTACAACTAGTTTACCTGTAATTGAAGTCCCTCACTACAAAATATAGTGGCGGTCCGACTTTCATATACTTCGCGAGGTCATCAAAATAATCCTGCAAATATTACAGTGAAAATGATCCAAAAAGAAACAGGAAGGTACCTACAGAAGTAATTAAGACTTAACAACAGAAAAGGCAAGTGATGGCAAACCTGTAAATAGGAATTTCGTGGAAGAACAATTTGCTGCTCTAATCCAGGTTGCAGTCTAGTTGACAATGCCTAATTGAGACAGAGGAAGCACTACAAGTGAGTGATAACATATTTTTTCCAAGAACACAAAGGAGAAGTGTGTGTCTTTGTATTAAGAAGAGGTGAAAACGGCCAGGATTAGGAAACACAAGTAAGGCATTGAACATAAATGGCAGATGCCTTTCCATAATGTGGTTGTGGATTTATTAGACTGCTTACTCATGCACTACGAAACAGGAAATTCATAGTAACTACACCCGAATGACTATGATATCAGAACATCTTCTCTTACATAGTAAGTAGCAAGTACATTGGCAACAAACAAAAAACAAAACGACCCCTGTAATCATCCTAACATAAGAAGACTACGTGCAGGTGTCCCACACAACACAATCAGCCTTGGTGAATGACAGGCAAGGAGGTCCTGACTGCATCAGTAATACTCTGAACATAACCCATGGGCTTGTACAAGTTTTGGAACAGATGGGAGAATCTTCGAAGGAAACTTTATAGGAGTTCCTTCGTTACTTCTACAACTGAGATTTCCTAGTAGAGAATCAGACACTTGATACTTCTAAGCATAAGATGATTATGAGACCCTGCGTCCCTGCCCTTGATTTTGCTCTAATTTCTTAGATTTGTCTGTGTCCTGTTACGGCTTGGCAATGCAACCGTACGTACTGTAGTATGAACAGTACCGTTTGGTACTGTAGCATGATACGGTAACGGTTGTTTATTTAGGATATGATTTTAAGCATACCTTCATATTAGGAAAAGTTAAGACACATATATTTATATTAAGAATAGTTAAATGTATATATTTATATTTAGATAGTATAGATATGATATTATCTTTAGTTGATTGTGTTATGAATGTTGTGTGTATATTCATGAGGCCTAAATGGCAATATATATAGGGAATACAGAGGAATAAATAGAGGAATATGCTATATACAGATAAGAAAACCAAGGCATATAAGGAAACGAATAACAATCCTATTCTATCCTTAACACCCTCCTCAAACTCATGGTGGATCACACATACTGAATTTAGAGAGAAAATACAAATGTTGTGCTCTAGTTTATGGCTTCATGAAGAAGTCAGCAAGCTGTAACTCTGATAGCACAAACTGTGGAGCAAGTACTCCCTCCTACACCTGTGAGCGAGTGTATGAAGCATCCACACCAATGTGCTTAGTGAGCTCATGCTTCACTGGATCACGAGCAATACTGATAGCGCTTGTACTGTCAAACATAAGTGTCGTAGGTCCCCTCACAGGTACTCCAAAGTCTACAAGCAGCCACTCAACCAAGTAATATCTGTTGTCACTGCTACCATAGCTCTCAACTCAGCCTCTGCACTCAAATGGGAAACTGCAGTCTGCTTCTTTATCTCCAGGCAATCAAGGAGCAGCCAAGAAAAACATAGTAAGCAGAAAGAGAACGACGATCAGAAGGATCACTAGTCTAAGTCGCATTAGAGTATGCCTGAAGCTATAGTGAGGTGGAGTTAGGGAAAAACAAGCGACGAGAGATTTGTCCCACGCAAGTAGCGAAGAACACAAAGGAGGTGACTATAGTGAAGATGAGTAAGACGAGCCATGAACTGACTCAAGATATGAACAACATGAGCAATATTAGGGCGAGTGCTTACAAGATATACTAGACTCCCGACAAGACGGCGATAACAGGTAGGATCCTCAAGAAGATCATCATCAGTAGCATGAAGCTGAAGGGAAAGCTCCATAGGAGTCTCAGCAGTGCGAGTGTCAGACCAAACCGATCAAGAAGATCCTAGACATCTGCTAGGAGAGGCAGTAACCCTCAGGTGTGAAAGAAACCTCAATCCCAAGAAAGTACGTAAGCAAACCAAGATCAGTCATCAGAAACTGCTTACTGAGATGCTTCTTCACATATATGACGAATGAGGAATCGTCACCCGTAATGAGCATATCATCCATATATAGTAGTGTCCTACCTCGAGGTGAGACCAAGGTTCAAAAAACCGGAACCGAAAGAAATCTCGGTCGGCGGCCGGTAACGGTTACCGGCCGGTTACTGGAAAAACCGGTAAAAAACGGTCACAATTTGAAAATCAAAATTTGAATTTTGAGATGCTTTGAAACCGGTAACCGAAAAAACCGGCCGATAACCGGAAAAACCGGCTGGTAACTGGAAAACCCGAAAAAAACCGGCCAAAATTCGAAAATCAAAAATTGATATCGGCCGGTTTTTCGGTTACCGGTCTCCACCGGTAACCGGCGGTTACCGGCCGATAACCGCCGAGATTTTGAACCCTGGGTGAAACATAGACAAAAAGAGGGGATCGTGGGCACTGACAGTGAAACCGATAGCGGTAATCACTGTGGTGAAATGCGCAAACCAGGCACGAGGGGCCTGTTTGAGGCCATAAAGAGTATGACGAAGACGATAGACATGACCATCTGGAACAGAATACCTAGATGGTGGCTACATGTAAACCTCCTCATACAAAACATCATTAAGAAATGCATTCTTAACATCCAGCTGAGAGATAGACCACCAGCAAATAGAAATAACCGCAACAAGAGTGCGAACAATGGTCATATTGGCAACAAGGCAAACGTCTCATCATAATCACGACCATACTTTTGCTGGAAGCCACGAGCCACAAGACGAGCCTTGTAGCGCTCAATAGTACCATTGGATCTGGTCTTAATCTTGTACACCCACTTGCACGTGATAGAACGAGCATGCACAGGCGTCGGTACAATATTCCAAGTCTCTGCACGTCTAAGAGCATCAAGCTCCTCTGCCATAGGAGCAAGAGGTGGTACTACAGAAGGCAACACAGGCGGTGAAGGTACAGAAGGAACCATTAGAGACAGGTTAGAGGAAGGCTGTGAAAGGGGAAAAATGGGTAGAGTCAGGGAGAGAACTAGGAGATCGTCTCGATGGTGGAAGCAGGATGAGGGGCTGAATCTCGATAGAAGAAAGGCCAAGATTCATCAAAAATGTCTCGTGAGATTCTAATCCGTCGAGCAGAAGAATCATAGCAGTAATAACCCTTATGCTCAGAACTGTACCAAGAAAAACACACTCAACTGACTGGGCTGACAGTTTGATGCGCTCACGAGGCTACAACAGGACAAAACAGGTGCAGCCAAAACCACAAAGGTAATTGTACTGGGGGCTCTAGAGTAGAGACGCTATATAAGACTGACATCCTTAAGAGCAGTGAAAGGTTGCATATTGATATGCATCCATAGAAATAGCCTCTGCCCAAAACTGTGGTGGAACATGAGAAGAAAGAAGAGCGCGAGGAATCTCAAGCAGATGACGATGCTTGCATTTAGCAACCCCATTCTGAGCACGGGCACCAAGACAAGCAGACTGGTAAAGAGTGCCCTGCTAAAAAAGAAATCGTCCGAAAGCACTAGAACAGTACTCTCCAGCAGAATCATAGCGAAAAGTACAGATAGAGGACTCAAACTGAGTACGAACCATCGTGGTAAAGCTGCGATAGATCGCAAGAAACTGACCACGATTAAACATAGGGAAAAGCCAAGTGAAACGAGAATAATCATCAATGAAAATTACATAGAATTTATGCCCGCCTTTTGAGATAATATGCGGGTCCCCATACATCTGAATGAACTAAATCAAAAGGACAAGAAGACATGGACTCACTAGAATGATAAGGAAGTTGTGGCTGCTTGCCTAGCTTACAACCCTGACAAAATATTAACGTGACAATAGTAACACGTCCAAGAACACCCTGACGTGACAACCCTATTCTATCCTTAACAAATTGGCTGCATTAGATATTGTTAGTTTCAATATTGTTAGTGGCTAACCTCATCTATATAAAGTGAGGAGCCGCACCATTCATACTTAAGCAATAACGTAGTCAAGTTCTAAACCGGTTGGTCTCCAAATCAGAGCCTCCGCCACAAGGGATGAAGTGTTATGGCGTGGTACTGTAGCGGCGCGTAAACAGTACCACAGGTACTTGTAGCGACGCGTGAATATTACTGTGAAGTACTATACCAGCTGTTTAAAGATATAATAATATGCATATCTTTATATTGATAATAGTTATATGTAGATATTCATATTAGAAATAATTAATTGCATATCTTCGTATTTAGAAATAGATTGATGCATATCTTTATATTTAGATAATATGGATATGATATTATCTATAGTTAATTGATTGCATTAGATTGTGTTACTTGCAATATTGTTAGAGGCTAACCTCATCTATATAAAGTGATAAGCCGCCATTCATACTTAAGCGATAAAGCAGTCAAGTTCTAAACCGGTTAGTCTCCATATCAGAGCCTCCGCAAGGAAGTCGATCTTAAGCCTTCCTGGCCTATCCCCTATCATAACATCTTGGTATCAGAGCCATTCACCATGACTTTCGGTGCCACACTATCTATCCTAGAATCATTGAAGGCTAGCAACAAGGAGCTGAAGGCCTTACTCGAGAAGGCTATGGAGATGGTGGACAAGCTAAAAGCGCAAGGAGACGTCGCATGCCATTGCAATGGCTGCGCTGCCACCACCTTCCCTAACGCTAGTATTGTCACTGGCCACATTTCAGCAATGACGACTCCATTGGCAATAGAATCGAGGAAAAAGTTTGTTGCCGTCCAACGACCATCTTCATGCGGCCGGCCAACGCCGTGCTTCCACAAGTGTGGAGCACAACAGTTGCCATATGGGGGATTGCGACGTCGTCGCATATCTTCCACCTTCATCACACCACGTGGCAAGAAGGGCATTGCTGCTGTCCCGTGCCGGTCGCCTAGACTGTCGGCCTCATCCACATCGCCAGCATCACCACCTCCCAGCCAACGCCACTAACTCTACATCTGACGCATCATCGATGGTCTAATTTTTCTTCGATATAGGGCTACGAAGGTCTTAGTCTATGGCCGCCACTTGATAGCTGACGAGCTGTTTTGCCGCGAGGGATGAACTGTTACGGATTGGTAATGCAACCGTGCATACTGTAGTGTGAACAGTACCATTTGGTACTGTAGCATGGACAGTACCGTTCGGTACTGTAGCACGGTACAGTAACGGTTGTTTGTTTAGGATATGATCTTAACCATATCTTCATATTAGGAAAAGTTAAAGACGCATATCTTTATATTAGAAATAGTTAGAGGCATATCTTTATTTAGATAGTACAGATATGATATTATCTTTAGTTGATTGGTTGCATTAGATTGTGTTAGTTTCTATATTGTTAGAGGCTAACCTCATCTATATAAAGAGAGGAGATACACCATTCATACTCAAGCAATAAAGCAGTAAGTTCTAAACCGATTGGTCTCCATATCAGAGTCTCCGTAAAGAGGGCAATCTTAAGCCCTCCTGGCCTATCCCCTATCATAACGCTCCACTATATTCTTAGATCTATCTGTCTCTCTACTGTGCACTCCTTGGAATCTAAGTGCCTTTCTGAATATCTTCACCATTATAATTTTGTACTTTTTTCATATAAAAATATCCATTATAATGCTCTAAGCCTCTAATCATGCAAAAAATACTAGTGAGCTCTTAGCATGTTCCAAAAAAGTCACCCTGCTGTAAGTGCTAGTACATTGTTATTTTTGGTCTAAATAAAGTCCCAGTTTCCACAATGCTAATATCTATTCCATCCTCTGTTTCATAGACTTTTGCTTCTCTCCCTTAACAAAGTATTATGCAGTGGTAGTTACCTACAACGCCCCCATCAAAAGATCATCTCACGTGACTGAAATACACTAGCATCTTTCAAAGTAACAAGTTAAAGAAAAACTGTGTACTATAGTGGTAAAGTACTTAGGTGCAGTGGTTGAAATCACGAGTAGTCCCATCTCCTACCTTGACTAAAAAGATGCATAGTTCCTCCTATGTGTTCTCTTTTTTTAAAAAAAAAACTAACAAGTTGCAAGCGAGGGTGTCTCCCAAAAGGAAAAAAAAATGTAAGTGAAGGTACATGTTATCTCATTTAGTCATTTGGTCCAAATTTGCATCAGTCAACTACTGGACTTGCATCATGCAACTAGACAAAAACAGCCACTACCCTACTGTAACAAATGAATAGCTGATTCCATATTGATGGTTACAAAGGTTTTTAAGAACTACAGACTGAGCTCTAACTTGTTTTGATCTCGCTTCCATCAGAGAACTTTGTTAAAAACAAATTAAGTAGGCTTGGCTTCTATATAGCAGACTCATATGTTCACCAGATACAAATCTCTTGGTAGAGGCTAATAGGAGAAATAGCAATAACCATGACTGCATGCAAAACGGAAGAAAACTTACAATGCTTGCAAATGCAAATCCGACAAATACGGTAATCACAATAAACTTCACTGCCCGATAACCGAGAATTGGTCCATGGACATCCTACATGAAAACAAAGCAACTTCATTGTTTATCAAAGAAAATAGACGAAAACCTTGAGAACCTAGAACCTGGTTAAAAAGTTAACTTCATTGAAGATAAAAAAACAACGTCATTTGCTCTAGCAAAAAAGTTCAAATATTTACCTTCATATATCGTGCAAGCAAGTGAAGCCCCTGGTGGCCACCACCTTAATTTTGGAAGATATTAAAAAAGGAGACTGTTAGAGATGAGCCAAAATGACCAAGAATTTACTGCTATAGCTTCTAGCCTTCCTTTTTGCAAAGCAAATGCAAAATTCTATTTGGCTACTTACTATCACCAGCAACCGTACTCGATGCAACACAAGGGACACAATCAATCCTGCCATCATAAGCCCTCCTAGAATCAAATACAATAAGGGCTACAAAGGCTGTCACTTGGAGAAGGAAATCCAGAAGAACCGCCAATGCTGCACAAGATAGTGGGTTGGAAACTCCAAAAGGAAGTGCCAATTAGGGATACAAGCAAGGAAATGTACAGAGACCAACCAGCAAACATGGAAAACACTCTGGTCGCAGGCATTGGATTGATTGCACTGACAGCAAAAGCTAAAACTTCAGCCAAACTGGCTAATGTAATGGATGGTCCAACTTCCACCAATGCATTACTTATCCGCTCTTCCAATACCAACCCATCTGGTTGGCGTTTGACAGCATGCACGAGGATACACATGTTGTCCACACCAACCTAACCACAATCACAACCGTCAGTTTCATCTAGTAGCAGTGATCAGCACACCTATCTTTTAAACAAAGGAGAGATCAAATGAAATAGCAGTATTAATCAACCGCCAACTCTCTTCCAGAAGGAAAAAATGCCTAATATGGTGAATGCAGCAAGAAAAAACTGCCTAAAAAAGAGAAACAAAGAACTCCATTCCAGGCAATTAAAATATAGACATCAACTGAGTTCACATATGTGGAAATAAAACATGTGTTAAAATCAGTTTCATGCTATTAAACATCAAGTATTCAACAAGAATTAAACATGATGATGGTAGCATGAAAAAACTTTTTTCAGCAGAGAGTTCAATAATCAACATGAAGAAGCTATGTTGCAACTAAAATGTGTAGTGTGTAAATGCATAATAGTTTTTTGTTAATGCAGCGAATCAAAGAAATATTAGAAAAGAATATCATTGGATTGAAGAACAGAAAATCAGTCACTATTGTGCTAGAAACAGAAGACTTACTGCCAACACAAGAAAAGGAATCACTTCCATTATGATTAGAGTCGACTTCACTTCAATAGCACTAAAGAATCCCATAGATCCTAAAACTGAAAGCATCACCAGGACAACCCCAGACAAGCCAAGCAGTACCTGGAATCTATCTTGTCAAATGCTGGTGAAGTCCAAATGCACCATAATGCAAGACAGATTTTGCATAGTTAAGTAAATCACATACTTCTGGTATCTGATGAATAAATTAGCTCTTCAAAAAGAAACTTGACACAAAACTATTATATAAGAAATCTAAAGACAAGTTTCTTATCAGAATTTTTCAGCTGGTTTTTCTGTGGGAAACAGTAGGGGAGAGCCCTACTAATGTATTAAAAAAATTTATATGCAACTTTACAGAATATTCCAGCTGGTTGTTGGTAGTTTGTCTTTCCTTTTTCTTAATTTTTCTTTTAGAAAAAAGTTATCTGGACTTCATAAGTTGTATTAAATTGTGTGATACTACTGGTAAATTTACCAAAATAATTAATTTGATATACTGAATGTAGGGCACAAAATTGTATCTACAGTTTCACATTTGACATCTCCCACTTCTAAAAGTATGTGACCTGAGAGGCTGAGACCATAGACCACACAAGTGTGTCCAGACCAAGGATCGAAAAACCGGAACCGGGGTAAATCCCGGGCGGTACCGGTAACTGGCCGGTTACCGGAAATCCCGGATAAAAACCGGATGAATTTTGTCAAATGAAAATTTTGGGCGGGCGGGAGGGGACCGGTAACCGGTCGGTTACCGGAAATACCGGTGGAAATGCTTGCTGCTTGATAACGTTGAATGCTTTGCGAATAGATTACTTAACGAATGAAGTTACATCTTACAAGTATATATAGCACTAGCTACACACATATGAGTGTGAATACAAAGAGAGAAATGAAGAGACTAGAAGCTGAACCAAGGAGGCATGTTGTGCATGCATTCATGCATGCGTGGGAAGATGGAGAGGCAGCCATGTGAACAGGCATGCATTCATGCATGCGTGGAAAGATGGAGAGGCATGCATTCATGCATGCGTGGGAACAGATGTTTGCTATTAATGCATGCGTGGGAAGATGGAGAGGCAGCCATGTGAACAGACGTTTGCTATTAATGCATGCGTGGGAAGATGGAGAGGCATGCATTCATGCATGCGTGGGAAGATGGAGAGGCATTCATGCATGCTTTTATATCTCCTGCAGCCTCACTTTTGTCTCCCCACATGCAGAAAACATCAAGAGTTCACAAGCAAAAGCAAAAGCCCCATGGACCCTACATGCTTCCAATGCAGGCTACAGTGCATCTACAAATTCAAATTTTCGCATTTCATATTTCGGGCGGTATTTTTATTCCCGGTCCCCGGCGGTAATTCCGATTACCGGCGGTTACCGGCCGGTAACCGCCGGTAAACCGAACCCTGGTCCAGACAGCTGCAATACTATCAAGCAGGTAAATAGACCAAAACCATTGTATCTAGCTACTAAATGTAAGGTCAACAAAACATGAATAAATGAAAATAGATATTTTAGAATTTAGATTATCTTAAATAATGCAAGCATGAGGAACGGGTTACTCCATGTATGGCAAAAGAGATGATTGCCAAAGTTTTTTAAAAAATGTACATGCCACTGACTGTCTCACAAATATGTGTCTGGAACCACAATATTAATGCCCTGTTCAATTCGGCTTTTTTTTATGTCTTTTGGATAAAATGGTATCGTAGCAACTATTAACTTTTTCTGAGGCATTCAATTAAAGGAAAATGAAGAAAGATGAGGAAAAATGAAAAACACGTTATATCTCCACAGACAATGCAAAAGAAAAAAGGAGAAAAAGGAAGAAAAAAGCCGCGTTAAGAAGCCTAACACGTTCCAAACGGCTTTTGACTTTTGGAAGCTAGAAGCCAAAAGCTGTTTGGAACGGACCCATTGTCAGTCTCGCATTAGCGGCATTACAATATCAGGAGTGGCATATACAATGCTTTCACATCATAGGTTATCATATTCATACCTTTGATGAAACAAATACTGACAGCAAACGAGAAGGACGGTCTCCAAGTGTGAATGATATGTAGGCAAACATCACAATATAGCTTATCTGATTGCAATCAAAAGGAACAAATAAACATCACAATATGTAGGCAAACTGGGATGTCTTCCACAGTGAAAAGGAAATTTGGTTATATGATATATTTACCACTATTGTAATTGCATCAGCTGTACTCTCTCGGTTTAATTCATCTTGGATAGAGCTCTCAGATGAAAAGGACAATGTAAGGTTCTGTGCTAATACCATTGGCAGTATTTCTTCCTGCAAAAGTTTTCCAAGTCAGCAGATGTAAGTTTTAGCTTAAGTAAAATATATAAATTGCTAGGATATGTACCTTCTTGTAAAGTGAAAATCAAAAGCCACAAACCACTGTAGGGAAGAAACTCTAGCAAGAAAATATAAATACTAAAGGCCATGAAAGAGTCGGTTCCATCACCAATTTGAATAACTTTGTGTGCATACAAATAACATGAGCAGTCAAGAAACTACCATTTATTACATTCAAGCATTTGGAGGCTTCAACATGCCAGGTGAGTTGGCTCGTTTTGGATCGCAAGGGCCTTCTCATCCTCAAAAGCTAGTTTGTAAGGTGAAGAACTCTCCGTACTTTTAAATTAGGTCCAACAATCTCCCCCTTCACATATTGGTGTCTCTCAACCGTTTACCGCCTCTTTCACCATATACCGACAGTTCCTTAGGGTCACGGTCCATTGAACGTTTATACATTAGTGCCCATTGGGCCAGAGAAGTTAGAACCGAGCTCTGATAACACTTGTTGGATCGTAAGGGTCTTCTTATCCCGAAAAGCTAGTTTGTGACGTGAGAAACTTCCCCACTTTTAAACTAAGTCTCTTACCCTTCCACAACCAATTTGAGACTATTCCAAGAACTCGCTATATTAAGTAAGGAGAAAAAAACAATTGAAACAATCATGTTCCTACTTAATGTCCCGAGAATATAAAATCAGAATGCTCTTAATTTGCATTATCTGAGTTGTTTCCCATTGCTGTATTTTTTGAGGATGTAGAGCCATCAGCCATGTGTACTCAAATGTTCTCTACTGTGTGCTTCACAGGAATATGAAGCTTTGCATAGTTTACTTTACTAATCCCCAAAAAAGGTTTATTGTTTTTGTTGAAGTATAAATGAATTGCCTATCTTTCCTCATCAGCTTAAGCTTTTGGGTGAACTGGTTGGTGCATGAAACTTAATATGGTATCAGAGCCAAGAGGTCTCGAGTTCACGACCTGGCTGACGCAATTAAAAAAATTAATTGCAGTCCACTTATATTCCACGTATTAGGCCTAAGAGAGCCTACACGTGAGGAGGAGTGTTGAAGTATAAATGAATTGCCTATCTTTCCTCATCAGCTTAAGCTTTTGGGTGAATTGGTTGGTGCATGAAATTTAATAGTTTTAATTCTTTAAGCAGGGGCAGTGGGGAGGTACTAAAATATGTCATGGAAACTGCTTAAAAATAAATGTTGGAGAATTGACTAGTGTAGAACAGTCATCAATTAAGGGTAGAGGTAGACTTCTACTGTAGGGACAGCTGCTTGTTGAGCACATAAGCTTATAAACTGAATGAGAATTTCCAACCTTAACAAGATTAATATATGCCCTTTCCCAAGCCACAGCCTTTCCATTCTCTTGTCCTGTTGTCTCAACCTTGTTGTTCACAGGATATGTAATTACAAATGCAGAAGCCTGCTAAGCAACAGTAAGTTCATAAGGAAAAGTGGGAAATCAGAATAGGGAATCCACAAAATCCTTTTTTACCAAAAAGTTGTAGTAGCATATTTACCTCAGTAAAATTGCTTCCTGGAAAACCACCCAATATTGTACTAGGATCAATAGGTGATTGAAAAGCGCTCAAACATGTCTCTTCAGAAGTGTAATGCTGCAATACAGCAGATTGTTAAGTATTTAGGTAACACCATTTACAACAGGCTAACAAACCTAACAAGCATCCCGATAATCAATGTTCCGATTTCAGTGAAATTGTAATTAAAACTACCAAAAAAAACATGGACTCATAAGAAATTTCAACTGTACAAATTTACCTGAAAACAAAAATTGGCATGTTCTATACCCAAATCATCATATTTTTTAGGATCCAGCTGGAAATACTGCAACATTGAAACCATCACTTTAATATTATTGTGTGGTAGTAAGCATACTGAACAAAAGATAGGGGTAGAAAAGATTTTGTACATTCTAGAAAAAAACAAGTTGGTTTCAATATGCAGACTAAGCACCACTAAATCATCACCTGCAAAACACTTTGAGTAGCACAGTCTGTACCGAGTGGCTTTAGGCAGATGTCAGCAAGGGATACTGTTGATCCAGAATAATTTGCATGTAGATCATCAATCTTTGCAATTAAAAAGAGACATTAGAACCACAAGGCAGGTGCAGTGCGAAATTCACTTTACTGTGTGGATTTAATACCTTTTTCTGAATCTGAAATAGCAATTTCATATTGTTGTCATTTACTATTGAAGGAGCTTCAGACCGACCAGATGCAGACGTGGCTACTACAAGCTGCAGTTAGAACAGTAATTGACAACATATTTACTAGTTAGAATCTTCATCTTCAAATGTCAAACAGCACCAAAAAAAACCACAGATAAGAGGTCAAGATCAACCCAGGGAAAATAGTTGGTTGATATGCAGGAATTATGTTAATATACAATTTTTAACAAATGTTCACCTAGTTGAACAAAAGCAAAGTCACAAGAAATGAAAAACCTGCTCGATCCTATAAAATGGTGCAAGATGACTGTCAAAATATTGCTTCTCGTCAGCAGCTCGACTTCCAGAACTGACCCAAAGCTGCCAAAAGAAAAGGAATTAAATCAGAAATCGCTGTAATGTAAATGTATACACAACTTCCTGGAGAATATACACTGAAAATTTTGAGTTCAAAATGCTGCCAATTCATATTGTGGACCATGAATGTATTTGTTCTGATTTCTCTTTAAAAAGATCATTTAATGGGGAGCAATCACTACCAAGTTTCACCAACATCACAGTTACTGCCTTAGAAAAATTTTCTAATCACTCGACGCAAAATACGACTTTCACCCCACTTCTTTGGGGGCAGGATTAATTTTTCTAATGTACTTTTGGCAAGGTAAAAAAGAAAGTCATCTGAAAATGGCTTTAAGAATGAAGAATATAGAACACCAATGAAGGAGGATGGAGTTGGTGGGAATTGGATGTATTGCATTGAGCCTCTCGGGCGGTATATATAGAGGTACAAGATTTGGGGGGCAAGATGGTATAAGGGATTGTAATCCCAATGGACTCTATCCTACCATATATTGTACTCTAACATCCCCCCGCGGTCACAACGGGAGCATCGCAGACGGTAAGACTGGAGAAGAAGCCGAAGAGCTAACATCCCCCCGCAGTCCTAACCGTTGAGGCGGCGCGTATGCTGTGACTGGAGCAGGAACCGACGAGTAGCTCAAGAAAGGCGGTAGCCCTTTGTGCCGATGTCAAGGTAGCCGAGCGCGAGGGCAGAGTAGTCGTGGTCGAGGATGCCGTGCTGGAGATGGCCGTGGTCGGGTTACCGATGTCGAGGCGGTCGCTCATGAAGCCGCGGGCGTAAAAAGAGGCGCCATGGTGATGACGGAGACGCGTCGAGGCAGTCGTCGTGGAAGGGGGGCGATGCCGAGGTCGACGCAGTCAGGGCCGTCGAGGATGTAGGCGAAAAACAGCGATGCAATCGAGGCAGACGGGATGGGAACGGGAGGGTCGATGCCGAAGTCGATGCAGTCAAGCCGCTAGAGCCAAGGCGTGTGCCAGGTTTGCCAGACTCGGCAACGTGTCGGAGACGAAAGCACGCACCGGTGTTGCCAGTACCGGACGTACAAGGGAGAGGGTCCCAACCAGGCGTGGTTGTGCTGGACGAAAAAGGAGCAATGCGGGAGCGGACGCTCCTACCCGAAGGCGAGCAGTCCGGGCGGACGCTCTTGCGTGAAGGTGAGCAGTCCTGACACAAGGTACGGAGGCGGCGGTAGCGCTCGATGTCGGCGATGAAGGCCCGATCAGTACGACGAAGACCATGTGCAGACAGATGGCGCACAAGAGGTTGCGCAGCACAGTCGTCGATGCACAGGGGACGGCGATGTAGATGCAACGGCAAGGGGACACACGTGCGGCGGTGTTGCGGCCCGAGGAGGCGACACAGCAGCAGCCCTGTTTGCTCGGAGAAGATGCGTGTAGTACTCGACGACGGACGTCACGGGAGCCGGGTGGATCGCGCACAATCGGCTGATCAGACCGAGTACGCGCGAGGCGGGACGACGATGGAAGAAGTCGGTGGAGGCGTCCCGATCTGTGGTGGCGATGGCGAACTGGCGATGAAGACGTGCGGACGGGATGACCGAGACGCGACGCGCGAAGGCGTCCCCTCGACATCGCGTGCCCGGCCTGGCCGCACAGTCGAAGAGGTAGAGGCCGGTGTAGTCGACGCCGATGTCGGAGTAGATACATGAGAGGTCGACGGGCGGTGGGCGACTCAACCCCGATCAGTGATCGGGAGAAAAAAAAGATACAATAGCAGCAGTGGGATCCTCCATGTGTAATTCACCGGGTACGCCTAGCCTAATCTTTTTTTTTTGTTTTTCCTTCTTTAAAAGAACCTGCTACTCCCGATTGGATCAGCCGAGTGGAACGGGGCAACAGTGGGGGCGGCCGGCTGGCACTGGCAGCGGAGGCGGACGGTGGGCGCTGGCAGCGGAGGCGGCCGGCCGGCAAGCAGCAGGCGGCGGGCGACGGCGCCAGGCGGCGGAGCGCAGATCCGGCAGGCGGCGGCCAGCAGGCGCAGATCCAGCTGGCGGTGAACAGCAGGCGGAGGCCGAGGCGGCGGAGGGGCCGGCGGGCGACGATGCCAAACGGCGAAAGAGGATCCGGCGGAGAGGGCGGGCCGGCGGCGCCAGCCAGATCTGGACGGATCCGGTGGCGGTCGGCGTCCAAGCGGAGGAGCTGAAGGCGGCGGTCGGCGAGCAGGAACCCGGCGGAGGAGCGGCGCAGGAGGCCGCCGAGCCGAGGAGCGGAACTGACACAGATCGAGGGCGCCGGGGACCGCTTCGTCGGCGCCGTCGATGGAGAGATGGATCTCGGCGGCCGCCCCGAGCGGGATCAGCGGGATCCCGACGCGAGCCGCGTGCGCCATCTGTCTTGAGGGAGGTGGGCACCCCGGCGACACCCCGGAGCGCACCGCCGCGGAGGTCGCCCAGGCAGTCCAGTGCGTGCGCGGCCGTGGAGCCCGTGCCGAGCCCCAGCGTCATCCCGGTCTCCACCATCTACACCGCGCGGTGAGTCGCGACGTGTTTCAGGTCCTCAGCAGCGCGGCGGCTTCAGGGAGATGGGCACGTCGAGGGTTGGCGGCGGCGAGGCGGCAATGCCCATGGCGAGGTGGGGTTTCTTGGAACGGGACGGCAGCCCGACCGCGATGAGGACAACCACAAGGAGGTAGCCCGATCTGCTGCTTGACGACGATGACGACGATGGCGGCCGGGTCAATAGGATCCGCCGCCTAAACGGTGGCGCTGCCCCCGGCGGAGATAGATCTCCCCGGGGGGCGCGGTGCGGAAGCGAGCGGCGGCTAGGGTTAGGATCTAAACCTAGGCGTCTGATACCATGAAGGAGGATGGAGTTGGTGGGAATTGGATGTATTGCATTGAGCCTCTCGGGCGGTATATATAGAGGTACAAGATTTGGGGGGCAAGATGGTATAAGAGATTGTAATCCCAATGGACTCTATCCTACCATATATTGTACTCTAACAACCAACATAGTCCGAATAGATTCAAAAACTTGTAGCCAACAACAAGATTCCGAAATATAAAAATGAAATTCTAAAATGTGCACCAAAATTATTTGTTATTTCAAATTTTTTTCCATTTTCTACGCTTTTGTCAATAGATATTTGTGAGTTGTGACAGATACATACAGTACTTCCATTGAACTGATTGAAGCAATCAATATAAAATGTACATGGAAATTTTTCCTGATTTCCATTTTTATCAATTTTGTATGCTTCAAATTTAATAAATATTTATGAGTTGTAAGCGGACATCTATTAGTTACATCAAACTGATTTAAGTAGTTATTCTTAAATACAGATACACAAAATATTAATTATGGATGTTGATCTTACAGGATTTTAAATTTCTTTCATTATGCACAGTTGTCAGCGTTTCAGCAACAGTAAAAGAATGGTTGCTATGATAAGATGATAATGCTGAGATCGACAGGGCAAAATAATGATGATAAATTAGGTACCTTTTCTGGTCGAGTTTCAACCTTGAAACGAATAAGACCAATGCATAATAGGATAGGGACAAGCAAGGATGCAAGTAACACAAGAAGAGGATGTCTAGTAACAAAAACTCCATGCCTCCTGCAATACTTTGAACATATTAACACAATGCCTAAACACTACCAATATATAATTAATGCAGCTGGAGTCAGAATCCAACCTAAAGAAAGTTGACATGTAAGTTTGGACAATAGAAGGATGGGCTGGTTGGACAGGAGAAGCAGCAGCTTCAGACACCTGGTATAAAGAGAAATTCACCAGAAAATCACATCAAATTTGGGACAAAGAACTAAAGCATTGTCTAGAAAAAAGAAACTATGTGGCAGAAAAGATAATGCTAGAAGGTACGACAAATACTGTGGCATTGTCTAGAAAAATGAAACTATGTGGCAGAAAAGAAACCAATATCTGTTGAATATTTGAAGACCAGAGAAAAATGCTAGAAGGTACGACAGATACTCTAATTAAGCAAGCAAGCTCTGGCCCTGAAAGATAATGTGGCAGAAAAGAACCTGAACAGAGTTATCAGGAACCTTGCCGTTGTTGTTTGAATGCAACTTATCTTCAGCATTCTTCAATGGTTTTGCTCGTGAGGGGAAGCCAGTTCTTGCTCGTGTTCTGTATAACAAGCCCCACAATAAAAAAGTGCACAATAACGCAAGGTACACAACCACTAGTGAAAAGTCCAAGCATTTGGCCTGTAGATATCAAAATGAATAAGAGTTAAGGGATACACAATAAAGAAAGCACCCAAAAAGGAAATACAATTTTTTTCACACAGCAATATTCGAACACGTGGCAAATACATGTCGGAGCTGTATCCGTGTCTAATACAGACTCGGTGCTTGCCTGCCGTGTCCATGCATCATAGTATAAATTATAAAACACATGGAAACCAGCTAATTTATTTAGCGCCTAAGATGATAAAGCATATTTTATCAAGATTTAGTATAATCACTTATTCATCAGAGTTAAATATTATTGTACTTCCCATAGGCACATGGTACAGGTGTATGCACAGACACATGGAAAATCCACACCCATTCATCTACATCTAATCCATAGCATCACTATGGCAGCATGTGTCCTGCGCCATATACTTTGTAGTAGCATCACATATGTATTTGACCAATTTGATTTGATCTACCCTGTTCATATTGGCTTCTAAAAGTCACTTTTCTACAGTAAATAGTTTTTTTACAGTGTCTAACTTTCAAATGGAGTGTCTTTTTAAGACGGAGTCTACTAGTTGATTGTAGTAGACACTGTAGTGACTCCATTTATATCAACCAAAAACGCATGCGAGTGTCTCTCTCTCCATACGGTTTCTCTAAAGCAGTTACTATTCATAAGCCAAATCCAAAATTCATCAGCAAAAGCCAATATGAACCGGCCCAAGACCACCCACCAAGTGTTGGACCAATAACAGGGGAAGTTCTGCCCCTCATCTATCGTTAACGCAAATATTCGCTTATTTACAAGCGCAAGTAGCACTGCAACATTTTTAAATTGCTAAAAAGAAATAAAAAAGCGTGGTATATTCGACTTAAATCACTTCTGCATTTTTTCATAAATGTAGATAATAAGATAGTTGCTACCTTTAGAGAACCCATTTTAACAGAACAGGAGGTTTCTGTGTTCAACTGAGGCAACAAGGATCCCATGCAAACTTTAGAAGAAGGGCAATCGCCACATGAACAGCCCAAAGATGGATCTCCACAAGAATAAATTGTAGCATTTAGAGGTTTCACCCCAGATGAATCACTGAAATCAGATCGGAATGTTATCAAATAAGGTGACCCAGGCTCTTTAGGATTCGCCTGACGCCCAATAAATGACAACCACTCTGCAATAGCAAGTGTAAAAGTCAATAATTATAAATGAGCCACAATACATTGTAAAGAACAGGTGCATAAAATTGCATACTAGTTTACTATCAGCGTGGCACTACCAAAGATTAGATGTATCGATTTAAAAAATGAGCTCAAATGCACATCCAGATTGCAAGATTAATAATTGATAATACCAAAAATGATTTTTCAAAAAAAAACAGATGCAGGGAATGTAATTGCCATTACTTGATAATTTTTCACATTCATAAGCAAAAAAGGGTTTATCCTCTTACCTTTGTAAGTTTTAGCACCACCACCGAGAAAATCCATTGCACGTGTGTTCAAAGTGCCAAACTTAACATCCTTGCAAGAGTTATATAACTCTTCACCATAGTTACTTGTTTGATAATAATCTATGCCGTCAACAGTCATAGCGTTATTAACCTGAAAAAAACAAAGAACAGTGTAGCTTGTTAATTCAAATAAACATACGAATTACCTATGAACATTCCATTTCAATAGGTTTAGCAGTTTCTCCCATGTAAATGACAATAGATGACATGTACCAAAAATGTGCGGAAAAAGAGGCCCAAGAGAAAATATCATAAAATTCTGTCATGGCGACAAAGTTAGATAAGGTAAGAAAAGATAGACCTGTTTTACTGAAGTCACGTTAATGAAGAGGCTTTGGTTTGGAGAACAAGACATTTCACAAAAGAGATTCAAGAAATTTCTCAAGCAAGCTGGGCATCCAACAAGAAATGGAATAGCCTGCAAAAGCGTTGAATTTACCAGTTACCACTGAGTGAACTTTTATTTGATTGAGCATAGACATTTAGGATAGAGCTTGCCAATAAGATGCTAGATCATTTGACATGCGAAAAATAATTAAGTTGAACAGCTTAGAAAAGATTTTCTAAAAGTATATCAGAATTGCCACAATAGAATGGTGAAGAACATGGTCTGTGGGAGCACAATGGAATGAATTACTAATTTGCATGCAACGTGAAATAAAGAGTTCAACATGTAAAAACTTAATTGTAGTATAAGTGTATAACTTACTAGGAAGTGCAGAAGGAATAACACAATAAACACCAACAACAACACATAAGCAACAATTAGAATAAAAAAATTTGTTGAAAGAGGTTCTAACTTGCTGTTAGATTAGATACAAGTAAAGCTAGATCATGCTGAGAAATGGTCTACATCTTGAAATATATTCTTGATCACACCAGGTAATCAGTGATCAGTACAACAGGAATGAAGCAGAGACAGTTTATTAAGAAAATGGGAACCTCGTGTTAAAACACTAACAAAATATTCAGCAGGTTCATGATTCGCTGATCGTAATTTCAGCAAAACATTGCTTGAGAATCAATGCAGGGCTAATATGAATGCAGTGGAAAATTTATTTTGCCAAAGAGTAAGTGCAATGGGGGTGTGTTAGGTGCTGTATTAACACAACTTCCATGGGTGATCATTTGATCCCTCAAATTGAGATGTGATGCTAATGCTACCACATTGATATGCTAGTTCAAGCACATAGTCCATATTCTTCTCCAACGGTCAGTATTACCTGTTGGACCTGTTGGTGTAACGTGTCAAACTGATCTACTGTACAACAGACATCACCAGTAATAGTCGGGCACAAACTTTGGATCCTCGTAGAAAACAAAGTGTCTGGCTGGAAAGGCAACAACAGCACTTAATAAACAAGCAAACAATAATGGTGTAATCATACGTACTTTCATGCAAAGATAAGAAGGGCAAACTACTATGTTTTCTGTATAAAAACAACACTGGAGGGTGAGTAAAAGGACAATGTCTCTCCTGCTATGTTATATTCAAACTGAACAGCGACCAAGTGTTGCATTGTCACCTTAACAGCTTTGGTTGCATTCACACAGTTCAAGACTTTCCCATCACTGCGATGTGCACAAATGCCATACATGGAACAGTACCCTTCTGCAGGTACGACCCTAAGGAAGCAAGCAAACACAGCAAAATGAGCACCAAGGGCTCCATGAATATGGAATACCACATTGAGCACCAAAGTTTTTGAAGCACATCAAATATAGTAGCCTAATCAAGATGATACAACAAAAGCTCCTCTTAGTTGAACACGTGCGGCCCTGACAAATTACCTTGAAGTACCATTGGATTGCTGTGCGCTTGTGGGAGGCACAAGAAAAATAACCTGCATCATTGGGGGGGAAAGTTTATAACAGTATGGACAAACCATGTTACTTAGACAAGGCAAGAATCACATCAAAGTGCAGCCAAATCAACATGCATGCATACCAAACTACATCTGTACAATAGGCTTCCTGCATAATCCTTTTATGGTTTCAGCACCTCTAGGGGAAAACATGACCATAATTTTATCCAGTGGCTTCAGATATATAAAGTGAAGAAATCACTTTTGAGTGCTAAACAGATAATGTAGATGCCACAAAGACAGCAACCTAGCAACTTCTGAAAAGTTAGCATAAATTTGGTATCTTCTTGGCACCTAGATGTCACCTATAGTCCCATTAAAAATGTGGAAACAATAACTAATAATACAATTAAAGTTTCATATGAAGCCACCAAAACAATTAGTGCAACTCAGGAGCATGGCAACATGGATTATCTGTAAGTCCATACCGAAGTACCAATCCTGCACAAGGACTTGTACAGCGACAACCACATTACATCTAACAACCATAATTGGAACTGAGAGATGAGAATCCAATAGGTAAGCCTCCAAAGCGGATAAAACAACACATAATTGCACTGTAGCAAGAGATGTTCAAAAGAGGGATTGAAGCGCAAACTTTGCGATATTTAATCTCAGGTTTTGACAGGGCAAAGTTCGTATTTGAAAGGTCTGTGGAAATTCAACTGGGCTAGGAAAATAGCTAAATTGTGAATGACCTTGCAGTTTCAAGCAAAACATAGTCATAACTATCCGATACCTTGGAGAGAAAAGCAGTGGCAGTTCCACATAGTTCAAATTAATCCAAAATACTTCCCAATTTCCACAGTTTAATTTTTTAAAAAAATGATAGGTCTACCCAATCCTAACGACTTACTTAAGAGCACATTTCGAATCAAAATATGAAAGAAAAAATTCCGAAATTCGGGGAAGCATGTCAAACTTTAATCCTGTAAATTTAACCCCAATCTACATGGAAACAGCACACATTTCGATACAAAATATGAAACCGAAAACGAAAATACGAACAGATAGGCAAGCACAGCATACTACCATCCAATAGAGACCCAAAATTGAACTAAAAACCATCGAACTAAACTCCAAACAACTCGAGATGAACTGAACTGACCTAAATTTGCTGCTCAAACGCAGCAGCACAACCAAAAACAATCACTCGGGCACCAATGATGCAAAACCACATGGTTTCAATCCACCAAATCCAAAACCGCCAACCATGTCAGAAACTAGTAGTGTAAATTGGCAGGACATTGCAGTAAATTTCCTATCTCAGATGCTTCCAAGTTCCAACCCTCCTAAAAGCAACATCCAATGGAGACTCGCACTAACGACAAAGCACACAGTAAAATTGCGCAGGTAACATCCAGACGGCAGCTCACTATGAACCAAAGTTGCCTCCTCCATATGATCAAAACCGAAACACTTCTTCGTAAACAAAAACAAATTGCGCGCCGACGACGCCATGCAAAAATAGGACTAGGACGGAACTAAATTAGCAACCCCACACGGGGATAAGTCGCAGGGTTCAAATCCGAAAGTAGGACCAAAATCCAACCAAAATACGCGGTAGAGCGACCCCCGCCCTAACCCCCTGACCCTTCGGCGCCACCGCCGCCACAGCACCGCGCACCACCCGCTGAAGCGAAGAGAGTGGGACCCACCTGCATCAGAACCACCGCCGTGGCGGCGAGGGCGACACTGCCGGCGAGCTCTCGCCGGTGCCCGACGGGACCCATCTCCTCTCGGGCTCCCTGCCAATCCCTGGCGGCGGAAGCGCGGAATGCCGAAATGGAGGTGGTGGGAGACAAGGGGGGGCGGACACGGTCTAGCCTAGCGCTGAGAAGTCACTCTTTTGGAGTGAACCGCCCGGCCGAAATTTATAGCGCCGAGAAGAGCTGCCGATCAGGCTATGAGTGCGCGGTGGCGTCCGCCTGCCACCACACGCTGAAAAAAGAACCCAAAAAAAAAGGATTTTGCGGCCAGTTTCCCTCACAGCACATGCAGACACGTCATAGACGGTCATACTGGATTTTACTAATAATTTTTTTATACATAGTAATAACTTATAAAGAGTTATATGAAGAGAAAAACTCATGTGTAATTTTAATCAGTATAAATAAAATCACTACAGTATGTACTTCTATTAACTAATAGATCTTATCTTTAAAAATACCATATTTAAAAGTTAGATACTATAAAAAAACTATTTACTGTAGAAAACAGATTTTAAAAATTAATATAAACAAGATCTATAAACACATGTCACGCTTACATCTCGCATACATGCATATGCACTTTTCTACGTAACTACAAATTTATTAGAAACATCAAACCCTCGTAAAGCAAACCAAAGGCACATGTTTTGCAACTGAACACAGATACATACATACATACATATATATATATATATATATATATATATATATATATATATATATATATAGACACACACACTCTCTAAAATTGATAAACACTAATATTAAATCTAGAACTTAATCTTAGTAGACTCGGTGCACGTTCACAAGTCCAACCATAGGGCCATATTCGCCAGCTACCTTTCCGTCATTTTCCGTGAAGGAGTTTTGGATCTCGTCTCATCTTTTAAGAGAAAAGATAGAGTTAGGCCCGCATGTCAGTAGGCCAGAGGTCCAGAAGGTTCGTTATCCGTGTTGGCGCGGAGAATGTGGTGGGAGCCACCTGTAGGTGGGACTTTGCTGGCGGATTTGCTCCGGGCTGGTGGAAATGAAATGTTAGGTGGGATTGGCGAACAAAGGCCGTCGGTGAATCGCATAAATACTAAAGCATCTTCGAAGGTAAATTGAGGTTTCTTATTCTTTAGTTGGTGTTTTAAAATTTATATATCTATAAGAGTGAAAAAGTATAAAATCACTAAACATGTCATGTTAAAATTAAATTTGACTCTGGCTTGTTGACTGTTGGGCCATCCTGCTACCGAGACATTTACTCACTAAAACTAAATTATTTGACCTACGAAACTGAGCAATATAACCTAATATATTATGGCACTGCTCTTTTAGACTGCAATTGATAACTTTTGGCAGCGACTGATTGTTTTTATCTATACTTTTTTGAGACGGCAACGAATGGCGGAGATGCCGACTAGATGGCTCACACGGTATTAGGTTTGGGAGGCCATTTAGAGAAATAGTTTCGAGAAGCCGTCCTATTTATTTTAGCTTCCGAAAAAGCTAAAATCAAAAGCCACAAAAAAACAAAAAGAATAGAGCCTATATGAACTGATACTTTCACAACATAGCTAAATTATTTGGTCCATGCGTGCAGCTCAATGTCCCCACTCGTTTCTGCTTCAGCTTTTGACTTTTGGGTTCTAGTTCACTATTCCTTAATTTCATCTTTTTATAACTTTTTTACCTTTTCTTTTTTTCTCGTATTCCTTTGTATTGTCCGTGATGGGCTAATCTTTTTTTCCATTTTTAATTTTTAAAATTTTAGTTATGCCAAAAGAGATACTAATAATTACAGTGTAAAATAAGCAATCATCTACAGTAAAAAAGATATAAGCCATTAATAAGTTAAACATGGCCAATGAGTTGGTTTTCATGGTTTGGAGTAGGGGTGGGTTTGTTTACATATGTTATAGGCATCATCTAATAGTTGTAGATCTGTCGTAATCATGGTACCGGTTATATTCTTTTCTCTTTTTAACTTTTATATAATACTTCTCTTTTACCCTAAAAGTAACATGTTATTTTTTTACTATATAAATATCACATATTCTTTTTTTAAAAATCACATCTTGATATTAAACTTAGAGGACACTTAGAGAATATCTTATAGAGTTGTTTTCATAGTTTAGAATTCTTCCTGATCATTTAAGTTTGAATAATTTTCATTGTCTACGGCCCCGCAGGTACAGTGGTACGTACTATTGATTTGGCAAGTGTCATGGTGTGCTTTTCAATTTAGCTCTTCGTTTCGACAGTTTGTTAGATATTGCCACATTAGTGAGGCTAACACTTGCTTCTTTAGCAGTCAAAGACTCGAACAGCGTTTTGCTCTCATGCACTAGAAACGTGTTGAATTATTGTGGTCTTGTGGTTGCGTACGAGGAGTGTGACACGCACCGGTCTAGACAATCTGTTTGATCCGAAACAGTTGTCAGATATTAGCAAAAGCGATGCGTTTTTAAGGAGCGGCGGCAGATCTGCTGCACGTGGCTATATTTGTGAACAAATACGCAAACTCACTCACTTCCATCCGATAGAATCTCGGCGATCCACTGCCATAACAGAAGTACATGCTGCCTCCTAATCTGAGATGAGGGTATCCTAATACGAACCATCCTACAAAAGAAGAGTAGTACTTAGAAATAGCTAGTCTAGTTAAACCTTACGAGAGAGAATAATAAACTGAATTCTAGAACTCATTTAACAATACCATGGCGTAATGATGAGAGTACTAAAGAATACTTAAGTTAATATAGTAGAAAGTCCTACTTAAGTCTAGAATTGTCTTTAGATATATGCGTGGCCCTGGAACTATTGCTCTGATACCATCTGAGACGACCCGCATCATTACCATGGGGGGTAAAAATACTAGTCAATGGATTATTATTCATTTTAACCGATAGAACATCACTCTAACGAATAATAAGCCCATCAAAGTGTTACAGCAGAATAATAATTAGAGTCAACATAATACATACATCCATATAGCCACGCAGGGCTAAAGTTCCATACAACTTATTTGGCTAAGTCATTACAGTACTAGGAAAGAAAGGCTACCTCAGAACTCTAATTATACAATGGTGAAGAGTACAAATACAATACACTAATCATACAAGTACCCTAGTGGTCTAGCCCGAGTTGCTCCTAAGCCTTTAGTCATTTCAATCCTCGTATAAGGTGTAACCCTCATACTGCTTGACCTCAGTACCATCTCCCTCTCACTGGGAGTAGGACTCCTATGTGTAGGTCTCATCCTCACCAAAGGTAGATCCCAGCTAGCTATCCTCTAACAAAAGAAGATAATAGTAAGGGTGAGTACAAAGTACTCAGCAATCTTATAGAATAATTATGCACTGTATGCTCCTATTCCATCTCTCTTGCTACCTCTTATTCTCATGCTCATCCTTATTCCCATATTCACATAAAATAATAGTTTTTAGTTGTGAAAGATTTCGGATTCATTACTTTGGAAAACCACTGAGCACTCGTATGAACAACAAAAATCTCCATTGATTTTCGTAATCTCCTTTCCAGAGACAGGCATGAATTCATAATTTGTCTAGCATTGCGAAAGCTTGCACCACTTTACCCATCATCACTCTGATCCTAGTGGCTCATGGGTCTTTCCATTTCCTAATACGTGGTGCCTAGATCAGAGTACATAACTTTTATATCTATCTTAGCATATTATATCTCCACCCTGCTACTCTTAGTCGGTAGCCTGGGGTAGTGTACCACCCTTACCCAGACCCACCAAAAGAGACATAGCTGTTGGCTGGGGCAGTTTCTGACCCTTACCCAACACCCAACCCACCAAAAGACATATCTTCCTCAAGTCTAGTCCATGGTTATATCTTCCTTTGCAAGTAATCCCCATACTTACAACGTATAGGTTCATCAAGGACTTACACATCAAAAAGTCTCTCCGTATCGATTTCCCCGACTACGCCTCACTTGCAACGATCGCACCATTTAATGAACCATTGCTCAAACATTCCTTTCAACATCCCTTGTCTTCTCCTGTGCTCTGCTTGAGCCCAACTATCCTATCTGGCTTCCTTGACCGCACCTTAGCTCATCCCTGAGCCTAGTCTCGATCCATACCATCGACCATAGCTGCCTCCAAGCATAGTGTGATTCAGACTTATGTGATTTGAAAAATGTTCATAAGCATAGTGTGCGAGTAAAACCCTATTGTATGAAAGTTAAAGGGTTTCCTCCATATGTGCTAAGTGAATAATATCTATTAGGGTTAGATAGGTGCTGGTTGCCTATCTATTTAATGGGTTAGGATGGAGACTTGCTAATTAACTATCCAACATTTTCTCATTGAAGCCAAGTGTTCTAGAGTTAGGGGTTAGATAAGTTGAGTGCTATGGTGTAATCTCTTGTTCTCTAGGTGGGGTGGCTGTAAAACATTTATTCTTAAGTAGCAATATATTAATCTTGTTCATCTCTCGGGGAGTCCTCTTTCTATTAATTAATTTGCTCTTCATCTTGTTGGTTTTCGTTCTTCTCTCTCTTCTTGATCGTGTTATGTCAAGAATGTATAAGTGATGGGAATGACTTTTGGAGATCAATCCTCATCCATCTAAGCATCTGGTTGCAAGCTTATGAAGTTGCTCAATTTTTATTGGATTTGACCCCTCTGAGTGATTTCTTAATCTAAGTATTTTTTTTGTCTCAATTTTTTTGGTGTTCTTACTTGCTATGGTATGTGAAAATACATCTAGAGTTATATTGACCATTATTCACCCATGAATAAGTTATATTCACTATTTTTAGTTTTTGGCCAGTTTTAGTACAGCCTTGCTTGTTTGTAAGAGCGGTCTTAACTTTGATGTGAATTCTTGCAATCCTTGGTTCAAATAAGTTCCTGATACCTTAAATAAAGTGTGTGTAAAATTTTATTTCATTTGGCCTTGTATTTTTCATAATTGCACCAAAAGTTAAATCGATCGGGCTGTTCTGGAACAGGGAGGCCAGTCATACTGAATTTAATACAATAAGTAAAAACAGTAATTGTAAATGAAATTAATACCGTTAGTGCAGGTTTATCCCCCACACTAACCTAACCACGGGCATTCCACCCGGACCATCTTTTCCAAAAGATCTCATATGGATTTCATCCATCCATACGCTTTCAATCTCTCATGGATTCCATCTATCTAGCTTTTTAAAAACCCTTTTTGAAAACCAAAGTCTAATCCATTGTCAGACCCAGATTTTTCAATCTGAATCTTACTGTGTTTCACTGCACTAATCCCTGGATCAGTAGTTAGTGCACACAGGAACATTGCTGAATCATTTCATACATCGCATAAACATTCATTATATTACATAACTTGAAATACACCACGTCGGGTGATAGAGTTTACAAAAGAGGCCGATCAGGCCAATTGCCTTATTACAAACATGCACAGCGGAAACATAGCAGAAGCAAACCCAAATCCACAGGCAAGCGACTGGAAGGTACTGTGTGCATTATATGTCACCAGCTAACTAGTAACATACGTGCACACAACGCCGGAGGTCCACTTGTCCATGTTTCATCAACGAATCCTACGCCTTAGTTTCCTTCGTCGTTCTTCTCCTCCGTAGCGGGGGCTTCCTCGAAGGCGTAGTGGTCTTGCGCTCCTGCTTCTGGATTTTTGCCGCAAAGCGAGCGTGAGCACTCCGACCCCGTGCTCAGCGAGCCAACACACAGAATGCAAGATATAATATGTATGGCTAATCAAAGGATGGCTCAGGTTTATTTTATTTTTGCGAAGAGTGCTTTTGAATACAATTATAAAAATTCCTAAGACCTAGCATTTTGAACAAAAGCATAATGTTCAGGAATGCAGTATTAATATCGATCCAGATTCCATCCACCATTACATGGCATCTGCACCATATAGCAATTTCTTCAGCGTTATAGCCGCTTAACTTACCACTGGGACGACACCCAGGACAATTCCAAACTAGGGCCTCACACTGCCCTCCACTTTTTCATTCCCATCCACAAAGCATTTTGAAATAGAACTATATCCGGTTAAGTTCCCATGTCTGCCCTTGACCGTGGGCACGGCTATTCGAATAGTTTTGACTCTGCAGAGTTTGTACACTTTCACCACAAGAGACGATCAACCCGTTGCCCCACACGATTCCTTAGTCATGTGGTTGAGCAGACCATCACAGTAACTTTTCAAAGTACCTCGCCCCTTCCATCATTTCACCCTATGGGTCGTTCCCACTTGCGGTGGGTCCCATACGTTGTGCGGGATGTCCTCCTTCTGAACGTCTAGCAGCTGGCTCCCCGCCCCTGCTAGCCCGCCACAGCAGAACTTCACCTTTCACGGGTGTCCCATTCAAGCCGTCTCACAGACCGCCACTTGCACATCCTCACACCACCTCCTGGAAGGATGACTTTCAGGGTCCGGCACATTTACTAAGCCAAGCTATACTTTACAGACTTGTGGTTGTACTGTTTTACACGGGTTGGCATGACAAGATTCAGTCCTTAGTGGTATCTGGGCGGCCTACCACTAACCCACTTGTGCCTCCACTGCACCACACTGTGCATCCACTGCACCACACTCTCACACCATCGAACCCATCCGCCCAGATTTTAAAGCATGTTGGGGGTTTTGGAAACATACGATAATCATATCCATCATTTATCAGTCATTACCACCATGACTGCCCGAACAAATTTTCTCATGAATAAATGTGATGCTCGGGACAATTTCTTGCCCCGGATTCCTATTCAATGCTAAGCATGGCATATGGTTACGGACTTATTTTTGAAATGTTACTATTATATCTTTGCTAGGGCGACAAGGTTCACACATTCAAATACTCAAGGAGGGGTAATATTATTCAAGGTAAACAACGGCATATAACTAGAATATCAAATTTAGCATGTATTTGCATAAAAATAACAGCATGCATTTTGCTAATTTAACACAAAGTAATTTGCATAAATGTAGGTTCAACATGATCAAAGTATTGACTCGCCTTCGTCACAGTGGTCGGGTGCTTGATTGTCCGGGGCTTCTAGTGCTGCGGCCTCGATCTCTTCTTCTTGTGCTTCGTAGGCTATTGTAATCGTGCGCGAAAATTTGGATAAAAGAAAACATCAAATCAACAAAATATCACCAGAAATTCAAATGAACTTTAAAAATTATAATTTCAGTTCCATTGGATAGATATTGAATTTAGATGAATTTAGAAATTGGTCTCGTTCAATTTGGAGTTAAAATGTATAAGTTATGATCATTTGAAGTTCTCAGATTTGAATAAATTCAAAAAAAAATATTAAATTTCTGACAGTGGGACCCACAGGTTATTTTAATCTTTTTATTTCATTTCTTATTATGTGTGTATGACAGGTGGGTCCGGTTACTGTTCATGGGGTCCACTTGTCAGCATGGGCTGGGTGCCGATGTGCCACTGACATGTGGGGCCCAGCGGTCAGCGAACGGCTCTGTCTGCAGTGGCTGACATGAGGGGCCCACCTGTCAGCTCAGAAATTAAAAGAAACTCGACCGCTACGCGCGGAGCCGGGGCTCGAACGCGCGCCGCAGGAGTGAGGGGGAGGAAGGAATAACGCTGAAAGCCACTCGGCCGCGCGAGCGATGCTTACCCATATAGGGTAGGTATACCTTTTGAGGTAGCTCGGGGAGGCGGCCGGGCAGAGGAAGTCGGGCACGACGGTGGCCGGCGGCGAGCGGTGGTCGGGAGGCTCGGGGGTTGCGTAGAATGTAACCCTGGCGCAATGAGGAAGCTTCTGGTGTTGACGGCTGGGGACGACGGTGGCCGGAGAAGGCTGGCGACGAGCGGTGGCGGCGGTCCGAAGGGGTTGATCGACGCCGGCGAAGGAGAGAGGTCGGGGAGCTCGGTGGAGAGTGTAATCTACTTCGCCGTGTCCTGAAGAGGGTGTAGGAGGGAGGAATCGGCCGGAGATGCCCGGAATCAATGGTGGCACGGTCGCCGGCCGTGGGGAAGAAGAAGTTGGCGGTGGGGATTTGGGGGCGTTATAGCTCAATTATTTGCAGAGGAGGGACGAGGGAGGTATTGCGGCGCGATTGCGGCTCCCAGGAGGGGTATTTATAGCCTGGAGGAGCGGCGCACGGCAGGGGCGGTATTTGGCCGCCGCTGTTCACGCCGGTGAGGAGGGGATGAACCAAATCCCCCGAGATTTTGCGGAAGAGAGAGGTAGCGGGGAAGTGCAGCTCCCCTCCTGTAACCGTACTTGTTAATTCGCCCGCGAGGTGGAGGATTGGCTGCGCAGACGCGAAGAAGAACTGGCGCGAGGGGCGCGGCCGCGTGGAGAAGAAGGAGGGAGGAAGAAGGGCGCGCGGGCGGGCCACCGGCCAGGGGAAGAGGCTGGCGCGCGGGGGCCGCAAGACAGCGAGACGCGGGCGTGGGTCCACCGGCCAGCGGAAGAGAGGCGCGACCGGGGCGCGGGGTCCGCTTGCCAGCGGGGCGGGCGCGCGCGAGGGGTTGGGCCGACGGAGCGCACGCGCTGGGCCACGCGGACGCTGATTCGCGCGGGCGCGCGTGAAGGGACTGGCTGGGCCGGGGTGATGGCCGGCCCGGCTGGGTTATTTTCCTTCTCTTTTTCTTTTTCTTTTCTTTTATTTTGTTTTTGCATCTAAATTTTGTATGTATATACACTTGCACATACATCTTGGGTATATATCTATACATATACTTTCATCTCCTTCTTATGTTTGTGCATAAATATATATTTTATTTATTTATGGTAGTCATGTGTATATATGTATATATGTCCTTATATACATATGGTTATTTGCATACATACATGAATATTAACTTCCTTTAATTTGTTTGCCCTAATAATTTTGGGATGATATCTTATGCTTACTTACAATTCTCTTTTAGCACTTTATGGATTATCTTTCCAGATTCTTTATTTGATGCTCATATTTTATTGTTTTATATGCTCTTTTCATTTTTGGAACTCCTTTATTTTTACAAAAAGCCAATAAACTCCATATTCAAATAGAAAACAAATAAAATAATTCCAAAAACTCCATAATATATTATTTATACTTTTCAGGCTGTTACAAATCTACCCCCCTTAAAAAGAATCTCGACCCCGAGATTCAGCCTAATTAGTGAATAGGTCGGGGTAATCTCGACGCAGTTTATTTTCTCGTTCCTAGGTAGTCCTCTTTCCTGGTACGATGGTTTCTTTTGAGCCCAATTTTAGTGGATGGTCTGATTCCCAACATTCTTTATTAGTAAAATCTTGATAGGCCATTTCCCACGGGTCTCAAGTCACACTTAGGCTCGACTGCTTTCTAAGGGTTTGATCTTTCTGATATTTGTGGACAGGTCTTGGGCTTGGATACATGGAATACATGGTGCCCATCTGCTAGACTTGCAGGCAGTTCTAGTTGGTAAGTTACTCCTCCTAGTGATGTAGTCTAATATTCCTTTGGTGCCTTGTTAGCCAGTCTATTACAATTATGATGTCCAGAGTCTGGGCGGCTACACTGTTAAGGGTTGGTTACCCTAGCAGGCGAGTTAAGTGCTTGTAGTTTCTAAAAGTTATGTGGATAACCTAAGCTTATTCACGAATCTTTTGGCTCTAAAAGATGAAATACCCTGATTGTGTAAAGAACATGCGTTGCTATTAAACTGACAAAGAACGTACCCATAAGAATTCTGGCGGCCTCCTGGGCTTCCTCAGCTGTGATGTGATTAACTTGGCCGCGGTTTTGCGCTGAGGTGTTCCTGCTGGCTTGCGAGCTCTGATTCCCTTTGCTGGGTACCAAGGCTTGACTGCGGGTAGCGGGAGGCCCTAAATTGATTCTCACTGGATTTGTCTGCCGTTGCGGGCACTGGCTGACAAAGTGTCCCTTCTCTCCACACCCGAAACAGCTCCTGGTGGTGACAGGGTGCGCCCCAGTGAACTGGCTTGCTGAGCGTGGCGTTTGGAGGGAGCCACCACTGGAACGAGGTGCTGGAGATGAAGCATTGGATTGGTTAGGCTTTGAAAAGGAAGGTTTGTTCCAGAATCCCTGAATGAACCTTCCTTGAGGTTGTGGAGTTGTCATCTTGCGCTTACGACTGGCCTCAAGAATCTTCTTCTCATTTTCCAAGGCCAATGCCTTGCTTACCAGCTGGTGAAAGCTGGCGAAGTCCTGGGTGATCAGCTGTACTCTTAGTTCATCCTTCAATCCTTCAAAGAATCTGTCAATCTTTTCTTCTTCTTCTTCGATATCCTTCTGAGCATACCGGGCTAGCTGCGTGAATTTTGTTAGATATTCATTGACGGATAAGTTCCCTTGCTTGAGATTGCGGAACTCATTCTTCTTTATCCGCATTATCCCGGCTGGAATGAAGTTGTCCTTGAAAGCCTTCTTGAATTCTGTCCATGGAATAGCTTCGATGTCACCTCCGGTGGTAGCATCTTCCTGGCCTCTGGCAGCCAAGTAGTTCTCCCACCATGCTGCGGCAGCTCCTTGAAGTAGGTGGGTGGCAAATATGACTTTATCCTCCTCTGCGCATTTGATTAAGCGCAGCTTTCTTTCAACATCTCGAAGCCAATCTTCGGCTTCAAGTGGTTCTTCTGCCGAAGTAAATGTACTTGGTCTTGTCCTTTGGAAGTCTCCTAGATCAGCTCTGTGTCCGCCAGAGCTTCCTTGCTGTCCAGCATAGATGGCTTGCAGAATCTGGGTTTGTTGTGCCATTACTTGGGCCATTGTGGGATTAACTGGGGGATTTGGGAGGTCAGCATCTTGGTTCTGATTCTCTTCGGGGTTTTCGCCATGATTTGAGTCTATCTCAGCATGCTGAGGGTTAGCATGAGCCCGAGATCGTGTAACTCTTGGACTGGCCATCTGTAGCTATAGCTTCATAACTTAGTACTAACACTACCCTTGAGAAAAAAAAGGAAGGGTATCAACCTTCTTTGCAAAAAGAATTATAAGATAAACGACAAAGAACATTCAACCTAAGGCCTTATACCAGGCCATTTATTATCATACAAGCATTCAAATAGCCAGCCTTTAGGCTGGACTTTGCGGTTACACCATATACTAGGGTTTGATATGATGACGACTACAGTACTAAAGGACTAGTACCTCATCCTATATTACAGGAACTAGTAATTGCACCACGCATGGTAAGTACGGCACTATTCTACCTACTCCTTCATCTGTAGACTTGAGCTTATGGTAAATGGGCTGATCCTTGTAGTTTAAATAGTGCAAGAGCTTGCGTAGTATGCTAGCAAACTCCCCTTCATGAACTCCCTAGGCCAGGTAGCTCATTTGCCTTTATCACCAATTCCTGCCATCTGTAAATTAAATTACTAGGGCTAGAAATTTTCCAAAATAATTAATGAAAGGTAGAGTAGAACAGATCTAAGAGGGATACGGATAGAAATAGTATGCTATATTTTTCATAAATGCTTTTTGTACATTTAAAAATTACCACCCTAAGGTGCTTCTAACGACCATTCTATGGATTTTACCCTGCAGTCGTATGCTCTGATACCAGCGCTGTCAGACCCAGATTTTTCAATCTGAATCTTACTGTGTTTCACTGCACTAATCCCTGGATCAGTAGTTAGTGCACACAGGAACATTGCTGAATCATTTCATACATCGCATAAACATTCATTATATTACATAACTTGAAATACACCACGTCGGGTGATAGAGTTTACAAAAGAGGCCGATCAGGCCAATTGCCTTATTACAAACATGCACAGCGGAAACATAGCAGAAGCAAACCCAAATCCACAGGCAAGCGACTGGAAGGTACTGTGTGCATTATATGTCACCAGCTAACTAGTAACATACGTGCACACAACGCCGGAGGTCCACTTGTCCATGTTTCATCAACGAATCCTACGCCTTAGTTTCCTTCGTCGTTCTTCTCCTCCGTAGCGGGGGCTTCCTCGAAGGCGTAGTGGTCTTGCGCTCCTGCTTCTGGATTTTTGCCGCAAAGCGAGCGTGAGCACTCCGACCCCGTGCTCAGCGAGCCAACACACAGAATGCAAGATATAATATGTATGGCTAATCAAAGGATGGCTCAGGTTTATTTTATTTTTGCGAAGAGTGCTTTTGAATACAATTATAAAAATTCCTAAGACCTAGCATTTTGAACAAAAGCATAATGTTCAGGAATGCAGTATTAATATCGATCCAGATTCCATCCACCATTACATGGCATCTGCACCATATAGCAATTTCTTCAGCGTTATAGCCGCTTAACTTACCACTGGGACGACACCCAGGACAATTCCAAACTAGGGCCTCACACTGCCCTCCACTTTTTCATTCCCATCCACAAAGCATTTTGAAATAGAACTATATCCGGTTAAGTTCCCATGTCTGCCCTTGACCGTGGGCACGGCTATTCGAATAGTTTTGACTCTGCAGAGTTTGTACACTTTCACCACAAGAGACGATCAACCCGTTGCCCCACACGATTCCTTAGTCATGTGGTTGAGCAGACCATCACAGTAACTTTTCAAAGTACCTCGCCCCTTCCATCATTTCACCCTATGGGTCGTTCCCACTTGCGGTGGGTCCCATACGTTGTGCGGGATGTCCTCCTTCTGAACGTCTAGCAGCTGGCTCCCCGCCCCTGCTAGCCCGCCACAGCAGAACTTCACCTTTCACGGGTGTCCCATTCAAGCCGTCTCACAGACCGCCACTTGCACATCCTCACACCACCTCCTGGAAGGATGACTTTCAGGGTCCGGCACATTTACTAAGCCAAGCTATACTTTACAGACTTGTGGTTGTACTGTTTTACACGGGTTGGCATGACAAGATTCAGTCCTTAGTGGTATCTGGGCGGCCTACCACTAACCCACTTGTGCCTCCACTGCACCACACTGTGCATCCACTGCACCACACTCTCACACCATCGAACCCATCCGCCCAGATTTTAAAGCATGTTGGGGGTTTTGGAAACATACGATAATCATATCCATCATTTATCAGTCATTACCACCATGACTGCCCGAACAAATTTTCTCATGAATAAATGTGATGCTCGGGACAATTTCTTGCCCCGGATTCCTATTCAATGCTAAGCATGGCATATGGTTACGGACTTATTTTTGAAATGTTACTATTATATCTTTGCTAGGGCGACAAGGTTCACACATTCAAATACTCAAGGAGGGGTAATATTATTCAAGGTAAACAACGGCATATAACTAGAATATCAAATTTAGCATGTATTTGCATAAAAATAACAGCATGCATTTTGCTAATTTAACACAAAGTAATTTGCATAAATGTAGGTTCAACATGATCAAAGTATTGACTCGCCTTCGTCACAGTGGTCGGGTGCTTGATTGTCCGGGGCTTCTAGTGCTGCGGCCTCGATCTCTTCTTCTTGTGCTTCGTAGGCTATTGTAATCGTGCGCGAAAATTTGGATAAAAGAAAACATCAAATCAACAAAATATCACCAGAAATTCAAATGAACTTTAAAAATTATAATTTCAGTTCCATTGGATAGATATTGAATTTAGATGAATTTAGAAATTGGTCTCGTTCAATTTGGAGTTAAAATGTATAAGTTATGATCATTTGAAGTTCTCAGATTTGAATAAATTCAAAAAAAAATATTAAATTTCTGACAGTGGGACCCACAGGTTATTTTAATCTTTTTATTTCATTTCTTATTATGTGTGTATGACAGGTGGGTCCGGTTACTGTTCATGGGGTCCACTTGTCAGCATGGGCTGGGTGCCGATGTGCCACTGACATGTGGGGCCCAGCGGTCAGCGAACGGCTCTGTCTGCAGTGGCTGACATGAGGGGCCCACCTGTCAGCTCAGAAATTAAAAGAAACTCGACCGCTACGCGCGGAGCCGGGGCTCGAACGCGCGCCGCAGGAGTGAGGGGGAGGAAGGAATAACGCTGAAAGCCACTCGGCCGCGCGAGCGATGCTTACCCATATAGGGTAGGTATACCTTTTGAGGTAGCTCGGGGAGGCGGCCGGGCAGAGGAAGTCGGGCACGACGGTGGCCGGCGGCGAGCGGTGGTCGGGAGGCTCGGGGGTTGCGTAGAATGTAACCCTGGCGCAATGAGGAAGCTTCTGGTGTTGACGGCTGGGGACGACGGTGGCCGGAGAAGGCTGGCGACGAGCGGTGGCGGCGGTCCGAAGGGGTTGATCGACGCCGGCGAAGGAGAGAGGTCGGGGAGCTCGGTGGAGAGTGTAATCTACTTCGCCGTGTCCTGAAGAGGGTGTAGGAGGGAGGAATCGGCCGGAGATGCCCGGAATCAATGGTGGCACGGTCGCCGGCCGTGGGGAAGAAGAAGTTGGCGGTGGGGATTTGGGGGCGTTATAGCTCAATTATTTGCAGAGGAGGGACGAGGGAGGTATTGCGGCGCGATTGCGGCTCCCAGGAGGGGTATTTATAGCCTGGAGGAGCGGCGCACGGCAGGGGCGGTATTTGGCCGCCGCTGTTCACGCCGGTGAGGAGGGGATGAACCAAATCCCCCGAGATTTTGCGGAAGAGAGAGGTAGCGGGGAAGTGCAGCTCCCCTCCTGTAACCGTACTTGTTAATTCGCCCGCGAGGTGGAGGATTGGCTGCGCAGACGCGAAGAAGAACTGGCGCGAGGGGCGCGGCCGCGTGGAGAAGAAGGAGGGAGGAAGAAGGGCGCGCGGGCGGGCCACCGGCCAGGGGAAGAGGCTGGCGCGCGGGGGCCGCAAGACAGCGAGACGCGGGCGTGGGTCCACCGGCCAGCGGAAGAGAGGCGCGACCGGGGCGCGGGGTCCGCTTGCCAGCGGGGCGGGCGCGCGCGAGGGGTTGGGCCGACGGAGCGCACGCGCTGGGCCACGCGGACGCTGATTCGCGCGGGCGCGCGTGAAGGGACTGGCTGGGCCGGGGTGATGGCCGGCCCGGCTGGGTTATTTTCCTTCTCTTTTTCTTTTTCTTTTATTTTATTTTGTTTTTTCATCTAAATTTTGTATGTATATACACTTGCACATACATCTTGGGTATATATCTATACATATACTTTCATCTCCTTCTTATGTTTGTGCATAAATATATATTTTATTTATTTATGGTAGTCATGTGTATATATGTATATATGTCCTTATATACATATGGTTATTTGCATACATACATGAATGTTAACTTCCTTTAATTTGTTTGCCCTAATAATTTTGGGATGATATCTTATGCTTACTTACAATTCTCTTTTAGCACTTTATGGATTATCTTTCCAGATTCTTTATTTGATGCTCATATTTTATTGTTTTATATGCTCTTTTCATTTTTGGAACTCCTTTATTTTTACAAAAAGCCAATAAACTCCATATTCAAAAAGAAAATAAATAAAATAATTCCAAAAACTCCATAATATATTATTTATACTTTTCAGGCTGTTACATCCATGAAAAGCTTTACTCAGCATGCCCATGACCATGGGCACGACTATCCAAGATAGATTATACACTCTGCAGAGGTTGTATAGCTTTACCCACAAGATATGATTATCTCATATTGCCACGCGATTAACACACTTTCTTAAGTGTGCGGCGAAGAGATTATGACAAGACATTTACAATGCAAAACCTTCAACCTGGCTAAACAACACTAAGGTTTCACCCCAGTAAGGAATCCACCAGACTGGGACCACCTCTTGAGCCAAGTGAGACATCTCATGGCCTACGCCACGCTCACTTTCAACCTACGACATGACTCAAGTTGGGACCTGCAAATTAATCAGTCAGGACTATCCCATACCAGCTTGTGGTAGTAGATAGGGTTTTGCAATAGTAGCTCACAAACTGGTCCTTAAATGACTTAGGCTCAAACCACATACCCTCTGTGCCCGACAATCAACACTTTGTCACCGAACAACATTGCATGCCTACACCCACCACCTAACCATTAGCCTAAGTCTAAACCAGATTTTATATTTTGTTTTGAAATATTTCATAATCCTTCTTGACTCACTGAAATCAAGAATACATTTGAAAACTTTCTCATTTTATGTGAAAAGGTATCCCAAACCTAAAGTTATATCTATGCAGGTTTAAGCATTTGCTACAAAAATTCTCTAGCCATACTAGTATATTAACTAGAGTTTTAATCTAGGGTGACAAGGTGTTGAGGGATTCAATGTCAATGGAGGATTTAACAAGTAGGTAATAACGAAATTTAAAACTGAATTGAAATACATTGAATAAAAATATGCATGCAAAATAATTTAAAATAATTTTATTTTATTTTATAAACTGAGATCAACATGATCAAGGAGTGTGATTTGCCTTGCTCTTCAGTTTGGTGTGAGTCGTCGTCGAAGAATTCTTCCGAATCGCTGTAGTTTATACGTGAAAATACCCAAGCAAACTCAAATAAAATCCAAATAAATTTCAATTAGTATAAATGAGGGCAGAAATGGATAGATTAGAATTTTTTATGAATTTAGAAATTTGAACGGGCTCAATCGGAGTTAGGATTAAGGAGAACGGGCTCCCAGAAGTTTGAAAAGAGAGAAAATAATAAATTGAATTTTTCGAAGTTATTTTTCTAAAGGAAATTGGAATTATGACGTCAACAGGGAATTTTATTTTTCGGCTGAATTATTTTTCTAAAGAAAAATGGAGATTATGACGTCAACAAGACGTTAGCCCTGGGTTGCTTTTCGGGCAAGAGGCTAACATGTGGGTCCAGGTCTATGGACCGAGTCCATGGACCAAGGAGAAGGCTGAGGTGGCAGGGGCTGAGGTGGTGCCGACAAGGCTTGACACATGGCTATTTTGGCTAATGTGGTAGACAAGCGGCACTGATGTGTCTGCCACGTGGCTCGGGAGGGCTCGAGTGCTGACGAGGCGTCCATGTGGAATGCTGATTCAGCAAAAGGGCTGACGTGATGTCCACGTGTGTGCCACGTGTGCGCCACATGGGCAGGAAGCTGACGTGGCTGCTGACCGAGCGGGCGGGCGCTGACCAACAGAGGTGGCGTGCCACCAGGAGCCACACGGCTGCCACCTGGGTTGGCCGATTGATGTGGCTCGTCGGTCGGTGGCCGCGCACGAGGACTGATGGTCGCCGGCGAACGGTGACGTGGTGGCAGCCGACGAGGGGCGCAACAAAGAGAGGAGAGGGAGGGGATTCCATTTACGCTGGGCTCGGGGCTCGGCGACGAACGGAGGCGGCTGGCGACGAGGTGTGGCGGTGGCGCAGCTCAGGTCTCCGGTGCGGCGGCGCTCCGGCGGTGACTTGGCTCGGCGAAGGGGTGGAGGAGGTGCGCACGGCGACGAGGAAGGTGAGGGTGCCGATGGGGAGGCTCGGGGAGGTCCGAGGCGGCGGCTATTGCTCGCCGGAGTTCGGGGCGGTGGGGAATACGGAGAAACACAGCGCGGGGGTGGCTCGAAGCCTGAGAGAGGGAGAAGAGGGCGGAGCGAGGTGGGGAATGGGGGTGCTCGGGGTGGGGGTTTATAGGGGGCGGAGGGCGGAGCTGGTGCGGATTGCTCGCCGGAGGAGTCGAGAAGGTGGCGGCGGTTGCGGGTGGAGTTGGCATGAGAGTTGGGGAAGGTGGGCGCAGGGGTGGGGTAAGTGGGGCGGCGCACGTGCGGGAGAGAGATGCGGCTGGGTAAGGCGGGGGTGGCGCAACGGCCTGGCGGCGGGGATGGCGCGGAGGAGGCGGCGCGAGGAGGAAGAAGGGGCGGGGAAAAAGAAAGCGCAGGCTGACAGGCGGGCCCCAGCGGCAGCGAGAGAGAGAGAAGAGAGGCGAGGCACAGGCGATAGGGATAGTGCCACGTGGCTGAGAAGAGATCGGGCGACCGAGAAAAGAAAGCGGGGTGGCGACCTAGATGGCGACGCGTGGCGTCGGGCGGATCGGGCAGCCGAGCGCGGGAGAGAGTGGCGGAAGGGGGAGATGAGCCGGGACGACATGGGCGAGATCGGGCCAGCTAGGTGTCGGCCTAAGAGGAAGGCGGGGCGGGAGCGCGGCGGCGACGTGGATACATCTGGACCATCCACATGTCGGCCAGAGAGAGGGGGCGGAGTTTTAAATTTTTAAATTTTGATTTTCCAGAAAAGCCCGAGAAAAATCCAAGAGGCTTAGAAAAATACCAAATAAATTTTAAAAATTTCAGAAAAATTCACAAAATTTCCTGAAACCATTTGGACTTAGGAAAAATATTTTCAACTTAAATTGGTATTAGATTTTTATAGTGTAAATACTTTTTAATTTAAAAAATAGATTTTAAACTCCAGAAAAACAGAAAAAACCAAATAAAAGCCAAATAAATCCAAATAATTGATTTAAATTAGGATTTTTTTTATAGAAAATCAAAATATACTTTTATTTAATAATATATTTTATATTTTTAGTTAAATTATTTTTTTAGAAAAGCCTTTTAAAAGCTGAAAATAGGTAAAACAAAATCTCTAAAAATTAGGCAACTAAAGAACACTTGATTTTATTTTAAATTAAATTAAATTTTATTTTTGTTTTTTACTACAAATTTTGAAATAAATAGCTGGGCTGTTACACACACAGACTCACCAGGATGAGATGCCATGCCAGGGAGAAGAGAGTCATTGATTGGGGGAGGAGGCGACGATTGGGGAAGCTGTGCGCGGGTTTTCACAAAAAATATGAGGGAGAGCATAGGGCAAATTGCAAAAAAGTTGTAAGTAGGACGGGGTTGCTCCAGCGTGTGATTTCGGCCACCGAGATTCAATCGGATGGACATGGGCGAGTTTGTCCGTATCTTCAAAAAATATAGCATGTGCACCAGAGATATGGTGCCTGCAATTTAACGATCGATCGGATGGACATGGATGAGTTTGTCCATGTATTCACAAAAATAGCTTGTGCGCCAGATAGGCTACCATTTAACGATTGATTGGATAGACATGGGCGAGTTTGTCCATATATTCGCAAATATAGTCAGTGCACCACTGCCATTCAACTAGGGGAGCATATTTAATGCTAAAGTACATTTAGGTGATAAGGCGCTAAAGGTAAGCTTGGCCACGAGGCTCGGCCAACCCCATCCCACTTATGTCATTTTTGCAATAAAAAAACCTGTGTGGTGATTACTATTTGCGAAAAAATCCCTCTCATTCTCCCTATTCGCTCCTCCCTCTCTCTCTTCTCCACCGATGGCGGGTGGCAGCACGGTGGCTGGCAGCATAGTAAGCAAGCAAAGGCGACCAGATGCGCTGCGGTGCACTAGAAATGGTTGGATCCACGGTGGCCGACGATGAATGGCCCAACAAGTGAGTCCAGCGGGGCTCGGAGGGAGACAGTCGAATCCATGTAGCGTGGTCGGAGACGTCCGACGAGGGGCGGATCCGATGGGGGGACGGTCGGATCCATTGTCTTCTTTACATTCGGTTGTTGGATCCGCCTTCTCCCTCGCCTAGGGTCACCGAATCCAATGACGTAAGTGGTATTTTTGCAAAATAGTGTAAGTGGGATAGTGTTCCCACTCACCTTAGTCTGGGCCACCTGAGCCGGACCCAATGGGTAAGCTTGCCTGTAGCATCTTATCACCCCAAATATGCTATAGCGCTAGATATACTCTCTTTAACGAGTTGTGCAGCGATCATATTACATTTAAGTGTTCATATTCTTTTAACGATCGTACAACGATAGTCTGAAGCCTGATTAAGCAGGTTCGAAAAAAAAACTCTTGTCAGAAAAATATTTGTGAGATCGAACATTGGACAATAGGCAACTCAGCTCATCGCCAATAGAACATTCTTCGCAAAGGTGGGTATAACGGCCTTAACTTCTCTTCAGTTGCTCCAATGCAGCTTTTTTCTTGAACTTCTTGCAAATTTGACTCTGAGCGACAGCATTCTCGTCATGCCTGCCCACCTGCCCACGTGCTGCTTAGCCAAACAAACGTCAACCAATCCCACGATCATCGTGCATGTTAGTAATGACTGCTTCGCGCCAATGGGTTCATACATGGGCATCGCTTTCTTACCAGCCAAATCAAAACTTTCTTTATATTGGTGGAGGCTACGAGTGCTGAGGCGCCTAGTTTGGATGATCTTTTCTAGAAGGCCATTTGTCCCACGCGAGTGCTTATTCATATCTCCATTTGCGCAAACTACAACTCAGGCCAACCCGCGCTGGAGAAAGGCAAAGACCGGCATGATTGACTTGTGAGGATTGGCGAGCATCTCTAGCTGAAAGGTGCAGACAGTCCATTTCTTTTCGTATTGAAATGGGTCAGAATTCAGAAAAGGCACAATGGTGATCATCAAAACGAACAAATTGCATGCGGCGCTATTGGAACATGCAAGGCCTAGATTTGCAGTACAAAAATAATAGGTGATCGAAATATTAGTTGGACTTACAGCATGCGAGCGTCATGATTCGTATGTAACAGGTGGGTCCGGGAGGGTCGGAGCAAATAGCCAAAATACAGTATCTTCGTCGGCAGCCACCTACCCGGGTTCTCGAACCTGCCGGGCTCGGCAGGACTTCATCAGACGCACGTTGCTTTGATTAGCGATTAAATGAGTGATTAATTAGTGCTAACTAATATTAATTAGTATTAACACACGCTGTTTCAGCGAACGCACGCGTGTACCTCCGAGAATGAGAATCCAGTCTGTCGATCCCAAGGATCCAGCACTGGCGGGAGGGGCGTACAGCCACGCACCCTCCCACTGAGCCAACGCTTAGGTCATCTGATATTCTGATTGGTGTTTTATCAGGATTAATAGCTGCGATACTCTACGACCACTGGCTGGTTTGAGTCCTCTTCAGACTCGTATCTAGATGGCTATTTGTTCTTAATTAAAACGATACTTAGCTCCTTCCAAGTATCCACTTTTTTTATGGCAACCATGTTGTCATCAGGTGTGATCCACGCTTGATTGATGATTGATACCGACGAGGATATTATAACTTATTAATACTTACCAGCTATTTTATCTAATATCACGACCGGTTGGTAACCGGTTCTCTCCTATTAAATTATGAATATTTGATACATGATAGATAAATCATATTACTTGGAGGATCAACAGATACTCTGATATGCAATCACAATAGGTCCCTCCCATGACTGTAGGATCCTAGCGAATAGGGGTGCAAACGGGTCGGGTTAATCCCGATCGATCCGGCACCGAATCCGATTGGTACCGAATCCGATTGGTACTGAATCCGGAGAAAAAAAATATGGGTTAGGATATGGTAACAGCAATATCCGTCCGAATCCGATACGTCTTCAAGTTTGATTTCAGGTTAGTGCTACTATTTGACGTTTTATTTTCTTTTGCAATGGTAAAATAAAATATTCCACATCAGCCATTAAGTAGTAATATCAAGTTCTTGACAGTACGTCCTCCTACTCCATTTGCTGTACTGCATACATTCCTTACAAACAAGTAGGGGTGCAAACGGGTTTGGGTTAATCCCGACCGATCCGGCACCGAATCCGATTGGTACCGAATCCGATTAGTACCGAATCCGGAGAAAAAATATGGGTTAGGATATGGTAACAATAATATCCGTCCGAATCCGACCCGTTTGCACCCCTACTGGCGAAGCCCAAAGCGAGAAGAGAAGAGTATAATTTGTACGTATTGATTCTTTTTTGAATTTATTTTTAGATTTGAACCCACCTAAGAACTATTTTTAGAAATAGCCCTTTTTCAGCGTCCTAACTCTTGGCGCTGAGGTATGACATTCTGAGCGCTGAGGTCATTGGCGCTGACCTTAGATGCCATGTCAGCTCATGCTCCAACGTGGAAAACAGAATTGCCAAATCAGCACGAAGTCAGTGCCAGAGACGGCGGCTCTGAGCAGCGCAGCATAAGCGCCGGTGTTCGTCGCGCTGAGATGTGACCTGCGAAGCGCGAACCCTTTCCTACCTTGAGAACGCTGCGTGCACACAGGTCAGAGAGAGATGATCCAAAGCTGGCTTGGTCTGCATGCACAGCACACTAGTGACAGAAATCCAAACACTTTTTTTTTCTGTTTCTGTGTACTTATGCTAATCACTTCGTTTAACTATTTGGAGCAAAGTATTCCCATGGGCAAGCAATAAGGACGGGAAAGCACCGAAAAATATCAGCAAAGTATTCGCATGGAGCAAATGTTGTGATAAAAAATAACTACCGAAAAATGCATGGCTGGTCTTCAGTGGTGTATACACCGACCGGGTCATAAGTTTGCCGAGTTATTTTTTTCCGACGGTTATTTGTGAAAGGGTCCTTGTCAAAAGGTTATCATTATCGGCAATTTACAAATAACCGTCAGGACAGGTTATAAATCTTGCAGGGGTTTGCTGCTAACAACAACACTGGCAACATGAAGTTTGTATAGTTGTCGCCGAAATCCAGTATCAAGAAACGCCGCGATCTTACAGATCCAGCTTTACTCTCCAGTATCCTAGTCGATCAAAATTGGGTGTCGACGTATCGTAGTATTCTACCTACGTTCGTGATCAATAGAAAGATTGCCGAGGAAAATCTTACTGCTTTCTGGAATGTAATAATGAACAAGCTACCTCAGAGGTCTGTGTTAGATTGTCAACATATGGCACATAGTGATCATAACTCACGATGTCCTTCTCAATAGAAAAAACACTCAATGACTCATAATGCCTTTTTAAGGCTCAGCATCAACACATTCCCGTGACAGCAGTACCAAAAAAAAAAGCAGAGCAACCTTCATTAGATCGTCACGTGAATGAGTCAGTGCATTTGGTTTTAAGGCAGTCAGTGGATTGATCCAGCAGACATGCATTTACTCTGACAGCCCACAACTCAACGCCAAGAACAACGGCGTTGATACTATACAGCTCAAAGAGCTCAGCGCTGATATAGGCTATTTTGTACTATATATAGCTATTGTTAATTTTTTAGTATAATTAAATTTTAAAAAATATTATATTGTTATGGATAATACAAAGAAATAAGAAAAAAAAATCTAAAAAGGCAAAAAAAAAACCAGAGAAAACAAAATTAAAAAACTGGAAGTTAGAAGCTAAAACTAAGGTGGTGATCGTTTTGGCTGAAAAGCCCGTGGCTTATGGCTGAAAACACTGTAGCTGGCTGAAAAAAGCACTGTAGCTGACAGAGGCTTATTTTGTATAATTAAATTTAAAAAATTTTAAAAATAAAAAAAATATGTTAGCCCATTACGTATAATACAAACGAATACGGGAAAAAAAAGAACCGGCAAAAAATCTCAACAAAAAGCCAAAATTTCAGAAAAAGACGAAACTTGTGAATAGTGCCAAATAAGCCTCTGGCACTGTTCATCAGCCAATTTGATCGCGCCCTAAAGCTCTAGTAAGCATCACCATATGCTGACTTGGCAGTTTCGTTTTTTCCACGTTGGAGCAAGGGCTGACATGGACCTTATATCTCAGTGCCAAGGTCAAAGCACTGAAAAAAAAACCATTTCTAAAAAAAGTTTTCGAATGAATCTAAATCTAAGAACAATTTTTTTTAAAAGGCCAATATGTACAAAATATACCAGTTTATTTGCCAGTATTGTCTTCATCTCTTTTAATTCAGTGGGATCACTGTCATATCGGAAGTTGGGATTTGATGGTACAGTTGATAGCTACTTCCACTAAAAAATTGGCCGCGCCACCTGCACGCTGCCACATTAATTTGAGCCTTAATTTGAAGAGTCAAGATTTCCTGTCAAGACTTGATTTGCTGCAGTTGAAATTTCAGTTTCATTATACAGCCCTGCATTGAACTCCACGATTTTCTATCGCAAAAGTACCCTTTTTTAGATTAATTTCTTTTTACATAATTGCTATATATGTCCATCGAATGATTTTTTTTATAAATCATTTGAATTTCTGACCTTAAGATTTGCTTAGAGACTCGTGCGTTGACCTACGAGGCCATCTTCCCTGGCGGCGACGACAATGAACTCGTCTTCTCTTATGGAGGCGGCAGTGAGTTAGCACAAGGGTTCGTCTGATTAGGGTTTATGCTAATCTGGAGCTAGTCATAGAGGGAGGCGGGGGCAAGGGCAACTCAGCGGTGGGCAACAGCAATAGCGAGGCAACGGTGGCATCACTGGTCACGGGTTGAAGAAGGGCGGTGGAGGTCGACAGAGGTGACAATAACCGACTAGCGTGGCGGATCTAGCAACGGTAGCCGCTGGAGATAGGGAAGAAAGCGGTGGCAAGGGTAGTGAGCGGCGCCGGCGAAGAAAGGAAAGGCGACAGTAGTAGAGGGCATGGGTAGCGGCTTTATGGAGCACACTGACGTCAAGGATGATGCCAATGAGGTAGTGGGAAGGCATGGTAGGTGTGCAGGGTGCAGGGAGTGGTGGTGGTAGGATTGCGGCGTTGGATGTGTATAGGGAGTGGATGTTAGTTCTAGGCCAGTGGATTGTCATCTGACAGTAAAAAAAGGAATAATTTGTCACTTAAAAAACATTAGAACGATGACTAGACATTCCTTGCTTTCTTATAGCAGCAATGTGACGGTTTGATTGCAGTAATGGAAATATAGTACGGTGGTTCGTCAATCAGCTAGCACTAGATACTAGATGGTCGTGTGCTCTGAATTAGTGTAAAAAGGCTTGTTCTAAATTACTATGGTTTTTAGGTAAAATGATATTGTTGTTAGTTTTTCTAAGATATATATTCAGTTAAAAAATATTGTTATATCTTTGTAAATAATATAGAAAAAGAAAATAAGAAGAAAAGCTAAGTTAATAAACTATTATGTTCCAACTAACTTTTAGTTTTTTAAACCCAAAATCAGAAACCATTACTGTCTAAAATAGGCAAATTCATGACCTTGATCAACTCGGCTTCGGCTTCTGGCTTATTTTTTACTATTCATAAGTTTCGTCTTTTTCTGAACTTTTGGCTTTTTGTTGAGCTTTTTTGCCGGTTCTTTTTTTTCCCGTATTTGTTTGTATTATACGTAATGGGCTAACATATTTTTTTATTTTTAAATTTTTTTAAATTTAATTATGCTAAATAAGCCTCTGTCAGCTACAGTGCTTTTTTCAACCAGCTACAGTGTTTTTAGCCATAAGCCACGAGCTTTTCAGCTGAACCCGATCACCATCAAACGATTGATCCATTTGGACGCTGACCAATCGAAAGTTCAGTCACATCAGGTATGTATCTGACAGTTGGCACCCAACTAGTCTTTGGGCAAGACAGCATCCAGAGTAACATCCTCGTCAAATCGTGAACCTACCATTAGCTAGTCCAATGACATAATTCACTCTTTTTTGAACCCTTGAACGCCCGATTTTGACGTCTCTCTAGCTCCAAGTGTAACGCCCCCGTTTCCAGGGGCGCGTACGGACACGGCATTCCGCAACTATTCACGCATGAACAGTTATGGAACGTTGCGCAAGAGTATACCATTGCATGCTTACAACAAAAGTCCGGCATATATTTTACATAAGGATTAACATCCATTTTCAACAGCGGGGCGTGCAAGCCCAAAGTATACTTACATTAAAAAAAAACTCCAAGATCCGCTTGAGCGCGGCCAAGACCTAAAGCCTCGGGTCTTCGACGGGGAGACCTTTCCAACACGAAGTCTTGAATTGCCTTCTTTTCCTTCTGGTATCTGTGGCAAAGCAAGCCTGAGTACTCCGACCCCGTACTCAGCAAATCACAAGGGAAACCCTAACTTACTACTTGTATGGATCAACAAAGGAAGGGAGTATACTTGGTTTATTACATTTGGTGGATGCAGTTTTATTTTGCAAGCATTTTATAAAATGGACCCAAAACTACTTCTCAAGAACTCAGGGGTTTTCACGAAGAGTTGATTAACCAACTAATCAAGTTAATTTAAGTACAAAACTACTTAAGCTTCGCGGCTGGAATCACCCAAGTGACACAGCTCCAATAACCGGGAGCACGGCGTATTCGAATACCATTTATTTGACTCTGCAGAGTTTGCTCAGCTTTACCCACACGATCCCTTAACTCCCGCTAAAGAGTTAAGAAAGCCAGGTCGTCTCACTGCTCAACTCTTTATATAGGCTCTACCCGGTAGAATTCACTCGGGTCTGGCTCGCTCACACACACGCACACAAAGAAAAGAAAACGGTGCCGCTTCGAGTGAACTCTACCGTTGTTAGGCACCCAATCACGGCTTGCCTAACCTCACTGCCAAATCTCCTGTAGAGTTTCAATCGAGTTGAGCAGCTACTAGACAAGTGTTGACAAGTAAACTCCTGTGGTTGAGCGATCACTGTGACATTTGCTCAGCGTAAGGGTTTCAGTCCTTATATTTTCACATGGTCCGCAACCTCACCAGGCCCGCGACCAAACCTAGGGTAAGCGGTGGGCGAAGGCCGTCTCGCGGCTCCCCACAACTCCCTTACCCCAACCTCAATCCTAGGGTAAAAGATTGGCGAGGACCGTCTTGCGGTTTCCACTCCCCTTTACCCTACCTTGTGCACGCCGGCACTCTCCGCTCTAAGATACGGTGTCCCATACCACCCTACCTTAGAGTCGGGTTTTTCAAATTCTATTGGCCCCACAGCCACAACCTTATTAGTGTAACATTTTGCATGATAATAATAACCTACAGTTATCTAGATTAACAGATAATTATTTCTAGGGTTACAAAGGCATGGCAACAATTCAACAGGGCATTCATCGGTGGTAGGATTAACTATATAACAAGTCATTCTAACATTTTATTTTTACTTTGAATTAACATTTCAGAATTAGCTCAATGCAAATAACATAATAACATAATTTAAATGGCATGGGATTTCAACATAATCAAGGACTTGCGACTTGCTGTGAATTGAGGCGAACTCGGCTAGCTCGATCGTAGAAGCTTCTGGATCCTGCGACTGCACTTGAGCTTCCGGAAACTTCGACACTAGCGCAAACACAGAAAATAACATAAATCCGGCTTGAGCCTAATCAAGCGAGGAAAAATAATCTATTAAAAAGAAGTAAAACACATAAATCTCCAAATGAGGAATTTTAGGAATTTATCTGGGATGAATTTGGAGGAAAGGAGGTTACAAATGGGTCAAGGATATTATTTGGAGCAAAGTGGTGAAATTTGGGAATTTTTGAGATTTTCTATGATTTATTTGGATTTTCTGGGATTTTAGAAAATAATAAATCACTGGAAATTGGAATGAACAGTACCAGGCCGGCCCAAGCCAACAGTGCGGCCTGGCACTGTGCGGCCCGTGCGGCCGAAGGCCAGCGCGGCCCACGGCGGTGACGCACGGCGGCCCGCAGGCGCGCGCGCGCTCGGGCGAGAAGCAGGCCGCTCGGCCCACTCTCACGCGCCTCCGCGGTCCCGATGAGCGACACGCGGCACGGCGGACGGGTCGGATGGCGAGCGGGCGAAGCGGTACGGGCGAGATCCAACGGAGGTGGAGCGGTACGGTTATGAGGATCGGACGGCTGAGATTCAAGGGGCGGGTGAAACGGTACGGAGAGGTGAATGGCGGAGATTAGAAGGTTTCAAGGGGATCCGACGATGGGGAGGCGGCCACGTCGTCATCGTCTTCCTCCGGTCGAGCGCGAGCAGCAACGGGACGGAGGTGGCGGGGCTGAGGTGCTCCGGCGACGGCGATGGTTCCCGAGGGAAAGGAGGGGTACCCTCGGGTAGAGCAGAGCATGGGGGACTCCTTTTGGATAGTTAGCATTTGCGGGGACCAAAGGGGAGAGAGGGAGGGAGAAGGGGGTAGTTCGGGCGTTTGACGGTGAAGGAGGTCATCGGCGGCGAGATGGCTCAATCGGCCGCGGCTACACGTTCAAGGGGACTAGGGGCTCACATTGGTTGCGGGGGTGAAAGTTGGAGAGCTGCGGAGTAAGCTGGCCACGGAGAGGGTGCGGCGGCCGGGGAGGGTCGTCGGCGCTGGCGCAGCACGGAGCTTCACCTGACCAGGGGTAAACACCAAAAGGATTAGCATACCGCGGAGATGCTCTGGCCGAATGCAATTGAAGAATGGATGAGCGGGGAAGGAAATCCGCTTTGTGGGGTCACCGGCGCAGGGGAAGATGGTGGCGGAGCTACGGGCGGCGGGAGCTCAATCGGGTGCTCGGGGAGGTGGCTGGGAGTGGCAGGAGGGGAATGAAGGTGTTTGGGGAGCTCGGAAAGCAAAGGAGAAGAAATGGCAGGGGGAGGGGGCTTTATACCCGCGCGGAGGGGAGGGGGCTCCTTCGGGGAGAAGGCAGCGGCGGGGCTCCGGCCGGCAGGGAAATGACGGGGCCGTCAAGGGCGTTTAATCCCGCACAGTGGAGGAGACGGGGGTGACGCGAGGCGCTGTGCGGGGACTGGCGACGCGACGGGAGCAGGTGTGTCGCGGCCGGAGCGAGAGCGCATCCGCGCGCGAGGGGGAGGGAAGACGGCGGCTGCCAGGTGGGGTCGGCGCTGCGGCGGGGTGACGTGGAGCGAGGCTGGCCGCTCCTTCGGACCCGGAGGGTTGTCGGGACGGCGGGGCGTCCGAGACCGGGGCGGCGCGGCAACGAGCGCGGGCGCATGCGCGGCCACGGGCGCAGCGCGCAGCGCACGCGCGTGCGCGGGGAGAAGGCGGGGCGCTGGGGCGGCGCCAACAGCCGAGGGGGAGCGGAGGGGCGCTGGTGCGAGGGGAGAAGCGGGAGGGGAGGCGGCGCCAACGGGTTATCGCGGGCGCGAGGCGCGCGAGAGAGGAGGAGGCGGAAAAGGAGGCGGGGCGCCACCGAAATGGAGAAAGCGGAATGGCCGAGAAAGGAAGGCGCATTTCCGGTGAAACTTTCCCGAAAAGGAAAGTTTCAGAATTTCACTCAAAAAGCAGCAAAAAGCACAAATTTTATTTGAAATTTTGCAGGGCTTTTCAACCTACCCCCCTTAAAAGAATCTCGACCCCGAGATTAACTTGGTCCAGGGAGTAAGTTGGGGAAATCTCGCTGCAAATCTGACTCTCGTTCCCAAGTTGACTCTTCAGGTGTATGATTCTTCCACTGTACTCTGCAGAACCTGACGTTCTTGTTTCTGAGCTGCCTCTCTGTCGTTTCAAGTATTTGTAGTGGTTCTTCAGTATATGTGCAATCATCTTGTAATTCAATGTCTGACAGTGGCACTTCATCTGTTGGCTGGCGTAGACACTTCCGAAGCTGGGATACGTGGAACACGTTGTGAATTCTGGATAAGTTGGGCGGAAGCTGCACTTGATAAGCTACTTCCCCAACTCTTCCAATTATCTGAAACGGTCCCACATATCTTGGTGCTAATTTGCCTTTGACTTGAAATCTCTTGACTATTTTGAACGGGGTGACTTTGATGTAAACATAATCTCCAACTTCGAAACTCAAGTCTTTCCTGCGGTTATCTGCATAGTTCTTCTGTCGGTCTTGTGCCATCTTCAGTCTGTCTCTGACAATTCTGACATGTGCTTCTGCATCTTGAGCAATCTGGGGACCAATGAGTTGTCGTTCTCCTGTTTCTGTCCAATTCAGTGGAGTCCTGCATTTTCTGCCATAAAGTGCTTCAAACGGGGCCATTTGGATACTGGCTTGGTAGCTGTTATTGTATGAGAACTGAGCAAATGGTAGACAGGTGTTCCATGTTGCTCCATACACTATCGCAGAAGCTCTCAACATGTCTTCTAAAATCTGATTGGTTCTCTCTGTCTGTCCATCTGTCTGTGGATGATATGCTGAGCTGAAATTCAGATCGGTGCCCATAGCTTCATGCAATCTTTCCCAAAACTTGGATGTAAACTGTGCTCCTCTATCTGACACAATCTTCTTCGGAACTCCATGCAGTGTCACAATTCTGGTCAAATATAACTCGGCGAGTTTATCCTTCCCATAGGTTTGCTTGATCGGGAGGAAATGAGCCACCTTGGTCAATCTATCAACAATGACCCAAATAGCATCATATCCCTCACGAGTCTTGGGAAGTCCAGTGATGAAGTCCATGCCAATGCTATCCCATTTCCATTCAGGAATTGGTAAAGGCTGCAACAATCCTGATGGTTTTTGGTGGTCTATCTTGATCTGTTGACAGACATCACATTTAGCTACATATTCTGCCACTTGTTTCTTCATTTGGTTCCACCAATATCTTTTCTTCAAATCTTGATACATCTTTGTGCCTCCTGGATGAATTGAGAATTGAGAGGAGTGGGCTTCAGCTAAGATCAACTCTCTCAACTCTTTCTTGTCGGGTATGCAATAGCGACCACGGAAGGTAAGGATTCCATGTTCGTCTATCGCATACTCTGATGAATTTTCTCCTTGGATATCCTTTTTCAGTTTTTGAATCTCTTCATCTTCATCCTGGGCTGCTTTAATCTGATCTGGCAATAGTGGTTGAATCTCTAAGGCTGCTTCTTCACCTTGTTCTGTGATTACCAAGTTCAGCCGTAATATATCTCTCTGCAACTCTGGTGGGTATTCTGATTGACTGCCTTTGCTTGGACGAGCCTTGCGGCTAAGGGCATCAGCAACTACATTTGCCTTGCCTGGGTGATACTGGAGATCAATATCATAATCTTTAATCAGTTCTAACCATCTGCGTTGTCTCATGTTCAACTCCGGTTGAGTGAATAGGTACTTCAAACTCTTGTGATCTGAGAATATCTCACAACGATTTCCTAGCAGGTAGTGCCGCCAAATTTTGAGGGCATGCACCACAGCTGCTAGTTCTAAATCGTGTGTGGGGTAATTCTCCTCATGCAGCTTCAACTGTCTTGATGCATAAGCAACAACTTTTCCGTCTTGCATAAGCACACAACCCAAACCTTGCTTTGAGGCATCACAATAAATATGAAACTCCTTCTCTGGATGGGGTAGAATCAGTACTGGTGTTGTTGTCAACTTGGTCTTCAACATCTGAAAGCTTTCCTCGCATGCATTAGTCCACGTGAACGGTTTGTCTTTCTTCAACAATTGAGTGAGTGGGCGAGATATTCTTGAGAAACCTTCTATGAATCGGCGATAATAGCCCGCCAATCCTAGGAAGCTTCTCACTTCAGTCACTGTCTTAGGCTGTTTCCATTCCATCACTGCTGAAATCTTTTCTGGATCGACCTTCACTCCATCTTCAGATATAACATGACCCAAGAAAGCGACTTCTCTCAACCAAAAACTGCATTTATCAAATTTTGCATATAACTTATGCTCTCTCAATCTGGTCAAAACCATGTGCAAATGCTGTCTGTGCTCTTCTTCACTCTTGGAGTATATCAGAATATCATTAATGAAAACAATCACAAATCGATCCAATTGGTCCATATGTACCAGGTTCATAAGATTCATGAAATAGGCTGGCGCATTGGTCAAACCAAAGGGCACGACCGTGAACTCAAATAATCCATATCTGGTGATGAAAACTGTCTTCTCTCGATCTTGCTCTCGGATCTTGAGCTGATGGTAACCCGAGCGCAAGTCGATCTTGGGACATACTTTAGCACCCTTGAGCTGATCAAACAGGTCATCAATTCTGGGCAATGGATACTTGTTTTTGATGATGACAGTATTCAAACCTCTGTAATCGTCACACATTCTCAGCTCTCCATTCTTCCTCCTTACAAACAAAATTGGGGCCAATCAATGCGAAACACTTGGTCGAATAAACTTTTCCTCTTGCAGTTCATCTAACTGTCTCTTGAGCTCTCTTAATTCACTGGCTAACATTTTGTAATGATACTCGGCAATTGGTTTTGCGCCTGCAATCAACTTTATGACAAGTTCTACTTGTTGATCAGGGATCTGCCTGATAATTGTTCTGGAAATACATTAGGGTATTCTTGTACTACTGGCGTTTGATCCGGTGTAACTGCTAGCATGTCGATCATGCGCTCTCTTGCATCCTTCAACACTTCTCGGATTTTTTTTTGACCTTCAAGGGTTACCAATGATACTGTTTTGATCTCATAATCTACCTTGTCTTTGTTCTGAGCTAGCCAGTTCATACCAAAAATGGCATCTAACCCTTGCATATCTGGTTGCAACAAAACTGCTTTAACCTTCTCTGGATTGACTTGTACCTGTACATCATCCTTACGTGTGTGGTGATAGTTCCCACTTAGATGAATTATGTCGTACCAAGGTTGGATATGATTGGGTATGCTGGGATTAATTCTATTACAACACGACCATCACACCCATTTTACTTTACACAAATGGTCTTCATACATCTTCATAATTTTGCCACAAGCCTTAGTTAAAGTAATTTACAGATAAACCATTAAGTTCTTCCAACCGGTTTACAAAAGGATAACCAAAAGTACATCATCTCATTTCTTGTTCTACATAGCTCATATTTTCTTGACTGCCTGCTGGTTTTGGGCTTGGAGTTTAGCTGCTTCTGATGACACACCCCTCCTGGGACACTGATGTTTGTAGTGTCCAATCTTCCCACAATGAAAACATGCATCCGTCCTTCGTGGACAGCTGCTGGTAAAATGTTTGCCACCGCAGGTGAAGCACTTGATGGCGAATGGTGAGGGAGTGGCCTGCTGCTGAGGCTGTCCAGACTGGGTCTTCGGTATCGTCACAAATTGACGGAAGGGTGGGGATCGAAATGAGGGTGATCCCGTGGTCATGCTCTGCTGAGCATTGTGTGAAGACTGAGACTTGTGCGCTGCTTCACGCTTTCCATAATCCTCCATTCTGGTCCTCTTAGGGTAAGATTCATCTTCTTCCATCGGTTGCAGGCGGGATGACGGTGTCTGCCTCTTTGCTTGCTCTTTAGCTTCTTCTTCGGATAAGAACTTCAGTGGGCATTTGTCATGATAATGCCCATCCTGTTGGCAGTGAAAACAAACTGTTGGTGATGGAGGCGAAGGCTTCTTTCGCTTCATGACTTTCACGTAACATGGTCTTTCTTCTATCTGTAGGGCTCGATCAACCAGGCTCAATAGGCTTGAATACTTCATGGCCTGAAGGCGTTGCCTCATGTTAGGACGTAGACCTTTCATAAAGTACTCCATCCTTTTAGCTTCGGTGTTAGTTTCTTCTGGAGCATACTGGGATAACTTATGAAATTGTTGTAGATATGCTGTGATGGAGTTCTCTCCTTGTTGAAGGTTAAGAAAATCCTGATACTTCCTTGTGATAACTTCAGAAGGAGTGCAGGCTTTACGAAATCTCTTCACAAAGTCTTCCCAGGTAATATCTTTTTCCTTGGGGTGCATCCACTGGATAGCATTCCACCAAGTAGTTGCGGGCTCAGACAACTGATAGGTGGCAAAGAGAACCTTCTCCTTATTTGTACACTGGATAGTATTCATTCTTCTCTCAATATCTTGTAACCAGTCGTCTGCATTCAGTGACTCTGTGGTTGAAGGGAATTTTGGGGGTTGAGTTTGCAGAAATGCTGTAAACTTTAATGCAGTTGTGCTTGATGTTAACACTGACTCTTCGGGTGTCACCTTGACAATGAACGGTGGCAGAGATTCTCCTTGCTGTTCTGGCATCTGGACTTGATCTGTGGCAGGTGCACCCTACCCGTTGGTCTGACCACTCTGCTGTGTTGGGTCCATCTGCCAATTGGGAACTGGAGATCAGCTTTGCAGCGGCTTTTGGAGAATAAGAGAAGATAAGTAAGACTTTGAATTTCAAGGTAAGTATAGAACGAATAAGGTAAGAACGAGAGCGAAAGGGGACAGGAGAAAGCTTTGAACACAGGGGATTACTGATAATTAAGCAAACAACATACAAGATAATGAACATAAATTTACAATATGCAAGTGGCACACAAACCACTTAGAGTTCATGATTACACCCGCTTTACATTACAAAAGCACCACTACTACTCAGGGTCAGTCTAGTCTAGCGAGCGACGGCTACTCCTCCAGCTGCCGAGAACCGAAATTTTGAAGCTAGACAAGAGAAGCAGTAAACATTTTGCAACAGCAAATCTTAAGCTGAAGTAAACTAAGATAGATAAGGTAGCAACAAGAGAGGAAAAGACAGCAATAATACTTATATTTTTCGTAAACCCTTTTTATGGCTTTAAATTAAGTTTTGCGATAAAATCGCTTCCTAGTTTGCCTTAGGTCTCAACCTACGGTCAAGAGCCTGCTCTGATACCACTTCTTGTAACGCCCCCGTTTCCAGGGGCGCGTACGGACACGGCATTCCGCAACTATTCACGCATGAACAGTTATGGAACGTTGCGCAAGAGTATACCATTGCATGCTTACAACAAAAGTCCAGCATATATTTTACATAAGGATTAACATCCATTTTCAACAGCGGGGCGTGCAAGCCCAAAGTATACTTACATTAAAAAAACTCCAAGATCCGCTTGAGCGCGGCCAAGACCTAAAGCCTCGGGTCTTCGACGGGGAGACCTTTCCAACACGAAGTCTTGAATTGCCTTCTTTTCCTTCTGGTATCTGTGGCAAAGCAAGCCTGAGTACTCCGACCCCGTACTCAGCAAATCACAAGGGAAACCCTAACTTACTACTTGTATGGATCAACAAAGGAAGGGAGTATACTTGGTTTATTACATTTGGTGGATGCAGTTTTATTTTGCAAGCATTTTATAAAATGGACCCAAAACTACTTCTCAAGAACTCAGGGGTTTTCACGAAGAGTTGATTAACCAACTAATCAAGTTAATTTAAGTACAAAACTACTTAAGCTTCGCGGCTGGAATCACCCAAGTGACACAGCTCCAATAACCGGGAGCACGGCGTATTCGAATACCATTTATTTGACTCTGCAGAGTTTGCTCAGCTTTACCCACACGATCCCTTAACTCCCGCTAAAGAGTTAAGAAAGCCAGGTCGTCTCACTGCTCAACTCTTTATATAGGCTCTACCCGGTAGAATTCACTCGGGTCTGGCTTGCTCACACACACGCACACAAAGAAAAGAAAACGGTGCCGCTTCGAGTGAACTCTACCGTTGTTAGGCACCCAATCACGGCTTGCCTAACCTCACTGCTAAATCTCCTGTAGAGTTTCAATCGAGTTGAGCAGCTACTAGACAAGTGTTGACAAGTCAACTCCTGTGGTTGAGCGATCACTGTGACATTTGCTCAGCGTAAGGGTTTCAGTCCTTATATTTTCACATGGTCCGCAACCTCACCAGGCCCGCGACCAAACCTAGGGTAAGCGGTGGGCGAAGGCCGTCTCGCGGCTCCCCACAACTCCCTTACCCCAACCTCAATCCTAGGGTAAAAGATTGGCGAGGACCGTCTTGCGGTTTCCACTCCCCTTTACCCTACCTTGTGCACGCCGGCACTCTCCGCTCTAAGATACGGTGTCCCATACCACCCTACCTTAGAGTCGGGTCTTTCAAATTCTATTGGCCCCACAGCCACAACCTTATTAGTGTAACATTTTGCATGATAATAATAACCTACAGTTATCTAGATTAACAGATAATTATTTCTAGGGTTACAAAGGCATGGCAACAATTCAACAGGGCATTCATCGGTGGTAGGATTAACTATATAACAAGTCATTCTAACATTTTATTTTTACTTTGAATTAACATTTCAGAATTAGCTCAATGCAAATAACATAATAACATAATTTAAATGGCATGGGATTTCAACATGATCAAGGACTTGTGACTTGCCGTGAATTGAGGCGAACTCGGCTAGCTCGATCGTAGAAGCTTCTGGATCCTGCGACTGCACTTGAGCTTCCGGAAACTTCGACACTAGCGTAAACACAGAAAATAACATAAATCCGGCTTGAGCCTAATCAAGCGAGGAAAAATAATCTATTAAAAAGAAGTAAAACACATAAATCTCCAAATGAGGAATTTTAGGAATTTATCTGGGATGAATTTGGAGGAAAGGAGGTTACAAATGGGTCAAGGATATTATTTGGAGCAAAGTGGTGAAATTTGGGAATTTTTGAGATTTTCTGTGATTTTCTAGGATTTATTTGGATTTTCTGGGATTTTAGAAAATAATAAATCACTGGAAATTGGAATGAACAGTACCAGGCCGGCCCAAGCCAACAGTGCGGCCTGGCACTGTGCGGCCCGTGCGGCCGAAGGCCAGCGCGGCCCACGGCGGTGACGCACGGCGGCCCGCAGGCGCGCGCGCGCTCGGGCGAGAAGCAGGCCGCTCGGCCCACTCTCACGCGCCTCCGCGGTCCCGATGAGCGACACGCGGCACGGCGGACGGGTCGGATGGCGAGCGGGCGAAGCGGTACGGGCGAGATCCAACGGAGGTGGAGCGGTACGGTTATGAGGATCGGACGGCTGAGATTCAAGGGGCGGGTGAAACGGTACGGAGAGGTGAATGGCGGAGATTAGAAGGTTTCAAGGGGATCCGACGATGGGGAGGCGGCCACGTCGTCATCGTCTTCCTCCGGTCGGGCGCGAGCAGCAACGGGACGGAGGTGGCGGGGCTGAGGTGCTCCGGCGACGGCGATGGTTCCCGAGGGAAAGGAGGGGTACCCTCGGGTAGAGCAGAGCATGGGGGACTCCTTTTGGATAGTTAGCATTTGCGGGGACCAAAGGGGAGAGAGGGAGGGAGAAGGGGGTAGTTCGGGCGTTTGACGGTGAAGGAGGTCATCGGCGGCGAGATGGCTCAATCGGCCGCGGCTACACGTTCAAGGGGACTAGGGGCTCACATTGGTTGCGGGGGTGAAAGTTGGAGAGCTGCGGAGTAAGCTGGCCACGGAGAGGGTGCGGCGGCCGGGGAGGGTCGTCGGCGCTGGCGCAGCACGGAGCTTCACCTGACCAGGGGTAAACACCAAAAGGATTAGCATACCGCGGAGATGCTCTGGCCGAATGCAATTGAAGAATGGATGAGCGGGGAAGGAAATCCGCTTTGTGGGGTCACCGGCGCAGGGGAAGATGGTGGCGGAGCTACGGGCGGCGGGAGCTCAATCGGGTGCTCGGGGAGGTGGCTGGGAGTGGCAGGAGGGGAATGAAGGTGTTTGGGGAGCTCGGAAAGCAAAGGAGAAGAAATGGCAGGGGGAGGGGGCTTTATACCCGCGCGGAGGGGAGGGGGCTCCTTCGGGGAGAAGGCAGCGGCGGGGCTCCGGCCGGCAGGGAAATGACGGGGCCGTCAAGGGCGTTTAATCCCGCACAGTGGAGGGGACGGGGGTGACGCGAGGCGCTATGCGGGGAGTGGCGACGCGACGGGAGCAGGTGTGTCGCGGCCGGGGCGAGAGCGCATCCGCGCGCGAGGGGGAGGGAAGACGGCGGCTGCCAGGTGGGGTCGGCGCTGCGGCGGGGTGACGTGGAGCGAGGCTGGCCGCTCCTTCGGACCCGGAGGGTTGTCGGGACGGCCGAGACCGGGGCGGCGCGGCGACGAGCGCGGGCGCATGCGCGGCCACGGGCGCAGCGCGCAGCGCACGCGCGTGCGCGGGGAGAAGGCGGGGCGCTGGGGCGGCGCCAACAGCCGAGGGGGAGCGGAGGGGCGCTGGTGCGAGGGGAGAAGCGGGAGGGGAGGCGGCGCCAACGGGTTGGCGCGGGCGCGAGGCGCGCGAGAGAGGAGGAGGCGGAAAAGGAGGCGGGGCGCCACCGAAATGGAGAAAGCGGAATGGCCGAGAAAGGAAGGCGCATTTCCGGCGAAACTTTCCCAAAAAGGAAAGTTTCAGAATTTCACTCAAAAAGCAGCAAAAAGCACAAATTTTATTTGAAATTTTGCAGGGCTTTTCACCAAGCAGCACTTTTCTTAGAACCGATAGGAGAACTGTCCTATATTTTGATAAAGCAGAAGAAAAACAAAGAAAAAAAAAGACAAAACACTCACTTTGTTGAGGGAAACTTTATAGGCAAACGTCACTAACATCACGCTAAACAATTCTTACATAGCATACCATGTAGCTAAGAGAAGAACAACGCATTATATCTCCTCACACGATAAAGTTTTTAACTGGATTCAACTAGATGTAGATAACCATAATTATATCAAGCTTAAGGGAGAAAAATAGATATAGAGGTAAAGACAAAGGCAAAATCAACCAAAGCTTACACACCATGCAGCCAACTCCAAGCAGTATTGCCACTGTATAGTTTAACCCCATGGAGACTAGCGAGAGCACGAGCCTTCCCACGTTAACCGGAAAGGCCGAAACCTTATACACGATCTACTTGTATGGTGGAATCCATGATAACGTTCTCTAGAAGCTCTGCTCTGGCCGCCAGACCTGTAAAATGGCAGCCAATAAGGTTTGCGTAATTGGATGAATTGACGGCGACAAGCTGACAAGTGACAACGACGGCAGTAGCAGTGTTGAGTGGGGCTGCGCACGCGGTGTTGTGCGTTGCGGTAGCACGGGAGTACAATAGACCATCCGTGTGGCTCTGAATACCTCTTCTAATTAATACTTATTATTAAAAAATATAATAATTTGAATAGAATTACTAATTCTATCTATTCTTAAATGAAATATTGGTTGATACGTTTTAGTATGGTCTATTCACAACGATAAAGTTTATAATTTTTTATATTATATTCTTATGCAGAGGTTCAAACCTATCTCTCTGTTATCTGCCAAGGCAACCTCTACCCATCTTCTTAATTAATTTAAGTGGCCAACTGCTCCATCAGTTGTCGTCTATCTCTTTTCCCTTCTTTCTTATAGCCTTTCCTCGATTTAAATATTTTTCATTTTTATGCAAATACTCTTACGAGTACGACTTCCGACTGCTATGGTACTCTTACGAGTGCGACTTCTGACTACTGGCTGCTATGATACTATTACAAGTGCGACTTCCAACTACCAACAACTACGATACTCATAATATGACTTCCAACTACTGACTGCTACAGTACTCTTACAACCGATCTCTGTACTAAATGCTTCTACTGCCCTTCGTACATGGCACTCGGTACTCTTACAACCGATCTCTGTACTCAAACGCTTTGACTACCCTTCGTACTCCAAGCTACAATACTCGGAGCTACAATACTCTGAGCTACAGTACTCTGAGCTACAATACTCTGAGCTACAGTACTCTGAGCTACAATACTCGGACCTTCAGTACTCGAAGCTCAAAATGATTACATATTTCGAACACAGCTTCGACTGCTTCTTTGACCACGAGACGACGCGTGGTGCTGCCGCCACCGGCAGGCGCTTGCCGCCCCCTCACTAGACGGTAGGCAGCCTGCTGCCCAGGGAGCAGGCGGCAGGCAAGCCTGCCGTCCAGCCCATAGGTGGTAGGTAATTAGGCCGGCTGATTAGCCGGCCTAATTACCTGCCTAATTTTTTCATTTAGTGTTTGTTTGATTTTTCAAATATATCAAATGAGCTTAAAAAAATTACAAAAAATTATGTACAGTCTCCCGACACAATGTTCCTCATAGTGTAATTTTTGGGGAATTTTATCCACGGTGATTGTTGGTCAAACATTCATACAATTTTGATATTTTATGAATTTTTTACATATAGCAAACGAACTCTAAAATTACGAAATTTTATGTGAAGCCTCCTAATGTAGTAATAGTTATTATGTAATTTTTTGAAAATTTTATGCACTCCAAATTAGTTACGTTTGTTTAGATTAACTTAATCATAAATTTAATGAATATTTCACCTTTTTTACAATTTGATACATTATGAATTTGTTTAATTAAAAGTAATTATAGTACTACAAAAAATGCATCACAGGATGCGATATGGCTCACTCTTCTAAGCCACTGCTATTTTCTCGCTGCGCTCGCCTGCCCGTACTTGGTCTTATCTTCCGTCGCGCACGAGCATGTCCCGTTGAGTATGTCAGTCAGTTCGGAGGAGGTATGGAGACCATTTTGTCTGCTCAGTGGCTGGTGGTAGTCCAGTAGGCTGAGCTACAGTACGCTGGGTCCGGTAAGGGTCAAAGTCGTCTAGCTGAGACGTGCCAAACTACGAGCCACCGGTAATAATATCGTGTACAATGGACTCTAGAAATCCCCCTTGTGGTACAAATGAGCTCTCGCCCTGACTGTACGATGTGGCAGCGAAGCCAGAGGAGCTCTGCCCACCGATTTGTCCAAACACTAAGTATGCCGAAAACATTGAGTCTTGCCCTGCATACGCTGCAAACCCTAGTGCCGTGTACTGCTCTCTAGAAGCATCTGAGAGGCATGTGTCGTCATCAGTGGACTCGTCGTCACCCCATGTTGAATTGGACGCTGCAAGATGAAATAATATTATTCACAACAAATATTCCGGATGTACAATGCGAATCTCATACCTCCCGAATGTGCAGCAAAGATGAACGATGGGGAGCGGTAGTCTGTGCAGGTGGCGCAGACGGCAAAAGGGATGCATATCGACGACGGACCTGTGGCGGGAGAATGCCATGATATTAGTGGAACGCAAGGTGTAATAGGGAAATAACATGTAGGTTCGTACGTAAGTTACCTCTTCGTCGGTACGGCGCACGGATAATCGGCGGCTAATACTACGACGCCATGCAGACTCAGTACATTGCGATGGCAAGCCGGACTCGCGAGGTCACGATGACCTGGCGGGTGAGCATGGTGCCCTCACTGGGTGGCTCATGTGCGCACTGTGATCTGAGGAACATCCGCAGATAAGGTTGTGCACTATTTTTTGGCTTGCTTTAAGATGAACTTTATATTCTTTTGCAGGGCCGGTGGCGTTTCCGGACTACTGATGGTGGCCTCCAATGCGCTTGCGATGCACTGTGCCCTCTCCAACTGAAGTGACATATGAAACAGGTTCAGTAACAACCAATACGAATTTATTGAATAGAATGATAAGATATTTGAACTGTCTTACGATGTCATGCCGCTGTGAAGCGCTGTGGGGATTGATGGAGCGGTCCAGACGTTCCTCATGCGTGATGTGCTCGGAGCAATCTGGTGGAGGAATGGTCAGTCTGCTACGTGACCGCGGTACAAACCATGCCACATACTCGTCGTACGTCTGGACGTCATACAGACGCTGCTCCATGATGACATTGATGTGTGCCCTTTTCGCCCATGCCGTCGTCCACTGCAGTTGCACTGGCCACCAGTCCGTACCATACCAACCATCCCTCGATTGCCTTTATTTCCAGAATCATCAATGTTACATAGCAAGACATATCAAAGTGTACACAATAGTTAGATAGAGTTTGACTCACTGGTGCACGGCATGCGGTAGGAACTTGCCATCCAGAGGGGGCACAGCCCGGTGCAAACCCAACTGTCGCATCACGCGCTATGGTGCGTAAGCCTCCATCATGTATGAGAACACCAGATAGTGTGTCGTCGTCCATAGCTCCCTTCCTCCAGGTAATGCAGGGATAGCCTGTGCGGCGATACTGAGAGGGTGACTCGTCAAGAACGCGACGTCCTTCAGAGTGACCGTCATATCACCCCAACGAAAGTAGAATGTGTGCGTCTCGGGCCTCCACCTATCTACAAGTGCCGCGAGCAGGCTGCCATCGATGGTGAACTCATGCCAGGTGGAGACCAACCTCGCAAAGGGCAACAATCCCGTGGCCCGCAGGGTTGGGACGTAGCGCTCATCTAGCTCCCACGGATCCCTCCCGCAGCCTGAACGATGAAGGGCCAGCCGCGTCACCCGTCATCCATGCGTGGCAACGGTGTTTCTCATTGTATGAGTGTTTCGGAAGCTCCGGTAGAGCCATATCTATCAGTACATACGACAGGCGAAATATTAGTGCGAACATTAATAATTACTTCATAATACAATTTACATTAATTATGACTAACTAAATAATAGTAAATATGACTACGAGAATAACATCGAAAGCATGTTATAAAAAATTACCTATCTTTCGGGGGAACTAATCAGCACTACCGCGTCCTCAATGACTTATGCACTGCCTGCTCCAAATATTTAGGTACGCACTATTAGTTTTAATAGTACCTTGCAACAAATGGGACAGACAGAATATTACTGCGAATATTCATAATGACAGCAACATACTACAAATCAGTGATTACATGCATGCGTGAATACTTCACTTTTTACCAATAATTTGATTACTCATCCGAAAAAAGACGAGCCATTCATTACCGCCGTCCTTAAAACTAACTCATTAGTTACCCTGAACTAACAAATTATGGGTAACGTATGTACACAATAATAGTACAAACTATGTCTAAATTACTATAACATACTTACTTCGTAATACAAACTACATTAATCACGACTAACTAAATAACACTAATTGACTACGATTATGGGAATAATTTCAAAAGAATACAATTAAAATGTACTTGCCTTTGCAGAGAAGAAATCATCACTGCCAATTTTGAGCTACGCACTGGCTTTTTGAACTAATGAGCAATAACCGCGGCAATAACCATCGGCAATAAGTGACTGGGACACTGTCTTCTCGATCTAATGAGCTACACACTCGCCAGAGGTGCATATTTATGCCCGAGCGAAAGAATCCATTATCACTACTAGCGCTTCAGGTGAGGAGGGACGGCATCGTAAAAATGACAAATGTGCAAACGAGGGAGCGGACGAGGTGGGACGACACTCAAATAATGACATTAGTGCGAACGAGAGAGTGTGCAAGAGGGGCACATATAGAGAGAGTGACAATTGTGTGAACCAGATAACCGCAAATAATATATACCACGATTGCTCAACGCATAGCACTTCAAAACTATCGTTACGATTGTTAAATTCATGGTTTTTAATCCGAATAAACGTGGTTAATTCGGACTGCATAAAATTCCTAAAAAATTACATAATAATTATCAGTACATCAGGAGGCTTCACATAAAATTTTGTAATTTTTGGAGCTCTTTTGCTATATATAAAAACTTGTAAAAATATCAAAATTGTATAAATTTTTAGCAACATTTGCCATGTATAAAATTCTTCAAAAATTACACTGCGAGAAACGTTGTGTCAGGAGACTGTACATAAATTTTCGTTTGAGCTTATTTGATATATTTAAAAATTCAAACAAACAATAAATGAAAAAAATTTAGGCTGGCTAATTAGCACACCCAATTACCTACCGCTTGGCCCCCCGATGGCAAAAACGATATTTTTGTCAATACGATCGATATACTGTTATTTTTGTAAATACGGTACGAAATATTACCAAAATTGGCTTTGATTCTACTAAATGATAGTAGATCCACCAACTAGACCAGGCAGGGCTGATCTCGACTCTCCAGAAGCTTGCTCAACTTTTTAAAGATAGTTCATCCATTGAACTCAACAGATACAGACGTGGATCGTGGAAGGCCATCTCCACATATAGTTTTTTTCTTCCAAAAAGTAAAGGAGGAACGATAAGAAAATAATAAGACCACATGGTTCAATTCGTTTAACAGATGCCTGTGCGAATGTGCGATGACACGGGACACCTAAAGCCCATGAAATTAGATAATTCTTGCATTTTTCGTGAGCAGTAATTGCTGATACAATCGTCATGCAAGTTGTTGAGCAGTAATTGTTGATACAGGTGCCGCTCGGTTGGACTAAAAAAATTATTTATGATTGAAATTTTATTATAGCTGACTGAAATTACACTGTAACTGATGGTGACTTATTTGACCTAACTAAATTTAAAAAAATAAAAATAAAAAATAAGTTAGTCCATCACAGACAATACAAACGAATATGAAAAAAACTAACAAAAAAGCTCAAACCAGTCAAAAAAATCAGAAAAGAATGAAATTTATAAAAAATAAAAAATAAACCAAAACCTTAAACTAAAATGAGCAAGGCTATAATCGTCATGCAAGTTGTTGAGCTGGCGGTTCATTTATGGCGCGTCCGGTCAGAATAGTGTTCTCCGGTTCCTTTCATCATGGGTCCCGAACATTAACCCGTCTTTGTCCTCGCAGGGCAACCACGGTGCTGGTTCAATTCAATTTTCAGTGTACCTCTGATCGCAACTCACAGCAGCATAGCTAGTATTATGGCAACCAAGGCAGAGGAGTTTGCGCATCTTCGCCAAGAAACAACGCCTTACGTAGCTTTACTGCGCCCAATTAACAGTCAACTACACCGAGCAGCGCGTCTCCACTATTGAGTAGCCAAGACGATCACAATAAGCAGCCGTCACTCATGTGATCGACAGGTCCATTCCTTCCATCGCCGCGGGCTGAACTTGACCTCTTGCTAAGGCTCCGTTTATTTTAGTTTCAACTTCTATTTTTTATTTATTTTTTACTATTTATAAATTTTATTTTTTCTGAACTTTTGATTTTTTAGCCTTTTTTCTGGTTCGTTATTTTCCTGTATTCGTTTGCGTTATCCGTGATGAGCTAGCATATTTTTTTCTATTTTTTAATTTTTTTAAATTTAATTATGCCAAATAAGTCACCTTCAGCTGTAGTAAAATTTCAGTCGCTACAATGCACTTTCAGCCATAAGCCACGACCTTTTAGTCCAACCGAGCGGGGCCTTAAGTCTCAGGAACGCCGGCAAACGACACGAATAGCCTGGACGCTGCTTGTGCGTGTGGATCATCCGGCTCTCAGATGCAAATCCATCGTGACCGACACCACACAGTACGTGACCACAGGATCATCCGAAATCACACGACGAAATGGACAGATGGCAAGTGCTTCATTCATATGTAGAGCAGCCGCCGGCAGCGAGTGGTTGATCCGAGCAAAGCTCGGCTATGGTAACAATCTGGACTGTGCTGACGGATCGCGCTCGTGCTAATGGCGCACTGCGCACATGTCTCAGAGTGAGCTGAGCAAGCGAAGTGGCGATGGGAGCAAGCGAAGCAGGAGAGAGACGTCTCGGAACGAGCTCGAAAGTCTTGAGCTGCTGAATTGTAACCTGTGGCCGGAATTGATTGGGGTCCCTTGCCTCTAGGGCGAAGGGTTGCTGTTTTCTGCGCAGACGCGTCTCGATCGGTCGCGGCGGTGCCAGCTACCGATCGGCCAGGTTGTAGCCATGCAGCTGAAGCTTTCGTTGTCGCTGTCGTCCGTTTGACATGTGCTGTCACGGCGGGCGGCTCCAAATTCCCCTGCATGCATTTTCCCTTCGCCGGGAAAACACCAAGTAATGGTAGCGTAGCAGTAGCCGAGGTCATATATAGACATGAGAACAGTCTACCGTTGTAAAGGTATAGCATGAAGTTTTATAGTTTTAGAAAGTTTTAAGAGAACATTTAAAAACTTTAAATTTCAGTTAGTTTCGCATATTTCTATAAATTTTTAGAAGATTTTAAGTTAAAGTTTTAACAAGTTTCAGATTTTGGAACTCAAGTTTCAACCGATGAGTTTCAGTAAGTTTCACCCAAAAGTTTCAATAAGTTTTAACAAATTTTAATATATTTCAAACAAGTTTCAAGAAGTTTTGCGCAGATCCGAGGCCGCCCCGCTGCGTGAGCCTACGACTGCTCCACTGCGCTGCTCTCGCCGGAGTTGAAAGAGGAGGTGGTGGGGCCTGATACACTCGGGCGAGCCCGTGGCCGCCCCGCTACATGAGCAACGCACCTTCACAACTCCAACTCCCAGCTCACTTGCCTCCCATTGAAGGGATAGGAGAGAGATGCATGTGAATACTTGAGTTGGATGGATAAGGAGTACACATGAATTGGATGGATAAGGACCAAACATGAATTGGATGGATATGATTATTATAGAGACTGAAGTGGACGGCAAGTAGTTATCCCATTAGTTCTGCTAACAACGGTATAAGATTAGTTACTTTTTCTCTAATTTCCGGAGGTTTTATTAGCCTAACAGTCGTCAACCTGCTCGTTGCACAGGCTTCTGTTTGTTTTACTCACAACACAACTGCCACCATTTAACTGTATATTTCTAAATCCAATTAGAATGAACAATATCTTAAGTACTATAAATATTACTAATTGGACTATCATTTTATTATTGAGTTGTATGAAACTGCAGATTTGGATTAGGATCAAACCATTATATATGGCATGAATCTTAATTGCATTACGACACGAAAACATAGAACCGTATGAATCTGAATTAGATAATAAATAAAAAACATTAAGTGATATGAACCTTTCGCTGGAAACCATAATAGAATCTTTTTTTTTGCGAGGGAATAGAATGAACTTAAAAGGATTGAAAACCAAACAATATAGCAATTGTAACACTCCGGCTTGACATGAGCCCAAAATGTCACCACGTCTTCCCAAATTAAGCCATCTTTTACACACTACTAACATCAACACATTGATCAAACTTTCACAAAATAATCACTTAAGCATAAATATGATGATATTGAATGAAACAAATCTTAACATTGAATTGAAACACAAACAATAACGAATATAATCCAATTATTGAGACTAACCAATGATATTTTATTTGATTACTACCATACTAATAGCTCTATGTTTCAAAGGAACTTATTAACCAATTGCTAGAAATTGCATAGACCAAATCACTAATAATAAATGTTCACCGTCTAAAGTGATAAATGAAGCAATGCGGTGCACAAACTGATTATGAGCTACTTTCCCTCATGCATGTCACCTTTATCGATCACCTAAAAATAACAACATAAACATGGGTAGGTCCACGGCTCAGCAAGTATATAATATAACAGTGAACGATCATAGAGTATGATATCAAGTATTAGTGTCACTTTACCCTAATTTAATTTTTCCATCTAACTTTTCATTAATGCCATGTACATATCTCATCATCTCTTTTGATTATACCGGTATAGTAGAGTGTAACACCCCTTGGTGTTCACCTATGGTCGTCCTCTTTCATGCGGAGATCTCAAGCCTATTCTCTTTTATACGTGAACCTCAAGTCCATTCTCTTTCATACGGGGACCTTATCTCCACTTTCGCGAAGTGCCTACCAAGTAGCTCTTACTATTCCTACTCCTCGTAGGCACCCACACAAAGTATGCTTTAGAGGCCCACATAAGTCACTTCTTTCAATCATGAATGCTCATTATGAAAATGCAATGATTCTCTCTACATTAATCATTCATCATCATTACCATTAAATTCATCAGCATATGAGCATTATAGAAAGTAAGAGTAAACATGTAAACCAATATGCTAAGTACTTCATAAACATAAAACATTAAGAGCAAACAACTCGTGTTACATTTTACCATGCATTTGGCTTTTCTAACCACGAGGGATGTATTGATGTAAAGATGACACCAACTCCAAAGTTACTCCTCTTACAATAAATACTAGTCTCAATAACATACCAAAATAATTCATAAACATCAAAATAAACAACGCCGCTTTTACGCGTTTCTCAATCCAACAACTCCCTCTTTATTGGGCAGTCCTCCCCGCTGTCCCACTAATAAAAATATCCTAACTCTCGACTTAGAGGCTCTACCATGGCAAACCATATAAGTACTGAAATCTACACAAAAAATTCTACACTTTTTTAGTTGGTCATAGACCCTAATTAATCTATTTAACTACTTGTTTTTAACCTTGAAGATCGTTCTATTATCTTACTAGACAATACAATTAACAATTTTATAACTATTAATTTATTGGTCAAAGCATAATAAATCATACCACTTCTAAACTATAAAGAAAATTATCTACCTTTTATTCAGTTATGATCAAATTTTAATTCGTCCATCTACTAGGCCCACACTACATATTACCACGACTATGTCCAGCAGCGATCAAATTCTAAATAGCACTCAACCTGAGGCAATAACTTCTAAAATACTCAACCAAGTCTCGTGTTTTTGCACTCTATGGAAATATTAAACATTTTCTACAACTTTCATATTATGGCAAAGTTATGAAACATGACATAGCTATCCCAAAACCGGGCCATAAGTCAAAATAGCAAACCCTAATGAACAACAGTAGACGGGGTGGCACGCTGTAGAGGTGCGGGGGTGTGTAGCAGGCAAGCATGGCAAGGACGGCAGCTGCGTAGGTGGGAGTGGCGGCTTGGATTTTGGGGTGACTTCCTCCCACCCCTTAAAAGGCCCAGCCCTCCCCAACCGTGATCAAGTTGGTCAAGAGATCCAACCGAATTCCCTCATTTTCCTCCCCAATTCTGTTTTCCTTTAATCCTTTCCCCTTTTTTGCGATTAGGCCCTCAAGGAGGTGATACAGATTAAATAATTCATTGAATATGGCTTTGAATACTTAATTAAGGCCCTAAGATCCATGTGGTCGTATGCTTTCCAAGGCTATTACCCGAGTACCCCTGGTCGGAGGGCTATTGTACATATTACTTGACTAGAAAACCACTCGGAGATTACATGGATTGGTATAAGAACTCGCTTCAAAAGAACTTTGATCAAAACACGTGCTTTATCCGTCCTAAACAGCACGACGTTTTGGCCCTACGTCTAACAATAACTGCAAGGCAATTATCTCCATGATTATCTCCCATTGACAACAACTGAAGATCAGCTATTGCCGGATATCTCTCTCTAACAGCAACTACCTCTTCGATCAGACGCAACGATTCCACAAGACATCTCTTCATATGGATAACTAGCACCCCTTCAACACTATTTTCTTATGTATTTGGTTGTATTCTATCTCTCAATTCAAGTTGTATGTTAAATACTAAGTAGTTAATAGTTTAGATATTAAGATTCATATGTTTGGAATAATAAAAATTAATTGGATTATCTATTTATTTTACTTTTTTATGTAAAATGATCACATTATGGCAATACTAATAACATCACTCTTCTAGTCGTAGCTCTCAATAACATTGAATTTAAACCATGATTGTAGTTATGAATAAGATATATTTATTAATTAAATTAGATGTCAAATGATCAAATATACACTTATACCACTCTTGGAATATATGGTAAATTGGAATAAATATATTTTGATAGAATCAGATAGGATCTTAGATTCTACGATTCGATTCTAGAATGTGATTCTAGAGTGTCTTCGATCCGATTTAGGATCATGATTCTAATAACCTTGGTTACATTCTTTTGTAACCCCTTAGCGAGGATATTTTGTAACTAGTTTATAACAATAAAGATCACCCATTTCTCTTGTTGAATCATTATAACAAATCATGCCTCCTTTCTCACATTTTTGTTAGATCGTCGATCTGATCGTCCACTGGAGGCTAGTTTTAGAATATTATAGCTATTCATATTAATTATATATCAAAATCCATTGGCAAAATAATACAAATCCTAATTACAATAATTATTGAAAACTTCAAGTTACATGGTTCCGAAAACGTTTAGGAAATAAATACTATAAAGCGTTAATCCTAATCATGTTAGTAATAAAAAAATGCGGAATTATGCACAAATCTCAGCTATTAGAGCTACTCGGTGGAACAATTTCTGTTAGTTAATACTCTTTTTGTTTTTTCAGACAACATATATTTAACATCTAATGTTTTCATCATTAATTTTTTTCCACTTCTGATGATGCCAGCAGCGCTCCCCCACCGGAGCAGCTTCCTTCGACGACTTACCTGCCTCCACCGGGCTTTCTTGTCCACCATATATCGCCCGACGACACATCCCCTGGCTACATGTCGGCTGCTCGCATGCCCGAGACCGGCCATCATCTTTGGTGTGATGAACTCGCCGTCGACGCTGCTGGCAAACTGACGACCTTCGTCACTGGCCGCGACTACATGACTCCCCGCCCGCCGGCTCCCTCGAGATTGTTCTTTGCTCCATGTTTGATTCTGATCTGCTCGGCCTCCGTTTTTCCCCGTGTTGCATGGCTACGTTGCATGCATGCAGTAATGTATTAATCTTTTGGCTTCTTCCTCTTCTGCCGATGTGCACGCCCCCCCCCCCCCTAAATCTTTTTTTTCTTTGGATGGCTGTTTCTCTCACTACCATAGAAAATATCATCATAGACAGCTCAAAAAGCGATTTCATGAGCTATTTAAGTTTATAGGTCAATAATAACATGAGGCCATCAATGAAGATTTTTGAACCGTCTGTGATACATACTATATCTAATGTATCATAGATAGTTTCAAATACAAATCGTCTGTGGTAGTTGACTAGCTATATATGATCTAAAGTAGCAATAAGTAGTAAAAATAATTAATTAAATTGAATTAAGTAGAAATAAATTATGAATTGATTAAACCATGCTAGATATAAACAATCTCTCTATATATCAAGTTAGATCTAAACCATCTTTAATTATCCTTTAAAGCTAGATCTAACATATAATACAATTAGGAATAAATTACTAACCATAGATAGTTAAGAACAAATAGATTTACAATCACTTTTACTAAATCCGCAGTCTTCTTTCACCAAATAGCCTCAAAGCTCCACCTCCTCAAAGCAGCAGCCTACAGTGAGAACATATCTTCAATTTAAGACAGATCTGCGACGGTCAACGAGTCTGCAAATTAATAAATGAAATTATCATTGATACAAACCGTCTGTGAAATATCACAGACGATTTAAATAAAAAACCGTCTGTGATATTTGATAATATCATAGATAGTTCTTGTTAAAAAACATTTGCGATACTTCACAGACGGTGTTTACCATGAACCTTTTATAATATTATCTCTTCACAAACGGTTTTTAGTGATGGCAGCAATACAGACGGTCTTTAAATTAAAACTATCTGTACTTGTATTTAATACTGACGGTTTTAGTCAACTGCATATGATGAGACGTCTAATATTAGTCTTTTGTAGACTGGCGTGGAACTAATAAGTATGGCGGCTCCCTAAGAGCAACTCCAAGAGATTAGCCAAAAGGATTAGCCAAATTTACTGATTTAGCTACTTTGTAAAATAGATCTCACAAAAAAAAGACTAGACTACTCCAACAGACTCTGTAAAATTTGGACTCTCCATATTCAAAAGTGCCAACAGACTAGAGTACTGAGCTAAGCTAGTTATCGTGCAATTGAATCACCACGAGGTTCTCATTCATTCTAGAGGATGCCGATGGAACAGAACCCCAAGCTCCCAACAGAACGAGACATAATTTTCTATTTTCATCTGTATTATTGCGCAGATGACGACTCAATAAACTCCCAGAGTTCTGGCAAAATTTGCTGCTAAGTTAACGATGAAACCCTGCACATTCTTCATTCATACTATCCACAGTACTTTGTTTACAACCATGTCCAGATAGAAAGAACTTAAAAGGCAGTCACAAGCTTTTAATTTCCGCGAGTTCCTGTCTAGTTATCTGCTAGTTCTAATCTTTGATGCCAATCATGGTGACCTCCGACGCGGGGTCTCGTCGCCTTCAGTTATGCCTCCCTCCGGCCTCCACATGACGTCCTTCAGGCCATTTGAGATGCTATGGTAGAACTGCGCAGTGCGTGAAATATGTCAAGAATCAGCCTAATTGATCCCAGTATGAACTTCAAAGTTTTGGAGCAATTTCAGTGTTACATCTCATTATGAACTGGAGTTAAGCACAAGCAATACCTTATGGAATTCGAGGGTATCACCGTTAGACTTGCGGAGCTCAACCATGTACAGCCTATATCCCAGGCAAGAACAGTAGAACACAGCATAACAAGGCAAAACAAAATACAATTATGAAATGTAGCTATTGTCGTACCTCTGTTGCAATTGCTAGCTGGCTTTTCCTTCCAGGATTCTCTCCTTGCAGCTTCAGCTGATTTAGTTCCAGAAAATTGTCATCGGAATGATGTTCAGATCAATATCACAGAAATGAAAGAGAGTTTTAGGAATAAATGATTAAGGAAAGGACACGACTGGCAGTTGAAATTCACAAAGATAATGACAATCTGAGAACAAGTACTTGTAACATATAAACTTGTATCACTCCAAGAGTAGCAAAAAATTAAAACAATGACACATCTAATTATTTAGGCGTCTTGCAAGTATGTCATTCTTGAGCCCTTCATAGTATTGCTGCTGTTTAGTGCACATGATACTTGTGTCGACATTCATAATTCTCTCTTCTTCTAGGTTCCTTTGGAACTCAAATTGGTCCCTTTGCAACTCAAATTTTTCTTTCTCAAGTCTGATCCTTTCTTCCTGTAATGCGAAGGCTTTCTTGCACCGCTCCTCTTTCTTCAACTCCTTATCCGCATCGGCTTCTTTCTTTTTTGCCAAAAGATAATCCAATGCTTCGATGCTAGAATGTTGCCGTAATTTCTGCTTCGCCTTCTTCTGCCCTTCAGGTCTCTGAAGTGCACTATTTAAATGTTGACTCTCATCAACAGTACCAGGGGGCAGCAAAGGAGGAGCCGATGCAGGACTTGAATTGGCTAAAACCTTTTGCTTTTTACTGATTGTCTTCTGGGTTTCCATCTGCTTGCGCCTATCTGCCCACTTAGGCTGGTCTTTTAATTTTTTCCAGCAATGCATGTATGAAAAATGCCTATGCTGCTTGTCTTCATGGATGAACATTTTCAACGCATCTGCTTGCTACATAGTGGACAAAAATAAATGTATGAGATGCATACAAATCATATACAATTGGAAAGGGAAAGGTGTGTCGTCAAACCTTGTCGTCGATAGACAATCCACTTTGATTTCTGGCCTCGATCTTGGAAAGACAACCAGCAAAGATGTTGACATCGTGTTGTATACCAGACCAACGGTTCATTAGAGAGCCTTGCGAGCGATCAGATATGAATTCCTTGTGGGCATGGAAATATGCATGTATCCTTTTCCAATATGTGGTACGTGATTGGTCAACACCTTTCACTGGATCCAAACTCACGTTTAGCCACGCTGACACAAGTAGTTCGTCCTCATCAACTGTGAAATTTTTGGTTCTTTTCTGATTTCCTTTCCCTATTGCTTGAACCTCATATTGTGCTACTACTTCCTGAGCTGCAAGCAAGAATATTATTTTAAAAAATCTGTCATTGCCCATTGCCTGGCATCAATGCTGCACAAACAACAATTCCCAATCTAAATTGTCACTCTGATGAAAACAATAATCTAAATTGTCAATCTACATCAGTTCATTTCGTAATATTTTGAGGCTAGTTCTATTCATGATTGGGTCTGCTGTGGAGCCTTACGCATATGCTTCCAAAGCACTCAAGAGTTTTATAAATTTGTCTCCATCCTGAAGCAGCATCGGCCACAAGAATAGCAGTGCAAGCAGGGAGTGGAAGCACAAAACGAGCAGAATTCAGCTGTATATGTAATATATGATGCTACAAATGTAAGTCACCTTTGGCTTCTGAAATACAAGGTCAGACGTCTTAAAAGAAACCATGTAAGATGGAAAGTCAGAACGTAATGTGGCCTAAAACAAGTCGTTCAATCAAAAGTGTCTGGTGGAGGGATGTTCTCTTAGCAAGGTAATATCAAATATGACTGAATTCAGGATTCATGAGGAAGACAATAGAAAGAAAGAATACCAGGCTTTTGCAAAGTATTGCCTGCTCCGAGTGGGATATCAAAGCCTGTAAAGGACCACATTGGACTCAATTACTCAACCATTTGAGAAACCACAAAATGATATATTTTACAAGAGAAATCTGTCATTGCCCATTGCCTGGCATCAATGCTGCACAAACAATAATCTCAGTTTGCTTCATATATGTATATTGCAGTTTGCACAAACAATAATCTCAGTTTACTTCAATAATCGCAGTTTGCTACGATAATCTCAATTTACTTCAATAATCTCAGTTCGCACAAACAATAATTCCCAATCTAAATTGTCACTCTGATGAAAACAATAATCTAAATTGTCAATCTACATCAGTTCATTTCGTAATATTTTGAGGCTAGTTCTATTGATGAAAACATTCCACCTTTTCAAATAGCTACATACTCTCCATTGGCTAGTTCTGAGAACAATTAATCCCAAACATGAGGCCATGAATAATTCAACCATCCACTAGTCTATATACCAAAATTCATCCATTAAACAGACGAGCAAAATATGGAGACCAATCATGACAATCCATTGAACAGAAAGGAGCAAAATTCACCACTGCTAGGAACAGACTGACAAACGAAATAACATTACCAAGACCTCACCAGATAATTCCTCCTCAACGACGCCCTGTGCTGCATCTGGGTCAGGGAACTGCGGCGGCTGGCCGGCATCTGAGAAGGGGGCCTGCGACGGCTGGCCATTGAAGTCGGTGGGAGGAATCAACAGACGGCGCAGCAATCCGACCCCTCCGTTCTCCATCCATTCCAAATCCACAAGGCCCTCGCAATCAACGGAGTCCTGGCTTCCTTGACCCATGGAACCGCCGGCGAACTTGGCCATCGGAGAAGATGACCGGGCGGCCAGACTGCCATACCCCCCGCGCGCAGCTGCCGGAACACGGGGACGCGGCGGCAGGGACATGGCGCCACCGGTGATTGCAGGGGGAGCGGGCACAAAAGGGCTATGAGTGGGCGGAGGAAGCTGAAGAGGGTGCGCAGCGGGTCGCTTCGCGCGGGAAGAAGGGGCCAGCGCGCGGGAAGAAGGGGGCAGCGCGCGGGAAGGAGATGCCTGGCGCGTGAAGAGGCCGGATGGCGAGCGGCACAGGCTATCCAAGAATGGAGACCGGAACTTCAGGGATGACGAGCTACTATTTTTAGAGAATCATCTACAGAGTCTGTTGGAGACAATTTTTCCCTAATAATAGCCATATTTGCATTTACAAAATGATTTACCTAATCTGTTGGAGTTGCTCTAACGTCGTTTTGCGCACGTCTGGTGCATGAGATTAAATCCTGTTTTACTCGAGTTTCCATGTTCATTACGGGAGCTAATCCTTATCTTGCAATACGTTTTGGGTCTTCCTAAATTAGATCAAGGGCTCTTACATTAGATTTGGATTCTAAATCTTAAAAACAAAAGCAAATCTCTAATTTTTATTTAGTTCTTATTGGGAAATTAAATATTTATGTCATTTTCTTGGAATTCGTATATGTATCCAACAGAGATCTGTATCTAATATCTTATTATCCTTTTATTTTCATTCCAATTTTGCACATTTTTAATTGTGTTTGATATTTTTTTCAGTTTTCTCTTGGAATGTATACAAACCCAATTGCTAGTCTTCATTTAATTTTTTCCTAATTTTAGTTAATTTAAATTGTATTTAACATGGACTCTCTATTTTAATTTTCTAATTTTTATTTTGAGTTTTAGTTATTTATGGATGTGACTTTAGAAGTCATATGGAAATTAAATTGCTAATTTTTTCTTTATTTTTATTTCGAATTTCAGTTAATTTGGATTGTACTTGATATTAACTCTTTCTTTTAATCTAAACCGTCATAATTCAAGCCCGCTAGATGGTAGAAGCATCCACACGCAGACGCGACACTGGCATCTACTCCATTTATTCCGTTTTAGCGAAATAGAAGTTCATGAATTCAGAAATGATAAGTGGGCATCCGTGTTGTCTTTTGCTGAAGAAATCTGTGGTAGGAGACATGCAGATCGAATCAGATTCCGTTCATGCATCTGTCAGTCTAGCAGCTGGTGTATGCGTTAATGGGCGAGAAGTGTGTGAATTGAGTTCATAGGAGTATAGGACTGGACATTCGGGTGTGAACTCGGGAATGCTCAGAGCTGGAAAATAGTAAGCGATGCCCTTAACGAGCACATGAACGAAACTGTAACTGTAGCTATAAATCGAACGAGCCGTGCGCTACATGGGTCCCTGCCAATCTATATTCGTGCAAAACTGAAGGAGACTTCTTCAAGCGGAGAAATCAAATTTGATCTCCACCAAGCAGCTGCATACGTTCTGGGTGCGAACTCATGAGATTAGACAATGGCACATACACTGTTTGAAGCATGGATAGCTGCATACACTTGAGATACTTTTTTTAGGGAAACTTGGATACATCTTGCTCACACCTTTTTTAAAGGAAACTTGAGATACATCTTGCTCACGAAGAACAGTACTTTCCCAGATATTGGTTACCGAACAGGTGCAACCGTGCAATGTGCCTTCAAACTTGCATCGGCGAGCAAATAATCACTCTACCTTCAACCCACGTGATGTCATATACTACGCATGTGGGTATATCATGCGTACATGCATATCTGTGTTCAACGTTTCCACACCGTCGCATCCACAAGTGTTTTTGCTTCGGGGGCAATGGATCCCTTCTTTACAACTTCTGAAAATTATTTTTCAGTTTTTCAATAATAACTAACTAACTTTTAAAGTGAAATCTATAGATTAATTATAGTACAGACTAACGACCTTATTTATATCAATTAAAACTGTACGTGGATTTTTTTTACTATGTACTTTGTTATAAACAACTAAAAAACGTACAGCCAAAAAAACGGTCGCTGTGCATAGACACCAAAGTCTGGTAAAAAGGTCAAAGAGAACTTCACCAACCAACCACCAGCAGCAGCACAACGCTGGGCTGACGGTGACGGGGCTATCTCACTCGAGGAGACGGGTGGCTGCTCCGCGCACCGTCCGACCCGGAGCTCGGCCGCGACGACTGGTGGTGCGCTGCCGCGTGCCCGTGCGCATGCCCACTCCGCGTGGCGGGCCGATGGGACGTGTCCTCCCGCGGAGCGCCCATGGGCCGCGTCTTCATCCGCTCGATCTCCTCGAGGACCGCGACGACCTCGGCCATGGAGGGCCGGCTCTTGGGGTCGCCCGAGAGGCAGCGCTGCGTGAGCTGGGCCGCCCGCAGCGCGGCCTTGGACGGGTACTGCCCCTCCAGCCGCGGGTCGAGCAGCCGCGCCAGCTTCCGACGGTCCGCCAGGTACGCCCTGGCCCAGTCCACCAGGTTGAGCTGCTGAGCGGGGCGGGCCGGGTCGAGTGCTCGCAGACCCGTGAGCATCTCCAGCAGCACCACGCCGAACCCGTACACGTCGCTCTTCACGTACAGGTGACCTGGCGATCCAAGACACGCAAGCTATCGGTACATTTGACGTCGCGCACATGTACGTACAGCCCCGTGTCGTGGCCCTCGTGTGGCAGGAGGTGAGTGGGTACGGTACCTGTGGCGACGTATTCCGGTGCGGCGTAGCCGTAGGTGCCCATCACCCGGGTCGTGACGTGGCTGTCGCCGCCGGTGGGGCCGTTCTTCGCGAGGCCGAAGTCGGAGAGCTTGGCGTTGTAGTTCTGCAGGACGAGAGACCGGAGAGGTTCATTGGTTGGGCGTGCGCTTTGCAACTTTGCCGCGTGCGATCTTGTGGTTTCCGGAGGACGCGCGTACGTACCGTGTCGAGGAGGATGTTTGAGGCCTTGAAGTCTCGGTAGATCACTTGCTTCTCCGACGAGTGCAGGAAGGCGAGGCCGCGGGCGGCGCCGATGGCGATGCGTAGCCGGAGGCCCCAGGGGATGGGCTGGAAAGATCCGCCTTCTGCTTGCAAGAGATGCATGTTATTTCACCTTCTCAGTTTGCAAAGTATCTCAACTTGATCCTAAAACACAGCTTACAATTCTTCAACTCAACAAGTGCAGTTATTTCATGACGGTCTTGGATTGCAGCGGCACCACAGTACATTTTCCATTTTCGCACAAGTAAACAACAGGGCATTTTTACCCTTCTATCCTTTGTACCTTCAGAATAAATTAGGCCGGATAAAGCCTACAGACAAGCTGGACCTGCCTAGTCCATAGTAATGGCTCGGCCCATATAACTAATAGTACAGGGCCGTGTTGGCTGCTCGGCCCGGCAATCTGGGGTTTACCTGGCCAGGCCCCATGTTAAGTCTACTATACTATTGCTTGGCTGTATTGAGGCAATAATCTCGCTGGGTTTACTTCTGTGATGACCTTCAGTCTACGTCTATCATATCCACAGGCAATTCGACGTGTTTGTCAACAAGTCAACCTAATCTTTATCAAATAAATCAATCGAGTGAAGTTGCAAGAGAGACCCCTAAAAAATGTTTGGACTTTTGGCAGTATTTTTTATTTTTAACTAAAATAATATTATAACGGCTGTTAATTTTTTAGATATTTAATTAATTAATAAATAAATATAGAATACAAATATCGTCATATTTTCATAAATAATGCAACTTCTAAAACTAGAAAAGCAAAAATCTGTCTGAGGACTCACTTCTAAACAGGTGATTCTCCAGGCTGCCCTTGGCCATGTACTCGTAGACGAGCAGGAGCTCCCTGTCCTCCAAGCAATACCCCAGCAGCCTCACCAGGTTGGGATGCGACAGCGTCCCGAGAAAGTTCACCTCAGACTGCAAAATTCCGCGCGCGCACGCGTGACGAGACAGAAACGTCACGGGATTAGATCAGCGTGAGATCGAAATAGACCAAACCTATATACGTGCCGATCACTCGGGTCGGCACGAACTTGTACTGCTTATTATTTGTCCCGTGAGGAACTGGCTCAGCATTGGCCAGGGCCAGCCGGCCAGGGCAGCGCATCAAGAAGTTCATGTACTACATGAATATGAACATTTGAAAACGATGGTCTGGCCACGTCAACACGCGGTATGGAACTGGAGTCTGGTGTATGCTAAACCACGGCATATTTATTGATACCTATAAGCCTATTTTTTTAAGTTCATCGTACCACCCAAAATTTTTGAAAATTATATATACACCCTTTCATGCTATATATTCTAATTGAAGTTGAACTTTATTGTAATTTGATAATAATCGAGGAGATTCGATACAAATTATATTTCATACCTTCTTTCAGGTTTTGTGGACAGCTTGGCACCTGTTTTTTCTTTGCATATGTGGCACTATGCGAGTGGTATGAAAGTGCTTTATTTTATTGTTCAAATACAAGAAAAACTCACAGACACACATTACCACACATACACAAGCGAGTGCGTCCTCTTAGCATAAGCCTAGAAACATGCAAGCAGGGATAAATCTATGATCTCATAGATTCCTATTGAAACACCAGGATTTGAACCATAATAGGTTTGACTCGTACATCTACAACTCTGTCATACCACCAAGATGTGATTCCCATGCTTTACTTTATTTAGCTATTAGAAGCTTTTTAGTTTCTAGCTCAAAAATCAAGTATCTGATTCTCTATTTGTTTCAACCATCACGACCATAACTCTGAGTGCAACGATACAAACTAATATAGGGTGTCTTAAACGAGACATTTTACTTACAATTTTTGAAGTCATATGTGATGTTAATAGGCCACATCAATATTGTCATACTAATTAGGCCACATCAATATTGTCGTACTAAGTATAGATATACTAAAAACCTACGTGTTTTTTGAGCTGTAGAGTATATGAATTGTCATGTGGGTTTTGTAGTGTACTAATAAAAATCTATGAAATTTATTTGTCAATATTAGTATTTGTTATCGTTATGATGCCATAAAATTAAATTGCTTTCACAACTAAATATGTAAAGTAGTCAATTAATTGGGATGAAAGCATAACTAATTATATAGTAACGTTAAACTACCACATGAATATAATAGTCATAATTCATGGTTTACCCAACGCTAATATTTTATTACTTTATCCGTTCTTTTTTAAGTGATATTTTTTTATTTTTCATGATTTACGAGACGTGACTTTGACAATTACTGTTTATAATTTTATCTTATTATATATTAATAAAATTATAATATTACGAAAATATTTTTAGCGATAAATTCAGAAAATTTTAAACATATTAGTAGTCAAAATTTAGAAAGTTTGATAGCATAAATTAAAAGACGTTAATTACAAAATTTATGTGAGTGGTACACTGAGTCAACGACTATAAAGACGTACACCGGGAGATGGCCAGCGGCCGAGATGCATCTCCGTCACTGCTTTCAGCATCTTTGGATCAGCTTGATGAAAAATAAACTCTGCTGAATCGTGACTATTATTATCCTTTTCTGCAGTCTAACAAGTAACAACTACAACTCGGCTTCGACGGTGATGTTAATTAGCGCGTACCTGCCATTCTTGCAGGCCCTGCGCGCTCTCCGGGTTGAGCTTCTTGACGGCGATGACCATGCCGGTGCCGCTGCGCGCGGGGTTCATCGTCTTCTCGTCGACCCAGCCCTTGTACACCCGCCCGAACCCGCCCTCGCCGAGGACGGTGTCGGGCTTGAAGTTCCTGGTCGCGGCCTTGAGCTCGGCGAACGTGAAGATGCGGAGGTTGGGCGCCTCCAGGATCCTCTCCTCCGGCTCCGGGTAGGGCCCAACGTCCGCTGCGTTCGCGCCGATGGTCGCCGAGGGCCTGGTGCTGCTGCCACTTCTGATGGTGATGCTGCTCATGGACGAGCTCGGGGACCTCCCGGCGTGCCCTGCACTCATGGCAGCATGGGCGTTGGGTGCTGCCATGGGAGGGCCACGCCTTGCAGTTGCTGCTGCAGACAAGACATTAATGAGCGACATAATCGAATAACCAAAGAAAACCTGAAGGTAATTAGCTAAATGGCTTTTGATAAACTTTGGTGAGATTTCAGAGTTGTGACAAGAACAAAGAAAAATTAGTAAAGGCAAACCAATGCTGAAGTAATCAAGAAACAGTTTCTCTCCCGTTTTCTGTGGAAGATTTCAGCTAGTATGCCGGACAAAGAACAATGTGATCGATGAGCCATCAAACGCAGAGAAACTAAGCAGGAAATGCCACAAGTAAGGAAGAACTGCTATTACCTTGGGGATGTCCAGAACCGAAGCAGTTCCCCATGGAAGTAACTCGGTAAATTGGTTTATCGTCTCCTCTGGACCTTTACTAGCTAGAGACAACTACGGCAAGAGATGCCTTCTGCTTCTTGTACCTCTACTGGCCCTCCTTGCTGCTTCGCTTCCCGTAGCTAGCTTTCTGCTATAAAAAGCATCGCCTTTGCCCCTCGTGCGGACGTGCGGCTGCCGAGTCTTACGCGTTATGGAAGACAATTTCCGATCGGCTGGTCTTGTCGTTTTGGGGCTTTTTGTTTGTGCTCGAGTGTAACATCCCTATCTTAAATATGTGAATTAGTTAATAAAAAATTAAATAACAAATATTGCTATTATACCTGATGGTTTATTAGTAGACTAATTATTTATAACCTTAACGCTAATTAGAACGCCCTAAATCTCTGACAATTAGGGTTGAAAGAAAACATCAACAACAATAATACTTAATAATAATTTTGAGGTGAGAGGGTCGGATGGATCAGCCCATCGAAGTCTTGCCTCATAAGAAAGAGTTATTCTCATATTTCCCTAGGACTGCCTCTCTCTCCTTAAAGTGCAGACGCCACCTTATAAGAAAGAGTTATACTCAGATTCCCCTAGAACTGCCCCTCTCTCCTTAAAGTGCAGACGCCACTTTTTCCAAAGCGGCGCACATCTCTCAAGGGTTGCTTCCTCTATTCCCTAGGTCTTTATCATAGCTGCTTTAGGAGGTGGACGGGAGGCAAGCAAAAGATTGAGAAAGAAGAGAAGAGTCATGTGTTTTCTTCATAAAATCTTCTTCGATAGATGGGTAACCCTCTAACACTTTTGTCATGTCTTGTAGATGAACTTTTGTGTAGACTAATTTAGTAATTAGGGTGTGATTAGCCCTGTGGATCATGCCAATTCTCGTTTAGGATTGGTATGGTTTTTTTTTCTGGTTTCATGTAGTTTAGATCCAAACAACTTTCGAGGGCCTTGATAACAATCTGGAAATATGATGTACTACAGATTTGTAGATAACTTTCTAATCTTTCCAACAAGCTCAAGATCACTAAATTCCATTGGGTATATTGTAAGATATGGTCTTTGAAAATCTGCGATCCTACATATCATTACTATCGAGCGATGTTGCAGTTTTTTATGGTTTAAGCCTTGAAGACGATTGAATTAGGTCTAGTAAATAACCAGAAAAGTATATATATAGTTTTATTATATTTCCACAGAGTCATTAAGAATTTAATATGGTTGGATATATTAAAACATATGAATTTTGTAAATGTGTTGTCTGGAGGGTCTTCATCAATTGGCGGTGGCGAAGTAAAAAACCTAGATTAAACATATTATATGCCTTAATTAGAATTTGTGCTATATACAAAAGTTGTACATAATAATTCAATATTTCCATAATCCTATATCATTAAATTTAGACAGGTAGATTGGAAGTTGTGATTCTAGGATCGTGTCTGTTTTGAAATTGGTTTTTATTGGATGCAGTCATGGAAATTGGTTAATTACACTTTAGATAACATAATTAAATTCTAGGGTAAACTAAAAATAGGTAGATAATTTTCCGTATATTCCATAAATGGCGTTATTTACTATGTTTCTGTTGTAAAAAGTTTTTTATGAAATTGTGAAATCTGCTGCCCATAATTGTTTCAGATTGACCTTTGGAATTTAAAATGAGGGCATACACTATCTAATCAAGAAATTTGCATGACGAGGAAAATGTAATAAATTTTGTGTAGATTTTATAAAATATATTGTTTAATATGTTTATGTTCCCGAGCTATGAGTTATGCTTATTTGAATGCTGGGGCAGCAATAACAGAAAATGGGGGTAGAATGGAGAGATGTGTGTTTAAGCATAGAAGTGTGTGATCTTATTTGCATGTTATGGTTGTGTATTGAGGTGGTGCACTATTTTTTTATCAGGTTCTAATGCTTCGTTTCGGTGATTGATCATTGGTTATCATGTCTTTCTTCATGGTTAAGGTAAATACATGGTACAATGGCTATAATGTGTTTACCATGATGTTCATATGATTATTTTTTAATGATGTTGTATAAATGTCTATGGATACGTGATAATGGTTGTTGACACATGATAGATGAGTAATGGAATATTATGAAGTCATTTGCATCCATGACATGGAAATAGATGACCTATGTAGTCGTTTATGGTCTACTTTGTGTGGACATCCCACGACAGTGGGAAGGGTAAGATATATTTCGGTAGACACTCCACAGGAGTGGAAATTGAGGTTCCCGTATAAAAGAGGATGAACTTTTGAGGTCCCTGCATGAAAGAGGTCGGGCTTGAGTGAGCATCGATGTGTGCCTATTCTACTATACCAATATAAACTATGATGATGATGATGAGACATATGCATGAGCATTTGCATTGCATTAATAAAAAGATAAGGATGAAGAGTTATGGATAATGGCATGTTTATGTTACACATTGATACATGGATTTTGACATGGTTAAGTTATATCTATTGCTTTGTTGATATTTATCATTTTATTATTTACTTGCTGAGTCTTTAGATTTATCCTTATTTCATTATTATTTTTAGGTGAATATTGAAGGTAACATGCACGGCACGGGAGTAGAATATTCATTTCATGTGCAACCAATAATTCATATACCACTTTCAAGACTTAATGGTATGCTTAGATAGTTAGCAGTAATAATGGTCCTTAATGGTAGAATTTGGTTATGTGCGGATAATACGTTTTATAGCCATTGATGATCTAAGGTGGTTGTTTATTCTTATATTGGTGCTAGTTATCTATGTTAGGTAATGCTCCCGGGCACATGGTTCCAGATGTTCTCGGGCGTGGGGTCCCGAGTGTTCTTGGGAGCGAGGTTCCAAGGTTACATCCGTGTTGCTTAATTTTATTCTTAGCATGAATCTCTTATAGTGTAAACTGTTAATGCTATGCAGATTATATTTTGTGAGTAATACATTGAGGAAATGTGTTACTGAAATTTTGTAATTGTGGTTTTCAATTTGGAGTGAAAGTGGATGGTAGTAGCATTCCAGGCTCAGTGTTGGGCTAGGGTGTTACATTTGGTATCAGAGCAGACGTTAGGTCTGTGAAGAATAAGGTAACAACTTAGGTTAGTTAATTAACTAAAATTTGACTTAGCATAGATGAATTAGAAATTTTTAAATTTGACTTATGTTGATTGACTACTAAAATACCTAACTTAGGTTGGTTAAATAATTTAATTTGACACACTGATGCACAATAGGTTGGGTTTGGTCATGCATTGAATTACGCTTCCGTTGGTTTGTTTTGTTGTTTATAAATGTTATGAAACATTGCCTATGTTCTGACTGCATGGATGTTTAAATGAGATGGATAGTCATGCACAGTGGTAGAGGTTGTGGTTGTGGTCATGGGCATGGCCGGGTTGTGCCACCGAGTGTTGTACATGATTAGTGATGAGTTTCCTTGGTTTACCTTAGTTACCGACAGTGGGGATGAGTTTCTGTTGGTTATTTTTGATCCATGGGAAAGTTATTGTTTCTTTTTCATAGTTCTCATTGACTTTTTTATGAAGAAATTATTGCTATTCTAAATGTTGAACTTTTCTCGCTAGTCGTAAAAGTTGTCAATTTGTAAGATAAACCTTTTCATGGTATTTTACCATTTTTATTGAGGGGGATGATTTGTTTACTTGCTCGATGTTATGGGTAATGAAAAATGTCTTTTACAAGTTATTATCATGTGGAGGTTTTAAATCTATATGGTTTTGGAGTATCTTGGGTGTTGAAGTTTAATGCTCCATTTCATGAAGGAAAAGTTTTAAATCCCTTTTATGATGTTTGGTTATGCTTAAGTGAGAGGTTGTAATCATAGAAATTGGGTGGTAAGCAATGCGATGCCAAGTTGAGTTGATGACGTGGTGTATAATTGATTTTAACCAACATCCTTGGAAGTGAAATCTATTAAATTTGATGGTGTCTTTAAGTGTGATGTAATGAATAGTAACTAAGGAATATCTACCTTTACTGAATTATTGGAAAAATAAATAGTGTGGAGTACCAATGAAATAGTTAGATTATTAAGAATGTTAAATTTGCCAAACTCCATAGATAAATTGGGTTATTTGGCCCTAGTGTATTATTTGGCCTTGGTAATTATTATTATTTTTATTTATCTTTCGTATGCATTATTGGTGGTTACATAGAATTGCTCAGCTTACATATTTATGGAATGGTGTACAAAGGATTAGATGGAAGTTGTTGTAGTGACATGTGAAACTTTAATTAATAGAAATTATGTTATTGTAGTTTTAATGGGAGTTTGCACTAATTTTTGAACATAAGATAGAAATATTGAATCTATGTTTGTAAATGTTTTTGTGATTGTAAATAGATGTAGGATAATAAACACTTCCATGAGTTAACCCCCAATCGTTAATGAGAATTAGTAGAGTGCAATTAATGTGCACTAAAATTGATGCTGAGCATCACTAAGAGATAAATGGATGAAATTTAAAAGGTGTTTTATATTTATATGCTTTGGGAGATTGTCGGGTGATAATATGTGCTTGATAAAAGAGTTTTACTAGAATATTATAGTTTGTGTACTATATTTTCTCTAGAACAGGGTGGTTGCTATGGTAAGGTTGTGATGCTTTATCAGTTTTTAAAATTGAAGATGGGGTAATAAAATATTATGAAACAATTTAGTGTGATTTTAGAAAACATTATGATGGAATGGTGGACACTGATGATTCTTGTTAAAAATTTATTAAATTGATATTTGCATGATTGTGGGTAAGAATTTGAGGGTGGAGTTAAATTAGTAGGAAAAAATAGGAAGTTTCTTGTTGGATATAATTAAAAAGGAATTTTTGGATATTTGTACTCGCGTTTCATGCCTCATGTGGTAGCCCTATTTTATTTAAAAAAACTTTAGTGGAATGTTGCAAAAAAAAACTCTTATTTTATAAGTGAGTGTTGTGCGTACGTCCTAAATGTATTTGTTGATTGGTAAAGTAAAGTAATGTTGTGATAAAAGGAAATGGCTTTCTTTATTAAAGGAGAACATGTAGTAAAGTATTTTAGGCTGCTATCAAGCCTTGTGACTTGCATCATTATGGAGTGCACTTAACATATTTTGTTTTTTGCCGTACAAAAGCTTCTTTTGTTTATGATGAATTAGTATTGTTCTTCCATTGTGAATGTCTAATTTTCTAATCTTGTGGGGCATGTACCCCTTAACTGTGGTATTGTCTTTTGTGCCTTGCAATTTAATTATTTTCTTGGAAGTGAACTGATTGCAAGTTTTTAAAGCTTTCTTATGTGCTGATGTTTTATTGCCCTTTTTATTTATATATGCTTGCAGGTTGTTGAATTTATCAAAATTGTGGAAACTTGATAGATTATTTAGAGGATTATGATTGTGTAAATTGCTAGATTTTCTAGATAAAATTTGATTATGTCATCTAATGTGAATCTAAAATTGGTGTAGTAACCTAATCGATGTGGTAGTTAATTGAAGATGATGAATGTTGAACTATTGTCATGATATATGATTTATTCCTTGGTAAATGTCCTTTTTGGCATTAGGATTTTTTAAAGGTAGTCGGTGGAAATTATATTTACTTGTTGGAGTTTCCCTACCAATTATAGTGTTTTTAGAGGACTTCTATGTTGATATTGTTTAATAGCACTCTCTAACTAGAAGTAGTGGATGGATATATCGTTGTGGCATGTAATATTTTGAGCTATCCAGGTTCTACATTTACAATCGTAATGCGGTTTTGTCTCAATTTGTTGGCAATAGAAGGTGAAGTTGGACTTGTATTAATTATTGATATAATTTATTTGGTTGCAATGAATGTATGTGCTGGAATTCAAAGGGTAACTATCCTTAAAAAAACTAATCTAATGGGCTTCAATGGGAAATCTGTGTTTAGGTGCATTTGGAATTAACTATGAAAGATACTACTTTTGTAAAGGAGTTTTGGTAGTGCATTTTATGATTAATGTACTAGAGTTTCTTTAGATTTGCATGGATGTTGCAATAAGTTTGAGTTTAAGTTTGAAGTTGTAAATTTAAAAAGAAATGTGTATGATATGTGATGTTTTGGAATTTTGTGATTCAAGAGAAAACTATACCTTAAATTCGAGAAAAGTATGTTTTTCTAGGGGCAGTGTCTACCCTCCTGGTTCTTGTTTGATCTATGTGTTTATGTCTGATGCCATTTATAAAATGAAGTGGTTTCATGGTGGTATGCATGGTCCTTAAGTGGATTGTTTTGAAAGGGAGTTGATTTAATGAGTGTTGCATGCGCTTTTCCCCATGTTAAAGAGATGCTCCTTGCAAAGTGAGTGAATCATATATGAGATAAAGAAAGAGTTCTTTGCGTTAATAAGAAATAGTGCATTGCGCTTTTTTGTGTCTTGAAAAAGAAAAGATGACCATTGAGATTCTGGTTTTCATTTTGGATTTCTTTTTGTTAGGCGGGTTTGTGCCTAAAAAGTTTATTTAAATGGTTTCAATTCTTGCGAGAAGAATGGATAGAGATAGAATTTAGGGACGAATTCTTTTAAGGAGGGGAGAATCTAATATCCCTAATTTAAACATATGAATTAGTTAATAAGAAATTAAATAACAAGTGCTACTGTTGGGCCTAATGGACTATTAGTAGGCTAATTATTTATAATCTTAACCCTAATTAGTATGTATCACCCCGAATCTCTGATAATTAGGAATACAAGAAAACAACAACAATAACAATTAATTTGGAGGTGAGAGAGCCGGATGGGCCAGTCCATCTAAGCCTTGCCACAAAAGGAAGAGTTGTGCTCGGATTTCCCTAAGGCTATCTCTCTCTCCTTAAAGGGTAGCCCCCGCTTCTCTTAGGGCGGAAACCTCTCTCTAGGGCTGCTTACTCTTTTCCTTAGGGCTTTGTCATAGCTTCTCTAGGAGATGGACGGGGTGGCAAGGAAAAGATTGTGAAAGAGGAGAAGAGTTCGCATATTTTCTTCATTAGATCTTCTTCAATACATGCATGACCGACTAGTACTTTCACCATGTCCTATAGACGAACTTTGTACATATTAATTTAGTAATTATGGTGTGATTAGTCTTGTGGATGTTGCCAATTCTCGTTTAGGAATGCTAGGGTTTTTTTCTGGTTTGGTGCAGTTTAGATCAAAACAATTTTCAGGGGCCTTGAAAGAAGAATCCGAAAAGATGATGTCTTAAAGAGTTGTACATAACTTTCTAATATTTTCAACAAGCTCAAGATTACTAAATTTCATTGGGTATATTGTAAGATATGGTCTTTGGAAGTCTGTTGCACTGCAGATCATTACAATTGAGTGATGCCATGGTTTTTTATGGTTTAACCTTGAGAATTAGGTCTTATAAATAACTAGAGAGTTGTAGATATTTTTTATTATATTTTCACAGAGTCATTAATCATGTAATATGGTTGGATATATTAAAATATATGATTTTTTAAGCATTCTATCTGGAGGGTCTTTGTCAATTGGCAGAGTCGAGGTAAAAAAAACTAGATTAAACATATTAGATGGCTTAATTAGAATTTCTGCTATATACAAAAGTTGTATATAATTATTCAATATTTCTATAGAGTCCTAGATCATTAAATTTAGACAGGTAGATTGGAAGCTATCGTTCTAAGATCGTGTCTGTTTTGAAGTTGGTTTTCATTAGACATAGTCGTGGAAATTGGTTAATTACACTTAGTAGATGATAGAACTAAATTTTGGCTCAATTAAGAAGATGTGTATATATATACTTTTTGTATATTCCATCAATGGTGTCATTTACTATGTTTTTTGTTGTAGAAGAATAGTTATAAAATTGTGAAGTCTGATGTCCATAATAGTTTCAGATTGACCTTCGAAATTGAAAATGAGGGTATAGATGAACTAATCAAGAAATTTACACAACTAGGAAAATGTAAGAAATTTTGTGTAGATTCCATAAAATATATTGTTTAATAAGTTCAGGTTCTTGGGCTATGAATTATACTTGTTTCAATGCTAGGACAACAATAACGGTAAATCGAGAAAAAGGGTGGGATGCGTGTTTAAGTGTAGAACTGCGTCATCTTATTTGCATATAATGGATGTGCATTGAGGTATTGTACCATGATTATTATTAGGTTCTAATGCTTTGTTTCGGTAGTTGATCACCGGTCATCACATCTTTCTTCATGGTTAAGGCAAGTGTATGGTAGAACGATAGACAATTTATTTGCTTGATGCCTTATGGCTATAATGTGTTTACCAAGATGTTCATATGATTATTTATTTTAATAATATTGTATAAATATTGATGGGTACGTGATAATGGTTGTTGGCACATGATAGATGAGTAATGGAATATTATGAAATCATTTGCATCCATGACATGGAAATAGATGATCTGTGGGGGTGTCTATGGTCTACTTTATGTGGACATCCTACAAGAATGGGGAGAGTAAGATCTACTTTGGTAGTCACTTCAGGAGAGTGGAGATTGAGGTCCCCGTATGAAAGAGGATGAGCTTTTTAGGTCCCCGCATGAAGGAAGTTGGGCTTGAGTGAGCATCGATGGGTGCCTATTCTACTATACCAGTATAAACTATAATGATAATGTGATACGTATAAGCATTTGCATTGCATTAATGAAAAAAGATGAAAAGAGTTATAGATAATGTCATGGTTATGCTACGCAGTGATACATGGATGTTGACATGGTTAAGTTGTGTCTATTGCTTTGTCGATGTTTATCATTTTATTATGTATTTGCTGAGTCTTTGGACTCACTCTTACTTCGTTGTTATTTTTAAGTGAATGTTGACGGCGACATGTATAGAGCGAGAGTAGCACATTCATTTCAGTGTAACAAATAATTCATATATCACTTTCCGTTGTCATTTTCATACTTAATGGTACGCTTAGATAGTTAGCATTAATAATGGTCCTTAATGGTAGAATTTAGTCATGTGTGGATAATGCATTTTATAGACGTTGATGATAGAAGGTGGTTGTTTATCCTTATATTGGTGCTAGTTGTCTATGTTAGGTAATGCTCCCAGACGTATGGTTCTGGACGTTCTCGGGTGTGAGGTCCATAGCGTTCTTGGGCATGAGATTCTAAGCTCATATTTGTGTTGCTTAATTTTATTTTTAGCGTGAATCTCTTATAGTGTAAACTGTTAATGCTTTGTGAATTATCTTTTGTGAGGAGTACATCGAGGAAATGTGTTCCTAAAATCTTGTAATAGCGGTTTTAAATTTGGAGTGAAGGTGGATAGTAGTAACATTCCAGGCTCAGTGTCGAGCTAGGGTGTTACATCAAGATAGCAGTGTGTTAAAGATGGGCCTCGTAGGTCAGTCATGAGTTCTAATTACTATACTAATATACTACTCCATTGTTTTGCCAAACAAAGTGCATGAGCAAAAAAAACTTATGCGTTTATTTTGGGCAAGCAAAATGCATGCTCCAACTAGCGTTAGTTTCTGTGCTGTGGATATTGATTTTTGAGTGAAATTGCACTATAGTGACTGTTAGCTTTTTATGAGTCATTCAATTAAAAAACTAAGAAAAACACACATTTATATCTTCACAAATAATGTAAAAGGATAAGGAAAAACAAAAAAACTTAAAATAAGAAGTCGACATGTTCCAAATAATTTCTAGCTTCTAGAAATCGAAAATCAAAAGCCAAAACCACTTAAAACGGCCCAGTGTTGCATCACTTTTAACCATCCATGATCGATGTCGCATTCCCATATTATTGATGTACTTGGACTCTTGAGGCAAATTGTAGATGATTTTCTGGAGAGGTGACATGTCGGGTCACAGTCACACTTGGAAGAATTTCGCCTGCCATACGAATACATGGTAAATTTTTTGCTTTTTAGCCCAAAATTTGAAATGTTTTACATATGGACCCCTGGAGAAAAGATTTGCAAAAATAAACCATTATCACGGCGCCAAAGGATATGACGCCCAGGGTACATGACATGGCACCATATGCTTTGGCGCCGTGCGTGGACACGTAGGAACCACGGTGGCATAGCACGGCGCCAAAGCCCATGGCGCCGTGTTATGGAAGAACGGCGCTAACGGCCGTGGCGCCGTGCTCTGGGACTTAAGCCCGAGCGCGGCCCCCCACCCCCTCACTCATCCGTTCGAACAGACAGAGCAGGCCGCCGCCCCTCTCTTCCCCTCCAATCTACTCCAATCAATTGGTTTTCTCGCGATTTTGCTTCCAAACCGAGCAAGCAAGGTGAACTCCCTCTCCTCCCTTGATTTTTTTCAATAGATATGGATTATTTGAGGTACATTTTGTGGGGCAAGATTTGAAACCCTAGATGAAATTAGTTGGATTTGGCTCGGTTTTAGGTTGGATTTGCAGTAGATATGCGTAATGTAAGAGTAGTCATGGGTGTAGATTCGTTTTTTAGGGCTTGTTTGTCGTGTTTGTTGTGCGTAATGACTGAGATATGTTTGCGTGTTGTGTTATAGATGGATAAGCTTGTGGCTTTGCATCATGGTGGAACTGTGAAGCGAAATGACAATGGGGGTGTTGATTTGGAGGGCATGAAAGAGACCACATTGCTATTTAGTTCACGTTTGTTGTATGGTAAGGTCATTTGTCGCTTGAAAGAGAGGTTGGGATGGACAGATGAGCATGGTGATGTCGTTATGCAAGGATTGATTGATGTTGGGTCGTCAAAGGGGCCACATATAAAGAGATTGGTTTCGATTGGCAGCGACGGTGAATGGGATAACTATGTGGCCATCGTTTTGGACTCAGAGGTCAGAGCACCTGACTTGTTCGTGCGGATGGTGGTGAGAGATCCATCACCTCCTAGGGCTGCATTGGATTTCAATGACTCACCGTTGGTTAGGTCACCGACTCATGAAGAGGTCGAGGTGCAAGTTGTATCATCGGCTCAAGTATGTGAGGTTCCATTGACTCAGGTAGAAGCTGACTCTGAGGATGTCGATGATCGGTCTGTTGGTGAATTCGACGAGGAGACAGTGTTTGAGGAACCCATGGTTTGTGTAGCATCTAAAAGGGTGGATATACAGCTTGCGGGGGACGAGGCTGCTATGAGGATGCGAGGGCTGTGGACTCAGATGATAACAGACCGGTCACAGGTTTGACGTCTAGCGAAATTGAGCTGTTGAGAAGAATGTTTCCTGGACGTGATCCACTAGTGTCCGATTACAATGACCTAAGCAACGCACATAGGGCTGTCGCGAATGGAAGGAAAACGCAGAGGGACGTACCTAGGCCTGGGGCTAGTATCATAATCCAGAAGGGTTATGTCTTTGAGGATATGTCGGCATTGAAGATGTGGTTGAAAGAGTACTCGATCGTGCACAACCATCCATACTGGGTTAAGAACTCATACGCCAAACGTCGGTACACCATCAAATGTGAGAACACAGGGTGTGCATGGAAAGTCTGTGCCAGGAAGGTGAAGGGTACGGAGAAGTTTAAGATTACAACTGTGGATAGACCGCACAGCTGTGGGTCTTCTGAGCCAAGCCAGAAATATCGTCAGTTGACTTCTCGGATCATTGCAACCCGCCTGTACCCCATGATAAAGCACATGCCGACGATGCGCGTGGCAGCAGTGATAGAGGCCGTTAAGCTAAAGTGGCACTACACAATCAAGTATGGGAAAGCATGGAGGGCGCAACAACGTGTTTTAAAGTTGATTTATGGTGATTGGGAGGAGGCGTATGAGCGTTTGCCGGCCATGTTCAACGCAATGAAAGCGGTGAATGCAGTATGAGTACGTGCCTAAGCCCGATGTATGGGTTAATGGAAGACAGATTTTCTTTCGAGCATTCTGGTGCTTTGGTCAGTGTGTCGAGGCTTTCAAACATTGTAGGCCTGTTCTGTCAATTGATGAGACGTTCCTGTTGGGCAAGTATGAAGAGGCATTGTTGATTTCTATTGGCTGTGATGCGGACAACTCGCTTGTGCCGTTGGCTTTTGCTTTGGTGGAAAAGGAGGACAAATCTAGCTGGGCTTGGTTTCTACGGCTTGTACGGATCCATGTGGTTGGCCCGGGGAGGGAGGTATGTGTGTTGTCTGACAGGCACGCTGGGATCTTGAGCACCGTTAAGGAAGTGATACCAGGACATTTACCTGTTCATCATCATTGGTGCACAAGGCACCTTGCAGAGAACTTGTTCAAAAAAGATGGGGTGAAAGCCAACTTTGCACTTTTCGAGGAGGTATGTCGCCAGAGGGAGGTAAAGTTGTTCGATGAGAAGTTGGAGGAGTTGAAAACGAAAACTAATGCCGAGGGCCGTGATTGGATAACTAGTTTAATGAGAGATGTGCAGAAATGGTCAAGGGCTCATGACCCATTGGGAAGGAGGTATGAGTTCATGACTAGCAACATGGCAGAATGCTTCAACGGACTGCTTAAGGGGTCACGTGGATTGCCAGTTACCACAATTGCGGCGTTCACTTTCTACAAGTGTGTTGCATGGTTTGTTAACCGGCACCGGGAAGCCTCAGACATGTTAAAGGCACATGCACGTTGGCCACCTCGTCCTCACGGCTTCCTTACCAAAGCGAACATGCAAGCCAATGAACAGGAGTACCACTGTTTTGACCATGTGACGGGCACGTGTGAGGTTGTTGAGGGTGGAGGGACAACTGAGAATAGAGAGCTCCGAGAGGCCCGAAAGCATAAGGTCGTGATTACATCCTTCACATGCACATGCGGTGTTCCCGACAAGTTCTATTTTCCATGCTCCCACATGGTGACCGCATGTAGGGCCCAGAATGTCGATGTTGAGACCAAAATCCCGAGACTATTCAGCGTGGATGCGTTGGTGAGGACCTGGGCCCCACGGTTCGAGCCATATCGTGATGAAAGTGAGTGACCACTTTACTCGGGTCCCAGGTACATAGCGGACGAGGGGTTACGTTGGCACAAGAGCAGGAAGCGGTCAAGGTACAAGATGGACATGGATCGGATACCTGGTCGCACCAAGAGGGTTAGGGCAAATCCCTTCGTTGAGGACCCACAGGAGACACACTGCGGTCCTTGTGGTTTAATGGGTCACAATTCACGGACGTGTCAATGTCGTTCCAGTCAAGTTAGCGACGTTAGGTCTAGAGAGCATAATTTTTAGATATTTTGTTATTCTTATCACTAACATATTTTTGAATGTACAGGATGGCGAGGTACCGGCTGCTGGATGAGTTCTACGACAGGGAGCATCGCGGTAAGCTCACGGAGGACGGCCAGATACGTGTGTTATCGAAATGTATTGTTCTCGTGTTACATGTGTTTTCATCACGCAGCTAACTTAAAGCATTTTCCAAGAGATTCCCATACTTCGTCCTCGAACCCATGATGATGGGATGCTGCACATGCCTGACTTATTGAGAGTTGTGTGTATGTATGTATTGTATATGTGAATGTATGTGTATGTGTGTTTTGAGACTTATTCAGACTTATTGAGACTTATTGAGAGTTATGTGTATGTGTTTTATATGTGAATGTATGGGTATGTGTGTATGTGCATGTGTTTTGTATATGCAGAAAAAACAGCAAAGTGTTGTTTTTTCTGTAAGTTTACGTAGCATGGCACCAAAGGGCCTGGCGCCGAGGTATTCAAATACGGCGTTGGGCCCTTTGGTGCCATGATTAGCGCCAAAGATCCTGGCGCTGTAGTTAAATAACTCGGCCCAGGCCCTTTGGCGCCGTGCTACTTACATACGGCGCCAGGGTATTTGGCGCCGTGATAACTGAACTTGCATTAAAACCGCAAGTTCGGCCAGTTCTTTCGTTCCATTCACACAAACAATACTAATTGACATTCATCAAATGAGTAAGCACGACCCAATACAAACATACATACATAGTCCACACATAAAGTTCATAAATTATCAGAAAATACAAACATTAGCATACATCAAACATTAACACATACATAGCAATAACCTACTGAGTGCATCGAGGCCACTTCCCCTTCCTCTGAGCATCAGGGTACTCCTCAAGGGCTGCCTTGGCACGTCGTGCTCTCTCTAACTTCTTCTGCCTTTCACCCTTGCGCCTTGCCGCGGCCCTCCTACGCTCCTCCTTGCGGTGTTCCCTCACAGCCTCCTCCTGCTTCTTCTCCCTTTCCCACCTTTCCTTTCTTTCTTCATCCCACTTCTTAGTGGCGTTAAGGTATTCCTTGTCATCCTCATCGATCTCAGTGTCAATCCACTGCTCAAAATCACAAAGCGGTGGAGGCTCCTGCAAATGTACGTATTCGTTAAACCAACAGAATTAATACCAAGTCGATGAATCGACAATACAACATACCATCTTGCCGAGGACGACGGCAGCACGTGGCGGATCGAACGCCCAGTTGGCACACATCCAGTACCTCTGCCTATATGTGTCAGGGTCGTCCGACCTCTCGACCTTGCAAGGATCGCCGCAAAAACACATCGGTACGGCAACACCGGGTAGAGGTGGCAAACGGGTGAAGCCCATGACAACCTAAAATGCAAAATGAATAAAAACTACAATTCTTCAACAGCTCTAACCCTAGGTTAGCCATATCCATCATAGTTACCCAAATTAAACCCTAAAAACGAATCTACATCCATGACTACTCTTACATTACGCATATCTACTGCAAATCTAACCTAAAACCGAGCCAAATCCAACTAATTTCATCTAGGGTTTCAAATCTTGCCCCACGAAATGTACCTCAAATAATCCATATCTATTAAAAAATCAAGGGATGGGAGGGACCTTACCTTGCTTGCTCGGTTTGGAAGCAAAATTGCGAGAAAAAGCAACGGATTGGAGTGGATTTAGAGGGGGGAGAGAGGGGCGGCGATGGGCTGCTGTCTGTGTTCGCTCGGGCTGAAGAGATGAGTGAGGGGGTGGGGGGCCAGGGGCCGTGCTCGGGCTTAAGTCCCAGAGCACGATGCCACACCCGTTAGCGCCGTAGGTACATATCACGGCGCTATATGTTTTGACGCCATGCTATGCCACCGTGGCTCCTACGTGTCCACACACGGCGTCAAAGCATATGGCGCCGTGTCATGTACCCTGGGCGCCATATCCTTTGACGCCGTGATAAGGGTCTATTTTTGCAAATCTTTTCTTCAGGAATTTATATATAAAAAACTTTCAAATTTTAAGCTAAAAAGTAAAAATTTTACGAATACATGTGGGGTCGGGCATGTCCGCATGTGCTTCCGATCGAGAAACACCGAAGAAACATGCTGGAAATTCTCCACTAGGAACGTACGTATGCATAGGCCAGAAAATAGATTGCTTGCTCCATTTCGTTAGGTAGAAAACAAGGCTAGAATATCCAAGCACTGCTACTGCGTACGCCTCGTTGTTAGGTAGAAACGAAAATCATGTCCTGGAATAGTCACGTCACATGTTGAAAAATATATAACACATGTATACATTTCTACCTATGCTTAGCTAGTTAGCTGCTGGACCTAACAAAAGATCACAACTTTATTCAAACAAATTCACATAACACCTTTTGCTTTGGACCTCCTGTGAACAAAATCTCAAACTAGTTCATCTTGGAGTAAAATAACTCCTAAAGGTCAAGATTCACAGATCAGGCTGTCGCCGGATGGAAGCCTACCCCCACTAATTAACGATAACAGATTGGATTAGTTCCTACGTCATGCTTCTTTTGGGATGAACATTAACCTCGATCCGATTGGATTTCAAGTAAATAAAGTTTATGGCTTTGACAAATTAAGTTGAGATAAAAAGCACTAATAGGCAGTAGCTAGCACATACTCGTCTATTTGATTACTCCTAGTTTGGCAAAAGGCCTAAGATCCGACGGGATTGCCACATCTTCTAGTTCACGACCTGTCTTGTATCAGCATATTGAGAAACGATCTCAGATTATTAGCTTTGACTCGTGGACCCTTTTTTTAAAGTCCTTGACTGCGGTAATTGACTTGTTTTAATTAGTAGTATTATTATAACCGTGGAAGCTGGCCACGTTCGTGTGTGTATCTAGCTTATCAGAGTTTAGTTTCAGACTCGACGCTGTTGTCTACCAAATTTTCGAAGTATATATACGCATGAACTTTCAGCGAGAAAGCATGTAACTATGCTCCATGAGGTCTTAAGTATCTCTGATAAATTTTAAGCGATTGTAGAGGATACACATGTTTGTATATGTATAGACAGTGTAAGTGCGGTGTAATTAAACATATGCGTCTACTTTATACTTAAAAATATTAATTTATTGTGACAACCATATCTTGTTGCAGCGTGAATGCGTGATTAAGGCTCCGTTTATTTCGACTTGAACTTTTGGTTTCCGGTTTATTTTTTACTATTCTTAAATTTCGTCTTTTTTAACTTTTTCGTTTTTTGAGCTTTTTGCTTGTTCTTTTTTTCCCGTATTTTTTTGCATTGTCTGTGATGGGTGAACCTATTTTTCTATTTTTAATTTTTTAAATTTAATTACATCAAATAAATAACCATCAACTACAGTGTAATTTTAATTAACTATAATATAATTTTAATCATAAGCCATCTTTAACCGCGCGCGGACGCCATCTATACGCGGTTCATTCGGGTACATCAGACCAACTACACGGTTTGGTGTACCCTAGATCAGACCAACTACTCGTGGTTTGGCCCGGGAAAAAAACTCGTGGTTTGTGTGTTGCTACTTGCAGCAGCCAGGCACTCAGGCTTCTTCACTTTCATTAATGATTATATCCTATGAAATTGATCAGTACTGTCTTGCTTTGATGTATTTTGGAACAATCCAAACTTTTTTAAAAAATTGAATTTATTTGAAGTTTTCTTGAATTTGAGAATTTTGCCAAATTCAGAAACCCTTCTTTATTTTACACTTTATTCTTTGGGAAAATCTGTTTTCATCTCACCTTAGGTGCCTTTTCACCCTGGCGCTAGTGTCCTACTCTCGTTGCTGTGCGCCATCCTGTCGTTCGCTCTCCACCAGCCTACCCTCGCCACTCGTTGCTACAAACCCTATCAACAATTGCCCAGCAGCCGTGCCACCTCACCAACCGGCCAAAACTCGCCACAATGCCACCCTCAGCTAAGAGCCTAGCCACCTGCCACCCAATTTGCACCACTGTCACCACCCGCCGTTTACTACTCGACATGAGCACGGAGTCACTGCTCACCACTCCAGCTCTCATGATCGCCCCCATGAGAAGGCAGACTTCTCTCGACGCTAGCTACTACACCACCGAAGCACCTCGATGACCAACACCACCGTCCACGCGCCGGTCACGCCGTCGCCTTACCGCTGGCGCCACTGCCTTCATTGGCTTAAAGCCAAGCCAAATAATTCTATCACCATCTTTCACATCAAATTTCAACTACGAAGTTTCCCCTTCCTCTCTAGTCAAGACTCGCTATCACGCCGAGCTCTCATCGGTGAGCCCCAAAATCAAATTCTCCTGATAGCCTTGATTCTAATCAAATTAAGGATGCCTACAGAAGCTCCTTAGCACCACGAGACTATCCTCAGTCTCCTAGCCCATCTCGTCGTTCCTAGCCAGCCAGTGCCATGCACCTTGACCCGACCTTGCACAACCACCATTGCCAGCACTGCACGAACCAACCCGAGCTGAGCTATCATCACCACTCGACTCTAGTCACCCTTGGTTTGGTCAGAACCATGCCATGGTCTTGCTCCGACAAAGCATCACCGCCGCTAGCCATCTCCAGACCTCCTCTTATCACGTGCTTGCCCAAAATAGGTTACTAATGTCCCAATTTAGCTTACTGCACTACCGCACGCCATCGTTGTCGTTTAATTTGCTGTCGTCACCATCCTTCTCTCCTTGGGTAGCCATAGGCGCAAGCTCAAGCTAAGTGGGCCTCGCACTCTACAGACCGATTAATTGGGCAAGCCGAGTTGGCCCAAAACACTTCATGGCCCAGTTGGCCAAATGGGTCAGGCTCACTATTCAAAGCCCAGTACTATGCATACCTAGCTCAGTAATTCACAACCCAATCCAGTACTGTTCAGCCCATGAAAGCCAGCCCAAACCCATTACTATTCATTCTAACACTATCCACTTGATTTGTTACTATTCACCCAAAACTCGTTAAGCCTGTTTATACTTATTTCGACCGTTTTGAGCCCATCTAGCTTATTTTTAACTCTGTTCAACCTAATCAAACTTAGTTTAAACCCTATCTACCTAAACCCACTTCTTTTATATCTTCTCTAATTATTTTATTGTATTTTATTTATAGCTTGTATTATGCAAAGTAGGAACTTATTTGTATTCGTTCTTTTGTGCTAGCATCCGGATTTGACTAGTTGGCCAGTGGAGAAGTTACTGGAGCAATTAAGGTGAATGGTGTTAAACCAAAAGCCTACAAAAAAAGTAATCGGAAACTCTAAAGGTAAGTTACATGTCTTTGATCATATTGATCTTATATTATTAAATTATCATTACTTTCATTATTACTATATGAGCACTCTTATTTACATTGGTTTGGAATGATATGATGAATAGTTAGATCCTACCCCCAAAAAGCCTTATCATATTATGTAGACCATATTAACTTTGACAACTTTGGCAATTAGGCTGTGCTCCAACCAATTGAAGCTTCCAGCTTCTGGTTGTGGCTATTAGCTTTTGATTGAAATTACACTGTAGTGAATGTTAGCTTTTTCTGAGTCACTCAATTAAAAATAAAGAAAATGAGAAAAAAAACACCGTTATATCTCTACGAAAAATGCAAAGGAATAAGGGAAAAAATAGAAAGAAAAAATTTGAAAAGGCAAACAAAAAAGCAAAAAACAAAATTAAAAAGCCAACACGTTCCAAATGGCTTCTGGCTTCTAGAAGCCAAAAGTTGTTGGAAGCTAGAAGCCGAAGCTACTTGGAGTGGCCTGTTAATCACTGAATAGATCACTATTAGTAGATGGTATACTTAAAATAATTTACTTAAACTATTAAGAATAATTCAATTTTGTATCGATAAACTTTTGAATGGTACTAGGGTTGAGGCTACTTTGTGGAAAGCTACTAGATGGTTGGAGCCCATAACCTTACCTTAGGATTGAGACTTTGATATGATACTATGGTGTAGTGCTGGTGTGTATAGGATATGTGAATAATAGCCTCATAAGGACTAGACCCTTGTGCTAAGAAAATAACACAGAGCTTACTCAACGACAAGTTTGACTTGTCAACCTGGTCTAGTATAATGTTCGATCTGATCAAATGTCTACAAGAAAGACCGCTATCCTAGGGTTTTGAGATGACCCATGAGAAAGGGGTGAGATGGAAGTTGGGCTAGGCATGCCATTTGTCATTCTTCACAACGGTAGGTCCATTCAACGTTAGGTCGTGATTTTTACATTGGTCAGTGGATTCCTGATGGGGTTGAATGACTTTGAGCATACTAGGTAGAAACTAGAACAAAAAGAGCAATGAAACGATCTTATTATCTCAACTCAGTCTCATGCTAACATATTGCGTATCTATAGCTTGATATTATGAGTTTGACATATCTTGTAGGTAAAGTTGGGTAACTCTGTAGGGTATAATAAATGGTATTCGAATACGTCGTGCTCCTAGTTAATGGAGCTATGTTTCATAGGTGATTTCAATAACAAGGCATAAGTAGATTTTGGATGATTTTAATGTAAAAAATGCGGATTATGAACCCCTTGCTAATTAAATATTATTTTACTGTTTTAAGTGCAAAGTTTTTTATCAATAAATTTGCATTTATTCTTATTATATTACAAACCTGGATTATATTCAGTTGAACATCTTGCATGATAGTTAAATAGTCTTCTCATATGGCTTGTTGAGTACCTAATGTACTCAATTTTGCTTATTTTCATCAAATCAAACACCAAAGGAAGAAAGAATGCATCAATTAACATGTTAGGGATACAACCGCACTCAAATGTTTCTGTAGAATTTCCTCATTTTTTTCTAAATGTAAGTTAAGTTTTGGGCTTGCATGCCCGTAAAACTGTTATAGTTTAGCTATTATAACATATTTTAATCAAACTAATACTTTTTAAATATTTGTGAGTAGGTATGATATTCTTTCTATCCATAACTGAACTGCCGCGTTGTTGCGGGAAACACAATGGTGCTATTCTTAAAATGGGGTTGTTACATATTTTCCAAAGGTGAAAAACATGTACTTACATGACAATATTTATGGTAAAAATTTCCTAGGTGATTTATAGTCCAAAGTTTTTATTTTGTAATTCTTTTACATATAAGCGTTCAACATTTCCTGATTTGCCTGTTCATATTAGTTTTTGCTTATGGTTTTTGTCTTTATCTTATAAATAGTAATAGCTTGTAGAGAACCGTAAAGAGAGAGAGAAACTCACGTGTAATTTTGGCCGATATAAATAAAGTCACTATAGTATATAATACAATCGATCAGTAGATCCCGTATTAAAAAATACTCTGTTTGAAAACTAGTTACTGTAAAAAAAAGTCATTTACTATAGAAAAACAGATTTTAAAAACTAATATAAATAGAGTCTAAAGCCATTTACCACACTTCTTCCATCATCTCTTGCGTGTTTAGTTCGGATCGCACCTAGCCATTTAGGCTTTTTTTCTTAATAATTGCTTTGTTTGCTTAGTGACAGTGACCCAAGCTTCGTACCGCAAGTAGCAGGTGAATTCATGGTTGAAGTGTTTACTTCCTCTCTTTTTCGTAGCCTACTCGCATGATGGACTTGAACGGGACATTTGAGCTTTATAGTTATTTAGATGGTGTTTGCCCGGCCAAAAGTGCATGTAAAATTACCTTTTGAACTAGCACTTGTCTACCGCTTTTGTCGTAGAACGGTGTTGCATCGCCGCATGAATTTCCAGACAATTTTCTGCAGCATGGTATCAAGACCTACTGCACAATTAGACATGTGTGATATTTTTGCATGGAGGTGCGTAAGTTGCAATATTATATTATAGTTTGATTAAGAATTGCTGAAATATGCACAAATTACAAATGTTTTTAATAATATTGTATTAAAAAGATCCTTGACTTTCAGTTTACATTAGTATCTCACTAAGATCCTGTTTATATTATTTTCTAAAAGCTGTTTTTTTATAGTAAACATCTTTTCTATAGTATCAAGCTTTTAAACGGAGTGCCTTTTCAAAGCGGGGTCTACTAGTTGACTGTAGTACATACTGTAGTGACTTCATTTATATCGGCCAAAATCGTATATGAGTGTCTTTCTATCTACAAACTTTCCTACAAGCTGTTACTATTTATGAGCCAAAACTAAAAGCCAAAGACAAGGCTCTTTAAGGTTGTGGCTTATGACTTTTAGCTTATAGTTTTTGACTTCTAGTTATTCGCAATAGAGAGTACAGAGAGAGGCACTTATATATGATTTTTGCCGATATAGATAAATTCGGTACAGTGTCTATTACAGTTAATTTGTAGACATCGTCTTAAAAAGACATATTATTTAAAAGATAGTTACTATAGTATAAATAAAAACTATAAATAATAAATATAAAAAATTTAATCAAAAACTATTATGAAAAGACGTCTATTTCAAAATAAAATAATTTTGAAACACACATTTCGTGCACTGCAGGGATGATCCTCCAAAGGCGGACAACCATGGCCCCACCACCCTCCCACAGAAGCGAGGTTGTCTGTCCTGGGTGACTGACTGTCCGTTCGCTAGCAAATCTGTTTCTTGTAAATACTCTTGACGCGTGGGTATCCTCCTGTACATCTACAACGTAAAATTGTTATCAGACGAAGTTCCTTTCTCGAGATGCTTCACGTTTCCTCTCATGTCAATTTCCTCTATATTATGGTCTTTTTTATTACGGTTGATTTTTTGTTACGATTGATGGTTTTTTTTTATGTTTTTTGAGACGATAATGGATGATGAAGACACTGAAATGAATAATGTACATGATTTTATACTCGAAAAGCCGTTTGAAGAAACTGCTTCATTTGTTTCGACTTCCAGACAAGTCGAAGCCAATAACCACTCCAAAAACCCAAAAGAACAAGGCCTAGGCTATACTCCCTTAGGTCTCCCTTTGCTTACGGATTCTAGCTTCTAGAAACCAAAAGTTATTTGGAACATATTAGCTTTTTAACATGGGTTTTTTCACTTTTCTTTGCATTTTACATAGTGATATAATGGTTTCCCTTTTTTTTCTTTATTTTTCATTAATTAAATGACTTAGAAAAAGTTAACAATAGCTACAATGCTATTTTAGCCAAAGCTTGAAGAAAAGGCCAAATTGAATAGGGCATTAGTTCTCAAGCACGGAAAGAACTTTTGGACTGTGGCTAGTCACTTTTGGTTACAACTGATGTCTTTTATTTACGTTTTTGAGATGATAACAGACGACCGAAACATCGATATGGATACTACATACGACTTTAGACTCAAAAAGCCATTTGAAAAATCCGTTTCGAAAAATGTCTCATTTATTTTGACTTTCGAAAAATCAAAAGCTAAAAAAAAAACGTGCCTCCCTGCCATCTCTATCCATGCCGGTGCCTATTGGCATCAGCTTCCCAAGTGGCACTGCCGGAGATGATTCGGGAGCCAGTGAGAGAAACATAGATCTCTCGTCTCATGCCTTGTTTTGGTAAGTTTAGTTTTTCTGTCGAATCGTATATGATCAAGTTTGCTTTTACCGGTACGAAACTGTGTCATTTTTTTTGTCGGTAGACTACATTGCTCGTCTTGTGTTAATATATATGTTGGATCTGGATCTCGACGGATCTTCTCGATTTTACTTTTCATTTTGATGAGAAAGGGTAGCCATAAGTTGTATGAGTTTCTCTCTCCCTAAAAATGCTGCGTTATTCGATCTCATAAGTAATTTTCAAAAAAACACCTTTATCGAATTTGCCCATTAAAGTGATCAAGTCTTTTTTTTCATAAACGGACCGCGGTTTCGAGGAGATCTGAAACTTGAAGGTTCCCAATCACCATGCATTCATGCAGTATCTTACCAAGATCCGATAGCACCACGTTTAACAAGTCACGACTTCACGGTCTTGCACGTAAGATTTCTGTTCATTTGGACCTGCCAGGTGCAAATATCATGCTGTGATTTTTATGGCGTACCGAGTCTGCGGACATGACTCGGGCAGGAGTCTCCGTCGCGGTCGGAGCTCCGGGTCGCACGCGAGAGGGGACAGATATGAACGGGTGGACTCGCGCTGGGCTGGTGGCCCGGTGCTCGGTCGGGATTCCCACGCCAGCTAGTTCGCGGACGGACGCCGTCCAAGGCTCGGATAAAATCCTTCGAACAGTTTGATGGGCCTGGGCCAGACGCGTTTCTGATTTTCTAGGCTAAAACTGCTATAATAAATCTCGTATGGGCCTACCCCTGGAACGTTCTGTGGTTTCGGCCTCTCAGCTCAGAGTCAGTTTTCTCAAAAAAAAAAAAAAAAAGCTCAGAGTCAGTTTGTCCGCCCTGTTTCTTCGATCTGACACCGTGAAATCTTCAGATAGCCTTGAGCTGATAACGGGCTTCACGAGTGATCACCAGGTCGAGACGGGTCGAAGCTGTCCCGTGTTGACTTACCCTGGTCTAAACAGAGGATAAGTAGCCATGCTTACACCGCCGGTGTTTCAAGCTATGCGAGTTCTTCCTTAGTGCTTCTTGATGGTGCTGGGACTGCTGGCGTTCCCGTGCCTCTTGATGGCTGCTCCTCGCCGCGGCAGCCTGGGGCTACCAGCTAGAAGATTTGAGACTTTTTTTTGCCCCCGTCCCTGAGTTCTAGCGCAGCGGCTGTTCCGTTTTGGAGCTGTCTATTCGTTCTTACTCTCGTGTTGGTCAAGCACGGGGTGTGATGGCCGCGTGCGTGCAGTTCATCTTCGTTGTGTTGCAGTGCATGCACGGCAGGAACCGAGCAGGTTCTGTTCGCTCATGCTCGATCAGCTAGATAGAAAGACCGGAAGAACGGCTTCACGCATTGCCTCGGAGTGCTACGAAGGCAGAGCTCCCAAACGGTGAAGGGGGACTGAAATGAGGGCTTCCTTGCTATGTTCATACTCAATTTTCTGTTAGTTCAGTTTGCCAGAGCAGAATGCAACCATCAAGAGACGTAGGAGCACCAGCACCATCATCAGAACATAACACGGTTTAAAACGAGAAGCTAGCATAGTTTGAGAAACTGGTCGTAAGCACGGTTATCATCTGTTTACGCCAGGTTAAGTTAACCGGATAGTGTTGACCAGTTTTGACATGCTACTTCCCGGGCATAAGCTCCTGCTGTCCAAGGAGTTTCCTACTTGCTACACATGAGGGCTCAAAGTTGAGCTCCAAAAAGGGAGGTAAAAATGCTATTCGTTGTCGTTGGATAAATTTTTAGCTCGGTATCTCCTCTTGAAGACATCTTCCCTGAACTGCTTGGTTTCAGCCATCAGGTCCATGGCAGGCTTCTGCTGGATGGTCTCTTTCTCAGTCTCCAGCATCCTCTTCCGCTTTGTGAGCGCCAAGATTGCATCCTGCTTCTCCTTCTCCTCCTGCTTTTGCTTCTCCAGCTGCACATCATCTCTTTCTGTATCATCAATCACATACTGTCGAAGTGACAAAATATGTGCCGTGTTGGTGTCAACAAGTCAGAACTACATCACACTGCTACCGCCATTCCCCGGCAATGTTTACGCATAAAAACAAATTTACAAGTGAAAGGGAAATAGAGGGCTAACTGCCAGAATTACCTCAAGATCATGAATGAGGGAGTCAAGAGATTTGATTTTCCGGTGAGGCCAGCGGGGTATCCCATACTGCCGGCATTTCCTCTTCAGTATGCTAACTCCAATCTTTAAAATGCTGGAAGCTTCTCTGATTGGAAGATGAAAGTACTGAGCTATGTCAACTAGAGTAATGCTGGCTATATGCTTCTGGTTGGCTCTCCGCTGCTTCGGAACAGGCGCTGGAAGTTCTGTATTCGTCATACAAAGATCATTAAGCATTTAAGTAACAAAAATGGAGACATCAAACAAAACTTCAAAAGAAGGTACTGTGCTTCTTAAGTAGAAGTAAGAAGTGAGATATGGAGAACAAAGCGGTGCAAGTTCCATGAAAAGCAACAGAAAACCATTCCATTATTCTATTTTTAACTACTGTTATTCAGATGTCCCAATCATAATTCTAAATGCTGCCTAACACCAATAACTGCCACAAATGGTAATCTCATAGACAAAAATATTCAGTTAACTTAATGTAAAGCTTAGCCCCATTTGAACTTCTGTTCTGTTTGCACGAGAATATCTTAAAGTAAATTGCAAGGAAGTCATTGGTGGTTTGAAATTTCTGCAAACAAGTACTCTACATAGTGTTAACGTTGATGTGAAATGTTACATGTGGTTCGGAAAAGTTGTGCCCGTCAAACATTGCAGCACTTTTCCATTTTCGTGGGGTGCTGTGGAGGTGCTGGCGAAAGCCTTACCGGTGGTCTTACCGGTCTCGACAACGATGGCACCTTCGGGCGCCATTTTCCTTCCTGGAGGTGTTGTCATGGTGCTCCATAGCCCTCATGTTTACTGATCTCCAGGTGAAAACCTTGCCTCGGTGAGGCGGGCGGCGTTGGCGACTCTCGTCGCTTCCTTGGAGGCGTCGCCTCGGAGGTCCTTCTTCACGCACAGTAGACCAAAGGTTGGAGAACTCGGTCGGTTGAGGATAGGGACTTGGTTGAAAGCAAGGACGGAGAAGAAGTTATGAAGCTTAGTCTTTCTAGCTTTTTTTGTAGTCCTTAAGCTGTATTTCTTGTTGTTTTTGCTCCTCAGTGTTTGATGATTTGAGCCTAAGAGCTTGTGTATCTATTGGCTGTATATATCCCTCGTGGATATAGAGGCCGGATTTTATATCCTTTGTCTAAAAAATACGAGAGAGGGAAAGACTACAATAACACTATATAATTTACAGCTGTATGATATCCCTACATACATAGGTACTAAGTCCTGTTTCACCCTTTATTTCTCTAAGTAACGAAGAAAAATCTCCAAACCAGATGCATGGTTGTGTCAATTTTGAATTACATGTACCCATTTGCATTTAACTTGGTTCCTGTAGAGAGTAGAGATGGTCACATCGATAGTATATGTAGAGATGGTCACATCATAGTACATCGACAACACAAGTAAAATAAGAGTTGGAAAAAAAATACACCATGTGAAAGAATCTACATTGTATGCCCTGAAGTTACTAAGCCTACCAATGTCCTTATTGATTCAATCTTTCCTTAATAACTGCTATTTTGATTGTGTGTCAATATAGTAAAAGCCAAATAGGAATCCTTTGTCAGTATTTTTTCAACAGGGCCATACAAATAATACTTAAACCTGCTCTTAAACAAAATCTACATTCCAGACTCCTCTCTACTAATCTATAACTCCATGTTACTATGTAAAGATCTCAATTTCCCTGGCCCACACCTAAACCCCTGGACCAAAACCACTTCACATAACGGTAACCATGGTTATTACAGTTAAGCATCGCCTAAGTGGTAAGGCGCTCCCATTAGCCAAGGCGTCGCCGCCGCCTTGTCGTTGGTGCATGAGGCGTCCGCCTTAGAGCTAAGGCTTCACTAGTGCGTACAGAAGGCGGCATATGGCGTTGGCAAGCCTCGAGGCGATGCTCACGACTAAAACTTAGCGACCCAAGCGCTAGCTACCTGAGGAGAAGAGAAAACCAGAGAGAGAAGGGTGAAGCACCTGGAACCCTAGGCGGCAGCCTGCAGCGCCTCCATCTTGCCGCTCCGGTCTCTAGGCGACGCCTCCATCTCGCAGATCTAGTCTCGGCGGCGCCTCCATCTCGTAGATCCAGTCTTGGCGGCGCCTCCAAGCCATCCCCGTCGCCTAGCAGGCAACAAGCTCTCGACGGTCGGCGCCGCGTCGCCCTCTGGCTTCATCCCCATCGCCGGTCGCCTAGTAGCAGCGCCAGTCGCCAGTGCAGGGAACTGACCTAGGGCGCGGCGGCGTGGGGAGGACCCAAGGGTGGCAGCCATCGGCCAGAGGGGAGGTTGGAGGCGAGCTTGGCGCCAGGCGCAACAGCCAACCAGGATGAGTAAGAGACCAAGAGAGGAGGCAGTGAGCCAAGCATCGGGGCGGCACGCGGCATTGGGCGCCGGCGATATGAGGGGAGAGGTGCCTAGATCTGGATTGAGAGGAGAGGAAAGGAGATGAGGAGGCGATGAGGGAAATGAGAGGAGGACCGGTTCTACCGGATGAAGATAAGGAAGAAAAGAAAGGAGGAGAGAAGAAAAGGGGATAGAGAAAAGAAAAAAGAAATAAAATTAAAATTTACAAACTAGATTTAGAAAATATAGGCTAAAAGAAGATTTCATAAAATCAGGCTAACACTTATGACCTTGCGAAATTTTAGTAGCAAGTCGGAACATTATTAAAAGCTGAATAGCATGTCATTAGTAGACCGAAAAGGCGAATTAGCGACCACCGATTAAATAAATATATTGCAATCAGATTATTCGAACACTCCTTTAAATACTCGATTCAACGATTAGTCGCATCAAAATAATAGAAACACCTTTAAGATTCATCTAGAACTTTATCACCTATATTATTTATGTGGATTTATATCGTGCTTGTTATTTTGTTATGTTGCTCTTATTTAATCTCAGATTCACTTAATTGTTGTTGTGGACTTATGTTGCTCATTATTCATGTGGCTTATTGCTTAGGAGAAGAGAAGATATGAGAGGTTGTCAATAAGGTATGTTACTCAGTCTGTATTTACTCAACTAATTGGAATACAATTTGTTTGAATTACATTTATAATAATCTATATGTTGAAACTTGCAAAGGGGATGGATACTATATGGGAGAAGAGCAATTGGAAAGGGAGATGGGTGCTACATGGGCTCAAGGATTGGTAACAACAAGGTACATATGTGTTGCTAAAATGCTTATTTTATTTGTTGTCTCTTAACACCTTAGGATGTGTAAAACGTCGCCTCGTCTCACGCCTTACCGCTTAAAAAGTGTGAGGGGGTGGGTCGCCTCGCCTCGCCTTACCACTTTAATAACCTTGAAGGTAACGCTAAACCCCCTTATGACATTGCTAAGTCTCCTACAAGTGTCAGTGCCAATGTGCCACTCCACCTGCCTCTTCCCTAAACCATCAAGTCGGTATGCAACCAGTGCAAATTAGGATGGAATTTTGGAGATCAAATTTTCCCAAAAGCATGTATCAGCTGATCAGTAGCATTTAAAAAACGAAAGCATTGCCACAATTTACAGTCATTCGTAGACTTCCAATGGAAGAGATGCAATCACCTTCACCAGATTGGGGATCCTCATCAGAATCAGACTCTGATGCATCAACATCACCAGAAGGTTTCTCCTGTGCACCCGAACGGGTCAACTGCTCCTCTGAATCACATTGAATGAGCTCTGGGACCTTTTCTACATTCTGAAACTGAAACACCTTTTCCAGGTCGTTGTACAGGGAAGGCACACACATCAACCTTGGATTCCTGAAAAGACAAAAAAACGAAGCTTTCAGCACTCGAAAGCAATCAAACCAGTATTCACTACTAGTTCTTGCAAACAGAAACAGCTCGAAAATTCGAAAACTTTCGGGTATCAACGAATCGTTCATCAGCATCGGTTTTTTGCTTATGTGATCATACACGAAGGGGGAGAGCACGGGTGGTGGCGTAGGCGGCGGCGCGACGGCGGCGACGGAATCGAACGCCAGAATGCAGCGCCAGGCGCCCACCATCTGGCCCTCGCGGTACACCGGCCGGCCGCGCCACTCCGCCGGCAGTATCCGCGGCGCGGCGATGGGGGCCGGGGCCTCGCGGCACGACGAGGGGGAGAGGACGAACTCCCTCTCCACCCACTTCTCCCACCCGCCTCTCCCTCCCCTCCCGACGACCTTGTACCCGTGCACGCTCCTCACGGAACCTGCATGCACAAAAGAGACGCAAGAAAAAAAAACAGCACGTCAAACACGTCGTGCGCGCCGGAAGGAGAAGATATTGATAATAAAAAAAAAAGCGTCAAGAGCAGTGGCGCGACCGTGGTCCACAGTGCTCGCGAAGACTGCGAGCGCGGAGAGGGTGGAGGCGGCGGCGGCGGCCATGGAAGGAGTTGGGGGAGCGGAGAGAGATTGGTTGGGGGACTTGGGGGGGTTGTTATTGCTGCGTAAATGGAGAGAATCCGCCGGTGTGCGTCGGCGAATGAAGTAGGCAGCGACAAAGAGGAGGGCGGGCTTGGCGTGATGTTATACTTCTAGTCTTCTACAGTAGTTATCATTTGGATTTTTGGAAGCTTGCAAATACAATGCAATGCAATGAGACTCCTTGGTAGGAATGTGTAGCAATAAAACCTGGATTTTTTGGGCTGTTGTGACGCGATGCGTGTATGCAGTAGGACTATTCGTGAGAGGGAGAAAATTAAATGGATAGATGTATACGTATCCTGCTATTTTTTTCCTCGCTACAAATGTGCAGTAATAAAATTTTGCATTTTTCTGGGCTATACAGACGTGATGTGTACATACAGTAGGACTATTAGTGAGAGGGAGAAAATTAAATGGATAGATGTATATATATGTTGCAGTTTTTGTCTTAGTACAAATGTGCAGTATTTAAAACCTGCAGTTTTTTGGGCTGCAGTGACGTGATGCGTGCAGGCAGTAGGACTATTCGTGAGAGGGAGAAAACTACATGGATAGATGCATATTGTAACCTGCAGTTTTTTAAAACCAAGTTAATTGTGTTCCTTTTGTGTCTTAATTTGCGATAACAGATTCACACTGCGCAACACTCGTCGGCACTAAGACCGGATATCCAAAACCAGGAAGGGAAGGTTGCTCGTAACCTTCACGTTGATCGTCCGTCTATGCCTGCTCATTCCCTGGATGATCTGGAAAGAACGTAATAATTTATGATTTAAAGGCACTGCTTTCGTGCTCTGTACTTTGTTCATGTTAATTGAATGGAACGCTTCTTGCCTTTTTGAGAAAACGTTGATCATCCGTGGCTTTTCCGGGTTGTCTCACCGTGTTCTCGTCTCGCTTGCTGGCACGCCAGAACAAGTCCAAAAAGCAGAACCATGTAGGCCCGTCGTAATTCAGGGAGAAAAAGCAATCAGATTTACACAGGCGCTGTTCTTTTTCCTATCGATTCAGTGTTTTTTTGGTTGAATCCACATGCATGCATGCCTTGTGTCGTAGGCATTCACGCCCTCTCGACAGCCTCCTGTTCCCTTCTGCCCGTTTGGACGAATCCTTGCTCGGTCTCAAGCGAAAACTGGGGCCGATCACCTGTACAATGATGTGTACTGGTACCAATGGATCATATCATCGTAGGCAGCGGAGACGTGTGAGATCTGCAAGAGAGAACCCGGGGAGTGCGTGCAAATTAAATGGCACTCACCAGCGTGGCATCCACAAGCGGGGTGGCCAAATAGCGTGAGGAGGGAGAGACTTGGTTGGGTTTGCTTGTCCTCTTGCTTCACTGCTTCTGCAATCTGCACCGGCGCCTGTACATTACTCGATCGCCTTTCGTGGGAGTAACAAACCTGCAGTCCTGTGGCAGTGAGTGACGCCATGACCGGACGGCCGCACAGGTGTATGGAACGGGACAAGCCAGACCCTCCTCCGATCCCTTTGTCTCTCTCTGCAAAGGGCCAAATGGAGCAAGGACCATAGGTGAAGAATCACATCTTGGAGAAAATTTGAAAGCAGATGGGCATTTTGATTCAGAATTGCTTCTGTGGCACAGTATGTATACAAGTGAGCGCACAGTGCGACGGCCTAGCTCAGTATTGCACCTTTACAATCTATAACAATACAAAAATTGATCTGTAGTGTCAAGCACTATTACAACTTTTCCGGTACACCGCAAGTGCAAACCATTTTGGTGTTTTCGCTTCTGGCACTCGTACAACCATCCTAGTCCAACAAGGACATAGAATGCTACTAATTTATAAAATAGGTAATTAAAATATAAACTTTTCTCTAAAATTTTGGCAGCATTCTCTTTGAAACACAGATCAATAAAGAGGATCAAAACATTTTATCGAATAAAAGTGCATAATATCCGTAAGTAAGAAAAACTTAGAGCATAACCATAACAAAACAACCAAAAGAGATTCTCCAACTTTACTACATAGGATATAAATTTTTCTCATAGGTATGATTACAACCGATCTGAAATTTACTAGCATGGTTCTTCCAAAAAAACATTGTCTATTAATTTATTGAGCATAGTGAACGATAGTGTGTAGTGCACCAAAAGCTACCCCATTCCCATGCATGTCACCTTCTCACAAAGTACCTAAAAAACATAAACAACAAGTGTGAGTCCACGATTCAACAAAGTACAAGCAAGGCAGTAAACAAAGCCACATTAACAAGTATTATACAAAAATTATGCCCATAAGAACCATTCGTGCTATTTTTCAACAACTCTCAACTTTTACTTCATGCGATGCAAATGCCACGAATGCACATCTCTTTTCTCTTTGCAATTATCGATAATGCGGAGTATGCACCCATTAATGCATACTCAAGCCTATGCAATCTTGCACAGGGACTTCAAGCCCATACTCCACAAGTGTGGGGACCTCATGCCCAACTAAAACATGATAGGGACCTCAAGATAATCATTACATGGCTAGTAGATCTTGTCTCAAGGATCTATGAAATGATGCAAATGTTGTGTCTACCTATAATCTTTATTTCTTAATTTATCAACATGCACATATATCATATTCAGCTATAAGAACAAGTATATCTATTTATATGCATAAGACATGTGCAAGGCATAAACATTTCACATATGTTACCGAACACTTACACTTGCCTCAACCGTTTGATGGAGGATGACGAGTAGAGGGTCCTGCCCCCGAGTCACACCACCACCTGAGAAATCATAGAACACACTAAAAAACAATCTAAGAATAGTACAAAATAACAAAATAAATAAATAACCACCGCTCCTAATCACAACTCAAAACAATCTTCCCCAAACTGCAACCCTTACCCATAGCGCTGCTGTTCGAATAGCCATATCTCTAATCTCAGGACTCCAAAAATAATAAAAGATATATTTTCTTGAATCTTCACAAAACTTCTAATATTTTCTTCAACATCTATATTTTGATATTCGGGCAATTACGACCTCGTTTCCCCCCATGAATTTTGTTTTGTCCAAATCAGAATAATCAACTTCAAAAAATCATAACTCCTAATTTATAACTCCAAAACTAACGAATCTTGCCACCACGAGCATGTACAGGAAATTGTCTACAATTTTGTAGTTATGAGAATTAACAAATTCTTGCTATAAGGAACCCTTAATGCCAATTTTGTTGACTGCTGCAAAAATCAGCCTGAAACTGCACAACAGAGATCTAACAACCATAAATTTTCAATCGTTTATTTGAATTATGTGAATGAGCACTCTACAGAAAGATAAAATAGAGGTCTACGACTTTCATTTTTATGAGAACTCGAGAATCTGAACAGAAAATATTCAAATCTACCTCTTAACCGCCAGCCCCAAAAACCTCCCTAAAACTGAATCTAAATCAAACCCTAAATCAAATCCAAACCAGTTCTTACCTCACTTGAGATGCCTTAATCAACCCACCATGAACCCTGGTCTCCACAGCAAGGAGAGGGGGGGGGGGGAGGGAAGGAAATGCCTAGATGGGTAAGGGGAGGGTTGCTACTGCAAAAGAGGGAGGGGGTGCGCCTAGTTGGGAGGGAGGGGAAGGGGTGGATGGAGGGTTTCCCCTTTTTTCTTGTGTTTCCAGCTAAAGAAAGGGTGCCCTACCCATCATTAAAAGGGAAAATTTTTGGGTGTTACATATTCGTGATCGAAACTATTAGTATTTGATGTGGCATGTATTCGTTTTGTATTCATGACTGAGAATATCCGTATCCGTATTCGTATCTGGTACTATCCGTATCCGACTCATACTACAAGAAAAATATAAAATATGATATAGAATGAGTGATATCTATCTGTATCCGATTCGCTTGCACCCCCTAACCGGCGGACTGTTAGATCTGTTGCAGGTGGAATATTCGTACTTTTTCAGGGGCCTTTCTGGAAATATACTAGCCTTTTTCCGTAGAAGAGATCTGAGCCATTGATTAGAATTGACAAAAAATGGGCCACCCATGGACGGTTACGGGAGCTTTTGCAAGCCGGTACCCCGTTGTCGCACTAGACATAGGCGCACTTTTGCAGGGATCTTTCCGCAATTACGCCAGCTCGCCGTCTCTGCCCTCGTCGTGTCGTGGTTACTGCTCAGCCGATCGGCGGCCCGGCGGGTGCCGCCGTCACCGAGCACACGGGAGTTTTGACGAGCTTTCGATCCCTTTCTTCTCCACCGATCCGAGCCCCGACCGGCCATGTGCATCGCGGCGTGGGCGTGGCAGTCCCACCCGGCGTACGGCCTGCTTATCCTCTTCAACCGCGACGAGTATCACTCCAGGTGCGCGCCCCGCCCCGCCCCGCCCAGCTCCACTCCCACCTCGTATTACCATCTCTCTCTATCTATCTGAGCCGTGCGCGCGCGAATTGTGCGAAGGCCGACGCTGCCGGCGCAGTGGTGGGCGGCCGGCGGGGAGAAGGGCAAGGAGATCCTGGGAGGTAGGGATGAGCTCAGCGGGGGCACGTGGTTGGGGTGCACGAGGGATGGGAAGCTGGCCTTCCTGACCAACGTCCGGGAGCCCAGCCCCCGGGTCGGGGTGAAGTCCAGAGGGGAGCTACCCGTCAGGTTCCTCCAGGTGCGACCTTGTCAATTCAGTATTTTTTCAGTCGGTGGCATGGGTCAACTCAATGCAATGCCTTGCATCTTGTAATATGCCAAGCTTAGAGTACTGTGTGATAGCGCTCTGCATTTGCTGCAATGGAATGAACACATCTTGTGTGCCCACAAGCAAGCGGGGATCTTCATCATATACCCTCCCTTGAATTGGGGATTTCAGAATTTACCCTCCCACCTCAATGACATGTGGGGTCATCATAAGTCACTGACACGTGGGCCAGGAGGGTAAATCCTGAATTTCCATCTATGAGGAGGGTATATGATGAATAAATCCCAAGCAAAATCGTGCCGTAATTTGTATGTGTACACAAGATCATTTGTTAAGATGTCATTGCATGGTTGTCCTGAATGTTAGGCTGGCATACACTGATGGTTCAGCATTTCATCTTTGGTATTCAACTATTCAAGGAAGGTGGTTTTGCTTTTGCTAAGTGACTTCTAGAATTAGCAAGTGAGCAGCCCATTTGAGTTACATATGTAAGGCCACACTACATTTTGTGCAGTCTGCCCCCTTCAGCTTGCCTTTTAAATCTCCTTGCTTATTATTTTTAAGGAATCTGTTTTGCTATGGTGTTTTGAATACAGGGCAGGCAAGGTCCATTGGAGTATGCATCAGAAATTGCAAAGGAAGCAGATGAGTACAATGGTTTTAATCTTATATTGGTCGATGTGCATTTAGGAACCATGGTTTACATCTCTAATAGACCCAAAAGTGCTCCTATGGTTCAAACAGTTCCTCCTGGGTTTCATGTGCTTTCAAATGCTGCTATTGACTCCCCTTGGCCAAAGGTAAGCAACACCGGAACTCTTCTCGGACATCAATATTAGGTGTAATTTTTTCTTTCTGGAGTGTGTTAGGATAGCTTTTAGGATCTCCTAGGTTAGATCTAGCGGGGTTTCATTACGGGTTCGGGTTCTTGAGGTAAAACCGAGAGGGAGAGAGGGGACTAACCGTCCGATGTGGAGGAGGAGGGGTTGGCCATTGCGGGTACGCTCGGTAAAGTCTGCGCACGGGCAGCGACGGTCGGGGAAGAGGTGCGGGGCTCCTTGGCGGCGGCGTGTCCCGGGCAGCCGCGATCTCCCTGGCGGCGGCGATCTGGCGGTGGTGCTTCCCGTCGCTGGAGCGCCCCCCTCTTAGATTGGATCTAGGGTTTTGTCGGTGGGGAGGAGGCGGCACGGTGAACCTTGGTGTGCGTGCCGCCCGGCCCCCACCTCTATTTATATGGCGCTGGCGACAGGGGCCCACCAACCTATTGGGCTGGGCGCCCCCGATCAGGGCGCGAACAAGGGTGGGTATTTGGCCGTTGGGCCAAATGCCCTGAGATCATTCTAACATTCTCCCCCTTGATCTCAATCTATGCTTTATCTTTAATTACTTTTGACTTTACACATTCCATCACAGATTAGTGCATAGAACATGTCTCATCGTCACGGTCAATCGCCGATAGATTCAACAGCTACAATACACCTCTCTGTTTTGAAATAGTTACTTTAATCTTTTGGGCCATCTTTTAGTCCAGGAATCATAGGCTTTCCCTTAAACCCATGCCGGCTATATGTTCTCTGAACACGTTGGGTGGTAAGACTTTAGTAAGCGGATCCGCTAACATCTTTGCGGTACTTATATGCTCAAGACTTATAATTTGATCCCGAACTTTATCTTTCACAACATAATACTTTATGTCAATGTGTTTGGCAGCACCACTTGACTTATTGTTGTGGGCATACATTACTGCGGGTTCATTATCGCAGTACAACTTAAGTGGTCTATTGATGTCGTCAACCACTTTTAAACCGGGTATGAACTTCTTTAGCTAGTTCACCTGCCCCGTAGCCTCATAACATGCTACAAACTCGGCATACATTGTGGACGATGTAGTGACGGTTTGCTTTGAGCTTTTCCACGATATAGCTCCTCCAGCGAGAGTGAATACATATCCGGATGTAGACTTTCTATCATCTCCCGCAAAATCAGAATCTGTATACCCCACTATATGGAGTGAATCTGATCTTCTGTATGTCATCATGAGGCCTTTTGTTCCTTGCAAATAACGCAAGACTTTCTTTATCAATTTCCAATGTTCTATTCCAGGATTGCTCTGGAATCTGCCAAGTAACCCGGTAACAAAAACTAAGTCAGGGCGTGTGCATACTTGAGCATACTGTAAGCTTCCGACAGCTGAAGCATATGGAACCGCTTTCATTTGATCGATCTCATACTGGTTCCTGGGGCATTGAAAATCCCCATATCTGTCGCCCTTGACTATAGGTGCAGGTGAAGGACTACATTTATGCATACCAAATTTCTTTAAGACTTTCTTTATGTATGCCTTTTGTGACAGTCTCAATGTCCCCTTGTTTCTATCCCGGTGAATTTCGATCCCTAGAACGAACGAAGCTTCACCAAGATCTTTCATATCAAAGTTTGAAGACAAAAACTTCTTTGTCTCCAGTAGCAGACTGACATCACTACTAGCTAGTAGGATATCATCCACATACAGGATTAGGAAGATAAACTTCCCATCTTTAAACTTTGCATAAACACAGTTGTCCTCTACATTCTCTTTAAACCCAAATTTTCTTATTGTACTGTCAAACTTCAAGTACCACTGTCTTGAAGCTTGCTTTAACCCATAAATCGATTTCTTTAGGCGGCATCCCATTCTTTCATTTCCTTTCACAACAAAACCTTTCGGTTGTGCCATGTAAACATTTTCCTCCAAATCCCCATTAAGAAATGTCGTCTTTACATCCATCTGATGTAACTCTAAATTATAATGTGCTACTAATGCCATTATGATTCTGAAGGAATCTTTACATGAGTCTGGAGAAAAAGTCTCATTGTAATCAATCCCTTCTCTTTGTGTAAAGCCTTTTGCCACAAGTCGCGCTTTGTATCTTTCTACATTCTCTTGGGAGTCCCTACTGTTTTGGCTCCTTTAGGAATAATTTTCAAGTCCCAGACTTTATTAGTCTTCATGGATCTCATCTCCTCTTCCATGGCCTTAAGCCATTTTGAGGAATTTTCGCTTCTCATGGCTTCTTCAAATGAGGTGGGATCATCCTCCATTTGAAATTCCTCTTTATTATAAATCTGATAATCATCAGAAATAGCTGATCTTCTTACTCTTTGAGACCTCCTCGGGGCCTCCTCATTTGGTACATCTGCTGTTTGAGGCTGTTGTTGCACCCCCTCATCTGTGGCAATGGGTTCTATAGGATCCTGAAGAACAGGTTCCTCATTCTCATTCATTGTTGCCATAGGATGAACAATAACAGGTGCTGGCACCACAGTGTCTTGCACCGTCGGTGCAGCGACAGCAGGTAGTGTAAAGAATGGCTCTTGAATCATCGGAGTGGGCGCATACGCCCGCTTCTCTTCAAGGTCAATCTCTCGAGCTACCATGCTTCCCCTTATCATTTCATCCTCTAAGAAGACAACGTGTCTCGTTTTTACAAACTTTGTATGTCTGTCTGGACAGTAGAAGCGAAAACCTTTTGACTTTTCAGGGTAGCCAATTAAATGACAACTTACTGTTTTGGGATCAAGCTTCCCAAGGTTTGGGTTAAATACTTTAGCCTCAGCAGGACTCTCCCACACACGTAAGTGGTTTAGTGAGGGAACTCTTCCTGTCCACATCTCGTACGGTGTTTTGGGCACCGACTTACTAGGCACTCTGTTGAGAATATGAATGACGGTTTTCAACGCCTCCATCCATAAACTCAATAGCAGTGTGGAGTAGCTCATCATGCTTCGTACCATATCCATCAGGGTACGGTTGCGTCTTTCAGCTACTCCATTTTGCTGAGGTTCGCCCGGTGTAGAATACTGGGCCACTATTCCATTTTCCTGTAAAAACCTTGCAAAAGGTCCAGTAACTTGTCCATATGGGGTATGTCGACCGTAGTACTCCCCCCCCCCGATCAGATCGGACTATCTTAATCTTTAAATCGTGTTGGTTTTCAATTTCAGCCTTAAATATCTTGAATTTATCCAAGGCTTCATTTCTTTCTTTGATTGGATAAATATATCCATAACGGGAGTAATCATCCGTGAATGTTATGAACGAGTCATATCCATCCACACTTTTCACAGGAAAAGGACCACAAATATCTGTGTGAATAATTTGTAGAACTCCTGTGCTTCTTTTAGCGTCTTTTTAAATTTTCTTTACATATTTTCCTTTAATGCATTCTCTGCATTGTTCTAAGTCTGAGAACTCTAATAGAGGAAGAATTTCATTCTTAACTAGTCTTTCTATTCTCCTCCTCGAAATATGGCCTAAACGACAGTGCCATAATTTCGACGATTCATTATGAGTTCTCTTTCGTTTTCTGTTCGCATTCACAGGCGAGGATATACGCTCATTCACATCACATACGGAATTCACATTTTCACGAAGTGACAATAAATAAAGCTCGTCTTGTTTGATGGCAAGACCAATGCATTTATCATTAAACATTATTTCACATTTTCCATTTCCAAAATGACAATCATAACCATCATTGTTCAAATTTGAAACACTAATAAAATTCCTCTGTAAAGAGGGTACATAAAGAACATCTCTAAGTAAAAGAATGAAGCCATCAGCTAGGTCTAATGAAAGATCGCCAACGGCTTTAACTTCAGCTTGGACTCCATTTGCGACTTTAATGCATCTTTCTTTTCTTTGCGTAGTCCTCGTCGAACGGAATCCCTGTAAAGAATTAGCAACATGAACAGTTGCTCCTGAGTCAATCCACAAAGTGGATTTCGAATATTGCACATACAGTGATTCATTTATATAGGTAATAATGTTCTCATCTTTCTTTGCCATTATCATCTGTAAGTAATCAGGACAGTTCTTCTTGTAGTGTCCTGTCTTCTTGCAGTGAAGACATTGATCTTTGTCTACAGCAAACTTATTCTGTTGAGGCTGATGGACAGAGGCTTTTCCCTTGTTTTTTGAGAAGGAGTTACTGTTGAAGTTCTTTTTCTTGTTATCCTTCACATAGTTGATAGAACCACCATGTGAGGATTTAATTCTTTCCTCCTCTTGCACACACATAGCTATGCATTTTTCCAAGTCCCATTTCTCAGGCTGCATATTGTAGTTGACAACAAAAGTGTCAAACTCTTTCGGCAAAGAAGCAAAAACCAAATGAATAAGGAACTCATCTTTAAGAGCCAAATCCATTGGTTTAAGCTTGGATACCAAGTTGCTCATTCTTAGTATGTGCTCTCTTATGCCACTGCCATTACCAGAGTACCTTTCTGTCACAAGCTGCTTAATCAGCTGTGTAGCATAAGTCTTTGAAGAGCCAGTGAACTGACTCTTTATTTTATCAAGGTACTCTGTGACAGTGTCACACTCTGCGATTGAGCCCACAATTGCAGGCTCAATTGTGTTCTTTATCACAGCCATACATTTCTTGTTGGCTGTGGTCCATTTCTTATGCTCAAGGTCATAAGATATCTGTAAGGGAGCATGATCCCTCTGTCTTTTCTGCCAAGCAGTATCATCCTCATTTTGATCCCTCACTGGTGCCATAGGCTCAGTGGGACGTGCTGTAGTGAGGACCCAGTCCACCTCAGCCAAGATAAACGCTAAGTCTATCTTTTTCTTCCACTCTCCATAATTATCTCCTTTGAGAGTGGGGATCTCTCTGATACAACCCATCAAGTTGTATCCGCCTGAAAATTTAGTTCAAATATAGTGAGAACGTAACAGCAAAATTATATGCCTTATTTCCAACGTTGGTCAAAAATACGACATACAATTAAATCAATTTTATCTATACATTAAATCTACATCACCGTTGGGCAGAAATAGAAATAATGCATAAAAATCATCAATTAAAAAATTATAATATTGTTATTATCAACGTTGGTCAGAAAATAACAATATCATAATTATCTGGGATTTATATCTATTTTTCCAAAATTAAATTCTCTCGTTGGTTCGAATTTAATAATGAAAATTTAATCAACATTAACTTTTGCAGCGGAAACTGTAATTATTCTAAAAATAATAATTCATTATACAGAAGCATTATACTGTACACATTTAATCTCTGAAAAAATTAACACGTTGGTGCAAAAATTTACAGAGATTTTGGATCAAATTTCATTGAAATTCATCAAAAAAAAAGCTTCTGAAATTAATTAAACATCAATTTTCGGATTTACTGTTCATTTGGCCATTTCGGCCTGCTCAGCCCGGCCACGGCCCACGGCGGCCTGCCCGCGCGGCCTCACTCGCCCACGCGCGGCCCAAGCAGCCCAGCCGAGCGCGCGGCCCAGCCGAGAGCGCGCGTCGCGCCTCTCCCCGCGCCCAATTCTTTTCAGCCGTTGGATTTGCATCCAACGGCCGCAATCCAGCGCGGTCACGGCCTTCGGCGAAACCGCACCGCGTCGGCGCTATCCGAGCCGTCCACGCGCGATCCGGCGGCTCCCGTTCCGCGCGCGCACCGCAACCTGGGCCTGGGCCGTGAATTCTCTCGCCCGCCTGGGCCGAAAGCCAGCCCGCGCGCGCTCGGAGCGATCTCAGCCGTCCGATCGCATCCGACGGCTGCGCGGTGTTCTCGGCGGATCAAAAACGCGCTCGCGCGGCGGAAAACCCTAACCCTAACCATTCTCTCTCTCTCCCTTCTCTCCCGTCTCACCCGAGCGAGTGAAGCGGCGGCGGCGGCGATTTCATCCACACCGCCGGAGAAGGAGAAGACGGCGCCACCGCGGGCCCTCTCGCCAGCGTGCGCGCTCCCCTGAGAGGGAGCGCGCCGCCATTGAGCGGCTCCGTATTGGCGCCCTGTCCCGCGCGTCGACGGTGGCCGCACGTGGAGCGCCGGCGAGCCCACGGCTCGGTCGATCTCCCGCACGCCAGCAACGACGACGGCCCGGCGACGACGGCCAGGTGAGTTCTTTTCAGATCTAGGGTTAGGGTTTGACCCGTTCCCCTTCTCTGTTCTTTTGCCATTTTCTAGGGTTAGGGGGTTTCGTCCTCCTTTTCTCTTTTCCGTCTAGATCTACGCCTAGGGGGCTCTGATACCATTGTTAGGATAGCTTTTAGGATCTCCTAGGTTAGATTTAGCGGGGTTTCATTACGGGTTCGGGTTCTTGAGGTAAAACCGAGAGGGAGAGAGGGGACTAACCGTCCGATGTGGAGGAGGGGTTGGCCATTGCGGGTACGCTCGGTGAAGTCTGCGCACGGGCAGCGACGGTCGGGGAAGAGGTGCGGGGCTCCTTGGCGGCAGCGTGTCCCGGGCGGCGGCGATCTCCCTGGCGGCGGCGATCTGGCGGTGGTGCTTCCCGTCGCTGGAGCGCCCCCCTCTTAGATTGGATCTAGGGTTTTGTCGGTGGGGAGGAGGCGGCACGGTGAATCTTGGTGTGCATGCCGCCCGGCCCCCACCTCTATTTATATGGCGCTGGCGACAGGGGCCCACCAACCTATTGGGCTGGGCGCCCCCGATCAGGGCGCGAACAAAGGGGGTATTTGGCCGTTGGGCCAAATGCCCTGAGATCATTCTAACAGAGTGTTCCTCTTTGCCCCCACTACACTCTAGTCTAATCCTTGTTTTGCTAACATACTTGAGATTTAGGTACCCTGTGCAAGTTAATGCCACAATACTTGTATGGTTTTTGTACTAACCTTAAAACTAAAATGTTGTGGACACTATTTGTAAACGCTTTGGTCTCGTATACCATCGCCATGCAAAGGAAGGAGTAGCTGCGGCAAACCACCTGAGTGATGGGCCAGCTTGGCCAGACACGGTGCAATCTGAAGCCAGAGCCAGCGTGTCGGACGCGGAATAGTGCAGGCTTGATTCGTTTCCTTAATAGTTATCAGTTCCCATCTATATGGCTTGTTAGTTTCCTTTTTGCATGTTAGTTACCGTGTTAGTTAAGATATGCATTTGATTGTTAGGCAGGCTGCCTCGGATTATAAGAGGTTAGCAGATTGAATAAGAAAAGGGTAAGCAAGATTACCTCTACCTTCTGTCTCTTCCTGAATCCTTCCTTCAGCTACTCCCTATCCCCTCCAGTTCAGCTGTGGGATTTGGCCACGGCGCCTCCTCGCCGATCATACCACCGCCTTCACCACTGCCCACACCCCCGTTACCACCTGCTATCCAACCCCATTCACATCATAAAACAGCATTGTTTAATCCTCCATCTCTCTTTTATACAAAGTGCCCATTCATTTTTCAGTTTGTGATGGCATGCTGGCTGGACCTGTTTTGTTATTCTACTGCTAATTTTAAAAAAACACTGATTGTTTGGTTACTTTATCCCTGAATTCAAACTGTTTCGTGATTTTAAAAATCCATGATTTCTCATCTTAGTTTCAGTTACAATAATCCAAGAAACTATTATCCCAAAACGGAATTTGTATAATATGCAGTTGGCCGTAACATATGGTCATATGCCAAGTTTGTTCTAATCTGTACAACCTGAAATTCTAATGCAGCTGGATTACTGATCTATATATGTTATCTTTGCTTCCACTGAAGCTAATTGAGTGAGTAATGTGGTCAATTAAATTGCACAGGTTTATTTTTTGAGTTGGTTTAGTAGTTTCAGAATGCGTATGCAGTATGTAGCACTACAGGCCACATGCTAGTTTCATCATGTGATAACCTGGTTGTTTGCACTATTTCACATGTACTGCTAAAAGAAGCGAGGGGCAAATGCAAGGGATTTCACAAGTTCATTAAATAACCACTATCATTCCTTTGTTTGTGCTCTCTATGTTTAATATCCACACTTTTCTCTTCTGATTAGTTTCATCCTAAATTTCTTCCAGTTATCTGAACTCAAGCAATTTTTTTTATAAGTTTTACTCATGGGATTCATCTCACCCTACAGGCACTACGCTTAGGACAGAGTTTCAACAGATTTCTTGCAACACGTGATGGTGGAGAAGTCTCTTTAAAGCAGATGGTTGACGAACTGATGATGGATACTGTCAAGGCTGATAGATCTGTGGTGCCTGATACTGGCAACGACCCTGAGTGGGAATACAAGCTAAGCTCTATATTCATTGACACTGAAAAAGGACAGGTAAAATTACAATATTCAGTATTTCAGTAGCTATCTCTGTCTTGTGTTTCGTAATTCTACCTCTGTTGGTTTCAGGCACGATATGGAACACGAAGCATGGCTGGTCTAGCGGTGAAATTGGACGGTGAGGTAACTTTCTACGAGAGGTACTTGGAGAGCAGCTCGTGGAAGGAGAATCTTACACGATTCCGCATGGAGACGATACAATAGGAGGATTTGAGAGGAACTTTAGAATCCCCACAAAGATAGACTGCTTATTTTTCTTTTTTGGCTTTGCTGTGCTTAGCAAAACTGAGTAAATTTATCATTGGTGTCCTAAAACGTGACACAAAGCGCTGCAGTGTTGCAAGCCTACAGGAGCAGGTACAGCGTGGTATATTTACCGGTGATTATCCTTTATGCAGGTGTATGATATGACAATGCACACCAATAATTAACTTAGGACCTGTTCTTTGTAGCTGCGACTTATGGTTTTGGCTGTTCGCAACAGAGATTATAGAGAGAAAGATATTCATATGCGATTTTGACCGGTAAAAAATGATGGCTTTTCAATATGCACTACAATTAACTTGTAGATCTCATTTTTAAAAAAAATACTCCATTTAAAAGTTAGGTACTGTAGTAAAAGCCAGAAACCAATTTCAAAAACCGGATAGATGCATATGCCCCTATGCCGTTGTAAATTCCAAAGGAAGAAATTGGTTACTTGCCATCTCTGGAAATTTCTGGTACTAGCCTTGGATGTCCTTCTGCTTTGTTCTTCTGAGACGACGAATCACCGTTGCTTCATGCGATTCAGGTTCTCCGTGGTTGCTTCATGCTTGCTTCCCCTCAATACGATGCAAAAAATCTTACTGTTGCGCGTGTCCGACCAGCCCATGGCGCGACGCCGGTGACCGCTCCGCCCAGAATCGGAGCGAATACGAACTGGGCCGCAGAAGCGTGGCGGACCGTAAAACTTAGCTGCCACACGGCACGGCTGCATCGCGCAGTTTTGCGGCCCAAAGCCTAGGTTTCCGCCTAGCGTTGCAACCACCCGTCCACGCGGCCACTCCGCTTCCGCTCCCCACTTACCCCTTCCTCTTCTCCATCGCACGCGCACACGCCCTGCCCTTTCCCCAGCCAACGACTTCCCGTCCCGTCCCCTCCGCTCCCACCACCCCCGTCCACACCACCGCCCTAACCTAACCCTCCGCAAAGCCCTAGCCGCCCGCCCGCAGTCACCATGAAGGCCAAGGTCGACGGCGACACCGAGTAAGTCCCCTGCTCCTACGCTTTCTCGTCTCCTAGTCGTGTGCGAATCGTGCGTGGGTTTCGGTGGTAGCGACGACTAACTGGTTTCCGTTGCTGCGCGCATGTGTGGTCGGGTCGCTGCAGGTTCAAGGCCTCCGGCAAGCGCAAGAAGGCCGGCGGCGGCGGCAAGCCCAAGCGCGGCCTCACCCCCTTCTTCGCCTTCCTGTAAGCCCTCCCCCCGGTCCCGCTCTCGTGCCTCCAGATCTACGCGTCTCCCCTTTCTGATTTTTCTTTGAAATTTGTTGGTAGGGCTGAGTTCAGGCCGCAGTACCTGGAGAAGCACCCTAACACCAAGGGCGTAGCGGCCGTGAGTCAACACTCGTCTCTTCTTAACCTTCTACTAGCTTGTTTCGAGGGTTTCATTTCGATGGCTCATATATATGTGGTTGTGCTGGTTGATGGTTTTGCTTTTAGGTGACTAAGGCGGCTGGGGAGAAGTGGCGCACTATGTCGGACGAGGTTTGTCTGATTTTTGCAGTGCCTATCTAGTTAATATTAGGGAAAATTGCTTCCGTACCATATTATGTTTGTTGCGACTTGCCGAAATACCACTCGTTCGTCCACGCTTGCCAAAATAACTCCCAATCCGTCGTCCTTTACCCCAAAATGGCATTGCTGTCCGTTTGTGTTATCCAAAAATGGCATCGCTATCCGTTTCCGTTACAATATGATTGTGGTTTTCATTTTTTTTCCGTGCGGGAGCAGCAAAGCGCACACCAAAATCCCCACTTTACCCCCGTGAGCCATGGTCTGGCTCAACTGTTCAGTAATTTTAGCGTCTGCTGAGTAAAAGGAAAGACAAATGTTCAGTCTTCACTGATTAATGTGTGCCTTGTTTAGGAGAAGGCGCAGTATGGGGGGAAGAAGCTGGATGCCCAAGAGAGCAAGGCTGCGAACAAGAAGAAGGTATTATTACCGCTGTCGTGAATCTCGTGATATTGACCTTGTACTGTACATTTAGGCATTTAATTTTTCCCGTGGTGATAATGTGCTTTGTGCTATTTCATCAGGAGAGCACTAGCTCCAAGAAGGCCAAAACTGATGGTGAGGAGCAGGAGGAAGGAGAAGGCTCCGACAAGTCCAAGTCTGAGGTTGAGGATGTTGATGAGCAGGATGGTGCTGACGAGGTATATAAAATTTATGCGTTATAATAGGTTGTGCAAACTGCAATGTGGATGGAATTAGCATATTGTTGCTAACATCTGCTTAAATCCGTTCATTGCAGGAGGACAAGGAGTAAATAGTAGCTTAGGGAACAGCAGCTATGCAAATCAGTGGAGCTGCTTAGAGCTTAGCTTGCTATGTTGCTGTCCTTGTTATGTTATGTTGTAAGGAAAATGTGTAGATGAAGGTACTCTTGGGCTGTCGCATGCTGAAGGCGTCTTTGTTTAATTAGTAGCGAAGAAAAAGCCGAATACTGTTGACTGCTTTTCTTTTGCCAACCTCCGCAGCATGTGTAAATAGTTGTTTTGTTTGTTTTATGCACTGATCTGATGACTAGCCTGCTGTTAATCGTGTTTGCTGTCGTGCCATGTTCTCGTGTTACTTAGCGTGCCTATATGTTGTTCTTTGATTACATTTCTTTATGCATTTCATGATCTGTCTGAAGCTCCACTCAGGATGCATTTGTACTACAATTACTCGAGAGTTGTTTGTGTTATATTTGTTATCGTGATCGTCTCCAATTGCTTACTCCTTTAGTGTATGCATGTTCTGTTAAGTATATGCGTTTTGAGGTTCTTCAGGTGCTTGCTGTGGTGCTGACAGTTTGCTCCCAAATTTTTTAGTCGGGACATGATGAGTTTTTTAGTGCTTCGACATCTTGAATTAGTGCGTAAAAAACGGTGCTAGTAGCCACTGAAAATAAACCGACGACAACATGCATGCATTGGTTGTGTAACCCTCCAGGGAGCAGCTTGTATCCAAGAACTTGTATTATCTTCATCAGATACAAATACAATAAGAAAGTTTGCTCACAAGTATTACACAATCAAAATTGCTGCAGTGAAAAAATGACCACAATGTAAAGTTCCCGCTGTGATCCTCGATTTCTTATTTACAACGGAAGCATTTTAATGCAACGCTACATAATGTTTTCATGTAGTGGAACTGCATCACATACGTGACCTGAACGAGACAACGGCAGTAACCAGCTCGATAAACTTGAAGCGACTGTAAAGAGAAGCAAAGAGGACTTCACAGCAGGAGGACAAAATGGATATCGCTGCCATTTCTACGATGTGCCCTTCTCGTTCTTTGTAGTTCGCAGTAGCTCTTTTGCCATTGCTGAGAAGGATTGAGCACCATTTACCATATCTGCAGCCCGAAGATTAATGCCCTGCGAAAAAGCACATTGGTAGTACATGTTAATCGTCTGCCCGTTGGGTGCCTTATCAGGATGGCCAAGTTTATGCAGAATTTTTGTGTAGGGGCTTTTTGTGACATTCATATGGGAAATGAATAAATGAGTAATAGAAAAGAGTTCAGAAGCTGAATTATGTGGTAGCTCCTGTTCAGAGCGACATGGTAACAGGCATATACTTGGAGCAATGAACGCCAAACGCCAACCATGTTGAGGCTTGACAGGGTTCTTGCTTCGCAAGAGTGGGTGGATTCCTTCCCTCACTGCTTCCTCACCGCTTTGGCATCGGCGTGTTCTGATCATACACCTTTGCTTCTCTCCACCAACATCTACCTTAAGCACGGTGGGCAATTTCACTTCGACAGCCATTGGATCTCTCACCCACATTTCTTGCAGATTGTGCAGACAGGCTGGGCGACCAATATCCTGCGCTCCTCCCCTTTCCACCGATTGGATGGCTTATACCGCACCACAGCAAAAGCATTCCAGAAGTGGAGCCAAACTCAATTCGGTAATATGGGAGAGAGTGAAGAATTCTTGAAAAAAAAGTTGACCAGAGTAAAGGAGGCACTGCTCAACAATAAGTGGATGGCAGATTTGCAAGGACCTTTCAGCTTGCGCGCCATATCCGATTTCTTTGCTCTGTGTTCAGCCCTAAACCAGGTTCAGTTGCAAGGAGTCATGGATACCGTCATTTGGCATTGGACATCCAATGACACTTACTCTTCCAAATCGGCATACAATGCCATGTGCCAAGGAACCATTTTTCTGCCTTGTGCCAACGAACTGTGGTGGAGTACAGCCCCCCTTAAAGCAATACTTTTCACTTGGCTGGCTCTCAAGCACCGGGTGTGGACTTTCTCCAGACTACGAAAATTCAACATCACAGCACCGCCCGATTGCCTCTTCTGCGAGCAAGAACCCGAGACAATCGACCATCTACTAGTAGCCTGCGTTGTGGCTAAGCAGATATGATTTCAGATATTCTCCTGGCTGTCCCTTTGCACATCCTACCAGTTCACCGAGAAGACATTGCATGCGCACTGGGCAGCCATCCACGAACTGGCCCCCGGCTCAAAGCGAAAAGGAGTAGATTCCCTAATAATTCTAGTGGTCTGGATGATTTGGAAGGAAAGGAATAGGTTGTGGCATGATCAAGGTTGTTTTAGCACCGGGGAGTTTGGCCTCCACATCATGCAAGGGTTCTACACTTGGTCGTCCATCACGGAATCTAGACTGCACGACCTTCTCGGCCAACAATGATCCGGACTACGTCGATTTCCAGCTTAATGCTTCTCAGCAGTTGCTAGTCGTTTCTACATTTGTAATGCTCTAGTTTGAAATTTCTGTCAATGGCTGCAAGCCTTCTATGTATTACTCCCCCACCTTAATGAATGAAGTGCAATTCTCCTGCATTTTTGAGAAAGGAATGGACACAATACTATTACTAGGGAAGTGGAAGCATTTTTACCTCCAACTTTTTCATGTTCTCTTGCAGCTTGTTCCCAATCATTTTTGGAACACTAGTTGAGTCCTGTTCAGATAAACATTAAAAGATTAGTAAGGGAAGGCATCAACTAATTATATTTTCTTTTTGAGTGGAGTCAACTAATTATGTTGTGCATTATTCTATGTATTGCTCAGGTGATTCCCTGCAGATGCTCATCAGTTGCCAGTAAATAAGCATGTTTATGTATATACATATTGCTGTCTCAGTTATGAAGGATATGCAGTATTAGTTCTATGATTAACCACTTAGGTACTAAAACCTGTAATGGTATGCCTTGCAATTCATAATTTTGATGATTTACTGGTGCTTCTATGCACTCACATCATTTGTTGCATATCCATATTTAATCTTTATCTGGTCGACTTGACTCATTGATGTTTCATCTTCAGGTTTTTCATTTCGTGAATTCACCTTTTCTTCTGTCCTGGGCTTCAACTTTCCTGCATATCCATAATTTAAACGACATGACAAAACTTGTAGTTGTATCAGCATGCCAGTTTTACAAAGCCATACCTTGGATTAAAAAGTTACATATGAACATCTTATTTGTATACTTTACTGACCTCTAAGAGTTTGCAGTCCCTTGCTGATTTTCTGTTTGCTTAGACCTTGGAAGTGTGGTCCTTTCTGCTTTTGCGTGTTGTCATCAATGTCAATATCATCTTCAGAGAGAAACATATGACCATAAGTATACCTCAACCCTTGAACAAGTAAAACTAAAATAATAGCATATACCTATGTCTAGCTCGATATTGTCATCATCTTTTATTGAACTGCTCCTCTCAGATGGTGGAGCAAAATTAGCAGATGAAAATATTGAAGTCAGATCTTCAGAAGTTGTTGCAATAAATTGTTCATCGCCATTTGCATCACTCTGTTTTGCCTTGCTTCCTTTAGTGTTTTTCATAATCATTCCAAATATACCCTGTAGAATTTCCATTGTCAGGAAAAAATACATAGATGGCTTCCACTGTCCATAAGATTAATTAATTACCTTTTTATTTTCTTTGGGAGACTTCACCACATAGGAAGAATCTTCCCTCGGTGAGTTGTCTTTTCTGTATACCGTATTAATGTTGTCTACATGCCTGTGTACAAACCATAGTACTTAGGTAACTATATTATAAAGCAATTTGAAAGTAACCACTAAGAAAGCTACTGCTTTTAGAGTCAGTTCTAGAATTGAAAAATGAAATCATCGGGCCAAGCATTGACAATCAAAGCAGAAACTTTATCATGAATTAATAGGGTCTCTCAAATGCACAAAATTGCAAAGCTGTAGAGTTGGATATTTCTCGACAACACAAGAAATATTTTTCATGGTCATCATTATCAAATTTACATCCTAACCATGATACTATGCCAGCATACCTGTAGATGTCATTCTGACAGAGAGTAGAGAAAAAATAGATCTCCTCTCCATTAACCTGTATAATCATACAAACAATTGTATAAATGAAAGCTACTTAAAAAAAACTGCTAGATGGAAGCTACATTCAAGTTAGTAGAGAATGTGTTTCAAAATGCGAAGGGTTAGAGAAAAGGACGGTGCAATCTGTACCAAGATGATTTCTCCATCAGATGAACATGTTATGGAACTAGAGGAATTCAAGTTTCTTGAATATACAAAACCTCGTAAAGAGGCATCCTTCAACAGGGATAAATCTGGGAGGGATCTGCATTTTCACAAGACACACTGATGTTCATTGACTTTATTCCGATAGCCTCACACACATAGAAGTTTTCCACTTAACTGTTGCCTCACCTTATTTCTATTTTTCCATTGGAGAAGACTAGTACAAGACCAATTTCAGAAGAAGCACTATGGATAAGAGATGCAAAACAGCAACTACCATTTAATTTCTTCTTATTGACTATCTTCTTCATTCCCTGTATGAAGGAGAGCTCCATAATGAACAACAGCAACTCACATAAAAGTAAAGGCGTAAAGCTCTCTATAGATAATAAGAAATGCAAATACCTGAATTGCGTGGCTCAAGGAAAATAAGCGGATTGCATTTTCAGTACAAAGCAACAACAATGATTCCTTCGATATTGTATCTTGGTTGTTTGACACTGATGCATCGTCTGGCGATAACTCTGTAGTGCATAATTGCATTAGAATGACATAATAGTACGATAATACAACTGCTAATTTGGAGTATACAAAAAAGATTGATAGGTAGATACTGGAAAGTGTTAATATGAAGCTTGTTATATAGTGCAATAGTCCATGTGGCTTATATAGTACAAGGACTCAAACCCTAAAACAATGGGAAAAGACACATATACCCTTAACAGAAAGAAAGATGGATGATCATGCAAGGGCATATAGCTCACCCAATGTCTGCATCAGAAGGGCTCTTGAGGGTTTGTTTGTCTGAACTGGGTTGGCGTTCAAAAGTTTTCCAGTTTCTTCTTCAAGAATAAAAACAGACGAATCTTCCATTCCTACTATCAAAAGATCCTTATCATAGCCATTATGGCTATATATTTCAAATTGCAAAGAGGTGATTCCGCCAGATACCCGACACTCAAGTTGTTTTTGATACAAGATAGTAGCATCTTCTATGTGGATAACTGATACCTGAAAACACGATTTGGAAACAGTATAGCACTTCATTGCTTGAACATTGGGCACAGAGTCCCATACACTGAGCTTAAGAAAGCTGAGCAGCATTTATAGTAAGTAAAATTATCGAGATATATACTTGCAACACCTTTATCTCTTCAAAATAACCAGGGACATATTGATGTACATGACATTAGTCACTGTATACCATGAATGACAAAAAGTGAAGTCTCCGGAGAAATCAGAGACTCCATGGCTGCTTTGCTTAACAAAATTTATTATTTATTAGAAATTGTTATCTTGTGTGTAATCATTTAATTTTTCTACTTGCCGTGAGTTAACATAGCAAAACACATACTGGTATTTGGTAGTTTTGATTGTACAATATAATTGTTGTAGACAAACTTATTGTGCTACTGTTTTGAAACTGTGATGCAAACATGCTGGTAAGAGAGACTAAGGCGTTTACTGTATTGATTAAATGGTGCTCAGGGGCTAACAGTTACAGAAGAATAACAATAGAGGACATTTTGCAGGAAGAACAGATTACTTACAATTCCTTTTTCTGTTCCAACAGCAAAACGCTTTGACTTAGAGATCAAGGAGATCGAGGTTGCAGCTCCTTTGAGCTTTGTACTTCTGACATTGTAGCTATCCCGTTGCTTCGCTGATGAGTCAGTGTAAAGGATGAACATGTTAAAAAATAACATACAGAAACCTGAAAACTCTTAGATTTAAAGGCATCATTAAGAAAGATACATCAACCAGATGATAAGATCAAGAAGTGTCAATAACCAGTTATGGAGCCTTTCTTATACCTCATCTATAAATTATCTGCACTTGTAGACTATATATCCCCTAACCAACCAAATTCTTTTTTTGTGAAAAGATGCTGGAGCGACTCCACATTATCTCTTCCCTACTAATAGCGGTTAGCTCAAAAGGCTCATTGATACATTATTCTTTACCTTTAGTTAGTCCAGGCCCCAAAGGATAGTTTTGTTTTTTTGGCTAATGCAATCATAAATTCATAATAATCAGTAACTTTAATTGGAAGGGTTGAGATATTGTCACACTATAGATAACTTGATGATTACAATCGTTCAGAACTCTGCTAAGATGAGCTGCAAACTCGTGCTTTTAAGAAAACACCCTGATATTTGACTCAAAGCCTGCCCATTAGAAAAGATAATAACATTATAACCACCATCCATTAGTTTCCATACAACAACAACAACAATAAAGCATTGTGACCCAAACAAGTTCAGGTAGGCTAGAAATGAAACCTTTTCAAGGTCAAAAAGACGAGAACCTTAAAAACCTATAATGCTAAAATCCTAAGTTGTACATCCTGTCATCTGAGCAGAGAGCCTAAAACACTGCCTTTAAACTTTCTTATGGTTCCGATACATGGATCGCTAACTTCCATACGCTCCTATCCAAAACTAATTCTTTAGATACATTGCAATTGCTCAAGTCACTTTTAACTGGTTCCTCCCACATCAGTCTTGGTCGACCTCTGTGTTTTCTTAGTTCTTACGTTTGCAGTACGTCTTAAAATTCCACTACGTACCGGTGCTTCAAGAGATCTCCGTTGGAAATGTTCAAATCATCTTAAGCGATATTGGACAAGCTTCTTTTCAATTGGTGCTACCCCCACCCTATAACGTATATCATCATTGCGTATGTGATCTCGCCTTGTGTGACCACAGATCCACCATAGCATTCTCATCTCCGTTATACTCATTTTCTGTAAATGTTGTCTTTTAGTCGCCCAACATGCTGCTCCATGTAGCATCGTGGGTCTGATTGCCGTCCTGTGGAACTTACCCTTTAACTTTTAAAGGACTTTTTTGTCACACAGGACACCAGATGCTTTGTGCCATTTCACTCACCCCGCTCTTATCATGTAGCTCTCGTCTTTATCAATCTCACCGTCCCACTGTAACGTCGATCTCAAATAATGAAATGTGTCATTCCTTGGCACTACTTGTCCGTCTAACCTAAAATATCCATCATTTACCCTAGCACCGCTGAAATCACACCTCATATACTCAGTTTTAGTCCTACTAAATCTAAATCGCTTTAATTATAAAGTCTTCCTCCACAACTCTAGATTCCTATCAACATTTATTCTACTCTCATCAACTAGCACTACATCATCAGCAAAAAACATACACTAAACGATATCTCTAAGCTCAACGTTGACTCTTGGTGTAGTCATATCTTAATAGGTAAGTCATTAGTAACACAACCATATGTTCTAACATTAGTCATAACATCTTCGTACATACCCTTAATTAGGATAATATATTTTGTTATGACTTTTTGCCTTTGAAGCTGTCACCATATAATCTTTCTTGGCACTTTGTCATAAGTTTTTTCAAGTCAATAAACACCATGTGAAGGTCCTTCTTTTGTTCCCTATACCCCTCAATCAACTGTCGTAGCAAGAAAATCGTCTCTGTGGTCGACTTCCTAAGCATAAAACCAAATTGGTTTTGTCGTCACGCTAGTCACTTTTTTTAAACGGTGCTCAATCACTCGCTCTCAAAGCTTCATTGCGTGACTCATAAGCTTAATTCCTCTATAATTAGTATAATTTTAAATGTCTCCTTTATTTTTAAAAATTGGAACTAATGTACTCCTCCGCCACTCGTTTGGCATCCTGTTCAACCCAAAATGCTATTGAACAAATTAGTTAGCCAAACAATCGCCACTTCTCCTAGGCATTTTCACATCTCAATAGGGATATCCATTAGTTTCCATGTTTCACAAAATTAACTGAAGTTAAAAAATGTAATTGGTAAAGTTCAATATTTTGAACTAATAGCATAGAAGTTATTGTAATGCAATAATTTTGCATAATAAACACCTAACTGTGTTGTATCAAGACAGATGCACCAACTGTTGGTTTTAGCAAAAATATGAGTGAACTAGTACCATGTAAAAAGGAGAATAAGTTATCACTTGAGTCCTTTTTGAATGTGATTACCCGGACCTGGAAAGAAGAAGAAAGAAATTTTACTGCACTAGAAGTGCATCCAAGACATTAACTATAAGCCACCTTGTAGCCAGGGAATATCTTACCATTCCACTCCGATCGCCACATATAAGAATGCTGGAGGACATATCAAACTGTAATGATGTAATAGGGGTGCCACTTGATGTATTGTCTTCGTTCTGCAAAATTATTAAGGACTGGTGATTAGAGTGAAATCAAACATAGTAGTTTGTATGCAGACACGTAAATTATAGAATGCTTAGCAAAAAATAATTGTGATTTGAATTTACCTGCTGCTTTATCATAAAAATCTGCAGCAAAAGAGGACATGATGCATCCCAAAAGCTTATGGTTCCATCAAGATGTCCAGTTATATAGAGGTTCCTGGTCTTATGAATGTTGGTAACACTTGTGGAAGTCTGACCTTTATCCTTCAGTGAAAGCAACCATGGATATTTGGTGGCCAATGATGAAGAATAATCCTGCCCATAAATAAAAGATGAAGCTGTCTGGTCAACGAGTTCATACTTCATAGTTGTTTGCAAGGTGTAGTTTACAAATCTGTACATGCCTCATCCAAAGAAGCTAGTGCTGTAGGGCTGCTTGTATAAAACTGTGCAATATTGATGCCTGAATCACCATAAGGTAGCTTCACAGGTGAATAGTTCGGAAGCGTTAGTGGAGATCTAGACTGGGAGTGAAGGAGGTAGCGCTTAATTTCTGAATCATCATATAAACAGATTTGACCAGATTTCAACAAGAGAACAAGAGCACTTTGTCTGTGCTTATTTGGGTCGCTAAGCCCTGTAACAAGTCCCATTCCTTGGCAAGCTTCTGTGAGAGGTAAAACCATCTTTACAATTCGAGATTCTTCATTCAGAATCAGGACCTGTGTTTAGAAAACACCAAATCAAAGGTTGGACAAAGATGCAATTCTCACTGAACAGAAAAATAATCAAGATTCCTTATCCATGTAAGCCATCACAATATTCTTTAGAAAAAAATTACTAGTTCCAACAATGCTTAAAATGGACAATTTTGGCCAGTTTCTGGAAAAGAGCAACCATTTTTTGGACTTTCTAGCTGAGCATTTACTTCAAATAGTCTCCCTCAAATTTCAAACCAGCTGGTCCCAACGCCGGTAGAAAATACAGTATAAATTGGTCTGCTACCTATTCCTAAAACCCTCAAAAGTGTTATACTAAGCAGAAAAATCTTACAAAGGAATGTTGTCACTCTAGCATGGAACTCCACACGATAAAATATGATGAAATGTACTAGTCCAGTTAGTTGCAAAGTCATCACTAGACCATGATGGAAGTTCTAATAACTCAAAATCCATTTACAAAAACAATATAGAGAGGAAAAACAACATGGCACTTAAAACTTATGGTAGGGGACAATATAAAAACTACTATGCTAGGAATAGTTCAGTGTTTCCACCTGAAATAGATATCCATGATCACTGAAGCCATTAGTATACAAACATCCAGCCTTTCCATCACTAGTGACCCATCTCAAAGAGACTATTGGCACCTTGTCTAGCTTGTATCCAAGGTTAAGCCTCTGAATAGGTAGATTCTGAGTACCCATCAACGAGGAATTTTGTGCACTCAAAATCTCCGGAATAGCCCAAAGATATATATCTCCACTGTCATACCCAATAGCAATTTTGCTTCCCTTGGCACAAGCCCAGCAAGCTGATGTTACAAGTTTGGCCTCCTGGTGCGATTGTTGTTGCATAGTTCTACCGGATATGGATACCACTTTGCTTGCCTTAATATCCCACAAAGTCATAACCCCATCTCTGAAGATAATGATCACCCTGAGAGGAACAGTGTACTTTAATGAGACATTTCACACTTACATAGAGTAGCATGAAAGATCAACGTGAATACTAACCTGTTATATTCAGTCAAAGGCTGTGGAGATACAAATGCAACTTCTACCTCATTACCAACATTGGTTGCGGAACCTTCAGTAAGAAATCAAATTGAGTCCAAATTTGATGTTTTGTTTCTATTCATGGCGGTTCTTATTGAGATGATTATCCTTTTTACTGTAAAGTTCATTGAAAATTCAACCGCTGAGCAGTATCCACTTTTTCAATATAATTATCGTATCAAGATTTTTTTTAAACGGAGTATTAAGATAAAGTGACAAGGGAACATAGGTACTGAAGTGACAAGTCTGACAACCTACCATAAGATTCAGAGAAAGGAATCCAATATGGCATGTCGACTAGACATCTCTGACCCAAGTCAAGCTTCAACAAGGAGACACTTCCAAAACTATCTCCTACATATCTGCGCGATGCAATATTCTCATAAGAACACTAAACCCTTTGGGGTTCATACATTCAATAACCATCGCTTACATGTAGAAACTCTTCTGTAGCACGGCAAATGCGGTTATTTCCTTCTCAAAAGGATGCAGATAGCACAATTTCTTTGTGTCGATGTCCCAAACCTGCATACGATGCTTTTCTGATTAACAGCACATGGAAAAGAAACCTCATTTACTTAATTGACCAAGAAAATGTTTGAGAGCAAGCTTGCCTCGATCTGATTCTGGGTGTTCACGTTCAGGAGAACCCCTTGGCCATCGGCAAACTGAAACGGAGCATCGAATTGAGCTTGAGCCACATCTAAGTCTTGCAATGCAGCATTCGGCACACAAAGCAATGGGATTGGAGACAGGAAAGAGATGGTACCAGCAAGAACTTGGAGGGGATAGGGGATGGGGATTGGAGCAGCGCCTGCGTGTTGTCGCGGCCGAACAGCTTGATTTGCCCATTCCTGAAAGGACGAAGCGAAGCAAAGCGCATCAGCGACAGTGGGGAGAGGTGGAATGGAAGGAAGCGAGGGGGGTTGGCGCGCTGTTAGTGACCTGGTGGCGACGGCGAGGACGTGGAGGATGGGGTCGTAGGCGAGGAGGGCGGCGTCGGCGGGGACGCCGTAGTGGAAGGCGAGCCGCGGGCTCACATCCTCGGCACGCAGGCCGCTGATGCCAGCGATGTGCTGCTGTACAAAAAAATAAGTAATTAATAGTTACAAGTCGAATCGCTAATTGCAAGTGCTTCCGTAGCATAGTGGTAGTGCGTTCGCTTCGTAAGCGAAAGGTCGCGAGTTCGATCCTCGCCGGGAGCTTTTCAGGCATTTGGATTTTTCTGATAATATGGTTTTTTTTGTTTTCTTAATCTCATTTCTTTTCATTATCCGTGATTATATAATTTTTAATTTTAAAATTTAGTTATGTTTAAAAAGCTACCAGCAAGTAAATACATTTTTAACAGTTATAATATAAAATAAACTATAAACTAGGAATTTTAACCTAAATAAGCACCACATCAATGGCTTAGTCTTCCGTATTAGTAATTTGATTTTGTATATCAAAGCACATTATTTTTTTTTGGCGTTATTGCACCGTAAAGCCCATCGATCTCCTAGCTGTGCCATGCAATAAAAGTTGGTAAAAGTCACTTAAAAACTCAGTTCACTCAAAATTCAACGTTCCAGGCTCTCACAAAAAAATAAATGAAAGAAAAGGTTCTGGATCCTTGTAACTAGTAAGATCAAATACGTGTCGCGAGGTGCACTGGGTGTCCTACTGTCCTGGTCCACTAGCTCAGCCGACCACGTACATGGCCAGCCACTTCAAATGAGATTACGGCACCGTTTATTTTGATTTAAACTTTTAACTTCTGTTTTATTTTTTATTATTTCTAAATTTTACCCTTTTCTGGTTTCTGGTTTTTTGAGTTTTTTTTTGCCGATTCTTTTTTCTGTATTTATTTGTATTGTCCATGATAGCTAAACATATTTTTTATTTTTAATTTTTTTTAATTTTAATTACGTCAAATAAGTCACTATCAGTTACAGTGTAACTAGCTATAATATAATTTTAACCATAAACTAATTTATTTCAACCCAACCGAGCATTACCTAACTCGTTATTGTTTTTGTACGATCTAAACGAGCAGATGTCGTGATCTAAATCGGCACCGAAAATCACGTTGCTAACGGCAACGGCACAACCGCACAAGCGTCAGGTTAGTAAGATAAACTCAGAAAACTGTGACCTACTCCAACACTACCAAATGCTACTCCGTATCCTAAATAATATATCCTAGTCCTAGTACTCCAATGCAGTTTACCTTTTTTTTCTTAAGCTTTTCAAAAGTGTTTTATGTTTTGGTTGTGACTCTTTGCTTTTAATTGATTATAAGAGAAATTAAGAAAGTAAGAGACGTTCGTATTAAAAAAGCTACTCCGTTTAAAACAGTTCTTATAGTGACTCATATAAATAACTTATAAAAATTATCTTGAGAAGCAACTTGTTTAAAAACCGCCTTCTAAAATCAAAGCTAAAAGACAGAAACTATTTCAAACAAGACCTTAATATCTATGGCTCTCTATGCTACTCTCCATTTTCCTGTCAGTACATGACCTACTTTCTTTCTTTTTCGTTAACAACTTTGTATAGGATTTTCGAAATCGATTTTGAAATTATAATGGGGGCTGAAATTTTCGATTTTGGGCTGAATTTTTCAAATCAAAACTTGATTTTTGTTTTAAGTTACAATGGAAAGGAGTTTCTAAGGTTCGAAACATAGACATGCTACTCCATAGCAAGACACCTTACCACTAGGCTATGCACGTGTATATGACTTGAAATGTTACAAATTTCCTTCATATTGATAAAACCATGCAAAAATGATTTTTTTTTTACCCGTACCAAATTTTACCGAGGGACCGAGATTTCCGATTACCCTGATTTTCAGCCAATTCAGAAAACCATGCTTTGTACTTTGCGTAGTTGCTCTACTATGAAACTACTACAGTTCTTTCTCTTTGAAAAAGCAATTCACACATAATCCATTGACCTTTGAATGATCGCATTACCTCTATCCTTAGCTATATATATATATATATATATATATATATATATATATATATATATATATATATATATATATATACAAACATGATAGTTATTATTCATTTATATTCGATTTATTTTCACCCCTGGCTATACATACTTTCTGGACAGGAACATCTTCAAATCCATATATGATGTAACCAATTCATTCGAGTCATTACTGGCCAAAGCAAATATGCTATATATTCTTTCTGGACAGGAACATTCGCAAAGCCATAATTGGCAGCGTGACGGTGCAGCCAAATGGCAAAACGCGACCGCTCCAAAGCCGGCGTGCGTACGTACGATACGTTGAACTGAGCATAAGAATAAGCGAATCTAGTTGATCTCGAAGAACCGGCCAAGATATTTTTTATCTCACGCTCTGTAGTTAGCTCTGTAGTTATGCTACTAAGCCATGCATCTTAGTAACGTCGTCAATCTAAATTCTTATCCATCTCTTCTCGATTACCTTTAACAAAGACCATAACGTTTTACAAAGATCATAACGTTTTATCCTTGCAGCCCACAGGGAAGAATCATATCGGCAGCGAATAAACAATGCATTCAATAACAATAACTTGACTCGGCATTAATGAGATCACATGGTCTTCGAGTTGCTGCCTTAATTACCTAAGCGCCCACAGACATTTGTGGGGTGTGTTTGAAATTTGAACGAAAATTCAAATCAAAACAATGACAAATCCATCTCTGTCAAGCTAGCCTTACGGCACGGCGTCTACGAGGCAAACATTCCTTTCTTGTTTCCACAAGAAAAATAAAGAATAAATACGAAAGAACAGAAAGTGACATTTTGAAGGGGTAGTTTTTTCTGTCTGAAAAGTTAGATTAATACGTGCAAATTTAATCAGTGCAGAAGGAGAGGAGAAAATTAAGAGGAACAGCCCCTCAGCAAGAAGGAAAAAACCATTCCCAGGATTTCCACCCTCAAATTTCATCTACATCCTCTTGCAAATTTTTCTCTAATCCGATAGTCTCTACCGCACAGCATAAACCAAGAACTTAACCTGACAAGAGATACCAGCAAAGTGGCAGCCGAGAGCATGGACGGCATCACGCGAGAGGGACAGTACCTTCTTGGAGGCCTTCTCCACAAGCTTCTTGACGAACATGGCCAATCCACGGCCAAGACGAAGACAACCAAGAATCCACGGACAGATGAAACAAGATCGCTGTCTTCTGCAGCAGAGGCAGCAGCAGCAGTCGTCAACTTCGCGCTCAGGAACCAGGACGGAATGGATCGATCGGTCGAGGAAACCAAGAACGAAACCGACGGGGGCAGGGGAAGGGAAGGGAGTAGTTTGCGTTTGGAGGGCAGTTACGGACTGGGTTGGCTGGTTTCTCCCTTCTTCTATGTACACTGTCTGCCGAGTGCAGTCTGAGGCTTGAGTGTGAGGGAGGGGGGGGGGGGGGGGGTTTAAAGGGTTGGCAAGGACAGAGCCCACCACAACCGACACGGAATGATTCACTCCGGTTCAGAGTGGAAGCGATGGATATGGGATGGCGCAATCAGGAACAGGCACTTGGCATCGATCGCCTCGACGTAATCAGCAGACAGAAAAAAAAATGTTTGCTTGGCATAAGATGTGCCTTTCTGTCTAGGCCCTTCATGTCAGCTAACGTGCTAGTGAAGCAATTTGCTTTCTACTACTTGGCTGAATCAATCCAATCGGTGTGGGTGTCAGGGAATAGAGGGAGGCCCAGTTCTTTTGACTAATGACTGCAGCTAATATTTTTTTATTTTAATATAAATATTTATACGAATGAATTAATCGGTGATAAGTTATTTAGAAAAAGACGTCTCGATAAATCATTTCGAAACGACAACAAAGAAACTATTTTATTTGTTTATTTAAAAAAACATAAATTATAAGTTGAAAAGACATAAACTATAACATACGGGAGGTACTAAACATGACATAGATGCCAGCGTAGCAAAGTGAGTAGTTTCTAGTTTTGTAGAGCCAGATACAGCATTGTCTGAAGGCCATTTAGTCCTTGACTTGTCCACCCGGACCAATTTTGTCAAGCAGCAATTTTTCACCAATTGCTGTGCAAGTGCAGGTAGATCTGGTTATATGAAACAGTTAAGGCATAGAAATAAAGAAATCGGCTGCAAGTTTTAATGAAAACGATCGGATGGGTCTCTGTGGGGGCAAGCCACCGGCCACCGATGGTCGGTCCGGACAAGTTTCAGAACGTACATTTTTCTCTGTTTTTCCTCTGATGTGCCCATGCTTGCCCTGTATCAAGACTCGAGAGGGAGGGACAGGGTACCCTGCTTGGCCATAAGATTGCCATGCTCCATCGGTAAGCTAATCCCAGTGCAATGGGCTATCTGCACAAGGGCGCGCGCATATACTTCTAGATGTAGTTAGTCTCTATGTGGTATCTCGTAAAGTAAAAAATGTCGTATGTATACCTTTTTAAATGGCATATATAATTTTTTAACATCTTTTTATGTATGAATACGAAGGTATTAGTAAAATATGTCTAAAACTATGTACTACCTTATAATTTTTTTATACTCAGGGAAATTGTGTTGTGCTGGCCAAGAATTGCTGTCTACTGGATCAGGTACTGTCGGTTTGCTAGCCTGAGCAAGTTTGCTACCTTTACAATTCACGTCACAAGCGTTTGGTGTTATAGGAGGATCGTTTTCATTTCACAATTTAACCTAAGACTGACTGAATGCTTCAAATGAGAAGATGAACTGATGGAGCTAAACGCATGGGAAAATAGGTAAAGTTTAACTTAAACTAAGACTCGGACTAGGAGGAGACTGTTAGGATGGTCGTGGTTAGCTTCCCTTCTCGAAGACGAATTGGTATACATAATTCTATTCATATACATATAGGAGAGAATCCGAAGGCTAAGGATCCGAAACTGGTAACCTCGGAATTCAAGAGCGCAATGGTCAGCCCAATCCCAAAAGGAAGTTATATAGAGGGAAATCAAAACAAAATTTCATCGAACTGCTATTCCATCTAGCACGACGCGAACGAAGCAATCTCTCATAAAGGAATTGCATCTTTCATCGTTGTGAAATAAAAAAAATGCATCTTTGTGGAAAAAAAATTCTACAGCAAGTACAAACCGGCATTCTTCGATTTATAATTTGCATCTCAGTAAGCTAAACAAGCTGAACGAAAGATTGAGGCATATGTACCCATTGAGAGCTTGGAGAAGCCGTCACCAGGGCCAGAGAAAGGGAGGGTTGGGAGGGGGATGGCTATGGATGAGAGGGGCTGCTCTAGATAGAGAGGAGGAGGAGGAGGAAGGCTTTGCCTTGGTCAGCCAAGGATGACGTGCGGCGGCCGGGAGGTCGCCTGAATTGCGCGACGAGGAGCGTGTCGTGGTTGCGCTCGCGGCCGGGACGGGCTTGAATCCCCTTCTTCTCTTTCGTTATTTTCATGGGATTTTTTTAGAGAGAGGAAGAGTAATCATCTTTTTGTTTCCCTGGGCCTTTGCGGTATGCCTGCCAGTACTGTGGACATGCTTAGGCTTTTTAGATGGGCTGCACGGGCCCGTTAGGGCCGCTATCAGTGCCAAGCGCCAGCTTCCATGGTTCATGGTCGTGGCATTGTCTCTTTTTTTTAAAAAAAAATTGAAATTGGGCAGGAGGACTGCCTTCTGTTAATTACTTTATAGGGAGATTGAAAAACCAAAAAAAAAAAAAAAACAGAGAGTTTGAGAGACAGGGGGAGCGGCCAGTGACTGTCGTAAAATAAACTAAAATGTTATAGAACTGTTGGGAGCACCTGGAGCCTCTTTGCCCCTGCTAGCACCTAGCTTCGGCCTCTTTCTTGATAGCAGCGGTCATGTGCGAAGGTCCATGCCGTTTCTTTCTTTCTTTTTGATTTGCATAACTGCTCCATTACTTTTCTATCTTGAGTCCATTTCTACCTCTAAACACCTACGAAAATTTTAAGAACAAGCAGAGTTAAATGCTAATTACAAAGATATCGTCTGCACTCTGCAGATGGACTGGAGCCGTTAGTTGCTTAAAAAAGTTGTGTCACATTCCCAATCTCCAGAGAACTCTATACTATTCCAAAGACTGAGAACGATGATTTGGACCGATCCATACTAATTCGGATGGAAAAATGCCTGCGAAATCACAGCCACAGTAGGGAAAAGCATCCTGAAGCGTCCCATTCTCCAGATCATAAATCCTTACCCCCCCCCCCCCAGCCATGCCGCCGAGAATCAAAATATTCTCCTTGTGTTAACCAAGGGGTTGTCAAGTAAATGCAATTTGGTCTTAGGTCGTGGAATGTAGCACTTCATATACCAGTACAAGATACTACTATAGAATGTCATTGTTAAAGAAAAGAATAAATAAGGGCAATAATAGAAATCACAAGGAAATTAAAACTTTAAGAATACTTTATAAGAGAACCAATGGAAGCTGAAATAAATGTTTTCAATGTGGGATTGTTCCACTTCTAACCAAAAGAAAATAAATAAAATAACACAAATATTGGCAAGCCATGATACTGAAAACTCGAATGCTCCTATCCATGCATATTACTATCACTCCACTGGCTTTTTATTTGAGAATAAAAAGAGCAAGCGTGAAATTTGAAAATCTCACTAAGTACCCAACAACGATCGTAATAAGGTGAGTAAAAGACAAGCAATCCAAACCAATAACTGACTCAAGCTAAGCGCAATGTAACACGGTTACGAGGAACATTGATAAGGATCGGAGATAGGGGTAATAGGAACGCTGGAGTTAAATGTAATTGTTATTTAGTAAGTTGTGATAATGACATTGACGATTACTTTCCACACACCTAATTATACGAGAGTAGTTAGACACGTCACTGTTCTCGACTGTATAACCACAGACGGGGTGTAATATCTTGAGTAACGAAAATGTACGGCCCCGTATGTTACAAGGTGGAATAACTGTTATATTATCAACAGGTTATATAGTATGAATTTAAGGGAACTAACGGAAGGCTATGAACAGAGTCCCCCATAAAATCATCACAGAACTAACGTCCCATACATACCACTGATGGTTGATGGCTGTGCATAATTTTATTTTATTTTTACGAAAAGGCATCAGCGTGAATGTACAGAATGTACACAACACACAAACTCAGATTGCACTCTCAGCCCTGCTGAAACACACAGAGTAAAAGAAAAAGGGAAAGGGAGATTTAGTTACGGACCCAGCTGTGCGTAATGTTGCTCTGTTCTAATAAACTTTGCAGGACTGACATTCCGATTGGTTGCGCATGATAACAGGTAGATGCGAACCTGAAACCGGCCAGTCTGTTGATCGAGACATATGAACCAGGGAATCACCGAGAACAGGGAGATTCATGTTTTTGCCACTTTTAAGATTGACACTGAAACTCTGTCACTTACATGTGAGGCTACCTGAGTCACTGACAACGGGCCCGGGTGACAAATCTGTTGCCACCCGAGTCGTAAGGGTGGCAAATACATAAATTTTCCCCGAGAACACGGCGGTTCCTTACGCACGGTTCGTAAGTCGTAACGCATGCCGACCCAAATGAGCTCCGTGATAGAAACAGCAGTCAATTTAGGCTCGCTTGGCCGCTGGTTCACGGGACTGGTTCTATTGGATGGGCATTTAGCCGTATCACATGATAACTTGACGTCTCACTCTCGGCTTGCTGACAAAGATGCTAAACATGCGGTAAGAAGAGGCTGCTTAGAACTCGCTCTTCGGTTTCAGTTTGGCTTGGAGGGAGACAGGAAGCAACGTAGCAGCCGTGAAAAATAAAGAGAAACAAGACAGCTGAAATCTACATCTTTTCAGTTTGGTTTTTTATATATAAAAAACGAGGTTGCGATGGGCAGAAATGGCAAAAAATAGGAGCTGTGGGTTTTTCTTTCTCTATGAAGTGAATCAATGGTTAAAGGAAAAAGGTTTTATTCATGGCCAATTTACACCAGGGTTGGGCTATGTGCATGACAAGATTTCCCGAGATCTATTTAGTTCAAGGCATCAAGTCAAAGGTTGTTGGATAATATACTTGACAACCTCTACAGATCATTCCAGATTACAAACCAAACAAAAGGAAATCTTGCACAAACTCAGAATCCATAACACAACATTGGCAGTGACTTTCTTCAGAACTGGGCAAATTAACTGCACATGATACAACAGAGACTGCAATATATCCCAAGCTTTGTAAACAAAAGAATGTCTTGCACAGGAACTTAAAAATATACTCTTGCACATACATCAATTGCTCGTGCCTCAATCCTTAAAAACATCTAGAATCATTTAGCATATATAGATGGATTTGCTGCTTGTACAATGGGAATCTTCATCTGAACAAAGCCATATGGATTTCACCGAGAACCCTACTTTCATCACACATGCCATTTTGTCCCTTATTTTCAAGCAATGCAAGTGTGCCCAAATCAACACTGCAGCTGCATTGGGCGTGTCTCTCTGCTTACTCCAAGGTACACTTGAGCATCTCCTAACGCAGTAGCTAGACACTGATCCGTGTCTCTTGTCGACGCTTATACATTGGAAGAACTGAAGATTTGCGCGAGCGACGTCCATGTCCCGAACACCGAGAGCGCGATCCCGATTACGACGACAGCCACGTCGCCGATGAGGCCGGCCCAGCCGATCTCGGCGCCGAACACCTTGAGGTGGAACGCGGCGGGCAGCACGAACCCGAGCACGACGCAGACGCTGCTCCCGACGAGCGAGAGGAAGTCGGCGAAGTTGGGCACGAGCATCGCCATGAGCCCGACGACCACGACGAGGAGCCAGCGCAGCCACCAGGCGTAGCGCGTGCCGCAGAGAAGGCGCTCGGCGACCTCGTAGACGGGGTTCATCATCACCGGCATGGTGAAGAAGAGGTTGATGCACAGGCCGAGCTGCACGGCGACCGACAGCCACCCGGTGCCGAGGTTGGTGGTGATGATGTCGCGCGTGGCCGCGCCGAACGCTAAGTACCCCATGGCGCCGAACAGCCCGTACATGACGGCGATGAACGCCATGGACAGCGCGAGCGTGCCGCCGAACTTGCGCTTGTTCGCGGCTTCCGCCTCCAGCGGCAGGACCATGCCGATGCCCTCGAAGGCGTAGACGGCGACGCCGAGGCCGTAGAGGAGCTCGGCGGGGCCGCCGAAGGCGAACACGGGGGGCTTGTTGGCGAGCCACGTGGACACGTCCTGGCCAAGGACGACGCCCATGGCGCCGAGATCGACGACGTCGGCGAAGATGCTGAGCGGCGCGAGGAGCGTGAGCGTCTTGATGGAATTGAGCCCCAGCTGGAACGGCAGCATGGCCCAGATGAAGAGCGCCTTGGCCGTCAGTAGCAGGGAGGAGGGGGAGGATGCCCCGATGGGGTAGAGATGCGCCATGGTGTTGGAGATGAAGATTAGGTAGCCGACGCAGAAGCTGGCCTGGCTGAGCACGAGCATGGCGTCGACGGTGTGGCGCCCCGCGGCGCCGCACACGGCGGCGCCCAGGTCCCCGAAGGAGGCGATCTTGGGGTGCTCGTCGGCCAGGCGGCGGCGGCAGGCGACGAGCAGCATCATGCAGTGAAAGGTGAGCGCGGCCACCGCGAGGAGGAGGAGCGAGCCCGCCGCCCAGCCGGTGCGGGAGAAGGTGTAGGGGAGCCCCAGCACGCCCGAGCCGACCACCGCGATGAAGACGTTCGCGAAGGTCTTGGGCTGCGACGACAGGTGCGCGCCAACGCCGCCGCTGTGCTGAGGCAGCAGCGGCGTCGCGTCGAGCCGGGAGGACGACGAGCTCGCCTCCTTGTCGAACCCCATGGTGGGAATCGGGATCGAAGGAATCGAATACAGAAAGCAATTAGCTAGCGGGATCTCTACCGCTCTAGGTTGTTGAGCAACCGGAGCGCACAGTGACCGGCGAGTTCGGTGTCCAGGAAATGGGGATTTGGGGCGCGTGAGCGAGCGCTGCCGTTCTGTAGAGGCGAAGCCAAGGCATGGCCTGGCTGCGGTGCGGCGATATTTCGACGACTTTTCTTTGGAGAATATCGTGGACCTGGTCCATGGCACGTTGGGCAATTCACGTCGTGTGGAGTGGACCACACGGGGGCGGTGTGTTGGTGCATGAACCGTTTGCAGCTGTAGATCGCCGTGAAGAGCCCCGCCGGCGTGGCCGCACCACGTGCTGGGTCGAGTGGAATGGTACCGACCGAGTACGGTACACAGGTACTGCACTGCTTAAAGCTATGCCTAATTGCCTATGGCCGACTTCTAGTTTTGTTTTGTTTTTTTTATAAGGACTTCTAGTTTTGTTGCCGACTTCCCAACACTGCCACCAGTTATATGTGCAAGTCCACTGAAAAAAACGTTCTACAAGAGTCGAACGGTTACCTCTGGGCTTCTCTTTAACTATCCATGTTCTTTTCATTTGGGACTAAAGGTTTATGTCTCCGGCCGATAATTTTTTGTTTTGATATAAATATTTTTATCAATGAATTTAATACTGGTAAATTCATAAGCCGTTTTAAAATGACGTAAGATAATCTGCCTATTTCGATCAATGTCTATGAGTAACTTTGCAGTAAGATCAAAGTCATGGCTGTATGCATGTAGAAACTCGAATCGATGGCTCCGCAAAAAGAACGTTCGTAGAATGGATCACGTGCTAATGGTGGGATTATCGAAGTATCGGAGTCCGAGAATTAACAAACTGTTTTTCCGTGTAAGTTATCAGAGCAAGTCTTATAATACAGCCTTCAGCTGGCTGTATAGATACTTACAGTCCACTTATCAGCCTACTTATATAGTAGTTACAGCCAACTGAAGGCTGTATGACCTACCCCTTCCTCTCACAAAGTTTCTTGGTTCTTGTGCTTCAGCTGGCTGTAAGCTTACAACCCACCTCTCCTTTCCCTCCTCCTCTCTCCTCCACCTCAACATACAGTCAGCTTACAGCCTCTTATAATACTTGCTCTCAGTCGACTGGTCGGCTGCTTGGGTGCAAGTGCAATGCCAACTGACCGCATCCATCGACGGCGTAGCAAAACTAAACGCAGCTAAGCAAATCTTGGCAGATAATTTCCATCATAAAAATATTGGCAGATAATTAATCCCCTAATGTTTCTCGACCAAATAAGCCAGGCACGGTCCATACCGAGCACGATTCGATCGGACCCCACGTCGATCACGCTTTTCTTACAAAACGAATGCGTGTATGCGTTCTTTCGTGGAAACTTGCCAGCAGCCAACCCGACAGCGACGTCGATGTGGCGATTGCCGGTCCATGCATGCACTTGTTACATGCGCTTAACCTGCCATTGGGGATTTGGGGTAGCTTTCTGCGAAGAAGCTATCAGCTCCCCGTCTTTCTTTTAGCATCTTCACTTCATTGTTTTAAATCTCCGGCTATAGCTACCGCTATAGCCCGCTATAGTTGTTTTAGACAGATGAAGCTATTTGAGTCCATGTATAATTTAGCCGCTATAGCCCGCTATAGCCTCATTTAGCTCCGCTATTAGCTGTTTGAGAAGTCATCCGCTAAACGTCATAACCGGAGATTTAAAACACTTATCACTTCCATTTGATAGTTTTTGGCTGAAATTATACTGTAATATCTATTTACTTTTGTTTAAAAAATAGAAAAAAAATAAAAACACTATTATATCTCTATGAATAATATAAAGAAAAAATCTAAAACAAAAATGCTAAGATTAAAAAGACAACACGGCCTCAACCATGTTGCTTGGCTTTGTTTGGCTAATGGGGATGACCATGTTGCTTGGCTTTATTTGGCTAACGGGGAAATAATCCCCATGGAAAACAACGAGGGATTGGGTTGGGTTGATCCCCTTCCCTCCACCGAACCCCCTCCCACAATCCCCATCCACCCCTTTGTTTGGATTACTTGGGATTTTGGTGGATTGATTGTAATAGCTTCTATTAAAATTCAGAATTTACAAAGAAGCCGAATTTGAAAAACAAATCGGAAAATTGGAAACATTCATAAAAACCGAAAATTCCACAAAAATAACGGAAAATGTGACAAACCAACTAAAAGTACAAAAAAAAAATCCAAAATCAGATAATTAAGAAAAACTATAAACCAGAAAATGACCACAAATTAAGGTAAAGATCATTACCGTTACATCAAGTTATATCTCACCGTGCTCCAACCGGTTGCGGCTTTCGGCCTTCGGCTTCCGGCTGTTGGCTTTTGGTTAAAATTACACTGTAGCAGTTATTAGCTTTTCTGAGTCACTCAATTAAAGAAAAATAAAAAAGCGAAAAAACATCTTTATATCTTCACAGACAGTGCAAAGAGATAAAAAAAAGGTAAAAAACCAAAATTAAAAAGCTGCCACATTCATTCTGGCTTCTAGCTTTTAAAAACCAGAAGATAGAAGTCGAAGCCACTTAGAGCGGGATCTAAATAAAGCGGTTCTTCCAAGAAAGAAAAAAAGTTAGCTTTTCACACCTTCTCGCAGCTCTTTGAATCGACTTTCTAGGCCGCAGTCTTCAGTTCCTGCAAAGTAAACAGTATCATGGCATGGAAACTGTTATATCATATTGCAATGGCCAAAATAATTATCAATGCATCTTTTCAGAAATAGAATTACACAACGGTAAAGGAACTTCAATTTCTCCAATAGATTGTCTCCTAGATAAGGGTCCAGCAGCTATCAGTATCTTTGAGGTTTGAAGTTTGAATAGGTAACAGCTAAAAGGGCCATGATAGGCTAAGCAAATAGGCAGTAGCTCAGGTTCAAACCAACTGAGCCCATGACCATGATAGGCTAAGCAAATAGGCAGTTATGGTGTAGCAAACTAGCAACAGTATCAAGTGAGAACTGATAATATTGTGGCTAGAGCAGAGTTTCTAGTGCTTAAATTACATGAAAATATTTCAAAAACTGCAGGTGGTGGATAATGTTTTAAGTTCCAGTACTCAAAACACATGAAGTACAAAAGGACTCACCACTACAAGTGCTAAAAAAAAGAAGTCTCTGGTGCAATGCCAGATGCAATACAAGTTTCAGTAATCTGCATCTATCCTACAGATAGATACAAGCCCTGAAATCTCTACTACTTAGTAATTGATTCCTCCTAGCAAGTCCAGTACTAGTTTCACATCGAGAAGCACATGTTGGGTCTCCCGTTAGTTTCTGAGCACTTATTTTAAACTACGATATCATCTTTAGCTCACATTCAGACTGCAAATAACACTATGTAACTATTTTCAAGCCCAAAAATCAATTGATTTCTAGTCACAAATCATGATTTAAGCCAGATCAGCACAACAAAACAGCTCCTAGTATAATCAAGTTCTGAGAGCAAAACTGACTCCCTTCTCCTTATTCCTTCCTCCCAAGCCAAAAAAAAAATGGTAATACAAGCTAGCAGAAGCATGCTAATATTTCTGTATTTCATAAGGAGCTAAAGAATTAATGAATGACAACATAATATATCTAGAAATCACACCCGCATGAGAAGAACATATTAACCAGATATTATCATACACCGAGCAATTGATCTAGATAAATAAAAAAAATAGAGAATAAAAGAGGAAGGTGAGAACTTGGCATACCTTGCACATACACACAGCAAACATCCTGTCCTCTCCTCTCTAGGCACACCACGTACATTCCTCCTCTCCTCTCATCTCTTCTCCTCTCCTCTACATTCAAAATAAATAAACAGTACTCCTACTGTTTAGTAAATGATTAAATCAGAAGACAAATACTGAACTCTTTTTTCTTCAGGATTCCACAGGCATGCTAATAAATTTTTAACCACTTAAAAGCCTATCCTACTTTTGTTGGATCATGAAACAAAACCAAATTTTCAAAAAGAAATTTGATTTCATTTGAATCTTAGCCTATTTCAGCTCAAATCTTAGCCATCCAAGCCACAACTTCTCACTGGCATTGACTCAATGGAGGATTTTTACGCCAACACTGTTCATCACCCGAAAACAAATCGCCGCCGCCCTTGTTTTGCTGCCGCCCAAGCTCTCTCACTCGCTCCTGCGCCTTCTCACCGCTGCCCCCGTTGCTGCAGCCTATTAGACACCGTACTATCCGCACTCCCTCCCCTGACACTGCCCCACCTTGTGTCAAGCGCCGCCGACCCCTCCTGCCACCGCCTCTGCCAGTGGCGGACCCAGAATTTTTGAGATGGGGGTACGAAATTAAGAATCTACGGAGTATATATATAAGATAAAGAATTTTGATACACATAATATGTATATCTCATATAGTTAATCAAATAAACCTTGTGTGCAGGGGCGGCATGGCCGTCGGGAGCGCCGCCGCCGTTCAAGCTGGAATAGGGGAGAAGCTGCCACCGCCGGATGGGCCGCCTGGCCGTGGGGACTTCTTCGCCGTCGACGCCGTGTCGGCTATTGGGTGTGGGTGCCCGGCGCCGCACCGCCGCCGGCAGCCGTTCGCCGGTCGCCGCGTCGCCGGAGACGAGGAGGCCAGGGGCGTGCTGTAGGCTGTGGCGGCTGTGCAAGAGAGATGGAGAGGAGGCAGGCACGGAGCAAGGCAGGAGGCGGCGTGGGAGGCAGCCAGGCAGAGGCAGGAGCCCACCGATCGCCGGAGCCGAGGAGGCCAGGGGCGCGCAGAGAGGAGGCGGCGTGGGAGGCAGCCAGGCAGAGGCAGGAGCCAGGAGGCTAGGGTTAGGTTAGAAAATGCCAATTGGGCTTTTTGGTTAGTGGGCTGAATTTGCTAAATTACCTGCACTTCTAGTTTTTTTATATATATGAAATATGGAAACCTCTTTTCTACTCCCGGGTGTAATTACACCCTATGTCGTATCTCACAACATAGGTAGTATCTCGCGTAACGGAGAGTATGTACGTGTAGTATACGAGTATTTAAGACCATATAGGTGGTATGAACAAATTTTCAGAGGTGGTATGCATATTTTTTTTGACATACTCCTTTTTATGTACGTATATAAAGGTATTTATAAAATACGCTAAAAACTATGGACTTCCTTACAATTTTTTCGTGTAGTTCACGTTGCAGTATCTTATAATTAGTATATGAGTATACTTAAAGTGATAAAGGAGTATTTCAAGTTTGTTTAGGTGGTATATTAGAGGTGGGTGTAATTACACCCGGGAGTAAAAAGTAATTTTCCTATAAAATATATATTATATATAGTTGATTTTTTGCAAAAAAATTTGGGGGTACAACTGTACCCCCATGTCCCATGGTGCGTCCGCCCCTGGCCTCTGCTCCCTTCTCCCCCTTCTGCCGACAACTCCGCCCCAAACCGCCTTTGACTGCTGAAATACCATGCTCTAGCTGGTAGATTCATTCCCCTTAGCCACCGCGCCGCACTTTCCCTGCGCCTTCCCGACTGCGCCACGCGCCGCCGCCGCCGAAGCCTTGTCCTGCTGAACCGCCATGGGACGGCTATAAAAGCCAAAGACCCCCTCCAGACCTTGCATAGTCTTCCAGTGAGCTTTCCCCCACACCCGATCGAGCCCTCAACCGAGATACTGCCGACGATCGCTGGAATTCATCAAGGCAAGCCCAGATCCAATTCCACTCTCTTACTCGACTGCTTTTCAATTACCTTCACCCATAGCCTCCTCAAGCCCCCAGAAACCTCCCTGAGCCACCACCCTAGCTCCTCGAGCCTCCTCCTTCCCTGTCGCCGAAGCTCGCCGCTCGGCCAAAGCACCCCACCGTGGACAGCCCAACCCTGATAATCTTTGCCCAATCCACTGCTTCCCCGAGTCTCCTCTAACCCTCAGGATGCTTAAATGCAGATGCTACTGTCCGTTTAGCCCTCCGAAAGCTCTGGTGCCATTCAAACGTCTCGCAGAGGAAAGACCTCGCCGCCGGCGAATACCGCCTCCCCTGCCACCATCGACTCCAAAAATGGAACCTTGACACCCCCAGGAGCCCAATCATCGTCCCCAATTCCGTCGTAGACCCCTCTAGCCCCACCGATTGTCGTCACTCACTTCCTCTGTTTCCTGTCGCTGCGCCGTTCAACCGAGGAAGATGAACAGTAACCGCTCGTTACTGTTCATCCGACCCGACTGTCTGTTAACCTGACTCGCAATGAACAGTGTCCAACCCGGTAAGCATAGTAAACCCAACTCGTTACTGTTCACCAAACCCTAAAAAGCATCTATATACACCCATTTCGATCGTTTCGAACCGCTCGATTCATCCCTCAGCCCCGTTTCCCCATATTAGACACCTATAAATCCTAAACCTATTTTATTTGATTTTTATTTCTTTCTTCCTAGCTCAACCCTTTGAGCATGGAATTGAATTACTTTCTTTTGCTCTGCGTTAGCTCATGACATTGAAGGTTAGCCAGTCCAGGAAGAAGCTCAAGATCAAGCACAATAATCAGAAGAATACGAAATTGTAGAATACATTGATCCGCAAGGCAAGTCACATGTCTTTAATCATGTTGAATATACATTCCTTTAATTATTTATTTATCAGTATTTTCATTATGTTATTTACTTATTGTTATTTCTTATACAATAAATGTTTAGAATGACATGATATTAGTTATATCCTAACATATAAAAAAGCCCTGTTTTATTTTATGGCCATATTTACCTTGACAAGCCCTAGTAATAATAAATTACTATAGAATATACTATAGTAGTTTAGGAAATTCAACTACTTTACATTAGTAGTGATGGTGCCGCAGTGCATTGGGATATTTATTTGTGAATAGTTACCTAATTGATAAAAGTAAGGACTGAAACCTTATGCTAAGTAAAGAACATAGTAACTGATCAACCATAAGCGTCTATACCATTGGGATGCTAATGGTGTTATTGGTAGTACTTTCCTGAGCAAGTACAAAATGATAAAAGGCTAGATATAGCCATACAAAAGGAGAGATAAGTTACCTGGAGATAGTAGAATCCGCAATCCAATTATCCTGACACTTATTGCTAGCATGCCTTTTGTCCAAAATCACTACTGCATAAGACAAGCGTAAAGGGATAAAATGTCATTTTGTAAAGGATACAAGTCATGATAGGACCATTCACCAATATATATCACTCATGGTAAGAGATAAATGCAAAGCAAGATGGCAATGGAAGGATAAGTTCGTTCAACTGAGATCATTGTTTTAACCAATCCGACAAAAGAACACATTAGGAACAAGCAGCTCAGGAGAAGTATGAAATTACCAATGTAAGTGGACTCAACTACACACTTTGTGCAATCAAAAGATAAACCCGATACCAATTGAACTTCTGAGGTAAACAAGCTATGATAATCCAATGGAAAAGATGCAACAAATCAACATGAAGCTCATGCTTGAGTAAATAGTTCATGCGCACCTCATAGCAAGAAAAAGTCAACTGGCCAACACATATAGGGTGGGTTCTTTTCGGTTGCAGCTGATGGCTTACAAAGACTTCACAGTGAAAGACAGCTAAATATTAGCAGGAAGATTATAAATTAGTTCTGAGATGGTTGCCATCAAGGTTTGAAAAACCGGTTCCGGAGAGAATCCCGGTCGCCGGGCGGTACCGGTAACCGGCCGGTTACCGCCCGGTAACCGGGAATCCCGGTGTAAACCCGAACAAAATTCGTCAAACAAAAAATTTTGTCGGGGCGGGAGGAGGCCGGTAACCGGGCCGGTTACCGGTTGTACCGGTCAAAAACCGGAAAAAACCGGTGGAGATGTTTCGCATATAACAAAACCTTCTAAATTGGCATATCCATGGTAAAAAAGAACTGAACATCATTCAAAAAGGTTCCTCATCTGAATAAATTCAACTTGGTGTTGACCATGTGGTGAATCCCTCTCGTTGTAGTGTTGTGTTACATCTGAAATAATAAAAACACAAGTTAGTAGTAATGAATGCTAACTTGAGTAGTATACTAAAAAGTGAAAACACTAATGAAGGATCAATTCGTACCAATACATTGTTGAGAAACGCGAAGGTTGTTCCATGTACTCATTGTTATCAATAAGGACAAGTCCTTCATTATGAGCCAGGTGGACTTTATATTGATCCCAAGTGTATGTGGGATTAGCATGTTGTAACCAATGAGTATAAATTTGTTGGTAGTATACAGGTTCCACCCACTGGTAAACAAATCTTGCATTGGGAGGATAAGAGATGCCCGATGATGAATGAGAATCATCAGCAGAAGATAGTAAGTTGGCATCTCGACGCTGATAAGTCGGCAAAGATGTTGAGCTACCACATGATGCGTAGGAAGAAGAGTCTTTTGGTTGAGGATGATCTCGTTGGCGGTCCTTACCCCTTGTGTAGGTCGTTTTGAATCTTCTTGATTCGTGACAACCATGGTCTTCATCCTGGGTAGCATGTGTGAAAGTTTTCTCACAGGTGAATTCGAATGGTTGACATGTGTCTTGTTGGCCTTGTACCCCATCGTGAGATGTCCCACCATCAGTACCATCAGTACCATCATCAGATGAGGAAGAGGAACTATCGTCAGACTCTTGGTACTCCACTGCATCAGATGGAGTTTCTGTCTCTTCATCACTTCGCACAATATCCTCATCGATGCCTTTTTTCTTCTTCTTATCATCATCGATGCCTTTTTTCTTCTTCTTACCAACCGCTTGTTTCTTTGTTTGTGTAAGTGAGGCAAAATCTCGAGCCAATTTTTCAGTTGGTTGGCTACAAGCTTTTCTTTTTGTAACATGAGACTTGCCAATAGTTTTCTGAGTCCATTGCTTCAACGGTTGATCATCAAGTGCCTTGTCAAGTTCATGCTCAGATATGGCATTAACTACAACTTTAGATGGCATAGGGGGCTCACCTTCCTCATCTAGCAGAGGCTCTGAGTTGCTCATGGAGCTGTCAAGCCACTCATGGATTGGGTTTGCGCTGTCATACATGGTGGCATTAATGAGATCTCCAAAAGGATCTATATCCCTATCTTCATTCCTAATCTCATGCTCCTGTAATCGTAGCCTTAGATTGTAGTGGACATATACAAGCTTATGCAATTTCTTGTATCCAAGACGGTTCCTCAATTGGGTGTGCACTAAAGCAAATGTGCTCCAATTACGTTCACATCCACTTGAGGAAACACATTGTGAGACAATCCGCAAGACATATTTTTGTAGTGTTTCTGTCTCCGCTCCAAACGTCATCCACCATGCAGCTGCACTCATACGACTAGTAGCAAGGTAAGCCTCGTTTGAAGCAAATAGGCCTCGTCGGTTACGATAATACTCTATCTCCACTAGAGTCTGCACTGCATCCTCGGGTGTGTCAGCTATTCTTTGAATTGCTGTTGTCAGTGAATGGACGAGGGTTGCATTCTTCCCCAAATCATAAAGTCTGTGGCTTTGTGGGTCAAGCAACGATGCTGGAACGATGTAGGTGCGTTGCTTCAACATTACAATTCTTCTATTAACTATCTCCATAATACGATTGTAGGTAGCATCATCTTCTTTTAACACCTCTTTAAGTTCAAATTGAAGCTCGTATGTTTTTGCAACCAGTCCTGCCACTGTTGCAGGTTTCTGCTGGTCTGCATATCTCAGTACTCGATAAATTGGTTGTACCACTTTAATGACCCAATCCATACTAGACCACCATTGTCTATTTGTGAGGCAGGAATACATGTATTCTCCTTCTTCGGACATAGACAAATGGTTGGAACTCCACACATCTGATACCATCCACTTCATGAACTTGTCTTATGAAAAAACATTCTTCCATTGCAGTACAACATGAAGTTAATTATACTCATCTGGGTAGGTCCTGTCCAGGAATAACACATGATGGATACTCCATATATGCTCCAATCATCTTTGAACTCCTGTACATACTGCTTTATCTCCAGCTCATTAGCATCAAGGTATGGCCCATCAATTTCATGCCCTCTAGGTGACGCAACACCTTCACCAAATTCTTGTGTAACCTTGATGGCAGCACGAAAATAAGGACACTCTGCCTTATTTCCAGGAATGTCATTACTATGGAACCACTTAGCCCAAACTTTTCCAAGTTTTGACTTTGCTTCTTTCTTAAGAGTTGTGTCAATGCGGGGTTGGACAGGTGCCCGACTGCGCAAAATATCAGAATCAACTCTCATAGACTGCGACCTACCAAACATCCTCGAAAGAGTATTTCTTCCTGTACCCCTTCCTGTAGCACTTCCACTACCTCCACCATGTTCAAATCTCGCACCCCGGGCTCTTGCCCTCTGCTCGAGCTGGTGCAACTCCAACGACTCTCGCCGAGCCCATTCCATCTGTTTTTCCTCATCATTATCAAAGGCATCTTCACGTGATGGACCACGCACTACAGGCTCTGAAGCAACTTGCTCCATTCTCAGGCGCTCATCTTTAATAGACTTCCTCTTCGCCTTCGTTTCTTCTATACTTGCTAGCATGAGCCTTCTCACTTCCGCCGGAACCCCACTGCAAGGAATAACATCCCCATGCTTCCCAGCAAGATGTTCTTTCAGGCGTGTCACACCTCCGCCCGACTTTGTAAGCTTGCAATATCTGCACTTCCAACCAGCACCTCCTAGTCTCTCTCCATGGTCCCAAACATTGATACTTCTACCAGCCATCAACTACAATATCATGCAGCAACAAAAACATATATCAGTAATAAACAAGAGGATCATATGCTTCTGTACAAAGAAAGGCAAGGCAAGTATGTGCTCTATCATGGAGGATCATATGCTTCTATATAGGTAACTCTACATTTCTATTGCATGAAAACTTCAAATGTATGTGCTCTACCAAGTAGGATTATCTCATAATCTAGGCAACATAAAAGGAGGAAGAGTTTGTTTGCTCACTGTGAAAAGATTATTTCTTAAATTAGTTCATCTATCTAGTACGTAATCTTCATAACACATTTTCACCCAAATATCTTACATGGGAAGTAATGAAGATGTAACCATTACAAATTTATATAAGCATCTCAAGCCATCAATTATGGAGATCTCAAGGCATGCATGGCACATAAGGAATTCAAGGACAACAAAGACAACAAATTGCTAACAAAATACAGAATTTTTAGAAGCCTCACCTCAAATTTTCTTGGCCTGCTGCTGCTTCTTTGCTTGCTGCGTGCTGCTGCAATTGCTGGCTGCTCTCTGCTACCAAGCACTCAATAATGCAGCCTGGGAGCTCCCAAATGCTGCTGCCAGCAGGCTGCCCCCTCCCCTTTTGTCTCCCACATGCAAAAAGTGAGAAAACAACAAGCAAAAGCAAAACCAACAGCCCCATGGACCCCATATGCCCCCAAACTGACTATTAAGCATCCAATGGAGGCTACAGTGCATCTACAAATTCAAATTTTCGAATTTCAAATTTCGGCCGGTATTTAAACTACCGGTTGCGGGCGGTAAATCCGGTTACCGGCCGGTAACCGCCGGTAACCCGAACCCTGGTTGCCATACTTCAGAAGGGAAAAATAAAACCTGCAAGATTTGTTTTGCATGTACAGACGATGGGCTTTCCCCAAATATTTGGTCACGCAGTTAACCTCAGCCAAAAACCTGTATCCTCTCTTGGGCCATCTATACTGTAGCTGTGGCATGTAGTTTTGTTCTATTTGTCACGCACTATCATATCTTAAAAATGCATGGTAGCAGCGGATGATCAGAACAAGATGATCTGGGGAGTTATTGGAGGGAAGTAGGATCATCATCGTACTTGTAAAAATCTTGTCAGAAGTATACACTATACATTCTTCAATGAGTTCTTCAGATAGTTATCCATTGTCCTTTCTTTCAGACTACTACCATATATGATGGCCAGATTGGCAACAGGGTGCATATCACTGCCAAAAATTAAAAGTGACACACAAAAGCATTTTCACAAGCCTGCTCATTGCCAATCCTGGACAATCTAATATTTGTCCAAGTTACATACAAGGTTATTAAGACGGCAAGGCAAGGTGAGACGACCCACCCCCTAACACCTTTTAAGCGGTAAAGCGCGAAGCGAGACGCCACCTTACACATCCTATAGCGCTAGGGGCAGCAAATAAAATGAGCATTTTAGCAGCACATATGTACCTTGTTATTGCTAATTCTTAAACCTATGTAGCACCCATCCCCCTTTCTAATTGCTCTTCTCCCATGTAGCATCCATCCCCCTTGGCCCCTTGCAAGTTTCAACATATAAATTGTTATAAATGTAATAGATACAAATTGTATTCCAATTAATTAAGTAAATACGGATTGAATGACATACCTTGTTGATAATCTCTCCTCTCTTCTCTTCTCCCAAGCAACAAGCCACACGAATTAATCATCAGACATCAGTTCAGCGACCACAATAGCAGTGAGCAGCACAATAGCAGAGCAAAAGAAAATTAATGATCCGGGATAGCAGTGAGTGGCAGCACAGTAGCGAACACAATAGCAGCACAGTAGCACTAAGCACAATAGCGAGCACAGCATCAGTTCTGCTCCTCGCTCTTCAGTAGCGAGCACAACATCAGTACCGAGCAGAGCACATCAACAACATCGATAGCGAGCAGCTGAGCACAACATCAGTTCTCTTCTCAGCTCTCACTCGTTCGTGCTCCTCTCCTTTCTCCCCGCCTCCCCCTCCCACCCGGCCTCCCCTCGACGCCGGATCGCCTCCCCCTCCCTCCCGGTCTCCCCTCGATGCGACCCTGCCTACCCCCTCTCGGCCTCCCCTCGACGCGACCCCACCTCCCCCTTCCTCCCTCCCTCCCGACGGCGACCTGGCCTCCACGCCTCCCCCTCCCTCCTGGCCTCGAGAGGTGGAGGCCGGCAGGGAGGGGAAGGTCGAGAGGGAGGGGGAGGAAGTGGAGCCGTGGAGGCTGGGAGGGGGGGAGGTGGGGAGAAGGGAGGGAGGTGTAGGCCGGCAGGGAGGAGGAGGGGTAGCCGGGGAGGGAGGGGGAGGAGGTGGAGGCCGAGAGGGAGAGCATGGGGCATACCTGGAGTGGAGAGGGTGACGGAGATGGAGATGGGATGGTGGCGCAGCACGACAACTTGCTGTTGCTGGAGAGGACGCCGAGACGGGAGCTGCGAGATGAAGGCGCCGCCGCCTAGGGTTCCAGGCGAGGTGAGTACTCTTTGCCCTTCTCTCTCTAGTTTAGCCGCCGCTCCCGTCTCAGTTCTAGTTTAGCTCAGGTTGCCTCCTCCAAAGGCATCGCCTTGAGCCTTCCCGATGCCATATGCCGCCTTAGAGACGCCTAAGCGACGCCTTCGCCCTAAGACGGACACCTTGGGCACAGACGGCAAGGTGAGGGTGATGCCTTGAACCCCCAGGCCGCCTTACCGCTTAGGCGATGCTTCCTAAGCAACACCTTAATAACCTTGGTTACATATCTCTAGAAGCAGCCCAAACATATAATTTTGGGAAACCTTACTAGGACAATTAAGGCACCGAATATTGCAGTCCTCTGCATTCTAAATCCACAATCAAACCCACATATAGAGCTAAAAGTACCTGATATTAAAAACACAGCCTACAGTCGATCGAGTTTGCCATATTGTTGGCACCAGAAGATAAGTAACAGACACTCGCTATTCGATTTTTGCCCAATATTCCTTATCAAGCAGTTGAGCACACCATAACTACAAGGATAGGGCAGCCTAAACCAGAAACAATTGTGCAAAAGAAAGAATACAGTACACAGCTACATCCTGTTTGCAGGCTTGTTACTGGATCACAAATACAAATATAACATCACAGGTGTCAAGCACATAGTGTTTATCAAATTGAACAAAACCGGCAAGAGAGTGAACAAGAGAATTATACCAGATGCTAGCATCCTTTCATTTACCAGTACAAACATGCGAGATTAAAGGAAATGATTGATCATTGTAGAGACTAGCTTGATTTACAATATGTCATCAGGGGCCTAACAATTGTCCAAAGATACCCTCTCTGATACATTGAGCACAACTAGTTCAAGTGAGTCTCTCTCCATAACAGCTGCAAACAACTCAGATGAGTTAACCACCTGTCAAGTAGAAAATAGATATCAAGCAACATTCAATGCGAACATAGAAGTTTTGATAAACACACTATTTCATATACATATGATGCTCTTTACATTAAAACAAAGAAATATTACGAATAAGCTAATAACCAGGATCTTTGAACAATTAAAGCTACTGGACACTCTTTTGGGAGAAAGCAAAAAGCACTATGTTGTTTTGTACTGAAGAATGACAGAGTTTATAAAGACAGAGCTGCAACCCAGCAGGAAGAAAGGTATAGAGCAGCAGCAGGTGTTCGGAACAAATCTAACAATGCCATGATATATAAAGAGGATATAGGAGCCCTCTATCCTCCATGTAAGCTTGTCAAATTGGCAACCACGTATGCTGATACCTGCTTAACCTGCTACATCATGTGTATGATTCAATGCAGAAAAAAACATGTGATCTGGTGAGAGAACATTACCTCAAATTGCACTAGGATTAACCTGAACACAAGAGTTTCTGCTAACCGTATATTGGCCCTAATATATAGCAGCTCCAATTCAGCAGTTATTTATGACTGAGCATTTACACAACCACCAACACGGCAACACTACACACCAATTTAAGACTACCAAAACAAAATACCCATGACAACTACTGTAGGAAGTTAGGAACAGCCCCATTGTGACTTAATCATAGGATTAGCCTGTCAGTAAATTCCTACATTACACTGTTGCAAGGGTCACAGCACCACCCTGAATTGTACTTCAGCAACCGTCCAATCACTACTCAAAAGTATCATCATCAGAAATTCTGAATTATAGAATACACAATGCAACTTTGCTAGTTTGCTATCGCCTATCAGATTACTCCATATCACAATATACATTAATCAGTGAACTGCAGTAGTAGCACAGCTCGCTGTTTCATAGTTTACCATATCCAGATGAACTACGCAACCAAGCATATAGCAGTCCCTCACCAACCTAATTCATGCGTGGCGACAGCACCAAACAGCAGTAAACAATCGAATTATTGGCATAGAATTTGAATCTGGGACTAGATCGACTCTAATAAAGCAATTCAAGCAGTTGATTCCGTAGAATAAAAAAAAGCCAAGATTCTAGCGCCTCACCTCACTTGCAGTAGCGGTCGGCCTTCTTCCGCACGCGGTCGTCGAGGGCCTCCTCCACGGTGCGGGTGCCGGAGGTGCGGGCGGCGTTGGCGGGGTCGTACCCGAACTTCTTCGACTCCACGGGGAACAGCTCCTCGTACTTCATCCGCTTCGCCGCGTCGATGGTGTAGTCGGCCCCGGCGCCTCCGCCTTCCGCGCCCTCCGCGGGCGCGGGTGCCGCGGCTTCCGCTTCGGCGTCGGCGGGGACATCGGAGGCGAGCTTCTTGTTCTTCTTTTGCTTCTTGGCCTTGCGGAGGGAGGCGGCCTCGCCGCCCTTGAAGACGAGGCGGCCAGGCTTCGCTTTCTTGTAGGCGTCCGACATGGTGGCACGGGGTCGTGGGGGCCGAGATGCGGGTTCGTCGCGCGGCCGATGCCGAGATGTGGCTTATATGATGTGGTTAGGGCCGGACTCGAGTCGGTTGGGTATGGTCATTATTTCTTTTTAGTTTATAATTTATAGTTTTCTAATATATAAATAGGACTTTTTTGTTGTTATTTTTTAAAACAACTTATTAAAATAATATTTTCGAATCAGTGTATCGACATTCGATTTATGTATATAAATATTTATACTAAAATTAAAAGACATCGATCGTAAATATAAGTCAGTGCTAAAAAAAAATCATATCCTATAGCATGGTGTCTAGCTAGGCAAAATGGATAGACCGTGGGTACTTCTGTCACTACGGTGGACGAAAGCAAGCAATAGACATCAACTGTCAGACCTACATTAGATTTACAACTCGAGAAAAAAGTCTGTTTCTTCCTAGTAAACACCTTAGCTGTCTGTTAAATGGCATAATTGGACTTCTAATACCTACATATTAGGTGCAACAATTTAGATTAATTGAATTATATGCGCCCAGCTTTCCTGTTGTTAGTAGACTAACATAAACATATTGGTAAACTCGTTTAGTTTTGTGAGTTTTAACATTAAGCACGCTCCTCTCTCTAGCCGTCCTGACATTGTTAATCATTCGATATGTTCAGATTTTAACACTGGTATGATTTGTGAAGAGTATGTGATCGAATCAAGCAATAGATTAGAGTGAAACTCGGCCCTCGATGACAATTCCAATTTAAAAATGAACATGTAGGATAACAAGATGGTTCAAATACTAACATGGTTATGATGGTAGTAAGAATTACACGCATGAATGAAGTATCTAGGTGGTACAATTGACTGATTAAGCGCCATGAAAATTTATAGCGACATTGGACCTAGACTGATGAAACAATGCCTACCACCATGCAGTTAGTAGTTTTTATCAAAGATAATTGGTGGGTTTTTTGGGCTTATGCCTTGACTTTCTTCAGTAACTAGATTTCAAATAGAATGTATTTTTAAGACGGGGTCTATAAATCAATTATAGTAGACATTGTCTCGACCTCATCTATATTGGCCAAAATCGCACGCGAGTATATCTCTTTACGTACTCTTTTGCAAATAACCAGAATTCAAAAATTTAAGACAAAAACCAAAAATCACAACTCAAAAGAGACCACTCAGTATAAATTTTGTAAACCTTAATAGCAGTACCCTTCTCTATCGAACAATCTCAACCCGTGTCAACCATGTGCATAGTTTAAGATCTTGTTTAAAAGTGTTGTGACTTTTGGCTGATTGCGATAGATTGAGGGATTAAGGGACACTCGCGTTGAGAATCTACTCCATTCAAAGTAGCTCATGCAGTGACTCCTACAAACAGCTGATAGAAATCACTCCGTTCAAAACCCGATTTCTAAAAGCTAAAAGCCAGAAACTATTTACAACATAGCTTAATGGCCCTATACACCGAAAAAAATCATTTCTCGAAGAGAACGTGGGACATTCTCGTGCCACAATGAAGCCTGGCAATAATTACCAGGGAAGTGGAAACTTTTAGGCGGCGCTCAAAGAGGCTTTGGCTGGGAGCTTAGGGCTTCGGCTTCTGGCTAAAATTGCACTGTAACCATGTGATGATATTGTATTTAATTGATGATGAATAATTGACATTTAGTTTTATTGGAATTTGCATTTTTTGAAAGTTCTGGTCGATGCACTTCTATGCTTCAGTTTTTCAGTATGGCAAAACGACCACGTCTGGTAGTCCAATCGGTCTTGTGATGGATGGTCTGATCAGCATGTCCGAACGGCAGGCTTCGACCATTTCCGACTTCGACCACATCAAATTGATCACGGTATTTCGACCACGGTAGAACGACCACAGCAGGTAATCGTTGATCTTAACCTCGAACAGTGAACTGGTCGTAAGTAACATTTAACCAATCATAAGCGATAGTGAACCGGTCAGATGTCGTAAGGTCATCTGGTATATAACCGGTCGATGGTCATAGTCATAGTTCCTGGTTGATACTCGATAGTCGTAGACTTTACTGGTTGATGTTCGATAGCCGTAGACTTTACTGGTCAATACTCAATAATCGTAGACTTTTCTGGTCGATAGTCAATACTCGTAGACTTTGTGGTATGTTGTCATTGTCTGAGGCTTTTCGATCGGTTGTTGTAGACCTCGTGATCGGTAGTTGAAGGTTTTGCGATTGGTTGCTATAGGCTTCACGATCCGTACTTGTAGACTTCATGGTAAGTTTGAGTGCTTCAATTTTTGATATCTTCGAGTACTCATGTTATGCCAACGATATGACTGGTTGGTGCATGGTGGTCGATGATCGGTGAACAGTACTCGAAGGATTCACTACTCAAAAGATGGAAGTACTCTGTGGTTAGATGGTTGTGGTACTCGGTAGTCGAAAGGACTCGGTACTCGGTAGTCAGAAGGACTCAGTACTCGATAGTCATGGTTTTCGCGATTGTGGTCAGCGATCGGTTGTCGGAGATTTGTGGTATGTGATTGGTATTCATGGATGGTAGTCTGTGTGATACTCAGTGATCAATGGTGCAGTGAATGGTTGGAGATTAGTAGTCGTAGACTTAGTGATCTGATATTTTAGTCATAGTGATCGATACTCGGTAGTTGGTACTCGATGGTTCTGTGGTCGGTAGCGATGCTTGTTATTCCCGAGCGTTCTGAGCGATGGTATTTCCCAAGCACTTATGTGTCGAGTACTCGATGAGCTAGCGATCGGCCTTGCATAGCAGTTGTAACTGGTCGTAATGAGTGATCTGAAGTTGGTGATTTATAGAGAGCGTGAAAATTGTGGTCATAGATGACTTGGTTAGTGTTCATGGTTGGTTTGGTTCTTGTCTATGAATAGATGAGGGTGAGTTATACGTGTGTGTGATGATGTCGGTCAAGTTGTGGAGAACTTGTGCCGGGAAAATATTCTTTGGTCTCTGATGTGTAAGTTGGCATGAAGACGATCATGGTTAGTGACGGGGATGATCGAGACTAGGAGGGGAAAATATAAGGTCCAAGCAGTCAAGGATGTCACACGAGGTGGTCGGGCTCATGTTGGAGCACATGGAGATTAAAAGTGATGATGTGTGGAGAAGATATGGGAGGTACGATCACGGAGGCTTTGACACGAGAGGTGATGGTACGTGATGAAAATATAGGAGGTGCTGTCCTGGAGGCTTTGTCACGTGGAGAGTTAGGAGTTTTGGAGGGCGTCCATAATTAGGAAGATTGAGAGTTTCAATAAAACCCGTGTTTGTAAGGGTTTTGGGTCCCTTGATTTTCAAAAGTGATAGGATTGCATGTCCAGGTTGTTAAGGACACGATTTCAGATATCCATGTTTGAGGTGAATACAGTTTAGGGCTCTAGCATACAAAATGACGTAGAGGCTAAGTGTTTTAGCTGTGGCTTTATGGAGGTTTTTTGTGCTATAGTTTTTAGGGGTGTCGTAAGGGCGTTTTGTAGCCACAGAATATGATCCAAAAATAATAGATCAGATCTATTCCAAAAAAAATTAATCGGTGTAGGATCTTTAGCCAAAAGGCATACTTCTATCCCGAGTCTTTAGACTTCGCGTTCCTTGTAGATTCTTTCTTTGGATCATACTGCTCATCTCCGTCGCCGGCAGCCACATTACATCTTGTTGCTGGTTCACTTTCATTTGTCATTGTGCTATCTAGTTCCTGCTGCATAGCAAGTTAACAACATAATTGAGAACATGTGTAAGAACTAGGCAATAATAAGAAGGATTTATTGATCATATACCCTCTATTTAGATGGAAATTTAGGATTTACTCTCCTGGCCCACGTGTCAGTGACTTATGATGACCCCACGTGTCATTGAGATGAGGAGGATAAATCCTGAATTTCCCAACTAAAGGGAGGGTATATGATCCAATCCCCTAATAAGAATATATGATAGCATCAGCAAGTAGAGAATAGTGACTAAAACAGAGAGAAAAACAGAGCAACATCTAGCAATCAACAATCCAGATTCAAGCACTGTGCCTTATTCAACAATCTAGCAACTATGCCTCATTCGTAATGCACATGAAGTAGAGGAACAAAGTAGAGACTCACAGTCACAACAAAAGCAGGGGACAAGACATCAGAGAAGAGGGGGGTGGGGGACTCAGAGAGCGTAGGGGAGGGGGCAAGACTTGCTGGAGAGGGAGTGGAGAGAGAGGAAGGCAGGAGGCAAACCTGGAAAGGGGATGGTGGCGTCGAGGTGCAGGTGCTGTTGTGGACGATGGCGTCAAGGTGTTGCCGTGTTGCGCTGCTGCTGTGGACAGCGGATTGAGAGGCTGCGGCGCTGTGCCACGTCGGGCTAAGGAGGCGGTGTGGAGGGAGAGGCTACGACGGCGGCGTTTGCGCCGGACGGCTGGAATCGACGGGAATCGACCGAGTGGCTGTTAGGTTTATGTCATTCCCGATCTCTCCCTCCTATTTCCCTCTCATTCCCGCTCTCTCCCTCTATTCACGCCCTTTTCTTCAATTCCCACCAAAGCCTCTTTCCCTCCCTCCCTCTCTTCATTCTCCCGCGCAGTGCGCACATAAGTCGCTCGCCTTGCTTGCTGCGCGATGCGGCGCGATATGGCGACGATTAGGCGACGCCATAGCCCACAAGGTGGACGCCCCACGCTTGTAAGGCGAGGCGACGGCCATGGAAGGCACGCAGGGGCGCCTCGGCGCCAAAGTGGCGCTTGGGCGACGCCTTAATAACCAGTCTACTTGCCTATGTAGTAAGTACATGATAACATGAAGTTTGTCGGTAAGCTTCCTGTTATTTCTGCATCTTTTGTCTTCTGAAACAAGCAGCTGTTAGTTTTTCCGTTAGATCATTTAGATTTACATTGTGTGAAATAGCAGTCGGCTTGATGGAAAACACTTGGATGCTAGAATACCTTTTGGTTCTTTTAGAATTTTATATATAGGTATTTCCAATCGATTGTAGGGTGCATCACTGCTTATTGAACAATGATAACTGGTAGCCCAACTGGAAAACTATCTTCAAAATGCCTGTGTTTAGGTGCTATCTATCAGGAGCTCCATGGATTACAGGAGCTACTGTTTTTCCTGCAAAAACCTTGTTCTAGCATGTGCTAACGGATTGAAGTTAAATTTTGAGCTTGCTGTTCTGTAACAATGTTGTTTTGCATTATATATTGACATTGTTAACATATTTCTTTTTTTGACAGCAATTTTGGCTGATGAAATGGGTCTCGGTAAGACAGTCCAGGTAAGCAACCTTACAATGTTTAGTAAAAGAAAAGAAGCAAGCATGGTAAATTGCTAATAACATAACATGATGTCCTAAATTAGCACAATCTAGCGAGGTATGTTATTAAATGAAATGTCATAATAGTTACTTGAATGTTGTATAATGCTAGCTACACATTCAATATATCAGGATGTAAGTTTAGTTCAAATTTGAAGTTTTTTTTTGCATCCAATCACTCTTACTGTGTCATAATAGAATGTTGGTCGTGTGGACTTTTTCGTCAGTGTATGCATCTACCATAAGGTTTATCTGATTCTGACCTCATGTGACATGCCCTAGAATAAACTGATTGTAGGATGCCCTATACTTTAGTGCCAATTCATCTCTTAACGTTTGAACTTTACTCTCGTTCTTACAGGCTGTGACTTGTCTTACTCTACATCTGATAGTGTGCCCTTCTTCTGTGTTGGAAAATTGGGAAAGGGAACTTAAGAAGTGGTGTCCTTCATTTTTGATCATCATGTTTCATGGTGCTGGAAGGACTGCCTACTTAAAGGAGTTAAGGTCCTTAGGCAAAGCCGGTTGTCCACCTCCATTTAATGTCCTGCTTGTTGGCTACTCACTCTTTGAAAGGCACATGTCTCTAGTTATTCCTTCCTTGTGGAAGAGCAGAATATCTTATTGAGAAATGAGAACATTAATGATTATGCATGTTTGCTAGAAGATTTATGTGCTACTTTGATCCATAATGTAAGACGATTGCAAGGCACTTAAAAGATGGCAATGGAGTTGTGTATTGATGGATGAAGCACATGTGCTGAAAGATAGAGGCAGCTTCCAATGGAGAAACCTTATGGCTGTCGCACAACATACCCGTTGGCAGCTAATGCTGACGGGAACTCCACTCCAAAATTATTTACCCTATTACTTGAAATCAATCAGTAATTCAGTATCTAAAGTTCCTATTTTGTATATAGTGCTTGCATGTCAATTCTGTTCACTGTACATCATTTTTTCAACTTATGGATTATGACTACTGCTAACTTACATGAAATATTAAGCACCGAATTTCTGATGGCTTTCTATCAGCAGTTCTTTGAAATAGGCACTCCAACAGCTTAAACTTTATTTCCTTTCATCTTAAATTACAACATATTGGGCACTTTCTTACATGAAGCTGCTCTTGGATTTGATATGATCTGCAGGAGCTATGGTCATTATTGGAGATCCTGATGCCTGATATATTTGCCACTGGAGATGTTGATCTGAAGAAGCTATTGAATGCAGAAGATCATGAGCTAATTTCGCATATAAAGTCCATTTTAAGTCCATTTATTCTTAGACGCTTGAAGTCAGATGTTATGCAGCACCTTGTTCCAAAGATACAACATGTACATGGACTTATTCGTAGCCGTCAGCAATTGGTTGTTTGGTGTTTCAAGTTTTAACTTACATTGATTGTGTGTTGCAGGTTAACTTTGTTTTCATGGGCTCAGAGCAGTCTCAAGCTTATAACAATGCCATAAATGAATACCGTGCCGCTTGCCAGGCTCGTAGCGCAATGTCTTCTGCCAAATTTTCTAATAATGTTGTTGCATTAATTCCAAAGCACCAAATATCAAACTATTTTATGCAGTTTCGTAAGGTGAGCATATCTTGTGATGCAAAATTTCAGGAAAATATTTATGTTTCTCTCCAATGTTATTTCATTGCTCCACAGATTGCAAATCACCCTTTGCTTATAAGGCGCATTTACAGCGACAAAGATGTTGATCGAATTGCAAAGTTGCTGTACCCTAAAGGCGCATTTGGTTTTGAATGTTCCTTAGACATAGCAATCCAAGAGCTAAAGAACTACAATGATTTTGTTATGCACCAAGTATTGTTCTTTCCTTCTACCCTTCTATTGGCTTTGCTGGCTGATTTATAGTGGGTCTTATTATCTTAGACGTTGCATTGCCTGGTCATACCCATTATCATGCTTGGTGTTAGTTTCTTATACGTGCCAAATAATTAGGTGCAGCAGCAAGTGAATTGTATGGATTTGTTGTTATTTGTCAACTGTTGCACTGGGCAAAGCATGTCTTTGTTGTTGAGACACATCCATTGTGCCCAAAATTTAGCTTGTTTTAATCTTTTCTGTGGTTTATTTGTATAATTTGTTTCTGAATTTCTCCTCCAGCTATTAATTTCATATGGTGATACTGGTACAAAGGGTGCCCTAACAGATGAACATGTTCTTGGATCAGCAAAATGTCAGGTATAGCTTTTTTCTTTACCTGTTTAGCTATGCAGTTGTTGTTTTCTATCCAACAAAAAGCATAATGATAAAATCCATAAAGTTTTTTTTATTTTACAACAATATCTTCAATGGAGGCATGTTTAGGACTGTAATATATTTTGTTAAATATTCGTGCTTAATTTCTACTTTGTTTAGGCCTTAGCAGAGCTTTTACCTTCTTTAGCAAATGATGGCTAGAGAGTTCTCATATTCAGCCAGCGGACCACAATGCTTGATATCCTTGAATGGACGTTGGAAGTAATAGGAGTTACATATAGAAGTATCGATGGGGGGTTAGCAGGGATTGAAAAACCGGCGGTTACAGGCCAGTAACAGGAAAAACCGGTGGGTACCGGGAGGGAAAAAATTGGCCAGAAATTTTCAAATGTAAATTTAAATTTATAACTGTATAATGCATTTCCTAGGTTGGTTTAGGCATTTGTCGTGCTAGATTGCCTATTATACGAAGTAAATACGCATCAATTATTGTTCTCCTGTATTTTCTCTGCCTTTTTCCGGTTTTGCTAACAGTTTTGCCGGTTTTTTACCGGTTTTTCTAGTTTTTGACCAGCTATCGGACCGGTTACCGGTTTCAAACTGACAAATTTAAAATTTGAATCACAAAATTTGTCCAGTTTTTCCAAGATTTCTGCTAACCGGCTGGTTACTATTACTGGCCACCGGCCAGGAATACCCCTGGTCCCGGGTTTTGTATCCCTGGGGGTTAGTTCTTTCCTTAGCAATTTTTCGAATTGAATTGTAGTCTAATTCTTAACTGATAAAGTGTGTTTTGTTTCAGCACCTCAGTAACTGAAAGGCAGACTATAGTCAACACTTTCAACAATGATTGTTCTATATTTGCATGTTTGCTTTCCACAAGAGCTGGAGGCCAGGGGTTGAATCTAATAGGAGCTGATACAGTTATAATACATGACATGTATTTTAACCCCAGATGGACCGGCAAGCTGAAGATCGCTGCCATCGCATTGGGCAGCATAAACCTGTCACTATCTATTAGGTGCTACGTCTAATTATGCCCATTTGGATTCATTATCTGTTGCTTCTGTTTTTGCTGGTTCAGATCGTGAGCATATTGCGATATTTATACTTTTTACATTTCCACCAGAGGTTCATTTTTCTTAATATTATTCTTAACATAGGAGTGTGCTAAAAGGTCATGGAGGGTACTTTCTTAGTATTGTTAATATAGATTTTGTTGTAAGTGTGAAACCCAAACATAAGTGAGGGGGTGAACTTCGACCGTGGCCATCGTCCATGAGAGTAAAAATGATATAGGGATTTATACAGTTTCGGAGTCTGAGAGGATTGTCCTACTTTTGTCAGTGAGCCAATGAGGGTTACCCTTAGGGAAGAAGATTCCGAGGGCTTACTAGTTTAAATATACTTTTTTATTGCTCATGAGAACTCTTCTTACAAATAAGGGATACATAGGGTATTTATAGGTTTTTGAGCCTGTATAGGAATACCCTTTGATGAAATAACTAGTCTATGGGTACAAGCTAGGGATATTATAGTCTTTTCTAGGTATAATTGTATTTCTTTGGTTTGTACATACGTGTCTTTCGTAGAGCGGTCTCACAGTGGAGGAGTAAAATTATTCCTCCAATATTAACCCTCTGCCCCTTGGTATTTAGGAGAACACTTAATGGGGCAGTCTTGAATTGCTCTTCTTGTTGTGATCGACATTTTGGGCAGGACATGATAGGTTCAAACCGTAGTTGCATCCAAAATCGGGCGCCGAGACCAAAATTTCGGCAGTCGGGCGGCAATGAAATTTGCGAGTTAACTCAAGGCCGGCATCCTCAAGCCACTGCAAAAATCTGCAGGCCTTCCAAGTTATTGGGCCGGGACTAGACATGCGGCCCATTTGAGCCAGCAGCATTGGTGCCCTAAAGGGCCATTTGGCAAGCCCCCATAAAACGATAGGGGAGCCTTCCCTGCCCCTGTGGCTTAGGCACGCAGGAAGAAAACTGGGCGCCGGCTAAGGAAGAGGAAAAGGAGAGCGCAAAAGAAGGGGATCCCTGCGGCCGGCCGGATCTCGTCCTTCGAGTGATGGATGACCTCACGGCCTTCTTCACGGCATGACGCTGTTGAGGCTCGTCCAAATCTGCTCAAACACCTCGACGATGAGTTCATGGTACTCAACGGAATTGAGGGTGACGTAGCAGGCGAGGAGGTCCTACGAGGTCGGTGGCATCGCGGATGCCCGTCTCGGTGATCATCTCCTCCATGGACTTGAGGAAGTTGCTCCTCGGTGACTTCAATACCGTGAAGCTATCCGTGAGTGGGGGCGATCGTAGCTACATCATCTTCTGCGCCGCCGCTGGGGTCACAGGCTTCCCCTTCCTCGCGGCCATGCGCGGGCTGTTGGTGCGTGACTTGAGGCGAAGCCCTAAATACACCGACGACCGCCTCGGCTTGACCATGCCGGTGTACTCCAAGGCAGAGCTCGTTCTTGAGGTCATGTCGGCGAGATCGACATGTCTATCCTTCGGCTTGTACCAGTCGAGCTCCCTCATCGCTAGCGCTGGTCACGATGGGCTGGAGCACCCTCTCAGGTGTGGACTTGGCCCGGAGGTCGATGATGATGTCTGTCACTGACGCGATCACCTTGTCGTGGAGCCTATCACCCATCGAGACGGTCACCGTTGGTGTTTGGAACTCCCCACTATCATACCCGATGCACATGTCATGACAGCAATGGGAGGTGCCAGGGCGCCGGTATGCCGTCCTAGGGTGTTGGCGTGGTTGCTAGGGCGCTCGCGTAGGCGTAGCTGGGGCGCCAGTGGTTATGCAGGGTGCGCGGACGTAGTTGACGCTGAGAGAACCAAGTGCCGGGGCATCTTGGCGAATCATTTGCAAGCCATGCGTTGGCGCGAGCGTGCTGTGCCAGGGCGCCAGAGCAACGTCGCCTGGGCACCAAGGCACGTGGTGCTAGGGTGTTGGGAGCCTGCTAGGGCTCTAGGACGAGTGGTGCTAGGGCGCATGGTGCCAAGGTGTTGGCCCACTGAAGTGTTAGGGCATGCGACACATGGGCGCACGGTACTAGGCGAGTGCAAGGGCTTATGGTGCCAAGGCGTTGGCGCCGCTAAATTGTCAGGGCGTGCGGCACATGGGCGCATGGTGTCAGGTGAGCGCGAGGGCGGCAAAGTGATGAGCACCAGAGGTGACGCCGAGAACAGGGCACCGCAGGGGTATTGTGCGTAGGGAGGGACACCAGACACTGTGGAGGCACCAGACGTGAGGAGGCGCTAGTCACGAGGCGCAAGGCCTAGCGTCACATCGGATGGCGGCAAAGTGATGAGCACTAGAGGGGGCGCCAGGAGTAGGGCGCCGTAGGGGTGCTGTGCATAGCGAGGGAAACTAGGCACCATGGAGGCGACAGGCGGAAGGAGGCGCTAGTCGTGGGGTTTGTGTGGTGAGGTTTTCATTGTTCCATTCCTGACGGCGAATTAAATGCAGGTAATGAATCGGGTTCGAAGGAAGGGTTTCACCCGAGTGCATCTCAAAGTGGGACTTACGACCAATTCACAGGCAAGCACACCTTTGATCATTTTTATCAAATTATTTTCAGTTAAAATAAATTATTTTATCTACTAAAGTACTATCACTCCTGCATCAAACGAAATTCTGTTTAACAAGATGAATGATATATGAAAGAAATGAAAGAGAAGTGGCGGGCTCAACTGGCGGAGCAGTTGACCTGCGGTATAACTCATCAGTGGGCAGAGAATGCTTGGGAAGGTGATAAGGGAAAGGTTGGAACGCTTTGTATAGGGTTAAAATTTAAGGACTTACAGACTTTCACTTGGTTAATGGACCATACTGGTCGTGTCAACTATTGTCCCGTCTAGGACGGATAGAATTAATAATTCTATCAAAGTTATTATATACTCCACAGTAGATAAGTAGATTTATCTAGAGATGAAACCGATCGACATCTCAATTGGGCTCAGAGCCATAAAGGATAAGTTCGGCGCATATATTTAGCGAAGTGGTGTATCGGGTGAAGGTGAATTGGCCCGATCAACGACTAGCTCATAGTTGGGTAGGTGTTGGGGGAGGGTGAGAAATCGGCCCGATCCAATGACTATGAATAGCCGAGCGGAGGTATAATATACAGAGATAGAGGAAAAAGTTCAGTGCTGTAATTTGAACATCGCATCCAAGGAAATACGAAGAACCATTCGCTACAGAAAGTAGGGTAGTTATGGGTAAAGTGATACAATTCTACACAGTGCTATATAAACTGTGAATTCACGCCTATCTCCTAGACTGGAGACTACAGGAACCAAATGGAGGTTCTATCTAGCTATGTGAGTGATCAGTAAATTTCTAAATAATATAAAATTCTTTATCAACATAAAAATATTTATTTTTGAGATGATATGAGGTGAGAATAGATTCACTGAGATGTTGGTTCATGATCATAAAAATGCAATTTTGCTATTAATGCTTGCTGAGTTACTAGCAACTCGTGCACGGCACTCAGGGTAGAAGACTGAAGTTATATATTATACCTAGCTTATGTGTAATTATTAGTTGGGTTAATACTGTTTTTATTAATATTGTAATGTTTAGGCTACTGTTGAGCCTTGTTAAAGACATTAGCCCTATGTGGCAATGACATTGTAATATTATGGATCAGTTTTTAATTATTGTTCTACTGTAACACTCTAATATATTTATTATTTGATGAGAACATTTTAACGAACAATAATCTATTAACTAGGCAATTACCCTTGGTAATGATATGATGGCCACATCTAGCATCGTGATCTGTGCGATCAGGAAAAAGGCTGTGCCACGCCCTGGCTCAGGAGTTGCTGTTTAGCTGCACGCATGATGGAACGTCACCGGACGATGGAGATGACTTCTGGTGGACGTATTTTCTTTGGACGTCCATCGCTGCTGGGTAAAGTTTGGTTCATGGGCTCAGTGCTGGGTCCCTTGTTGATTTCGATGCATGCCTAGCTCCGCTCTGATCGCTCTCGTCCGGATGTCTTGGAATTGTCCCGGCCTGTCTCTCTGGTACTTCTTGGCGAGGTTGGCATAAGCGACACCGGGAAATGGCCATGCCATGTGTGTACCGCTGTGGTCAGAATCATCAGATGGAAAAGGTGAGGAGAGCATCCAAACAAATCAATTTGTTTTGAGAAATAGAAAGGGGAAAGGTTAAATCTGCTGTCGATCGTAAGGACGTGAACTCAGAAGGACATTCCTGTCTAGCGATTCTGCTGCTGATTCGCTTGAAAGTGTTAGGTACGCCGCACGGTCTGTGTTGCGGTATGCTTAAAAGTTCGTTGCATGGAATTTATCCGCCTTTCTCAAGGAGTAACAGTAGATTTATTCTCCCAGCCATGTTCGTCGGCTTGCAATATTAATGGATAGTTGGATACACATCTCAGATGGTAGTCTGATAGTGCACGTGAAGAAGCAAATACTGCACGATCATATCTTGGGACCTTTGGGTACGTACAAAAAGCTAGCCTGGCCGGAGAAGTGAAATGCTGGAGGACAAGAGCGGGTAAACGGTAAACCGCAAACGTACGCGGGCGTCATGTGCACATGTCGCAGCCCATGTAAGAGACGCGCACGCAACCGCATGCATCGTGTGCCACTTTTTGACGCTCTCGCTCGTCTCCCGGCCGACACCCACGTACACCGTCGTGTGAGCTTGCTAGTAAGCTGCGACAACCATGCACGCCAACGCTAGCTCCGTCTCATGAACATGCGGGCGGCCGTGTAATCTACGCACACCGAAGGAATCTTTCCTTTGTGGTGGATTCGTGTGTGGGGTCGAGGCGCGCGAGGGCCGGGTGGCCTGGAGGCGCCCGTGAACCCTCTCTTCTCTTTTGCGTCCGCTCGGTTGGGCTGAAAAGCTGTGGCTTATAATTGAAATTACACTGTAGCGGTTGAAATTTCACTGTAGCTAAAGGTACCTTATTTGACGTAATTAAATTTAAAAAAATTAAAAATAAAAAAAATGCTTGCTCCTCACGAACAACACAAACGAATACGGGAAAAAGAACCAGTAAAAAAACTCAAAAAAATCAAAAGTTCAGAAAAAGACGAAATTTATGAATAGTAAAAATAAGACAGAAGCTAAAGTCGAAACGAGCGGAGCCATTGTCTCGTTGTTTTTTTTAATCTCGCGTAGGCGACATCCATATCATACGTGCGATCATACATGCATATCTTTTGGACTTGTCCGTATCTTCCCCTGTCTCGTTCTCTCTCGCCACCACTCCCGTCGGTAACACCTTGGTGCACTTGCAAGCATGGTGCACGTGATTACGTGTGGTTTCACTTCGACCCTTTACGCGTGTTTAAGCAAGAAGTGTTTGTACGCTCTGTTTTCTTCTGTATACTCTCTCAGTGAAAATTAAGCAAGTGAGGTCCTGTAACGTGTGCGGTCAAGCTAATTTAAAATAGAACAATAATATCTTACGAGTATTTAGATCTGATATATGCATGAAAACAAAATGAGTAGATTTGTCTTCAAAATTAATTTAATATAGCATTCTACGTTATTAGTGTTTCAAAAATATATTATATCAATTGATGATCGAAGTTATGTTTTAGAGACCGTGTCCATGTTGAAAATTTAACTTACTTGTGATTAGAAATAGCATACAACAGTTTCTAGTAAAACTCATGTAGTCTTGTACAAAAGGGTTTAAACCTTTTTCAACAAAACGTGAGTTGTGCTTCTGTGATTCAAGAAGATAAACTGAACAAATCATAGCCATGTTTGGAATGTAAGATTTCCGTGGGAGTTCCGTAGAAAGTATTATGTTTGCTGCAAAAAAACCCTGCATTCCAAATGGAACATTAGTTGTGAGATATGTACTACGTGTTTACAAAATAAGCTATTAATTTGCTTAAAAAATGATGATTTTTGCTTCCAAGGTTTGAACTTCAGGTAGTTTTTTGAACATTTAAGCATACAAATTAAAGGGGTCGGGAAGAGGCGGCCTCCATCACCTGTAACGTAGCTTCCTGTGTGATGAAGTGTAATTTGTAGTTTAGTCCAGTTGAATTTGGCTATAATTTTATATCTTTCTTGGATCATACTATAATTAGATATGTTCATCCTTCATATAAGGAAGTTGCTAGGCCCCATTATACTGCTGGGATGAATTTTCAACGGTATAGCAATTTCATGAAATTTTATGGAGTTTCAACTGCACAAAAGTTTCAAGAAAGTTTCAGGTTTTGAGTTTGATGTTTCAAGCAAGTTTCAGCGTGTTTTGGAGAGTTTCAAAAACTAAAAACATAAAGTTTCAAAGAGTTTCAAAGGTTTCAAATTTTCAAACTTCGAGTTTCAGAGGTGACACTTTCAGGTTTTAGATACTGAAACTTTGAGTTTTCGAGCAAGTTTCAAATCTAAAACTTCAAGTTTTAGTACATCTCAAAATATAAAACTTAATGTTTCACCTGGTTTCAAATATAAAAGCATCAGCATCGATTTCAAGCCAAAATATCAAGTTTCACTACAGCATGAAGCTTCTCTGAAACTTCAAGGTTCATGTGTGCTTCAATTTTCAGAAAACTGAAACTTCATGTTTCATACAGCTTTGAAGTTTTAAAACTAAAAAGATCACTGAAACATCAAATTTCATGTGTTGTTTCAAGTTTACATAAACCGAAACTTCACGTGTTGCGTGGATTTGAGGTATCTCTCTTGCACACATCCAGTGGACCAAGGAAGGGGTAGGGCAGATCGATAAGTTTCTAACGACGGAAAAGAAGGGGTGGTGTAGACCGGGAAGTTTCATATGAGTTTCGTCAAATTTCAAGCAAGTTTCCTAAAAGTTTCAAGTGGGTTTCATCAAAAATTCAGTTGAGTTTTCAAAAGAGTTTTTAATCAAATTTCATTCAGGCAAGTTTCAAAGGGTTTTAATCAAGGTTCACAAAAGTTTCATGAAATTTCAAGATAAATTTCAGACGAGATTCACACATGTTTTACCATGTTTCGAGGAGTTTTACAAAGTTTCATGAAATTTTAGACAATTTTCAAATGAGTTCATACATGTTTCGTAGTGTTCCATAGAGTTTCATCATATTTCACAGGAGCTTCACAAACATCCACAAAATTTCACAAAAGTTTCATAGAAATCAAACAAAATTCACAAAGAACTGGGCAAATTTCATGTGTATTTCATAAAAATTCAACAAATTTGCACAAATTTTAATTAGAACAACCAACAAAAATCAGTAAAAATTAGAAAAATATTGTAAGATCCAATTTCAAACATGTAGATCATGCAACCTCAGTATAAAAATATTTAAAAAACACGTGGTTGTGGTGGTGTAGCATGCCTACTTGCTACCGCTTGCCACCACCCATGCTCATTGCGAGCCCACTGCCGCTTGTGGGCTCCCATGCTCTTCAAGAGTCTACGGTCACTCGAGTCAGCTGCCATCGACCTCTCGTGCTCGGGCTTGCCACTGCCACACCCTTTTCACGCTTGTCATCGCTGTGCCTACTCATCATGAGTACAAGTCAGTGTTGCACCCTTCCCTACACTGCTGGAGCATCAACCCGCTGCCCGCTTTGGCTATCCATCAGTATTGGAGATGGAGAGAGATATATATAGAGAGAGAGGATAGGAATGGAATAAGAGTTGAGTGGACTGCATTGCATCACAAATAAGGATAAGGCTTTACACAAGTGGGCAAAAGTGGGCTAGATCTCAGATGTCGAATGCTTAAGATTGAAAGGCCGATTGCTATGTTGTTGAAAATGCTACAAATGGTATATTGTTGCCTAGTTTTTCTCTTAATATAAATCAAGACCTTTCTTTTTCTTAGCCTTAAATGGGAGAAAACTATAGTACGACATACTGTGCAAATCCAAACCGATGGGACAAACATCAATCGTCCACTGTGTTCGGTCCCCTCTGCCTTTACCCACACATACCCACTGCTTACACCCCACACGAACCCTCTGATGAACTCCTGTTCTCCCCAATCCCCATCCACTTCCCCCGCACAGATTCATCCTCAATGGTAGTGGTAGGCCATGGCGGCAACAAGTAGGAGGAAGTGGGTTGCCACCAGCTTGCCTCTCGCGCGGTAGGCGATGAGCAGTGGTGGGCTCGTGTGGAGCAGGCAGCAAGTGGCTATAGGCCCTCAAGCGACCGCAAGAAGGCGGTGGACTGGCCCTTCGCGCCATGAGCAGCCACAGGTAGGCAGGAGGCCGCGATATGGTGTGATGGGGTGCAACAACGTAGGCAAGCAACGAGTGGGCTCGGTTTGGGTAGAGGAAGTAGGGAGAGGGTGCTGACAGATTCTCTGCTGCTGTGCACATCCCCCACTTGAGGATTCGTCGTCATTGGATAAGATGAAGGGGAGGCACCACAGAGGATAGGACAAGCTTCAACATCATCACTTTTTTTTATCTCCGCCAACACTCTCCTCTCCATGTTGCCGCCCCTGCGGGCATTGCCCAAGGTAGGCACCAGTACCATAGCTACTAGGGACTAGCTATATAGTTAGCTAGCTTGAAAAGGTATGATTGCTTCTGTTTCATAGAGTTTGTATGTAGCGGATTATGAAATTGAAAATTTTTTAGCGGATTCATAAAGTTGAACTCTAAATTTCATAAGGTTTCATAAAGTTTCAGGAGATTTTATGACTAAGTTTTATAGTGTTTCATAAATTTTCAAGAGGTATCATATCTAAATTGACTAAGTTTTATAAGGTTTTATATCTAAGTTTTATAGTATTTTATGCGGTTTCATAAAGTTTAAAAGGTTTTATGTCTAAATTGACTAAGTATCATAAAGTATGTTCGAAACTCTCTGAAACCTTGTGAAACTCATGAAATTTATATAAAACACAGTAAAACTTGACTATACCGTTAGAATCATTTATAACCGTATATTGTACGGTAGATGTCCAAAAAAAATGTACACTACTGACTATTTATTCGGATCGGATGCTATATGAGCATATACTTCTATACAGAGGCGGAGCGGGGACTCGGACCACCAGGGCAATGGCCTGAGGTCTAGGTCAAAATTTCTCACTGTATAACATTGTACCTAACAGACTAAATTCTGATCTCCTGTGCTTTCCAGTGGATTGGGTTCGAGGTCCAGCTAGTGGCTGGCTACGCCCCTGCTCCTATATGTCTATTATTTTCCGTCGCATATTCCGTTTTCGGTAGTACGTGCTGTCCTATACCTGCCACTTCGATCGCCTGTTAAGACGACTGCAATAAGCAAATGATATACGGAAAGAGAGAAAGGAAGAAAGAAAACGGCGCGTATAGTGCACAACTGCACGTCGCTGTTGTTGGGTTTGTCGCAAAACGACTATCAGTCTTCACCTTTTCTTCTCCACTTGTCAATGCAGAAAGTTGCAAGCACGAATTAATGCATCCTTGGACTGCCTTGCCAGAAAAAAACAGTACGAGCTGATCCTACGGTGACTTGAAAGTGCTGGAAATGTCTCTACGTACGCAAGATGCTTAATTTGTAGCCTTCGCAAAGTGTTACCTTTTCTTTTGCTCGAACAAGATTTGCAAAGAAATGTATTTCTCTTTTTTCGAAGATACAACAAAAGCACCCACATGCACATAACATTGCACCACACGAGTACGATTTGTTTAGCACATGAATTATACAGATTGACTACTTGAGCTACACATACAAAATAATACAAATGAACGTATTGCCTATAGTATATTAATCGAACGGCTTAGATCGACCTAGTTTAGCCCACGAGCCTTTCAACCGTAGGTCCGTGGTGCTTTTTCTAATCGGGAACTTTTACAGTACCCACTTAATTGTCATGCGCAGCAGACCCCACACACAGCCACAGATGTACGGATGTACCCAGGCCGATCACAACACCGGCGGCGGCTAGTTCCGTTACTGTGTGTGTGGTACGTGCGGCGGAGGCCCCGCGTTGCGGACTTGCGGTTCAACCGAGTCGCAAGGCAGGACGAACCAAAACGCTCCGTGGACCAAACAAAATGTACCCAGAGACGGACCGTTTGGCTGGTCCTTTCTTTTTCCTGTGCAAAAGTATTCATGTCGTCGCCTTTAAACTAGGCATATCAAGGACAGAGGTGTATTTGTGCCTTGTGGAATCGAAATTTGAGCGCCGGTCCATACCAAGGACTTGGCCGACACGCCTGCTTGCATATGGTTTATATGCTCACGGTTTGGTCCGTGTGTCTGTACTCAAATGGTCCATGGATAGTGTAGCGTTATTAAGTAACGGTTAGTGTTAGCCTCTGAACTTGTTTTTCTCTAGATTAGATGTGCATGCATGCACTCGTGCACGCACCAAATGCACCCCCTTAACGCTCACCTATAATTGTAAAGACCGAGGATAAATCCGTTGGCTACTAGTGAGGAGCATAAGAACACACTTTCCTAACAAAGTGCACTCGTGTGTGGGTAAAACTGGATATCAAAATTTGAATTTTGGTGGGTGAGTTGTACCCCACGACCGCACCATGTACCCTACCAAAGGGTGGTTCTTCCCTCCAGTTCACAAAAACAAACCGTTTTGGAATGTGTGTAATCAAACTTTGAAAACTTTAGCTATTAATAGCTTTTTAAATATTTATATTGGATACATAAAAAATTATATATGTTGATTCGTCTTGAAAAGTACATTTATAATATTATAGTTTTTTTGGGTTTTATAAATATATTATAATAGTAATTAATGATTAAATATGTATTTTGAAAAACATATCAATGTCTAAAACGACTTGTTTTTGTGAATCAGGCGGAGTAGTTCCTTAACTAAGAGGGTTTACACCGTTTAGTTGCATTGTACTTTAGTCGTTGAGAAGGTTTACAGAACGTACTTGTAGGGGGGGGGGTGCTTGGATTATTCTCTCTCTCTATCTCTCCTGTACCAAGCTATTCCATTCTAGATTTCATATTGGACCTTTTGTTTGCATACTAGAAATTAATTAGCCTTGGAGTTGCATCAGTAGAATTGTGGCAATTCGACGTAGATGTTGCCTATTTCACTCTTGAGTGCAGCTCGGTGGCTCGATTCTTGTGGTCATGGCGCAATGTGGAGCTTTCGGATGACAACGCAACTTCAACAAGAAATCCAACTGTACAGATGCATGTAGCTGTCATATATGCGGCGTAGGGATCTAGGAGCCCTAGCTAGGGGAGAAAATTCTACTTTCTCCATCGATCACATCTTGGAATGCTTTGCTGCCTAGCATTTTGTCCAAATGCCCTGGCAAAAATGTGACTTTTATGGCCATTTCTAAGCGTTCTGCGTCTACCCTGCTGGCAAGGGAAGTGGAAAATATACCCCTTTGATTGGGATGGCCGACGGCACAAGCAGCACACAAATGCACATATCTTGGACCTGGGCCGGACACTTTTTCACTCTTTATTTATCTTGTATGAAAATATCACCGGATTAACTTCCAGATGATAATGATCGATGTCAATAGTGTGTCCTCGTTGGGGGAGGTGTGCTAGCTAGCAACAGCTGATTGGTGACTTTTTCAACGTCAAAATATATGATAAAAATAAAAAAAGCAGGAAAATTTAAATTTTGTTTTGCGAGCCTCTTTGCATAAGTGAATAATCTCGTCACAGTAAAGATTGGCTGGATTTTAACAATTTGAGAGGTGCTTCTCAAAAACGAAAAACACGAATTTTTAAAGCACATTGTGGGTCTGATTGCAACCATGCCCACTACTCCATTGCTAAGGGCCTGTTTGGGACTGCTCTGCTCTAATTTTTCCAGCTCTGCTCCACCAACTCCACCATGGAGCAGCTCCACTGTGGAGTTCCTGGAGCAGGTGATCCTGTTTGGCACGCAGCTAGCTCCAGCTCCAGGAATATAAGGTTTCCCTGAGAAAGGTCCAATGTGCCCCTGAATGATGTTTGGTGTATGTTTTGATGTCTGCGGAGCATATGTAACTGAATTTTTTTTGTTGCCAATTGAAATATGATGTAAAATATTATAATCGCAATTAATTTATTCGAGAAAACCAAAAAACAAATATTTTGGTCAAATAATTCCATCCTTTTGTCCCACAAATTGCAACATGCATGATAGATGAATACAAATAATTGTCCATAGATAACTAGAGAGTAGTTTAAACCAAAATGACTACAAATGCAAGTGTTCCGATACATAATTCTAGCTCCAAGCTAGAGAAATAGCGGTTGCCAACTCATCACGGAATGCATCCATAGTAGGAGCATTGGGTTCCATAGTAGACCCATTTGATGGAGCTACATATTGTGCAAAGTTCCACATGTCGAAAACAAAATCAAGCACAGAGAATGCTTGTCATATTGCCCAATGAGATGACCAAAAATAACGATCATCACTGATCCAAGTTTCTAACACCACCACCACCATCATCATCAGGACATCACCACCTCACACAACATCAAGAGGCAATGTTACTCATCACTATACAGCAGAGACACAAGCACATGCAACAACTAAACAAAAACTTACACCTATAAATCCCGATTATTAAAGCACTTAGTTGTCTGTGACTATTCCTCCCCAACCAAAACGAACAATAATCCACAGTGGGACACTAGTAAACTGAACAAATTAATCAAAGAATCAGAGACCACCCTTTGCAATCTCCTCCATTCTTTTCCCTCTCCCCGACGAAGCCGTCGGGTATCCGGCCGGAGATGAGGTTCTTGCTGACGGCCAAGAACCAGAGGTTTGGGCACGACGCGAGGGACTCCGGGAGCTCACCCTCAACGCGCCCTGGCACGAGCGAGAGCTCGGTGAGCGCGGTCAGCCGGCCCAGCGCCGGGTCGAGCCGCCCGGACAGCCCCGGCGACCCCGCCCTCGGGCCGCCGAGCGCGAGCGAGAAGAGGGGCGGCGCGGGTGGGGGCGGAGAAGAGGGGTGGCGCAGGTGGGGGGCGGAGAAGAGGGGCGGCGCGGGTGGGGGCGGAAAAGAGGGGCGACGCCGGTGGGGGGGCGGAGGCGCGGGTGGGGGCGGAGAAGGGGCGGCGCGGGTGGGGGGCGGAGGCGCGGGTGGGGGCGGAGAAGGGGCGGCGCGGGTGGTGGGCGGAGGCGCGGGTGGGGGGCGGAGGCGCGGGTGGGGGCGGAGAAGGGGCGGCGCTGGGGGGCGGAGGCGCGGGTGGGGGCGGAGAAGGGGCGGCGCGGGTGGGGGGCGGAGGAAAAAGAAATCCAATCGGTATGGAGGAGAGGAATTGTGTAATGGTAGTGGTGGATAATTTTTCACCAACTCCACGAGGAGTTTGGAAACATTTGTTTGTGGAGTACCCCTTGAGGAGCTCCATAAAAAACGTGGAGTTGGCCTCTAAGGGCCTGTTTGGGAGAGCTCCACCACTGAAAACGTGGATCTGGAGCAGCAGCTCCACCATGGAGCAACTCCACCGTGGATCTGGGATCCCACCATGGAGTGTTTGGCTTGTACAGCAGCTCCAGATCCACGAAATTGAGGTTTTGGTGGGAATTGCCACTTTTGGTGGGATGGGGTGTGTAACCAGTGGCATTGGTGGGTAATTACCACCCAACTCCACGGTGGAGCACCCCTTGAGGAGCTCTATGAAATCCATGGATCTGGCCCTCAGATTCAGGATTTTGGTGGATCCAGATTTCGCGGAGCTGGAGCGTTTGGGTAAAATTTCGTGGAGTGAAGCTGTTTTTCGTGGATCTGGAGCTGGTGGAGCTCTCCCAAACAGACCCTAACTCCACCTTTTTCTTGGAGCAGAGTTTTTGGAGTTAGACCTGTTTGGTTAGAGAAGTTGGGAGCGGAGTTGAAAAAATTGGAGCAGAGCAGTCCCAAACAGGCCCTAAGAGTGCCGCTACAAAATTCTGTGCAATTTAGCTTATGGGAGAGCACAGATTACTTTACTACAAAGCATAATTTTCACGTGCATAAAAGTGCAAATATTGCAAGGGAAACACCATCACTGCCAGTTGCGAAGGGAGGGGGAGACCAGGGGGAGCTATGCCTATTCGTATCCTGCCAATACAATTTTTATGTCCATTGATCATCTCTGCCAAACACAATGTAAACCATGTCTATGCTCCCCTCCCAAGTTTACGGCCCATTTCCAAACATGTACATTTTTCTATATGTTCACATTGGATCCCATTATTTCTTTTCCTAGAAGAGAGGTTCTAACATTTACTATCTCCATGCAAGCCAAATTAGTTGGAAGTTAGGCCTAACTGTGCCTTTTCTGCCCCTCTTCCAACTGCTTTTAGTTCTACACTCCTCAGTTGGCGCGTAGCAAGACAACCATTGCAAGTTTGCAACTAGTGTATGGGCTAGTGCATAAGTTTTTCTCCTTTCATTTTTTTACGTAAGTGTATGAACTAATGCAACAAGTGTATTACACTCTTTGTCTTTCTCCTTTCTGCATAGGTTTTACTTTCCAGGTTACTAGTGCTAAAAGTGTAATAAGTTTTACTACATTTTGTAAGTATATAGTACGAAAAGGAGGTCACATTTGTCCGGCTTTCCCTATCTATATTTCTGCTTCGCCACTGACTTTAAATATATGGATTCAGAAATTAAAGCACTATGAAGTCATGCATCGCCTCTGCCGTATGTGTGCACACACGCGAGTACGTACGTGTCCCATACTCCCATGCATCGATTGCTTGTTTGCTACATGCATGTATAATGGAACTTAAAAGGGGGAAGGAATTCCGCGCAGGAGAGCAATGCCACGTCACCTTTTTTTGCCGACAGCCTCTTAGGGTTTTTCTAACTATGTTCGGGCCCTCCACTCTCCTAGATGGTTGGATCATGATCGGACGGCCCTGATGGAAATCGTGTTCAACCATGCGATCGACGACCGATAGCTTAGATTCCTTTGCAGCCCCACCTTCAACCCTAGCAAATAGCGAGCCGTCCTCCACCCTGCACGCCGCCGTTGCCTCTTCCCTCCCTCCCGATCCAATCCCCCGCCCCCTCATTCCATTCCTCTCCACTGCCGGCGACATCCGCAACGCGCTCATCCCCTCCCTCCCCATCCATGCCTCCTCTCATCACCCTCCTCGTTCTCCCCGCTCCTCCCTCCCCCTCTATGCCTCATCCTATCGTCCTTCCTATCTCCTTCATCCCCTCCCCACACCCTCCTTTCTGTAGCGCCGTCGCTGTCTCCCTCCTCTGCCCCCACCATTGTCTCACACCTCCACCTCGTCTGCCACCACCACCGAATTCGGATTCGGTGTCCCTCTATCTTCCTCTACCTCACCGACATCAGCGTCCACGTTGGCGCTAGATCCAGCACCCCTCGATCATGTCCCCAACTCCATCTTTCCCTTGACCAGTGAGGCAGACAAGGCAGAGGCGTTGTGGTCGGCAACAGGTAGCGGTGGCGCTGCAGGCCAAGATGGCTCTGTTTTGAATCGGCGACTCGTTGACCTCCTCGGCTTCTCCATCTCCGGCCCCAATGCTCCTGGCCCGGCCTCGTGCCCTGGATATGGCGTGTGCAGGGGAGATGGTGGACATGTTCGTGGTGTAGCACTCAAGAAAAAAGGAAGAAGAAGAAATAAATAGATAGATAGATAGATAAATAAATAATAAAAAAACCCTAATCTAGATATGGCCTTAAAAGGGATCTCTTTATTCTTTTCCGTGTGCAGCTTTTTCAGATCCAGGTTCCCATCTAATCTCTCTCTCTCTCTCTCTCCCTATTCGTGCGCATTGTGTGGGGGCCGACGGTGGCGCTGGCTTGGTGGCGGCGGCGCGGGGTGCAGCGGTGGTGGCTGCCAGCAGCCGGCTCGGTGAGCGACAGCGGCGCACGCACGCGCGCATGCGCACGCCATGGTGCGCGGCTACAGTGACAGTGCCATGGCGGCGGGGTGTGGTGCAGCTGCCGGCAGCGATGTGTGGAGGTGGTGGCGCGCGCACATGCGTGGCTTGGGCGCGGCAGCGGCGGCACGCATGTGTGCAGCCGTGGTGCAGGCGGACGGCGGCAGTGGCCAGGCACGTGCACACACGCATGCATACGGCTTTGGACGATGGCACTGGCGCGGCCTAACAGCCATTTGCTCGGTCGAATAGCGTTTCACGTGGCTGAATGTCGTTTCGCATGGTCGTGGGAGCTAGCGAACCCGTTTCCTCTCCAGTCAAATTCATCTCCTGTTGTTCCTTTATCAAATTCATCTGTATCTGATCGGTTGCCTTCATTCCATCATGTAGGTTCGCACGCAACTGTTGAGGGAGCAGTTGGACAGTTGCGCATTTCGGATCCGTCGTGCAGTGTGTCCAGAGCGTGCTCATGGCAAGTACCTTGCGGCCGTAACCTGTTCTTTTGCACATTACTGTTTCATGATTACCTGTCGCCATTAGCCTAGTATTCGATTATTGCACTGTATTGATTGCCAGTTGTGTGTTGCTTAGATTCTCTTGCGCTGGGCTAGTTTGTGTAATACGCTTGTAGTTGGTACAATGCTCGTATATAGAATTGATGCTTAGTTGGAGATTGGAATAAATGCTTAAATTATGGATAGGATAGCGTATAAGTATGTTCAAATTTAAGGTTAACCACTAGTAATCTTTTAACATTGGACGACTTATTTATATATCTTGCTTCCATGATTCTTTAACTGTTCATTATTAATTGTGAGCCTTGGCTGATTTAGTTGTGGTACATTAATCTGACTAATAATCACTTATCATATAATAAAAATTGTATGATTGACAACCCTTGTATGACTCCGTTTAGTATCCTCGCTAGGACAGTTTCTAGTACGCTATCATCAGATATTTGTTCTCCATCGTTTTGTATCATGAATCATGTCTCTCCGGTCTCAACTATATCAAACCATTACTCTCATAACTTTACCTTAATTCAACATCGACTTTCTAATTACATCTTGGATAACTCACTAATAAAAGGAATGACAGTTACCTGGCCCGGGATTACCCATATATAGGAGAGATTTCCATCCACCTGGTAATGTACGGGAACCGTACATTCTCGTTACACTGGATATTACACCCCCTCGGTGGTTATACAGTCGAGAACAAAGATGTGCCTAACTATTCTCGTATAACCGGGTATGTAGGATGTGATTGCCGGTGCCTTTGCTATAACTTGCTATAACTTGTCAAATAACAATTATCTTTAATTACACAGTTCTATGGTATCTGTCTCTAATCTTTATTAGTGTTTCCGATAACCTAAGTTCGTTGCCTATAATCTGTATCAATTGCTTGCTTACATTACTTATCACTTATTTATCTTAGTTGCATTACTTGCCTTTACTCATTGTGTTGTGAACGTTGTTGGGTATTTGCTGAGATATCCAAATTTCACGCTTGCTCTTTCCCTTCTCAGGTAAAAGGCCAGTGGAGTGATAGCAGTATGTATGGGTGGGAGCACTTGATTTTCAGCACTGTGGCTTGCCACTACTTTTGCCATTTTATTTTATTCTTCATTTGAGTAGAAGTGGATCGGTCCCATGTTTCAAATATTTATTTCAACTTCCGTTGATTATCTAAATAAAGTATCTTTAAGATTTTAATTTTCTTGTGATTTTTATTGTTGCTTCTATTATTTCTCCTTTACTTTGACGATGATATTCCATAGTAGTATCTCAGTTTGGCTGTATGTGGGGTGCTATATGTGGGGACCTCCACACGTCCGCAAAGGGCATGCGACGCCCTCCCGGCGTTGAATCCCGAGTGACAATGGAGGCAGATCGGCGGCGGTGAAGAAGCTCGAAACGGTAGTGTCGGCGTGGCCGGCATGAGATCCAGGCAAGATATGTTCTTGAGCCGTTGCAAGATGATATATCAATTTTTGTTCAAGCCGTCTTGCACACTAATACACTATAACGTGTCCCAATACAACTAGATTATTATGTATTGTCGTTGCTATGCGTCGGTCAATCGGGATGAGATGAATTTGGCTTGCTAGAACTAATTTTTAGATAAAGATATAAAATCTGGCCTCTATATCCACGAGGGATATACACAGCCAAAGATTACACGAGCTCTTAGGCTCAAATCCTCATAACTGAGGAGCATACAACAACAAGAAAGAGAACTTAAGGACTATGAAAAAAAGCTAGAAAGACTAAGCTTCAGAACTTCTTCTCCATCCTTGCTTTCAACCAAGACCCTATCCTCAACCGACTACGCCATCCAAACTTCGGACTACTTTGCGTGAAGGACCTCCTAGGCGACGCCTCCAAGGAGACGACTAGGGTCGCCAACGTCGCCCGCCTCACTGAGGCAAGATTTTCACCTGGAGATCAAAAAACATGAGGGCTGTGGAGTGCCATGACAACACCTCCAGGAAGGAAAATGGCGCCCGAAGGCGTCATCATTGTCGGGACCGGTAAGAACACCGGCAAGGCTTTCGCCAGCACCTCCACAGCACCCCACGCACAACCCACACACAAAATAGACCGCCACCACCACATCAGAGACCTGCACACCTCAAAGCCATGGTATAGCCACTCTTGAACTAATTAATTGGCTTTGTTAATTCGAGCAAAATGGGATGGATGATCAAATGCCCAAGTTGTTTGCTTGCTGCACGCCTGCTGCATTCTGTGAGGTCGACAATGATTTGTCGGCGACCCTGGGGTTTTGTTGATCTGATGTCATGTGTGCTCGCCCCAAATACGAATAGGAATATGAAATATGAATATGAATCCGTTTCCATATTCAAGAATATTCGAATGTTGTAATGGATACGAATTTGAATCGAATATGTATTTAATTTAGTCGAATATGAATATTCTCCTACAACTTTTGTAACAAATTTTGGTAGAACAAATTCCTAGTGGTTTTATCAGTTTTTCACCTGTTACCGGAATGGCTACCGGTTTCAAATCATCCAAATTCAAATTTCGAATCACAAAATTCGTCCGAATTTTTCCTAGGTTCTAGAAACGGATCAAATATGAATCGAATAGTCTATTCGAATACGAATATTCTTAAATAAAAATACGGATATTCTCAAATACGGATACATATATTCTTGAATATGAATACGAGTATTTTTAAATACGAATTTTGCTTACTGTATTCGTATTTTCTCGGATATGAATATCGGATAAAACAGATTATTCGTTACCGTTCCCACCCTAGTTATTTGTGGTTTGCAAACCTAGATACCAAGTAATTCAATTTTGGCTACTGACATAGCACAAGTAAATACAGTATAACTATTGCCCTTTCTAGTATGTGTGTGTGTATGCACACATACGTGCAAAAGAATGGCTCCAAGAGGGTATGGACAAGCAAGCCCTCGATGGATCTGCTGCCTGTGGCGGCCTGACCCGGCCGGCGCAGCGCGCTGCAGCAATAAAACGCCAGGCTTATGCTCTTAAGCTGCGCTTTGGTTTCGGAATAAGCGCCATGCACATGAACATGATGGCACGATGCAAAGCTACCACGCAGAAGCCTTTGGATGTCTCGTCTCCCTTCCTTTCCTTTTTGTGCCTTACACGGCTAACGGCTTGTCGACACAAGTCATGGCACGGCTGCTGCACGTACTGCAGCCATACGCGGCGCGGCCTCTCTCTCTCAGTCTATCTCTCTCTCTCTAGATATGCTCGCCATGAATGCGTGCGGGTATGTTCTTTTTGGCTATGACTTGTAGCTGTATCTCGTGTTTTGTATGTTGTTTGTGTGAGAAATTACAGAGTAACTGAAACTCACATGTGGTTTTTACTAATATAAATAAAGTCGGTATAATATGTACTACAATTAACTAGTAGATCTTATCTTAAAAAGATATTTCGTTTAAAAGTTGGTTACTATAAAAAACTAAAAACTGAAGTTAAAAATTATAAAAGAACATGCCCCATGTATTCGGAGAAGCAGAAAGAAAGAAAGAAAGAGGAAAGAGAAATACATTGGGGGGAGAGAGATGGAAGGACCACCCAGTCACGGGAGGGAAAAGCAGAGGACGCTTCTCGGTTCTCTCTCGATCCTCTTTTTATCATGTCATTTCCTTACATTCTGCAACTTTGCATAACCTCGGCGCCTTTAACCGCAATGTTTTAAGTCAAAAGAAACCTAGGGCAGAACAACTGCATATGCTATCATGAGCATATCTAAACTAAAGCTGTATTGAGCGGCAAAGTTATGGAGCTGACTGGCCTGTAGCTGCAAGTGCTCACAAGGCAACAGAGCGAGATGCTGGAGTAGCTGCCGCTGCGATCTGTACGTACGTTGGCCGGTACCGGAGGGAGGTACAGGAACAACTCAGGCGAGAAGGACGTTCTCTCCTCTTCATGTGCGGCGTTCGTGCATGCTGCGATGCTCGATCGATCCGGTCCTATTTATTAGAGCTGGGACTTGGGCCGTGCTTTTTGGGGCCAGCCCGAAGCACGGCCGGCCCGGCACGGCCCAAGCACGGCCCGGCCCGACACGTGGCGGGCCGTGCCGGCCCGGCACGAACGGCGGGCCGTGCTGGGCCTGGAGAACCGGCCCGGTGGGCGGCACGGCACGGCACGGCACGGCGATTCGTGCCGTGCTCGGGCCGGCACGGCACGGCGGGCACGACGGCAGGCACGGCCAGCACGGCGGGCACGGCCAGCACGGCGGGCACGGCCGGCACGGGCGGCACGGCGGCGGCCTCCCCCAGTCCCGATCCCATCGACATCCAAATCCCCACAATCACAATCATCACAGAGCAGAGAAGAGAGAACAGAGGGGATCAGGGGAAGGAGGCACACCGGAGCTTGGAGCCTTGGACGAGTAGACGACGGCCGCACCGCCGCAGCATCCCGCGCGATGACAAACTCGTCGTCGCCGCCCGGCCATCCGCCGCTGGTGGCTTGCTCTCGGAGTAGTCGAGGTCGCCGTCGCCGTCGCTCGGAGCCAGGGGAGGAGGGGGCGGCGGGGGAAGGAGAGGGTGTCGGGCGCCGAAGGAGCCGGGAGGGGGAGGCGGCGGGGGCAGGGGGCGGAGGGGGAGAGGGCGGCGGGGGGCGGCGTGGGAGGGGAGCGGCGGGGGAGGGGGAGCCGGGGAGGGGGAGCGGCGGGGGGAGGGGGCGGCGGGGAGGGAGCGGATGGGGGAGCGGCGGGGGAGGGGGAGCCGGGGAGGGGGCGGCGGGGAGGGAGCGGCGGGGGAGGGGAGCCGGCGGGGGGAGCGGCGGGGGGAGGGGGAGCGGCGGGGGAGGGGGAGCCGGGGAGGGGGCGGCGGGGAGGGAGCGGCGGGGGAGGGGAGCCGGCGGGGGGAGCGGCGGGGGGAGGGGGAGCGGCGGGGGAGGGGGAGCCGGGGAGGGGGAGCGGCGGGGAGGGAGCGGATGGGGGAGCGGCGAGGGAGGGGGAGCCGGGGAGGGGGCGGCGGGGAGGGAGCGGCGGGGGAGGGGAGCCGGCGGGGGGAGCGGCGGGGGGAGGGGGAGCGGCGGGGGAGGGGGCGGCGGGGAGGGAGCGGATGGGGGAGCGGCGGGGGAGGGGAGCCGGCCGGGGAGGGGGAGCGGCGGGGGGAGGGGAGCCGGCCGGGGAGGGGGAGCGGCGGGGGAGGGGAGCCGGCCGGGGAGGGGGAGCGGCGGGGGGAGGGGAGCCGGCCGGGGAGGGGGAGCAGCGGGGGGAGGGGGAGCGGCGGGGGGAGCGGCGGGGGGAGGGGGAGCGGCGGGGGAGGGGGCGGCGGGGAGGGAGCGGATGGGGGAGCGGCGGGGGAGGGGAGCCGGCCGGGGAGGGGGAGCGGCGGGGGGAGAGGGAGAGGCGGGGGAGGGGGAGGCGGAGCCGGGGAGGGGAAGGGGGCGGCGGGGGAAGCGGCGGGGGAGGGGGGCCGAGGGGGTGGGGGGCCGGAGGGGGAGCCGGGGAGGCGGCGTGGGAGGCGGAGCGGGAGAGACCGAGAGAGGAAGCCGGGACTGGAGGGAGGGAGTACCGAGGAGGCTTTTGGCCGGACGGGGCGACGGGACGGGACGGGAGTCACGGGGAAAAAAAAGTAAAGGATGGCCCCTCCAGGCTCCACCGATGGGAAAAAAGATGGACAGAGACAACGTTCGTATAACTTTAACAGATAACGTTCGCAGACAAGAGGCAACGTTCATCTAACTTTAGCAGATAACGTTCAGTAAACAACGTTCGATTTTATAGTTATAAATGCACTCCCTTCGGCCTCCGCCAGCATCACAGATTCTTTCCAGCATTCAACTTCATTCAACTTCATTCTTCACTCTCTTCGATCTTCACTCTGCAATTTCTTTCCAGCAGCAACATAGAGGCTCCATTTATTCACTCTGCATCATATTTATTTATTCTCATTTTACAAGTTTATTTCTTATATTTTCTGCATTTATACTCTTTATTTATTTATTACTTCTAATTTCGCAAGCACATTTATTGTATTTATATTTCTTATTTATTAATTAATCACCATGTTACCAAGAAGCCGCAGTTCCAGGGAGCAATCAGGCAGTACGCAGAGAAATCGAAGCTCGAAAAGGACAGCGGGACGACTTAGTGTAAGCTCTCGCCGTCGCTCCCCTAGTCCTCCTCCGACCCCCATTGATGCTCGTCGGCTCTCGCCAAGCATGGGAGACTACGGCATGGATGACCGTCATATGGACGGTACAGAGGGCTATGAGGATTACCAGGGCGCAACGGGCACACCAGAATTCTCTCAAGCGTCCACGGACGCCAACATTGGCGGGTCTGCACGAAGGGCGGAATGCTGGAAGCATATGACCTGGAGCCAGGAAATCCGAGACGGTGAAACGGTAGATATCGCAACTTGTAATTATTGTAATGCTAAATTAAGTGCTCGTACAGCTGTAGGGACAGGACACTTAAATCGCCACTACAAAGCATGCTTACGCAAGATGGCGGCACAGGGCCGAGGAGGAGGAGGAGTACAAACACAGCTAAACTTCGAGGCCGATGGCTCTGTAAGTACTTGGGTGTACAATCCGCTTAATGCACGGGAGGAAATTGCTAGATATATAGTTTCTGAAGATCAGCCGATTAGGATGGGTGAAAGCCGCGCGTTCGAAAGAATGATCCAACACGGCTTTTGCCCACAGTACCAACATGTTAGTAGGAGGACTACTACATCCGATATTTTACGGATGTATCAAAAAGAACTGGTAGAGTTAAAACAACAATTCCAACAAGTTCAATATTCTTTTGCCATAACCTCCGATATTTGGACATCATCCCACCAAAGAAGTGCATACCTTAGTGTTGTAGCTCATTATTTAGATGATAATTATAAACTAAACAAAAGGGTCATAGGATTTAAACTAATAAATGAATCGCACACGGGAGAGGCAATTGCAGAGCGTATATTATATGTACTTGATGATTTTAAGATAGATGATAAAATTGCTTCTATAACTCTAGATAACGCATCGGCAAACACAACGGCTATGAACATCCTCACACCAAGATTACAAACATATATTGGTGGTTATGTCCTCCACCAGAGATGTGTATGCCATATCTTGAATCTTGTTGTTCAAGATGGCATGCAAGTAATTGGTCCATATCTGAACAGTATCCGTGATGCTATTCGTTACCTCGCAAGTTCTCCACAAGTGGTAGCTAGGTTCGCGGAGTACTGTACAGCTAATGGGAAAGAGCCAAGAAAATTTGGCCTTGACATGAAGGTGAGGTGGAACTCAACATATATCATGCTAAAAAAGATACAAGGTTACGAAAATATTATATCCGTTTTTGTCAATGCTAACTGTCAAAATAATGATTTGCTAGTTACTAATTCAGATTGGCAGGTTGCTAGTCATTTTCGAGAGTTTTTAAAACCTTTTTATAAAGCAACAAAGGTTTTATCTGGTATTTATTATCCTACCTCTTGCTTAGTTATAGAGTTTATTTGGTTAATTGCAGATAAAATTGCTAACTCTAGGGACGATGCTATTTTAGGCCATGCCGTCGTAGCAATGGAAGAAAAATTTGTTAAATATTTTGGTTCCCTTTCACACCTGTATTGTTTTGCTATTATTTTTGATCCTACAAAAAAGTTGGTAGGTTTACAGGAAGCTATGGAGGGGATAGGTGAATGTCTTGGCTTAGATTTTTCAGAAGCTTTTGAACATGTCAAACAGGAGCTTTTTCGTGTTTTTCGTTTGTATCATGATAAGTTTGCCAGCAGCGGAAGATCGGAGGCCTCACAGCAGACGCAACAGGGGAAGACAAGCTTCAAACACTTGTGGAAGAAACTAAAGGACAAGTCTACTTCTTCGTCCTCTCAGTCTCAGGCATCCTCCAAGTGGAATTCTACCTCGGAGTTGAACCACTATTTGGAGCATGATTTCGCAAACATTGATCCTGATCTTACTGATGGACGCAAGATAGACTTGCTCGAGTGGTGGAAGAACAACAAGCGGATCTTTTCTGTGCTGTCACATTTCGCACGGGATGTTCTCCTGGTACCAGTGTCCACTGTCTCTTCAGAAGCGACGTTCAGTACGGTAGGGAGAATAATAGAAGAGAGAAGATCATCCCTTACGCCCAGGATGGTGGAGGCAATCACATGTGCCAAAGACTGGGAATTAGCCAAAGAGCGGGAACAACATCAACTGGAGGATCCCGAAATCCTACAAGCATATGCTGACCTAGACATTGCCGAGTAGATATTATCTACGCATGTTGTAATATTTTGTATATACATATATTGTTACTGTACTCTTTTCCTTACTCGGGAAACCCCACTCTGGGGCGTAAGGTTTTTAACGAGGCAGTAACATTGTATTTCTAAAATATTAAAGAAATTTCACTTTTTCCCGAAATATTTATGTTGTTGCGTGTCTATGTTTTTATGCAATTAATTTAATTTCAACTAGTTTCAAAGGAGGCGGGTACGAGAGAAAGAAAGATGATGACCGTCGCCATCGCATTCGCGTATAGTAATTTTGGGCTGGGCTTGGGCTGGCACGGCACGAACGCTGGCACGGTGGGCTTTGGGCCGGGCTTGGGCCTGGCCGGAGACGACGTGGGCCGGCACGGCACGGCACGGCGAGATGACTGGGCCGAGCCGGCACGGCACGAAACGGCACGAAGCACGATGGGCCCGGGCCGTGCCGGCACGGCACGGCCCAAGTCCCAGCTCTACTATTTATGCATGCGTGTACAAATATCTACCCCGTCCCCTCCTGAGCTCTAGGAGGACGTACGTACTGATGCATCCATATATCCATCCATGTTAATCTGCAAGGCCTACGTACTATCTTGAATTATTCATCTCCCTTCGCTCTCACATGATCACCTAGGTAGCTAGGTCCAGAGCGCCGATCGAGCGGATTAATTATTGCCTCGCATGCATGCCGTCTGAGATGTAATCATCAGGATCAGCAGGGAAAATCTTAAGCGATGTCTTGATCTAGAACGCATGAATCCTTCCACGGCGACCATATCAATCCAGACCGCTAGCTACCGCTCTTGCACGGAGCACAGTAGGTCTGAATCCTCAGCCCGGCTGATCCCCTTCCGCAGTGCCTACCACGCAACGCCGTCCAAGTCTGAACCTCTTGCCGGCCGGCCGGTGCCCCCACGGCATGCACAGTGGCCCTAGCACGCGCGCTGATCGATCGCCCTCTCCGACCAGACGGGACAATCAGGGCGCGCGAGCGGGCAAACCCGCCCGGCCGGCGCGGCGCATGGTGGTGGCCGGATGCTTGCAAGGGCTCTGTAGCACACAGGAACTAGCTACCTAGATAGTACTAGCACCCCAGCCTGCATGCCCTATTCGGCGACCCATCAGGTGCGGCTCCGAGCAGCGCCCTCGTTTGGCGCCATGCATGCATGCAACAGCGCGCGCGCGCGTCATCGCGTACGGATCGAATCGCGCGAGCTATTCATCGTTTACAGCTAGCTAGTACTGGTAGGTAGCACGGGACGGACCGACCGGCCGGGCCGGCACGCCTGTACGTACGTGCGTGTGCGTGCCTGTGAGCGCTGGCAGTTTGCGTTGCTGTTGCCGGCGTCGCGAGGGAACAATCATCAGTTGCCAATGGTGCAGCGGCGTGCCCGCCCCGGCCGGCCGTGGGGGCAACACGCGCGACGACGCTGCATGCCCACCGACCAATGGTCCATGCGCGCGCGCGGTTGTGGTACTGTGCGCGGCGATGGCGCGTTACGTGCGTACAGGAGATGAGGCTGGAGCTAAGCTAAGGTTGCTCGCTCTAGTGGTGTGTGTACACACGTGACATGCCGTGCCAGCATGTCTGCGTGTACCCAGTCTGATCGATCTGCTTTTGGGTTGGGATCGTTCGACGGATCGACTTGTCCTGGTCCCTTTAACACACCGTGCCAGGATCCAGGCGATCGAGCTTGTGAAAATTGTACTCTTTTACTCATGTGGCTGTCATACGGTATATATAATAGTCCATCGAGAACGTTTGGCCTTAATCTGCAACTCTGTATATCTTAAGTTTTTTTTTCACAGGGCTTTGTATTTCTGATTGCCCCACGGAATCGGATGTCTCTTTCTTGATCACCTGTTGTTTTCTTTTTTCTGTTTAGACTTCGGGTGCAAACTAGATTGAGGTATCATCTTAATCTCTTAGCCAATAATGAAACTAGTTTTTTGGGGTTTGCTATTTGTAAACTGTCTAATTTTTTGTTGACTTTAAGTCGGTTTCTAAGCATTTGAAACAGTTAAAAGTAAGATGTATTGCACTCCTGTATATGAAAAAATAAGATTAATTCCAACTAGTACTATTTTTTAATTACAATGTGTACGAGTTGACATCTCTCAATATACCAGGTTCGATCGTACGTAGATATACACACACGGTAGCGCTATTCAGTGCCTACGTATACGGTACACGCGAGTCGCTGACTACATACACGACTTAATGATAACTAGTTTATGAATTGATGATAACCAGCGTGCCGGAAAGTTATTGTCATTTTTGAATAAAGTTACTATCGGTTCTGACTTCTGAATGAAGTTATTGCCAAACCTTTACAGTGCTAGAGAGTTACTAACGTTTCTGTATAAAGTTACTATCGATAGTGAGTGAAGTTACCGCTGAATAATCATAGTATAGAGCCGGTGGTAAGTTTTCTCACAATAGGTAGTAACTTAACTTGCATGCATGCATGCATGCATGTAGCAGTAGAGAGAAGAGAATAAATGCGCTTGACTTGTGATTTTTTATCTTGCTTACAAGCTAAAAAATACAATAACTTTTTCATCAAAAATCTAATCCGCGATCTGTTTTCACCATTGCGTTTGAAATTACAAGCTTAATAAAACAAGATCTATGTTGAATATGTTTGACACTACGAAAATCATGTCATATAAAGTTACTATTGTATTTAAGTGAAGTTACTGTCAAATACATGTAAAGTTATTGTCAGTTTTATAGTGTTATAAACGGTCAGTAACTCTATATGTATTTAGCAGTAACTTCACTCATATACGGCAGTAATTTTCCTCTCAATGTATGCATGTTGGCAATAACTTTACCCACACATGACAGTAACTTCATAAATTATAGATGATAACTGTAATTAACTTCATGCATTACAGATGATAACTTAATGTACATTCGATAGTAATTTTATTATAATTAACAAATGCTAGTAACTGAGTATGGGGTGGGATGGTGAAACGGTTGGCTAGTTGGGTCAGTTAGAGGCATGTGCTTATTTTACACCTACGCGTTGGTTAGTGTTTATACACACACACATATATACACACATACATACATACACATATACATACATATGTATGTATATGTATATATGTATATGTACTGACCTACAAATTTCATTTATGCACTTAACTATCATTGATCTCATGTAAGAGCTGATCGATCGAATTGCAAAACCCAGCACTAGGGCATTCCCCTAGGTAGAGGTGGGAATTGGGCCGTGCCGTGCCGGCACGGCCCAGGCCCACCGTGCTTCGGGCCGTTTCGTGTCGTGCCGTGCCGGCCCGCCTCACCTTCGGCCAGGCCCAAGCATGGCCCAAAGCCCACCGTGCCGACGTTCGTGCCGTGCCAGCCCAAGCCCAGCCCAAAGTAACTATACACAACGAAAGCGACGGTGACAATAGTAGCGGTGGCCGCTATCTTCCTTTCTCTTGTACCCGCCTTATTAAAAACCTAATTAAAATTCGATTCAATTGTCTCATGTCATTCCTTCTCCGAACTTGGTCATCTAATCTAATGGTATGCATATCTTGGTGCAAAATAGACTGTGGCGTACGTGGACATCTAGCTCATCATCCGACAATCTAGCATAAGGCTGTCCAACTAATCAAATAGAAAAGCTCAAGGAGAGTCATGAGTGCAGCTTAGTATAGTTAAGAAATCAATTTTAAATAGTAGCACAGCCCGTCACGTGTCGGACCGGGTCGTGCTTGGGCCATGCCGAGCCGATCGTGCTTCAGGCTAACCCAAAAAAGCACGGCACAACTCCCTGCTCTACCCCAGGTGCAGCTAGCTGTGGGTTTTCTTAACCAAAAAGAAAGAAACCTGGCCAACCACTACATTCCGTGGATTGGCAGCACCCTGGCTGCCGCCGCAGCTGGTCCGATCGTCCGAAGAGACTAAACAAACTAATCGATCTGTCTAACCATCCTCTCATGCATCCGCGCGTGGACCCTTAATTCGCTGTTCCAATGATGGGACGTGGAAGGAACGGACGAGGTACGCGCGCTGATCAGAAAGCATGATTTGGTCAACACACATTACACACGGCTGTACGGCCGGAGATTCCAAGCGGTTGATATGATACTATTTACATGATTAGTTAACGGCGGCTTTGCCCTATTAATGAGCCGTTTGGGGTACATAATTTCTCATTGGCCCATACACGAGTGGACGTTTCCTTTCCTCCAAAATTCCCTATGTTTGGAACAGGGGCCTAAGTGCGTGGGGGGTCGGGATTAGGAGGAGATCGATCTCCGTGTCGTCATTTCATGTGGCAGATAACGGACGCTTTAGAAACGGGTCTTACCGAGCCTCTCCATTGCCTCCACTAGTCCGTTTTGACATGACGTTAACGCAATCGGCGATTCGACTGATTGGCCGGTGTATATTATGCTAGATCACAAGGGCAAGATATTAACCAGACGTTACGATCACTATCTTGCCCTCATGGTGATCAATTCAGAGAGAGACTACGAATTCGTTTGACCAAAAGGCATGCATAGTAGACTTCAGGTTCTCCCCTGGTATGCACACTACACTTATGCGATGGACTTGTGTGGGTCGATGGAGACCTCACGGCCCGTCCAAACAGCCCATGTCACATCTAATGACAATACTTGTGACACATAAATTGCCATAAAAAACGCGAACACATCTCTGTTACGAAAATAGCTTTCAGTATCAAGTATTCTGCAGAAAACTATCCTGACAGCCTGGCCGATAAGGCTGCTCTTCCTATCAACGAGTTCAGACTTCAGATTATTGATTCTGCAAGGGGAAGAAAACACGCCTCCTGAGCCGACTCAGTCACTCCACAAAACCACTCCTCACCACCGCGTTCCTCCCTCATCGCCGCTGCTGATGGCAACCACTTGTTGGTGGGGTGTGGCGCAGGTGCGGGCCATGTGGTGAGCTGGCTGTGTAGGCTCAGCGTCCCACCAGATATAATTTGGTCTTGATCTCTTCCCATCGGATCGGCCTGGATCTGCCCACCTCCTTGGCGGATCTGGCCAAAGACGAGGTGGCGGTGTGCTGGACCGTGGCCGTCACGCATGGTTGAAACGCAGGGATTGTGTGGTAGTTCTTTGGGTTCGGCGGCCAGCTTCAGTGCTGGGCTGGGCGGTGCGGTAGCGCTTGACCTACCATGAGAGTGATGGCTCCAGATTGCGGTGGTGTGCACCCACGATCTAGATCTAGCACTTCCATTTGGTGGAGGTTTGCCTTGGCAGCGCTCTTTGGTGGTGACTGGCCGATGTGGGGTTCCCGACCGGCTGCAGCCGTTGGCCTGCGTGGTGCAGGCCACCTCATCGTTGAAGTCACCACGACATTGTCTATGGCAGGCACCCTACTTCGGCGTTGGATCGGGGGAACGGCTAGTGCATGGCCGGGCGGGGCTATGGCCGGTTGGCAGATGGTGGTGCTTGACCCTCTGTTGGAGTGGCGGCTCCTGTTTGTGGTGGTGTGCACCCTCGATCTAGATCCGGCACTTCCGTCTGGTGGAGGTCCGCCATGGCAGCGCTCTGCGGTGTTGAATGACCAGTGTAGGGTTCCCGATTGACTGCCGCCGTTGGCCTACTTGGTGGAGGCCGGCCTCACCGTTGAAGCCACCACGACATCGTCTACGATGGGTGCCCCGCTCGGTGTTGGATCGGGGGCTGGCTGGTACATGGCCAGGCGGGGCTATGGCTAGCTGGCAGACGACTAGTGGTGTGGCCGGAAGTGGACGGAGATGCTAGCGTTGAGGCCGGTGGGCAGTGCTGTTCTTATGCTAGGCGGCCTTGTGAAGCAGTCACGTCTGGACTGTGGCGGGTGATGGGCTTGCTCCGTGTGGTGTGATGTCGTGCTCTGGGTGAAAACCCTAAAACTGGCTCTCTTTAGTAGGATCTGATGATGACTACGTTCTCGGGCGTTGTTACCCTCCTTGGAGGTGTCGTCTTGGAGCTGTACCTCACTCACCACGGGATATTGTGACATTTGTTCAGGGTGAAAACCTCATATCCGGTTCTTGTCAGATCATATGACGGCGACGCTTTTGACGCTGTTCTCTCCTTGGAGACGTTGCATTGGACCACCTGCCCTACCCTCCTCATTTCCTCTCAGCGTCGTTTCCTTCCTGGTTGTGACTGGGCTGTCCTCGCACCTTGGCGCTTGGCCAGATTTGCCCTTTTTCTTACTAGATCTGACTCCTTGCACAGGTGGTAGGGTGGCCTGGTATGGCTCTAGTGTTAGGGCGGCGCTGCAAGTGGCGCCTGCGTGCATCGACGGCTCAAGCTAGCGTTCATCAGCAAAGGCCATTTGCTGTGAGGTTGTCGGCATGTTGGTGTGTGCTGCCATGAGGCGTGCTGCGGTAAAGTCAGAGTAGCCAGGTCGTGGGCGTGATGGGTGGCGACGATAACATGTGTTAGATCGAGTGGTAATGCTTATCAGTCACGTTTGACAGTCTTGTCGGAATTGGGTGTGATTGCCACGGACTTTTGTCTTGTTGGGTAATTGGAGTTGTGTTTTTTGTACCTGTTCTTTTCTTGCGCTTTTACTTTTTCTCATATGAATTAACAGTAATGACTGTTTCTGCAGAAAAAAGACTTCAGATTATTCAAATAGTTAGGAAAAACCGAGCAGCATTTGTATGGAAAAAATTGAAGAACTCTCAGATTTCTTGCATATCCTCTCGTCACATGTTTTTCAGGCAAACTGTACCTTAACAACGCCACTGGCTGTTCCCGGCACGACGCGACGTGCTGAAAGAAACGCATCAGCAGCGTTCAACAAAGGAACAAGAGAAGGAATCATGCCGGCCTGACCCTTTTTTATTCCAAGATCGATGTGTGTCTGTGTCGCGTCGCGTATGGCCGTCATGAGCTGATGAGCTGCAGGGGTGACGTGCGCCCATGGGGAAGCTTGCTTTGCCTTGCGTTGCATATCTCTGTCTCTGCATGCCTTCGTCTACAAGCTCTCTAAAAGAGGAAACAAAGGTTCCTATTCCCTCGTTATTCCTTCCTCTCCGGTTTCCCGTCCCGTGCAAGGCCGGCCATGGATGCACGATCGAGCCCTAAGGAGAATGCCCGAGAGTAACTCAGGGATAAGTAGCTACGCATGAGGTTGACATCTCACCCACAGAGAGAGAGAGAGAGGAGAGAGGCGGGACCAAGGCGTATACAGTACTGAGGTCACAAGTCTACGATAAGTCTCTCTCTGTCTCAATTTTTATCGGCCACGGTGACCCTACGATACGTCTCTCTCTGTCTTAATTTTTATCGGCCATGTGTATCTTTCATCTCTCATTTCTTACGTACCCAGCCGGCTGGACTTAGTTTATACGCTATAAAGAAAGGTAAGTTGTACATGTTCCGTAGGACCAATGCCAGCAATAATTTTTCTCCAACGATATTCAAAATATTTACTCTAGTGACTATAAGAGCTACTAAATTTAGATTACACCAACTATACTTAATAAAACAAAGTTAGATATCTAAACTAAAAAAATCAGGAATAATTAGCACAAGACCATCAGACCACCTTGGATGGGCCGGTCTAACCGCCACAATCGGTTTGACCATAGGCACAAGGGCGGTTTGACCGTTAGGGCCGGTTTGACCAGTCTTCTGCTCCAGACCTAAAAATTCCGCGAGATAAAACTCAAATATCAAGAACTTGTTCAAATCTTAGCGAAACGCTTCCAAAATTGGCATGAAACTTATTCAAGGTATTATGAATCTAAATCAATCAAGAATCACAACATTCTTTAGCTCTGGTTCACTAAATTGAAGAGAAGAAGATTTAGGACTCAAGAACACCAAAAATTCTAAAACTCAAATTACTTCTTGTTCGTGAAGATCTAAGGCATGAGGTCTTCTAGATCTATTCTTACATATCCTAGCAAGTTAATTTAAGCAATAATTCGAGCTAGAACTCTCATGATCCTGAAATCACAAATCGGACATAATCTTATTTCTTGCCATGGAGGTGATCTACATGGGCAACGATTGATCAATTAGAATCTTCTAGTACCTCTTACTCTTCATGGATCACAACAAGATCAATAGGAGAGAAGAAAACACCAAAAAACTAAGTCAAGATTTCAACAGTTGAGTAAAGATGAGAACGACGAATTTTGATATCTGTTGATACATGGAGATGAATATGTATAACCACTTCCTAGCCAATTACAAAGCCTAAGAGTGATAAAAAGCTCAAGACAAAGAGTCACAACTCATCTCTCAAAGGTTCTCACCAAGAACCCTAACTCTCATCCACTTGGCTCCCTAGAGAGCTAACCCTAACTCTCTCAACTCACCTCCTTATATAGTGAAGGCTTACAAGAAATTCTAACCAGTACCTCTAGTTGGGTTTCATCCTATCTTACACAGATTCTTACAGGGGCTAACCTATTAACCTAATACTATATTAGGTTTTACACACACATTCATGTTTCTCAAAGCGCGACATGCATGTGGCTTCAGTAGCTCGAATAAGCCATTCCACGGCCTCTGTGAGGACTCTTTGACCTAATCCACTTAGACCACTACTGCAATTTCGCACATTGTCACTTTTTTTTATATTAGATAATTTACCAAAATGTCCATTGAAGAGGATTGAATAATCCAGTAAAAATATGGCTTTAATATGTAATTAAGGCTCTAAGCTATTGTGATTGTAGATTACATGAAGTAATATTACCCGAGTACCCCTTGTCGGAGGATTACTGCCCGAGTACCCTTGGTCAGAGGATTACTACCAGATCAGCCACTACTCGAAAATCTTATGATCCGATAACTAGGTTTAACTTTAGGCACTTTCCGTTGTGGTGAAAAAGGCCATGTGCATCCCTAACTCCAATAACCGTACGACAATTCGATCATATGCTTCCAACAACAACTGTCTCACGGTTGTTGCTAAGATTTTCTCCCACTAACAAATAACAAATCAACAGCTATTTACCAGATCGCTCTCCCTGACAGCAATTGCTTGCTTTGTCAGGCATGAGGAATCGACAAGGCACCTGTTCCAGCTAAACAACTAACATCTTTTTCGTGTTATTTAAGCTTTACGGGAGAAGATGAAGGAATCAATCGACAGATAAAGTCACACAAGATCAAGTACTAGACGACGGAGGCAAGAAATAGCAAAGTTAGGGCTAGCAACAACCTTGTTGTAATCAATAAAGATAATCCCCTTTCTCCTTTCTAAATCCTTCTATAAGGCTCAGATTTTTTTTCTACAATTCATTTGATCGATGATTTGATCATCGATAGTTGGCACCGTCAATGATGAAATAGCACTGAGTCCCTCAAGGTTCTCATCAACATCGTCAACCTCCCCTGTTTCTATTGACATCGCCTATGTGATCATGGTAGAAACCTGGGATGAGGAGAATTGGCTCGATTTGGTAGACTACGCTGACCTTGATATGGACACATGCATCCACATCATGGAACACGATGCTTCCTTATCATCGTCCTCCATCCCAGGGTCACCAGTTCTTGAGCCCAGCGAGGTCGACTAGATGAAAGAAGACATGTCGCTAAGTCATAAACACTTCCTGGGGAGTCAGGCATCCCAACCTTGTTGGCGTGCCTAGGCACCACGACAAATTTCACACACTTGACCAGAAAACAAGGCTACAAAAGCACAATGCCGTGTTCCAAGGGTCGGAGTACTCTCAATTCGATCGTGGGTGATCGCTATTTGCCAACAATTCCTACATATTATGGGAGCTGGTCGACACCTTGTCATGGTGTCGATGAAATTACCCCCAACAGAAAGCTATGCAAAGACAATAACACTCACCATCCGATCAGTAATTCATGGAATCAGGTTGAGTCCACCACACAATCCCCCGAAAATCATGGTTTCCAATCGTTCTTCATCATGTAAGCTCCTTACCGAAGTGATGAAAGGCTCTTCCTCAATTTCAATGAGAGTTCCTCAGGTGATTCCTACTGAAAGTATGAGGTTAACACAATCAGTTATATCGCTACAAATTTCCCACAATCCATTGGTTGACATGGCGCAAACTCTCTAGTGTCACTTGGAGGAGCCGAAAATGACAGAATTGGTGGACGTCAACCACCTAATCCACCTATCCTACCCTCTGTGTTTGCTAAGTCGCATAGAGTGAGCAGAGAACCTAGTGCGAAACTCAGGTCATCGTACTCCTTCCGCCAATAGGAATGCTCCAATACCTTCGGTAACTGTTCAAAATTTGCAATGTGTCCATGATATTCATAACAACCCTAGACCCTACCCTGGCAGAAACCCTAGGATATGCCAAAGCTAAAGGTGAGGTATCAAAGATCCTCCAATGATCCATGTAGCACACAGAGATGTACTAGGAGCAGAGGCAGTCGCAGAGCCAGACCTTAACTTCCTCTATGCATTCCTCACATGGCAAAATCCAACAAGGTCGAACTGATTATCATCCATTAGCAAGTACAAGACCCGCTCAAAGGTTCTGATAAGAAAGCCATGAGAGAACAAGACTCTTCGATAATGAAGCAACCCTCCCCTCATCATTAAGATGAAATCGGGGATAAGGTACATGTAATTTATGACATCATCTGAACCAAATATCTGGCTGGAGACACATTTGAGTGTCCACGATTAGACTGGGGCGCTAGCTCCCCATTACAACTATTGGACGAACAAATCCCCAATAAACTACAATCGGACTCCTTTCTAGAGAAGACGTCATGACCTAATTATGGGGTTGTAGAGCTTTCTTGGCAAGTTTTCAAGCAGTGCGTTGGCCAAAAAGGTTCCAATCAGCTAACCTTGAGAAATTCGATGGGAAGTAGAACCCATTGGAATTCTAACTGTTGTAGTTACAGACCAAACAGAGAGAGAGATGGTAGTGGAGAGTGAGGGAGATGAGTAATGGCTTGGGTCTTCCCCATGGCCTGTATTCCATATATATACATACATGGGGAGTGCTTTTACAATTATACCCTTACAGTTGATCATCCCCTTCAGTGGCATTTATGTCATTACACATGGCCTATTCTGGACCTTATAACCTCCTACCAGGCCTGCTGGGTTTAGGTGGGGGCCACCCCTACAACACTAACATATTTATACAATTGCAAACATGGCTGTGGAGGCGATGACAACATGATGGAAAACTATTTGCCAACTATTCTCGAGGGTTCTGCCTAGTCATGGTTGCTTAATTAACCAGGCAGAGTAAGAACAACTCTGCGGTCTGCTGATCGCCAACTTCTAGGGTACATATGATCGATAAGAACCCAATGAAACTTTGTTGTAGTACATGAAAAGGTTTTGTCAGGTTCGTAACTCTATCATGGAAGTGGTTGGTTCTTTCGTTATTTCAGCATTCAAGACTAGATTAAGGAATAGGCGATTTATAGAGGACATCCTATGAATCCTCCATGAATAATCATCAAGCTGTTCGACATGGCTGACAAGTACACTATCGCTAGTGAAGCGGTCGAGTGGAATAAGGCCATTGGTTGAATGAAAAGATCCTCAGTTGGGCCTAGAGAAAAAGGAAGAGAAAGCCAAGATATTACAGAAGAATAAGAAGAATTGCAAGCCTAACACCAAGGAAGTCCTTGTGATCCCTGAAAAAAAATACTTTAAAGGTAAACATGATTATTCTAATCGAAACAAAGAGAAAGCTCTAATCGACGAATCCAAGAAAAACAAAATATGGTGTCCACTCAACCAAATGATAGGGTACAACCTCTGCAACTACTGTGCCTAGAAAAGAACCTTGAGGATTATTACTTAGGTAAGGGTTATTTTCCTTTTATCCAATAGGTTGGAGAATCGAGCACCAAAAAGGACAAAGGCAGAGATGAAAAAATAGAGATCAAGAGCCAGAGCACACTGATCTTTGGCGGATCATCCTCCTACAAGTCCAGAATACAAATGAAGACCATATAACATGATGTGAATCTCACTTGTGCTCCAATCACCATCAAGCCCTCTAGGTGGTTGGAAATAACCATCCCCTTTGTCAGAAAAAACTACCCCATCTCTTTGACTCGACCAGATAGGTCCCCTATCGTAGTAGAACCTACTATTAATAACTATAAGGTTAATCAAATTCTAGTCGATGGAGGCACTACTACAAAAAAGGCTATACTGGACACCTCATCATAGACTGTTATAGGGAACCATCAGTGTTGTAATTATCACAGACAGTTTTACAAGGGTGACCATCTATGTTACTAGCGATGGCTAGAATCATCTGTGATACATAATTATCACAGATGGTTCTTATCAAGAACCGTCTATAAATTATCATAGATGGTTCAGATTAAAAACCATCTGTGATGTATGCAATTATCACAGATGATTCTTGTTAAAAAACAACACTGACGAGGATATTCCTACTGCTCCTAATTCATCCACTCCTTTGCATGAAGCTCCAACTCCTCCAATTGAACCAAGAGGGCCAATCACACGGGCACGAGCAAAGAAACTACAACAACAGGTGAATTTGTTCTTTAAAGAATATAATTTTGATAAGAATTTGCTACTACCTAATTTCAGTGTCCTGTGTGTGCTTAGGGATGAAGAGGAGGTTACACACCAAGGCTTATGCGGCTATCCAATAGGTCCAAAAACTTTGGAGGCTGTTTTGATGCCCTAAATGACCTTTGTTTTTGGGGATCTCACTTTTTCAGAGCCTTGGATTTAACTCTTTCGTTAGCTTTCAAACGAGTTCAAGAATGTCAAAAATGTAGTCTGGATGCAAAATTTATGGCTATTTTTTAGCATAGCTCTAAGAGCAAAATTATTGCATCGTGAAGATGATCCATGGCCTACGTGCCACTTGTTTTGGTTGAAACTAGTCAGCATGGCAAGGGAGGGAAGGGGCTCTACAAGGGTAGTGAGAAGCACCACTGACAGGTCCTACGTAGAAACATCCAGGACACACTAATTATCATAGACAGTTGATACCTAGAACCATCTGTGATGGGTGACATCATAGATAGTTTCATCTACAAACTATATGTGATACATCAGCTATCACAGATGGTTTCAACTACAAACCATCTGTGATAGTCTGCATTACAAACGGTTCAAAAACCATCAGTGATGAAATAATGTCATTATTGACCCATAAACTCAGATGGCTCATGAAACTATTTGTAATGATGTTTTTGAACCGTTTGTGATGACCTTTTCTGCAGTAGTGAGGTAGTTCTCTTAGTATTTTATTTATTGGGGCTATTGAAGAAATGCAAGTTCTTGTCTAAAATAAAACTATGAAGTATGCATTTCATGGCAAAGTTTCATGATCTTTGGCCAAACTAATCAGGCAAGTGTTCCTACTGGTTATGTTTGAAAGTCCTAATAAGTTCTGAATGGAAAGAATCCCATTTGATGTAGTAGATTTTGAAACTACATACAATAAGATCCTTAGCCGACTAGCACTAGCCAAGTTTCTGGTGGTCACACACTATGGTTATCAAAGTCTCAAAATGCTAGGGTCAAAAGGGGTCATTACGGTTCGAGGGGCAGGAAGATGGCATATACCTATGACCGCAAGTCTCTCAAACAGATTGATGAATTACCGACCAGGAATACTACCTCAGCTGTATTCGTGTGGCAAACATCTAATATGCTTGGTGTCCCCAATGAGATGATCGAGCATAGGCTAGCACTCTAGCATGACAAAAAACCAGTCAAGCAAAATCTTTACTATTTTGCACTTGATCGGAAGGAGGCAATTAGTTGAAGATTGACAAGCTTCTCAAGGCTGGGTTTATTTGTGAAGTTGACCACCCTGAGTGTCTCGTCGACACTATAATAGTTAGAAAAAGTAGTAGAAAGTGGTGAATGTGTGTAGACTTTACAGATCTTAATAAAGCTTGTCCAAAGGATAATTTTTCCCTTTTATGCATCGATTAGCTTGTTGACTCTACAAGGGTAGTGATATATTAAGCATTTTAGATTCATATTCTGGTACCATCAAATTAGCACGAGTAAAGAAGATGAAGAGAAAACTTCCTTCATCATACCGTATGGAACTTTCTGTTATGTAAAAATATCGTTTGGGCACAAAAACGTTGGTGCCACTTTTCAAAGGTTAATGCAAAAAGTCTTTAGTCCATAAATCGGTCAAAATTTAGAGGCCTATGTTGATGACTTAGTGGTAAAAAGTGTCAACATCGGAGACCATGTCTCCAACTTATAAGAAACTTTTGCTAACTTAAGAAGTCATAACCTTAAGTTAAATCTGGAGAAATATGTGTTCAGAGTTTTCTCTAGAAAGCTTCTTAGCTTCCTAGTCTCGGTTAGAGGAATTGAGACTAATCCAAAGAAAATAGCAGCTATCGAGTGGATGTGTCCTCTGACCACAAAGAAAGAAGTGCAAAAACTAACTGCTTGTATGGCAGCGTTAAGTCATTTCATAGCACAGTTAGAAGAAAAATGATTGCCTTTCTTTAAACTTCTTCAAAATCATGAAAGTTTTGAATGGGCTAAAGAAGCCAATGATGCCTTTGAATAAGTCAAGAAATACTTGACGAGTGTCCTGGTCTTACTCCAAGATGGGAGAATCTTTACTTTTGTACTTGGCTACTATGCCACAAGCAGTCAATGTGGTATTAGTCATTGAATGTGACAATATCCAATGACCAGTATACTACGTAAGGGAAGTCTTATATGGACCAAAAGAGAGATATCGAAAAATACAAAAACTATTGTATGTCCTCCTTGTGACTTCAAGAAAACTAGCTAAGTCATTATTCCAGGCCCATAAAATTGTGGTGTTATTCGGATACCCTCTTGGTCAAATTCTTCAAAACAGGCAAAATCATCATGACAAGTAAAATTCATTGCCAAATAGACAAATACTGAGCCTATCCAAGGGCCTGAGTAGGAGAACCATGAGCAGTGGACTATGTACTTCAATGGGTCTTTGATGCTACCAGCTTAGGGGCTAGGGTGTCCAGATCTCTCTCCTACTGGAGAAAGCATAAAACACGCTATCCAGTTAAAATTTTCTGCCATAAACAATGTGGCAGAGTATGAAGGTTTACTTCATTGCGATCAAAGGTAAGTATTTACATTCAAATATTTACAAAAGTTTACATTTAATTAAAGCTTAAATTGACTACTCATCGGAACTTCCCAATTGGTCACTATCTGATGGATATCCTACCTTCATCTCATCAACAATTTTATTCCCAAAGGGTCTTACCTCTTCTAAGATTGCTGCTTCTTCCTCCAAGCAGTCAAACACTACTTTGAGTGGATGATGTTCGAGAGAAGGATTCGATGCCTTGAGTTTAGCCAAGGTAAAGCTGACTCCATCTGTGATAACATTACGCATAGTATGCTCATGGGTAGTCAATAGGCCTTGAAGGTTCTTGACTTATTGCCCTATTCAATGCACCTTCTCGACCGGGTCCTCCGAAGAGGAAGTAAGTGCTCCCGTACCCACCTCAGCGAGCATGGTACTAAGAAAAAGGATTTTGTCTTGTAAGTCTTCTTGCACTACCTTCCTCTTCTCCTCCTTGACCCCAAGAGCTTTATCAAGTTTTTAAAGTTTTAAAGCTCACTCTATACAATTAAAATGGAATTAGCCAAGAGAACTTTGAAAAAGTAAGAAACTGGTTGGATGTATGACCAGTTACCTTGGTTAACCTTCTCATGTGCTTCAATATCCTCTTTGTGCTTAAGAGTGTTGTCATTAAATTTGCTTACACAGTCTACCTCTGACAAGAAGGGGTGTGATGCGATCTTGATCTTGCATTTTATGAATGCCCAGAACACAGGTATCTTGCCATATTTGCCATTCAAAAACTTTTCCCCCATAGCAGCTTTCATCGGATCAAGATCAGGTCTGAGATTAATCCAGCATCCTCCAAAACATTCAATTTCTTTGATCCTAGTTTGGACCTTGCCCATTTGGTGATAAATCCAGACATTCTCATTGTGAATGGCTTGGATCTAGTGTGGATCAGGGGAATTTGAGGAATAAAAGAATGGTGTGCGGAGAAAAAATAGAGGAAAGATGAGAAATTTGAAAGGTTTTCTAGAAAGTGTGAAAATCAACTGGTAACTCTTGAGTTTATAAAGGCTTTCCTCACAACTAAAGTTAATGGTTATGAGAACTGTGCCTAACGGATATAAACTCTTCGGTTGCATTTTCCTTCCAGTTAGTTCTTCAACTTCAAGTGAAAAAACTTCTCTATCTTTATTGACTATCATCAAAAAGACCTTCCGACTTGTATTCCAATCGAATGATTCTATGTCATGAATTCACTTAAAATTCGGAGGCTAGCTGGTGAGGATTAAATAATCTATTAAATATGGATTTAATATAGAATTAAGGCTCTAAACTATTGTGATCATAGATCACTTGAAGTAATACTACCCGAGTACCCTTGGTCGAAGGATTATTACCCGACTAGTCACTACTCTAAGATCTGATGATCCGATAACTAGATTTAACTTCAAGCAATTTCTCATGTGGTGAAATAGGGCACATGTGTCCCCAACTCCAATAACCACATGATAATTCGGTGCTATGCCTCTGATAACAACCGTCTCATGGTTGTTGCTACAATCTTCTCCCACTGATAAATAACCAATCGATAATTTTTTGCTAGAGCTCTCTCGCTGACAGCAACCGCTTGCTCAGCCAGGTGCGAGGAATTGACAAAGCGTATGTTCTAGTAGAACAACCAACACCTCTTCGATGTTATTTAAGCCTTACGGGAGAAGATGAAGGAATCAATGATAGATGAAGACACATAAGATCAAGTACTAGATGATAGAGGCAAGAAATAGCAAAGTTAGGAGTAGCAACATCCCCTTTGTAATCGCTCTACGAGAGCACGTTGAAATCCAAATATAGCAATAAAGATAGTCCCCTTTGTCCTTTCCAAATCCTTCTATGAGGCTCGGCCTTTTCCTATAATTTGTAAGATCGGTGATTTGATCATTGACACCCATCTACCGTCCTTCTATGAAGCTTCCCACTTCCTTTACCTTAAAGCAACCCTGTGTTTCATCTTCAACTCTATGTGGCCCCAATGATTTGCCACCAAGTTTCTCATGTGTTTGGATCTCACTGAACCGTCCTCTCTTGCAAACAGGCCCAAGTCATTTGGTGTGACATATGCCACTCCATGCATCATGATGACACATGGCTTCCCTAACCGTTTTAGGCCTCACCTCCTCCCTGAATTTAGTCCCGATCCACCTTGCCATTACCCATCACGTCCACCACTAGTAGCTCCTCTCTGGTACCTTGTCTTCCCGGCTTGTAACCACTCCACTAGGTTCAGTCATCTTCTGGCGATACCTTGATCATTATGGACCTCAGCTCCCCTAGCTTAATCACAATGCCTTGACCGCTTTGGATCTAAACTCTCCTAGCTTAGTCTCGGTCCTGTCCGCCTCACCATGACATAGCTCTGGAGTCCTACAATCAACAACAGCAAGCAAATCGTCATGTAGCACCACACAATACGCAAAATCATCTATTAATACAATTGACGAGCCAAAAATCCTTACCTTCACCTCAAAGCATCTCTGCATGCATGCTTTAACACGTAGCTCATAGTGCCCAATGACTAGCTATCATGTCTCCACGCATTCGGTCTCCCCAAACCGTCTCTACGTGTATCGACCTCGTCATGTGGCGCACCACATACACCAACTCGCCTCTTCATGATATCAGTATTCTCTATACTTCCCGCTTGAGCCATATAGCCTCACCCAAACTTACACGACCACACAGACCTCGGCTCCCCCGCCTAGTCACGGTCATTTGCCGTTGACCGCTAACGTTCTCCAAGCCACCTGCATATCCAAAGATCAAGCAATTATGTCGAGCACAAGTTCCATATACTTGACTCACGTTAGTTAAAGTAATGCATCATGCAACATAACGCAACGAAAACAATGGCATCCATGCCGTGCACACACTCAAAACACATCCTATTGATCATAACCTCTTAGGATCAAACCTCACACCAAAATGCAACACATCACAATCTGAGTTTTGCCAACTTTTGTAAAATCAAAATCTAACTCCACAAATATACCAATTGTTCATCACTCATAATCCATGGACCTGGTCCTTCATGTTCCTTTGACACCTATAGAGTTTTTCATGTTTGTTAACAAGATTGGCGATCTTGTTCTGTATTAGTAGCTTCTATTAGTAGCTTCTCTAGTCAATTTTCCATGTATCTAGACCATTTAGGATTTGTATTGCAGCTCGGAGGCAAATATTTAGCAGGAGTTAACTCTGTCACTGAATTTGGAAATTCGCTAGGATCAAACTATACATTTTACAGAAAGATCATCTGAAAGTATACAAAGTATTTCTTGTACAAATTCAGACATGCTTAAACATATATAGTGGTGAAGTAATATGTTCTCTTGTTAACAGACAATAAAAACTTACGGATTTTTCTTGAAACAGGATAGGTAAGCGGGATAGTCAGCTTCGGTTAACTCGAATTTCACTCTCTGTCGGAAAAAAAAATGTAAGCTAGCAGTTCTTTTCCACCGTGGTGGCAGTCAATTCCTGAAGCTGATAAGTAAATTCCACAAAACTTATGAAAACTTGACAACCATTATTTATGCCGATACCCCTGATCGTGTACTAGTTTGTGCTATCTGCTGCAAGTGCTGGTATTTCTAGTTTTACTGCTGGAAAACTGATTGGTACTTAGGGTATAGATAGTCTCACATCTCGCCACCAAGAGAGCAACCAAACGGCCGGGGATCGGAGAATCTCAGGGGATGGTGGGGTCCTCGGTTCAGCACAGTGAAACCGTATTCGTCTGCAACCACTGCCTTGCTCTCCTACAAAACCCCAAGCACACGACTAGATGAGCACACGCATCACATATAATTACTGTGCAATTGCATCAGAGCAGTCAGGCAGAGACAAGTTAACCCCCCCCCCCCCCCCCGCCTCTTTCAAATCGAAACAACAAAACCATCGTATCATGCTGGAATTTATGTCCTTGGAAGGGGCCTGGTTAATTTGCTTAAACTAATGCAAACAGCACTGGGAAGGTGTGTGTGATTTGATATGCATGATTCAGTTGTAGTACGAGTGCATGCATATGCTAATTAATAACCTTCCCCAAGCACAAGCAGCTGGCGAATGTTTTTTTAGGTTAAGTGAGCCGTGAGTTATGAGACTTTTGTCGGCAAACAACCGCATAATGCCACTCGCCACCATGCACGGAATTCCCTCACCTAATGCGTACAAATAATCTCCAGATTGTTTAATTTTCCTACGTCTACCTCTAGGTTCTCGATCGTTGCCGGAGTAGTGGCATATACTTAAGCGATCTAGATTTGGTTCCTTAAAGAAGATTTGAGTTTTTATATTGTTCAGGACAGGCAGGGCGCAGATTAAAAAGGTTTTCGTGACGGCTGCTGTTTGACTTGTTTGACTGGGCTAATACTCCTACTTCAGTTCCTTGAGATGATGATCAGGTCAGATGATTGGTAGCTTATATATTGATGCAGCGCAAAGGGCGGCTTAATTAACAAATTCATTCCGTGTGACTTGATGCGCGTCGCGTGTACATGTTTGGCAAACACTACGTACTTACGCCATGCACCTAGCTTCCAGCTAGGAAACAAAAATTAAGCTATACATGTAAAAAAGGAAATTGGGAATTATCAGTTTTTTTTCTATCTCGTACGTGGCTATCTATTTGCAAATTCGTTTTTTCATCCTAGCTGCAATTCGAATTCCTAATCATATATATACTTATCTAACCATCATGGGTATGTAGTCAATCATGCATGCACACCGAATTATTTGACAGGACACACAACATGTGATCTCAGAGTTCATATTCTCATATTTTAAGGTGAGTTTTCGCCCTATACAAATCGATCATTCTGTACGTATTCTTTTTTAAGGGTTTTTAATTTCTGATCTCAGAGTTCATATTCTCATGTTGTAACAAAATTTACTATTTGACATGTGTGTACGTTGCACGTATGACACGTGCACCTTGGTGATCCAGGCTAGCTACCAGTACCATGCCACGTCGGTTACACGTGGAAATTCTCACGGCCAGAGCTAGCCATTTTGCATGAAGAAGTTATGCCTTCGGCGTCTATTCATATTGACTGCGGGTGATAATTTTTGTTATAGTTGATAGTGTTTGACTAAAAATTAATAGTAATAACGGAAAGAAATGGCTTTTAGAAAGAGCGTGAGCGGTGGGGGAAATGAGGAAAGATGCGTGCGTGAGATGAAAGCGAGAGAAATGGAGTGTATGATGCGTCCATAACCCTCTGCTTTATCTCTGGAGCAAGATGGAAAATAGAGGAGTGGGTAACTCACTTCGAAAAGCTGGATATTTATATTAGCTTCTAGTTTCTCTAAGTAGAAATCAGATGCATAAACAAATATGGACAGGCTTTTTTTCGGTTCTTGAATTGTTGTACGTATATTATGTCCTATGTACGTGTCAATAAGTTGAGACACCTACGTGCAAGATGCTTATCTCTCAATCGCCATCGAAGAGAACTTTTCAAAGCGAGTTGAAGGCCGTGACGACACTATAGCTAAGACCCTGAGATAGCACAGCAACGACAGTCTCCACGCTTGCGTGTGATTTCTCGGACTTTTTCCCGGCACTAGCGTGTTAGTGCATGCCATGCGAACGTTTGGCTTCGAGGGCTATGCACGCGTTTTTCGACATTTTCGGTCTGTTTCTCACTACTGGAAGTTGTTGCCAGTACATTGATTCTTCTCTCTCTTAGACGTCATGGTTTATCTCTACCAGCTTAACCTCACAGATTCTTAATTTCTATGAGAGGTGGACATATGCAGTTAAAATTGGCGTGAAGGAGGACAAAAGTGATAGTCCAAAAAGTTAGTTTCAAACTGGTTTTGTTGTTTGGTTTGTCCTGTTGCTATCAGCAATAGCCGCTGTAGATAATGTCCTGTTTGAACACATGAAAAGTAAATAAATATCTGTACCAATATTTTTGGAACTATACATGCATATGTACTGCTATTGAACGCGTCTGTGCATCATAGGCTTGTCATGACATACAAATCAATAGCTGTTCAGTTTGGCCATACAAGTTAACTGTTAATTTTCTGTTAATTTTATACCAGTTATCACATAAAACTAAGTATACATAGCAAATGTTCATATATACGTAGAATCCGTACAGTTCTTTTCCCCAAAAAACTTTACCTACTCCCTAATTAAGATACGAAATGAATTTTTGATCCTGTATTTGTATAGTTCTTCTGCATCATATCCTGGTTGGAGATCTGCATACACGATTCCCATATCTTCTGGTCGCCCTGGCAACGGTGTGCATAGTGCACACATACGATTGTAATTCTGCAGGTGTGTCAACACTGATAGTATGTCCAGTGTCCGTACTTTTTGCATGTGCTTCTGCTAAAGCAAAACAAATAGTGATCCATGTAAACATTGTTTTGAAAAAAAAAGATCATTTTCAAAAGAGATGCTTTCTCCTGTACTATTTTTGTTCATAGGATCCGGATCAATCAATTAATTAATTAAGCTGCTCGACAATTGCAAAGTTATTATAGACTATGTATCTAACTCTGAATCAGTACATAGCACTATATAGATTTGTCCGATAAGATCTTTATATATATATTAGGAGTCGTTATGTCCTGCTAGAGATTGCTATCAACTTATAGACTGGAAAGGAGTTTTCGGCCTATGACCGAATATACATGAATCTATATGGTCACATACTTAACAAATTAGAATGATAAGGGCACGGATGATAGATTCCGAGTGGGATACAATCTTTATTCGTATTCACTACAACAGAAAGGGTAATCACAAACGGTTCAAAACCGTCATCACAGCTGGTTTCTGAACCGTCTGAATTTATGTATATAGGATAACAGGTGGTTATTAGAGACGGCTCTTAAACCGTCTGTGATAATTTACAACACAGACAGTTTTCAATAAAAACGTCTGTGATATATCAGATATCACGGACGGTTCTTAAATATACCTGTCTGTGATATCTGACATATCACAGACAGCTAATACTAAAACCGTCTGTGATATAAAAGATATCACAGATGGTTTTTAAGCATAGCCGTCTGTGATATTTTACATACACAGACGGCTAATACCACAAACCATTTGTGATATAAAAGATATCACAGACGGTTCTTAAACATAGCCGTTTGTAATATCCGACATATCATAAATGGCTAATACCACAAACTGTCTATGATGTCTTATGTATCACAGATGGCTAATATAAAAAACTGTCTGTGATATATCATATATCATAGACGATGGTTTATTATTACAAACCATCTGTGATAGCTATTTAATAACTAAATTATTTTTAGTTTTCGGCTAGCCTCACGAAATGCTAGCCATGCCTTCCAAAAACAAGCAAATAGATCACATATATAGAATACGGCAATTATTACACAGATCTCACAAATGAATTAAACAACTGAATGAAGTATAATTGAATGAATTGTTTGATTAAGCACAATTAAGTGATTGCAATTGTATAAAATGTTTGAATATCTAATTATCATTGTTTGGGTGGAACTATCTATTCTTGTTTATGACATCCGCCATCAAGAATTCGGAGAGCTATCCTCGAACTTCAGCGAGTTTGTCAAGATTGAATGTACTTTCATCGAATTCTACATGCTATCACTAGCAGTATTAAAGTCATTAGCGTGCGCGCGCACACACACACACATATATATTATATAATAACAGGGGCACCATGGTGCCCATGCTCTATGATTGAGACTTTTCATCTATGATTGATTCAGCGTGATAAATCAATAACTTCCTTTTCAACTTGATGCCTTTTTAAATTAATGAATATTAATAGGTTTGCCTGATATATTATGTACCATTACACTTGCACGCATCTAAAAGCATCCAAGTCAGGGAGGCTTGGTGCATAGACACCGTGCTGCCCCATTTCAGCATCCTATATATATAATCATGAAATATTTATTGGCAGGTTGACAGACATCTGGATCATTCGTGTTAGTGTCCATGATTTCCTGCATATGGCGTTAAATGCAGAATCCAAATACGTTGCTCTGTAGCTGCTGGTGGCACTGCAAAAATAGAATTACATACATAGGTATTGTCAGTTCTAGAGGCATTATTACGGATTGTTGTGTTATAGAGGGTACCGAAAATTGTGTGCTATGTCACAATGTGGTGCTGAATTCCTTGTGTATCCCTCCTTGGGTAACGTAAGCGCTGAATCACCTACGTAATTTCAAAAAGTTAGCCTTGGCCATTGCAAATGAAGAGAAGACTATAATAGAATTATGTATGGAGGAAATGAATGTACCTATCAATTACTTGTTGTACACGAGTGAAATCGTGGTTGCTGCTAAGTAGGGAATCAAAGTATATTACCTTACTCCACTTTAGTACAATCACAATTAGAATTCAATGAGACCTAGTCATGTGTATCACCATAATGATTAATCCTAAGTTCATGTTGCGTATAAAGTACAAATAAAACTTGTATGACAACTAGTGAAGTACCTACCCCTGGTTGAAGGGTACCAGGATGTAGTCCTTGTCACTATGAGCAAGCAATCTCGTTGTTATGTTGTCTTGGATGACGGATACATTTTTGTTGATGGATTTCTCAAAGACCAAGTGTGGGTCGAGAGAACCCACCGATTGTCCCTGTCATCGGACTCATTGGATCATGGATCTATACCTAAGCAATGAGTTATGACATTTATTGGTATTATGTGAATGCAGAACTTCATTGTATAGTACACTTATAGTGTCCAACATCGTAGAAGTGAGGCGTCGAGTTCGTCGAGATTAAATGGTAAGAATAAGTCATTAAAAGTCACGATGAAGTAGCCTGAGCCATGAACAAAATGCTCCTCTATGTATCTCACGGTAAATTCACTTTGCCTGTTTGGCTTCCTGTTGGACCTCTACATGTACCAGGTATGCAAAACCCTGCATGCCAGTCCAAAGCTGGGTAATTGTGACTCAGGGACCAACAACACTCCGAGCTGGTACTTCCAGGATTCAAAAGGCGACTTAGTCTTCTTTGGTTGGGCCTTTGCGCATCGCTTGCGATATATCTTTGCAGCGTCTCCATGGGATCCATTGCAGTGGCCTTTTAAAGCGGAGCTTGAGGTGGAGTCATAGAGGATTCTAGTTGACAGGCATGGTAGTGTGGAGACCACGGTACAGAAGGGTCCAGGGTGATGTCCCCTCTTCGGCCACTAGATGAATGCGTGGATGACATCCACTACTGTCATGATTTCTCCATTTGGGGATCTCTCCAACTACACGGTCCTGAAAATATCATTAATCCTGTCCACCAGGACTTTCATGAAATCGGTCCCTAGTAGGGCACCTTGCACCAACATCCCTGGCAGACATGGATACGCCAACCCCTGCCCAACGTCAACGGGAATGGAGCCAATAAGCCTGACTCTGAGGATGCATGATGTGGCCTCCTACATAACGATACACGATGAGCTAAAGCATCCATCAGGTCTATCTATGTATCATTCTAGAGATGTATATTACCTGGATATCGTCGATAGGTAAGTGGGCGTCGCTATGTATAGAAAGTGGCACGGATATGCAGCTACTCTGATGTTGAGGGGGATTGGGTATTGCAATAACAGGGGTGGCTTGCGAGTGGTTGTGGACTTCTCTCAGCTCTTCCCTCAATGCATCTATCTCTCCTCAAAGTGAGACAGTTATCTCCTCAAGTTTTGCATCAAAGTCTTGTTTCATACATTCCTCATGTTTGTCCTTGGATCTCTTCGTACTCATATATGTCTTAGAGTCGTTTGGAAATCCATACCTTCAAGATATGTAAACCCCTAGGTATCGCGTGTGACCTAGGTGCTCCTTATTTTCCAAGGTCGTATATAGTATATCCCTCTCCCTAACTACTTAGAAGGGGCCTTCGAAAGATTCGGTAGTCAATGTTTGCTTCAATAGGCAAACATGTTATTCTAGGCCCCATGAAGTTATTGGCCTATTAACAACTAGGTAGTGGTTTAACATATCTTACTAGGCGTTGAGACACTTCCTCGTGTGTTGGGTTTTAAAGAGACGACACCCGAAGACGTGGTTGATGACCTTGCTCTTAACCAGTTTCGGGAGCGCTCGTTTGTGATCCTGACAAATGTTGGGGAGGCCTTCGATTGGATTGCGACCTTATCCTCCATCCTCCATTGCAGGATGTTACCTATGTATTTAACAGTGTTGAGTCTATGAGGGTGAGTGTTTTGTGCCTAGAGAGCCTTGTGCGTCACACTTTTCTATTGAAATTCGATCATCGTCTTCATCTACACTAGGGCCTCATATGTTTCTGGTGACACAAAAGGATACCTCATGAAGGGCGTGCTCTCCTTGATCATGTACTACATGACAAGCATGCTCTTGTAGGTTTCCACACTTTTCCCATCATGAGGAGCACTTGCCGTCACACGAGTCCCTAGGATCACGAACAAGTTTGAAATTTGTGTCCATAGCGCTTTTTCTTATCTTTTGTCAAAGCTTCCAGTTTGCTACGATGATGGAGGCCCGTTGCCTTTCAAGTATCCCACAGGTAGTCCGAAATGCTACATCTGCTTTCTTCGGTTGTAGAGTGACCCCATCCGGAGAGACCATCATGATGGTCATTCGGCCATCTGGCCTTTTAGATAATCCTATGCCATGCTTAGTTACCTCAGTTTTCAGAGCGTCAGACCCTTTCGGCGACGTTGATGGTGACGACGATGACAGCATCTCTCTTACTAGAAAAAACTAATTACAATGAGCTATGAGTGTAAACATTGGCACATGGTTGATCTTACAAGAAATGAGAATATTCTTTGCTGTATATTATTGCTATAAGATCTCTTTGCAATACTAACATCCCAAATTAAACAGCCCAGGATTTTGAGTGATATAACATGTATTTCTCAACAACTACAAGACGAACATTAAAACACCATATACTTGAGCTTGAAAAGAGCTAAAGCAAATTAATTTGCAACCCATTGAAGCTCAAGTGTATAGTACTACAATGTTCCTCTTGTACAACTACTACTCCGACTCACAATGTTTTATGCCCAAATTTTATTTAAACCAGTAGCCCACTCATAGAAGTAAGAAGAGAAAAGTTGGAGGAGGGGAGACAAGAATGTAGTGGAAGCCAAAGGAGAGCTTGGACCACTGGGGACATAGAAGGGCAACCATGAGGACCACATGAAGGCGATATAAGTAGGCCCAGCTTCCCTCCCACAACTATTTCCCCATTCCTTTTTGGTTCCACATCAGAAAGACACCAATAGATATGCATAGATGTAACACACATGAGGTAAAAAGTGGGGATCCATACCTTCGAGAGGAGAGGCAACGGGGAGGAGAGAACTAATGGACACATTGAGGCTATAGGGTTTTGGGATCCATACCTTCGGCTGGAGAGGTGGTCAATTCGGCTTGGGGCAATGGAGAGGTGGTCGATCTGGCTGGGGGTGACGACGAATCCGACTAGGGTGGTGATGGATCCAGCTAGAGGCGAAGGCAAATCTGGGCCGAGACGACGATGGATCCACCTGTAGGCGAAGGTGAATCTGGCCGGGGCGACGGCGAGGTTGTCAATTCGGCTGAGGCAATGGCGGGAAGTTGGATTCGACTAAGTGTTGCGAGGTGAGGAGGCGAAAGGATGTGGCTGAGTAAGTAAGTGAGGGCGCAAACCCTAGCGGGGTGCCACTTATACGAGGAACTATCACAGATGGTTCTATTAAAGAAACGTCTATGATATTAGTACCACAGATGGTTCTATAATAGAACCATCTGTGATATGAACGACATGACATACGGTTTTATTATGGAACCATCCGTGTTGTAGTAGCATATCACATATAGATCTATTATGGAACTGTCTGTGATGTACTTTATATCATAGATGGTTCTATTAGGGAACCGTCTGTGATACATACATCACAGACAATTTTATTATGTATCACAGACGGTTCTATTATGGAACAGTCTGTGATAGTTCCTTCTTTAGCTACAACAAATCCTATTTTTCAGCTAGCCTCAGGAAGTGCTAGACATACCCTATGAAAAAAGTAAGCATATACAATCATAGATATAATTATTTCTTAATTACTAAATCAATTATAGTAGAATAATTCCTTAATTACATGTCGAGTTTCTTATAATTACATTGGAATAATTTCCAAATAGGCATTCGATGTGTGGGATCATTAACTTGGCTATTTTTTAAAATAAAGCCCTTCACGATGATCGACACGTATATAGCTTGCTTTATCATTTGGTTCTTCCTTGAGCCTGATGCCATCTCCGAATGGGGGCAACTTGTTAAATTGATTGTACTCATCCACGACATTCTCAACTCCAATAATCCTTCTTTTTCCATGAAGAACTATGTTTTTTATTCACCGAATCGGTTATATAAAAACTTGAATAACTTACCTCACGAGTACAAATGGTTAATCTTTGTATCCTACACGTTCGAGGTCCACAGTAGTGACGCCGTACTTGTCGACCTTTACACCCTGTGGGAGTTAGCCCCAATGGCACCAAAATAGAGATATCTTGAAAATTATATAGTCAAGCTCCCATCTTCTCTACAAGCATGTAGTAGGAGCTTGGGTCAGCGGTACTAAATTGCTCACGAAATACATCTATCTGGACTATACTTTTTCTATCCTGATCTGTTGTGTAAAATATGTACCCATTAATGTCATATTTTTACCATATCACAATTGTAAATTTTGGCCCTTTTGCCAACCATTGCAGCATTTCACTTGATGACCTCCCAGTGATTCGCACCCTCGACCATTCGTTGAACCGACAGTTATGCTATCTTGTGATCTAAACATCCGACCATCCTGGATTCTCTTGGCGTAGCATGTCCTTGTGCTCTTCAATATACGGGAACACTTCAGTCATGTATTGCAAGATGATGAAATTGGCTTGCGTGCATGTATCCAGATCCGAAGTTATTGCTTTTCTTTCGATAATCTCGATACCCTCTAGCCTCCCCTCGTGATGAGATACAGGCACACTTATCGGTTCGACCTGAGCAATATAATCAACATAGAACTCAATGACCTCTTTGGTTGCATAACCTTCGATGATACCGCCCTCCGGCCAAGATCGATTGTGTACATAGTACTTGAGAATTCCCATGTACCTCTTGAATGAATACATATGACGTAGAAACACTGGGCTACATATCTTTATCTCTTTCACAAGATGGACAATGAGATGGACCATGATATCAAAAAATTATAGAGAAAAATACATCTCAAGATGACATAGAGTCTTTTCGCAGCATTTGACAATGTACAGCTGGCGAGGTGCTCATCCAAGATAGTCAGGTTGGCCATCAATACTGATGACAAAGAAGAGTAGGGAGCCATTTATTTGTGCTTGAGAGACAAGGAAGGCAAGGAAAGATAGTCGGCCGGTGAGGTGCTTGTATAGGATATATCAGTAATGTGGGGATTAATCTCTGGTGGCAAATGATCATGTTTATACAACAAGGAATACATCCAGTGCGTAAGATGAAAATACACATCGAGAAGCCAAAACAATCGAAAAGCGCGCATCGGGGAGACAAAGTGTGCGCCATTCATGCGTAACATATCATAGACAGTTCCATCCACAAGTTGTCTGTGATACACAACTACCACAGATGGTTCATATTAATGACCGTCTGTGAACTATCACATACGGTTTTAATTAAAAACCGTATGTGAAGTTTACAATTATCACAGATATTTTGTATTAATAACTGTCTATAAACTATCATAAACAGTTATTAACAAGAACCGTTTGTGATAGTAGAGTTTCATAGATGTTACATGATGACTCTTGTAAAATCATCCATGATAATTATAGCACAGACAGTTCCCCATGAACCGTCTATAATGATGCGTCTAATATAGCTTGTTTTGTAGTAATGATTGGATTCGGTTGGAGGCTCTCCAAGTGGAATACGATCTCTACTCATATTAGATAAAAATCTAGTCAGATGCTTTTTGGGTTGGATATGATATTTAATCATATCGGATAAGAATCCGATTGAAGACTATACGGTAGGAGAGGCATGCGGCTGAGATACATCTATCAGAACCTTAGCCACCACCTCTCAAAACCCTTGCATGTGCGTTGGTGCTAGCACATCGACGTATGGCGTTCTATCCCTGAACGTGTGGACCTCGGTAAAGGCGCTGTTGCGACTGCGGCACTAATCAAGACGATCACGAGAAGGAGATGGTTGGCCAGAGAATGATCGACTATTTCCACTACACCGATGTTGAACCGGCCACTCTTATTCTACTTTCACTGCATTGCGCGTATGGCGGTAACGATCCATGATTTCTTACTCGTATGGCTTCCTGATTTACGTGGTAGAAAATTTTAATCTATACTAGTATAGCCTACTCGTATCCCAACAATAAAATCAGTGGTGAGTTGATCTATAATTGCAAAGTTATTGTAGAATATGCATCCAACTTTGAATCAGAAGAATGGCTATTAGAATTAATACGAGCCATTTATTTCATAGCCGTGACGCTGCAGTTGCTCTGATATTACATAAGCACTTCCATGTTTTGCGTGAACCCATAGGATAAAATCAGTGGTGAGCTGCTCTATAACTGCAAAGTTATTTTAGACTATGTATCCACTTCCAATCAAAAGAATGGTCATTAGAATTGATACGAACCATGCACTACTACAGAAAGCCTAATACTAGACGCTAAATCACAGACGATTTTGTGAAATCGTCTGTGATGTACACTATTACAGACGGTTTTAATTTGGAGGCCGTCTGTGGTATTTGTGGCGGGAAAAAGGAGTACCACAGACGGTTCTTACCTTTGAACCGTCTGTGATATTTCAGATTATCACAGACGGTTTTTATTATAAAACCGTCTATGATATTCCAGTATCACAGACGGTTTTATAATAAAAACCATCTGTGATATGTTTCCCGCCTTGCAATCCCTCAAAATTTTATATTTCCCGCTTAACTCCGAGTATGATTCAGTTTTGAGACACCTTCAGTAAAACGGGCATAACTTTTGCATACGGTATCCGTTTTTGACGTTCTTGTACTCGTTGGAAAGCTAACGACGAGCCCAATCCAAAAAAATAATCCGCTTGCACCAATCATCCTCCAAGACCCCAAAAATCGGCCATCTTTGGACCTAAACCTGCGTCGCAAGTTTTTAGTTTCTGTTTTTGCCCTTTTTCTTGGTCTTCCTTTTGGAATTTGGATTTTGCTTCAACTGAAAAGTTGTAGATCTCATCGAAACCTTTCAAATGAGTATATATAAGCTATATAAAACTTTGTTATTTTATCTTTTCAGACTAGTTGTTTATATTGCATCGGTATATAAAATTTGTGCTCTAATTCACAGACGGTTCTATATATAGAACCGTCTGTGATAATCTGACCGCTAGGCCCGTCGATCCTCCTCAACCCAATCATAGCCAATAGAAATCCACCAATCCTCACCCCACAGATCGTAGCTCCACCTCTCCGTTCCCGCGCCAAAAATTTCGAACTCCCGCCTCTCCCTCCCTCTCCCTCCCCTATAAATATAACCAAAACCCAGCCTCCTTGCTGGTCTTCTCTTCCTTGCTATCCTCCTCCTTACTGTTCTCCTCCTCCTTGTTGTCCTCCTCCTTGCTGTCCTCCTCCTCCTTGTTGTCCTCCTCCTTGCAGATGGCGCACAAGTCTACGGGAGGCAAGACACCGCATAAGCAACTAGCTCATGCCAACCGTGCAGACGCTCAATCAACGCCGACGATGGTGAGCGTCAAAGACATCCAGCTCATGCGTTGCATCAGTGGCGAGAAGGCATAGAGGATATTTGCTTTTTCTCTGTTCTTGTTGTGTAACTTGCTCGTTGTTTTGGTATATTGTAATGGTAGGCTCTAATCTTAATAAAAATGGATGTTTTATGTTTGTGAAATGAATTGAGATGTGAATTGGATGTATACATGTACATGTTGATCTGCTTATTTCAGAAGGCATGGCTAGCATTTTCTGAGGCTAGCCAATAAACAGAAATAGGTTACACAACAAGCTAGCATTTCCTGAGGCTAGCCAATAAACAGAAATAGGTTTAGGAGTAGAAGGGAATATCACAGACGGTCCGTCTGTGATTTATAAATATCACAGACGGTTTTTAGTTAAGAACCGTCTGTGATAACTATATATCACAAACGGTTTTTAACTAAAAACCGTCTATGATTATAACTATCACAGACGGTTTTTAGTTAAAAACCATCTGTGATATTTGCACCATAGATGGTTCGAAAACCGTCTGTGATAACTTCGTATTATCACTGACCCATAAATTCAGACGGTTCACAAAACCGTCTGTGATGACGTTTTCTGTAGTAGTGATATATTCCATGATCATACCGTTGCAGTTACTCTATGATTACAACAATTGCATGTTGTGCGTGAATTCATAGGATAAAATTAGTGGTGAACTGCTCTATAACTGCAAAGTTATTGTAGACTATGCATCTAACTTTGAATCAAAATAATGGTCACTAGAATTAATAGGAACCATCTATTATACAGTCATGCCGTTGTAGTCGCTCTGTGATTACATAAGCAATTGCATGTTTTGCGTGGACCCAATGGGTAAAATCAGTGGTGAGTGGACCTTCACTTGGACTGTCCATTGTGCAATCGAATTAACGTGTTTTATGGGCACACAAGAGACTACAGTTCATGTACTGATTGGATAAAAAAATGTGGTTAGTAGAGTTTGTTTTGGGCATCTATTGCACAATTAAAAGCTTTGGTTGCTAAAGCAAATCCTCGTCAGCATTCACATGTCGAATGTGATATACTAGCAAAGTCTTCGGTAATATATACGTGCAAACTAATACCACCACAAAGGTTAACAGTCTAACATAAGTTCGGTAAATAGTGATCAAAATCACACCTCTAACGTAGTAGCGAGGACATGGAACACGCACACACGTACATAAATACACACTTGCAATCGCATAAACCTCTAAAAAACAAAAAACAGCCCGAGGGAAATTTTGTGCGTGTGTGATGGTGCGAAGTAAGCCCTACGCAGTCGGTGGACCCAATCCTCAGACGCTTCACGACACCGCTTGCCTGCGTGAGCTTGCCCCCCCCCCCCCCCCCCCCAGCTCCCATCCACTGTACCCTCTCTCTTCTCTCTTGCTCTGAGCTGTATATAAAAACTGCCTCTTTTCTCTTTTATATATTTTCCTGGTGTGCATAGGCTTTGGAAAGACCACAGGGAAATTTCAGAAATTAGTTTATAGGGGGGAGTATAAGAGCGCGGAAGGAAAGGAGCAGGTAAGAGAGAGAGAAAGAAAAGTATGACAAGGAAATGAGAGAAATGAGAACAACCTTCTTAGCCTCCTCCATCCTCTCTCCTCCACTTCTATCTTCTCATCAGTAGCAAGAGCAAGCAAGAGGAAAAGTAGTAGGCAAGGTAGTGAGGTATATTTTTTCCTTCTGGTTCTTTCCAATTTTTTAATATCTGTATGTGTGTATGCCATATATGAGTTGTAGGTGTGGGTGTTTGCGAGCTTTTGTTCGTTTGCTTTTTTACTTGTTTTGAGTGCAACTGTTTGTTTGGATTTCCCTGTCCACTTTGTTCTTTTGTTAATCTCGGAAGAGTCCTAAGCGGCTGAGGCCTTGGAGTTTTTCTCCGCTTCTTGTCGATTTGTTCGTTGTTTCAGATCAACTCCAAGCGCATACATATGAGAGGTATAGCCATCACTCGCTCAGGGATTTTTGGGGGTCTCTCCTTTTGCTCTTTCCCTTTGGTTCTTTCGTCGTCCTCCTCCTTAATTTGTCTCGGGGAACAAAAATCTTTCTGATCTTTCTCCCATGGTTGCTTGCTTGCATGCTGTCTAGTGGCAATATTTGCTTGTTGCTGTTCTTAGTTGCGATGTCTCACTTGGAAAGTATTGCTTGTTTCAGCGAAGAGGAAGGAAGAAGAGCACTGCCAATCCAAGGAACAAGCCAAAGGGCAACCAAAAAGGAAAAGTTTTGTTCTTGTGTTTTGAGTTGGTGCAAGGATAAATCGGGAGGTGATGGCATCGAATTCATCGGCTGCAGCTGCGGCGGCGTTCTTCGGAATTAGGGATGGGGACCAGCAGGACCAGATTAAGCCGCTGATATCGCAGCAGCAGCAGCAGCTTGCAGCGGCACTGCCCGGCGTGGCAACCGCAGCGCCTACGGCATCCAGCCAAGGCACAACGACGGCGGCGCCACCGGCCAAGAAGAAGAGAAATTTACCAGGTAATCCAGCCGAACACTCTTTTTAATTTCAGTCATGCATGCAGACACATATCTGTTAAACTGCGAGATCTTGTCTGGATTGGTTGGAGTCTTATCATTTGTTTCCTGACAGTGCAAGCATCTTCTTTCACATGCGCACTTGAGTTTTCTCTCTCTATTTCTTTTTGTTAGTTTCTTACATGTTTCTTTGGTTCTTGCTTCTGAAATATTAATCCTCCTACAGAATTGCCTGTTTTTGTAACGTAGATGTGTAGAAACTACAGCCTGTTTTTGTTAGACACTGAATTTTATGAAATGGTTCTCCTTTTTTACCCAGCTCTTAATTTCTCTTCTTTCCATAGTTCAGTGGATCTCTTCCCCTGCCCTCTACTACAATTCAAAGCTAGTTGTATCCCTGAAGAACTGGGCTTTTAATTTGCTCTTTTTTATTCAATACTTCATTTAAAGCTCTGTACGCTCACCTGAAAGAAAGACAATTAATTCAGGTGGAGAATAGAAAGTAGGAGTCCTTCATTCATGGTTCTAGACTCTCTCTCTCTCTCTCTCTCTCTCTCTCTCTCTCTCTCTTTTGTTCTTCTCAACTCTCATGTTTTAATTAGATCAACGAGTTCCAGAACTCCTAACTTTTCTATCAAATTTTCGTTTTTCTTTTTGAAAAAAACCCATAGTTTAATAAATTTCTCAAGAAAAACAAAATCAGTTTTTTTTTCAAGATTCCATGTACGTGAGCCGTATCCTCTCACTATAGCTCGTTCTTTTCGCCAATTATGAGAAGCAAATAGGAGCCAAGACACAATCCATGTCGATTCCATTGTTCTCCATATCGCTTCCTGAAAAATTTTTGTTCCTCAAAATCTCATGCAAATATTCCCTTCTCCATGGCCTAGTTTGTCTCCACCTCACCCCCACCAACAGGAAACAAAAATATCTTGCCCAAATTAACCCATCATCAGTACTAACTCCCCCAAGCATTAGTTAATCATGCATGCCTAACTTGTAAGAAAAATACTCCAATATAGACAATTCCCAGGAAATAATTAAGACCCATGTGCATGAAACCATGTGCCCTTTCCATCAACACTGTATTATCTTCCTACTCGATCCTCCCCTAATCCAAACAAAATGTTGACGAACATCGATCCCTACCCATATACCCATGCTTTTCAAGCATATATTTAATCCTCTCAGCATGCATCATTTCCGCATATCTTTTTGTTTAGTATTATACATGCAGAATGTTGTCCATACACATACACGTGCATGAATCAGCTAAGTAAACTCTGTGTCAATTTTTTTTGGGCTTGCGAAGCAGACCCCGACGCCGAGGTGATAGCGTTGTCGCCGAAGACGCTGCTGGCGACGAACCGGTTCGTGTGCGAGGTGTGCAACAAGGGGTTCCAGCGGGAGCAGAACCTGCAGCTGCACCGGCGCGGGCACAACCTGCCGTGGAAGCTGAAGCAGAAGAACCCGGCGCAGGTGCAGCGCCGCCGCGTCTACCTCTGCCCGGAGCCGACGTGCGTGCACCACGACCCGGCGCGCCCCCTTGGCGACCTCACCGGCATCAAGAAGCACTTCTGCCGCAAGCACGGCGAGAAGAAGTGGAAGTGCGAGAAGTGCTCCAAGCGCTACGCCGTCCAGTCCGACTGGAAGGCCCACTCCAAGATCTGCGGCACCCGCGAGTACCGATGCGACTGCGGCACCCTCTTCTCCCGGTACATACATATTCACTCACTCACTTTACATATGCCTCCAATACCCACATCAAACAGCATGAATATCAAAACACATCAACAGGTATTAATTTAAGTGCCTAGCCACCATGGTGCATGAAACACATATACGTGCGCGATTGCCGCGCGCGAGATGGCAAAGCCATGCATATCATCCTGGGTTTCTGCATTGCCTGAGCTTTTTATGGTTTCTTGGTTTTGGTGAGACAGTAAACTGGTAAGAACGTTCCTGCTGTGTTGTGTAGTGGCTTGCTTATCTTTAGGGTTAGGGTTTTGGGCTTGCGACAAGGCTGTAGTTTAAGTGTTTTTCTAGCCTGAGAAAGAAGAGCCGCGCCGCGGGGGAGAGGAAGGGGGCAGCACAATGGAAAGCTGCTTGCACGTGAAATGGCTTCTTCAAACTTGTAACTTTCTTTTAGTCCTTTTGCCTTGTTCAGAAGCCCCTCATCCTTTCCCTTTCCTGATTTTCCTTGGGAAGCTGGAACCAACGATTGCTCCCCCACCCCCCCCCCCCCCCCCTTCCCGCCCCTCTAGCCAAAGACACACACAAATGTATGTGTGCATGTTGTTATACTGTCCTGTGGACCCACATTTCTCTTGGTCCAACTTGTCAGTAGCAGTCCTTTACGTTGCAAGAAGTAGCGGCCTCAATTTCTCTCTCTACTGAGTCGCTTAGTTGCCATGTAAGCCTAGCTTGTTCTCATGTGAGTTGGCTGGCTAGATGTGGCAGAACCGTTCGTTGGCCGTGCCAAGGAACCAGGCCGCGGCCAGGTCCACACCTTTTCATGGATACGTTGCAAACTTGCAATGCCCCCCCCCCCCCCCATATCGATCTCATAAGTCATATCCTAGGTGCAACTTTTAGAGACTGTTCATTCATTGATGGAATTGAACATTCATGCATGCTCCAAGTGGTCACCCTTCTCTCTTTCATGGGTTTGGAAAAAAGGTCTCCAATGGGAAGTTAGCATATATAGGAGCATCCTCAGGAGTTGCATTAATGAGCCATTAAGTTGAGTTTGTGTTCACTGTTTCTGAAATCAGTAAAAATCCATTTAACATTTGCGAGTACTCCTAATTTCGAGTTCTTGGGGTAGGCCTTTTAATTTTACTGCCGCAAGCTTTTCTTTTTCCAGTGCCTTGGTCCCTCGGGAAGTGAGCTACCAGCTCCACAAAGTTTTCTGCTCTCCTTGGTGTGTGTGTGTTCGTGTGCATGACAATGTCTGAGGTCTCTGTCACCCTGCCTGTCTCCTTTGAAGCTTCCTATTAGTGGGAACCAATGAGCAGCATAGCATGGGTTTCTCTTTTTTTTTCCATGCTTGATTGACATGGGTTTCTGGGATCTTGAGCTAGCTTTGTGGCGAGGGTGGTATCTGCATGCATGGATACCTAATACCCTTGACCAATGCTAGTAGTCTAGTACTCACTCGCTAGACAAATAAGTAATGGTAGTACAAGTTATATTAGTCAAACCCTATTTTTAGCATCATTAAGAAGTAGATACCACTTGCATAGTGCAAACTATTTTACTACTAGCTAGCTAGTACATCAGGGGGATGCACAGTGTAGAAATTGAAAATTACTGTTCAGGTTCAAGGAAACTGCTACAAACATAACATTCAGTGGCACAGCGTCCAGTTGCAGTGTTCACATGATGATCAGGAACAATATCTTAACCCGAGATGCGGCTAGCTCCTCGATGTGAGCGCCGTCCAGCTTGTCATGGATAATGCATCATGCACGGCCATCCTCGCCATTTCTTGCAGAGTCTTCTTGCTTCTCAGCAGTACTTACTTTCTTATATCTCGCATCAACTTGTACTGTGCACTTTTACTGCACATCTCAGCTCATGCATAGCATGCAACGGTTGCACTCTGACATAAGTTGGTGAACAGTGAGACGAGCACATGTGTGATGTATCATGTCATCCATGCATGCAGGAGGGACAGCTTCATCACCCACAGGGCCTTCTGCGACGCGCTTGCGCAGGAGAGCGCCAGGCTACCGCCGACGAGCCTGAGCAGCCTCACCAGCCACCTCTACGGCGCCACCAACGCGGGCAACATGGCGCTGAGCCTCTCGCAGGTGGGCTCCCACCTCACCTCCACCCTGCAGGACGGCCACCACCACCACCCGTCCCCGGAGCTCCTCCGCCTCGGCGGAGCAGGAAGCGGCGGCAGTAGCATCGCTACGCGCCTCGACCACCTCCTGACGCCGTCTGGCGCGTCTGCCTTCCGGCCGCCGTCGTCCGCGTTCTTCCTCAACGCGGGGGCGGGGCAGGATTTCGGTGAAGACGCGAGCAATGGGCCCCACTCGTTCCTACAGGCCAAGCCATTCCATGGCCTCATGCAGCTCCCCGACCTCCAGGGCAATGGTGCAGGGGGCCCTGGCGCATCGGGTGCAAGCCTCTTCAACCTGGGCTTCTTTGCCAACAATGGCAATAGCTCGGGGTCTAGTCATGAGCATGCAAGCCACGGGCTCATGAGCAATGACCAGTTCAGCGGCGGAGCTGGTGGAGGCGGCGGTGGCGGCTCTGAGGCATCGGCGGCGGGGATTTTCGGCGGAAACTTTGTTGGTGGAGATCATGTTGCGCCGGCAGGGCTGTACAACGACCAGGCGGCCATGCTGCCGCAGATGTCGGCGACCGCGCTGCTCCAGAAGGCGGCGCAGATGGGCGCAACCTCGAGCGCGAACGGGGCGGCGTCCATGTTCCGAGGCTTCGTGGGCGCGTCGCCGCACGTGCGACCGGCGGCGCCGCACATGGACCAGAGCGAGGCGCACCTGAACGACCTGATGAACTCGCTCGCTGCCGGTGGCGTCAATGCCGCCGGGATGTTTGGTGGCACCAACGGTGGCCCTGGCGGCCCCGGGGCGGGAATGTTCGATCCGAGGCTGTGCGACATGGAACACGAGGTGAAGTTCAGCCAGGGCGGCGGAGGCGACATGACGCGGGACTTCCTCGGCGTAGGCGGAGGCGGCATTGTGCGCGGGATATCGACGCCGAGAGGTGACCACCAGAACAGCAGCGACATGATTTCCTTGGAGGCCGAGATGAAGTCGGGTTCGTCCTTCAACGGAGGCAGGATGCCATGATCGATCGATCGAGCTTACACAAGACGTAAGCTCCGATCGCTATAGTACCGAGTGAGTCTGAGACTTGAAGCAACCTGGAATTAACGCATGCATGGGAGGAGCATAAGGTTAATTATATAGCGTTGTAGCGAGTTAGCAACTGAGTCGATCGCATGAATGCGTGCATGCATGGGATTAAGCTAGCTAGCTCTGCATGACCTGGAGACTTGGTGTTACTGGGAGAGAGAGGGGCGTCTTCTCTGACTAATTAAGTAAGCTAGTGCGAGTGGACGCATGCGATGGCCCATGCTTGTGGTGGCGTTGGTGTTAAGGTTGTTTGTTTTCCCTTCCTTGTAGTTGGATCTTTGTTGGGTTAAGTATAGTCCCGGAGATAGGACCAATAAGACTTAATTTGTAGCTACCTTAATTGGGGTTGGGGGGGGGGGGTGAGGGGCTTAATTGCCCCCAAACTCCTCCATTTCTTGCTTTTTATTATTACTCTTCCTTGTAGTAAAACAATATTCCCCTTACAATCCAATTAATCATGTTAGATGAAATCCATGTATTTTCTTTTTATTATATTCTGCTACCAGGATGGTTTCAGGCGGTGTTTGGAACAGGGAAATTCTATAGGAATTTCATAGGAAAAGAACCATCCGTCCTCACTGGATTTATTGTTTCCTACGAGTAAAAAGAGTGTTTTGCATTTGATGAGCACTCAAGTTTCTAGGTGACTAGGTTAACAATGCCATATGTTCAAAGATTGCATGTAGTCCATTTACTAGGGTTCAAAGATTGCATGTAGTCCATTTACTAGGGGATAAAAATCATACACAAATCTGGCATATGCATTTTGTTGGGATGTGCTTCTATGTCTAGTTTCCAAATATTAGTACTATGCATGTGTTCAAATGCAACTCGATTACGCCAGGAGATATATGCAGTACATCAATTTCACTTGTTGTTTTTCACTTTAATACTAACTACGCTAAATTTTGTAATCATTTCATCTAGGATGGCACATAATTAAGCACGCACTAGTACTACTTCATGTAGTTTATGCCAAGGACTTGGCATGCATGGCATATAAAACGTACAGGTCGAGACTCAACAGTGTGTGGTCTCTCTCCATTTTGATACAGTATTACAGTACACTATCCTTTCTTTTTTTAAAAAAATAAGATAAACAGTAACCCTCTGACGCGCATGGCAACAAATGTAATTCACTATTAAATCTCCGTATATATAATACTTCTTCACTTCGAGTATTAGCCATGCATGAGCCGATCGATGTCTACGGCAACAGATGCCCTCCTCCAGCCCGTGACCACCTAGTTCTTGGCTTATATGCACAGTGCCACTGTGTGGCTTAGCTTCTTGCTAAGCTCGTGCTTGCTGCTGCTTGGTTGTGCTGTCTCACTTCGTTGGACAGAGCGGGGGATAGGATGTAGCTTTCGGCTTGTGCTTGCAGCCATGGCTCGGCGCACCACAGTGTGGGCACCATAAATTATTGCTTCGATCTCACCGATTTATCAACATCCTTATATTGAACGTTAAGATATGTATAGTGCGATCCAGGGTAGTGCTCATTTAGGCTTATAAGCCTAGACTTTTGGTTATTTCCCACTGTAACGGCTGAAAATGTATTGTACCTATTGTTAGCTTTTTTTTAACGTAATTAAATTTCAAAAATAAAAAATAAAAAGAAAGTTATATCATCACGGACAATACAAATGAATAAAGGGAAAGAAAGAAACTAAAAAACGAAATTAAGAAACTAAAAGACAAGTAGAAACTCGTTGGAGTAAGGCCATACATCTCTGTCCTATTTACCTGCATTTCAATATTTTGTTTTCGTTTTTAGCACATGAACGAGAGGTCTTAGAGGTGAAAACATACGTTTCATTTGGAAAAAAAAATGGACTGATTAGACGTCTGCAAAATCCAATAAAAATGCTTGTGCTGGAAGGAACTAAGCTTGCATGAGATATGCGTTGCAGAGGATGTATTAGGGCGAAATTTTCTTTGCGGTGGATGACAAGGGTTTGGTGGTTGGTACTTGGTACATACACCTCTCAGCAAAGGAATGTTTAGGTTGAACTGCTAGATTCGCTGTTGTGCTATCATATGATTCCACATGGCCGGCCGTCTGTAGGAAAAATTTCGGCTTTCCCCTTCAGCGCCTTGCTGTCGAGGTGGTTACTGGTCACGCGCTTTAATTATTTTTAGAAGCCTCCGTACAGCGGCTTGACGATCGACGGTGACGACGGCGGCGACAAGGACAGCTGCCGTAAAAGCTCAAGATCGCCCACAAAAGTGGCTGCAATTTTCCAACGATGATTGGGAAGAAAGGGAGGCGCCTCTGCAGGGAAAAGGGAGCCGAGCATAACTAGCCCAGTCGCCATCTGCCTTTGCTTGTCTCTGCGTGCTGTCCATGATGACTGAATGCAGCAGAATATAAACCAAGATAAAGATTAGTCAAAAGTACAAATGTTTCCTAGAAAGCCAAACAGAGGATAGGAGAAATAATGTAGGGAAAGTTGGTATAACTAGGTAAACACAGAGAATTAATCTTGCATGTTCCGTTTTGGTACTTCCCCTATGGAACGCAGTGAACAGAGATCACTCCGTGTGTAATGTTGAATTTATCATTCGCGAGTTATTTATGTGAGCCTTGATTGTTTAGTAGAATCCTAGCTATGCCGTTGGAAACGTTTGTTAATTAGGACGACCAAAACTATGCACTAGGGCTGCATATATATGAGAAAGGCCCATCTGAAACAAGGATGTTACTACGTTCCATGCGTGCGTTTTGTGAGGTATTCGCACGCACACCCATTCCGAATAACTAGGCAACAAAAATATACGTTTTTGTCACTGTTATTTTTTGTCCAGCACCCCCATACCAAATAAAAAAGGCATATTTTGGTGGATGCAGCTGTGCAATCCAAGTTCGTTAGAGCAAATTAGCATAATTTTGAGAACAAATTCAATATAATTTTGAAAATAAATTCAGTATAATTTTGAGAGCAAATCCACATCATCCCAAGCGAGACGTAGACCACGCAGTGCTCACCTCGTTTGGAACAAAGTATACTTTGGTGGCTGCAGCTATGTAGTCCAAGTCTGTAAGAGCAAATCAGCATAATTCTAAGAGCAAATTCAATATAATTTCGAAAGCAAATTTAGTACAATTTTGAGAGCAAATCCACCTCATCGTAGGCCCACGTGGGATGTAGACCGCGCAATGCTCACCTCATTTGGAACAAAGAATACTTTGGTGGTTGCAGTTGTACAGTCCAAGTCTGTTAGCCTCATCACGGGGACAGGTGGGGGCCATGTCTTATCGTCCCCTATAGCAACACGTGAGTAATCTCATCCATCTAACTGCTATGCATACCGTGCATTCAATAACGCAATAGGACGCACACGCGGAAATAGATTTTTTTTTAACATTAAATATGCTGGCATCACTTCGAATTTCTTCTTAGGTATCAATAAAATAAAATCAAATTAATATATTTATGAAGCAAGCCAATATAAATTCCAAAGCAAGTTGGGATGAGCATCAAAGCAAAATGAGTATAATTTGCAAGCAAAATAAAAAAATAAAACCAACATAGTATAGGTGTGAAGCAAATCGACATAAATTCAAAAGCAAGCTGGGATAAATATGGAAGCAAAATAAGTATAATTTGCAAGCAAAAATAAAAAAGTAAAACTAACATAGTATAGGTGTGAAGCAAGTCGACATAAATTTAAAAGCAAGTTGAGACAAATATGGAAGCAGAATGATTATAATTTGCAAGCAAGATAAATTAGTAAGAATGAATTGTGATGGGCAGAAAACAGTAGAAGATGTTTCGGAGTAGTAATGAGTAGAGAGAGAAGAATATGCTTGGGATAAAGTGATAGAGAGTAATAGGAGAGAGTTTTTAACTCATGTGAGGGATTCTCAGTAAAATCGTCAAACCAGCAACGAAAAATGTTGCGTGCGAAAGACGCTAAACATAGGTAGATGTCTCGTGAAGCCAACTGGATTGTCTGGCCTGCCTACAGTGGATTGCCAATCATGCATAAAAAAGTTGTTGGTACGGATAGCATGTGCTAGATGGCCTGCTCCAACTCACTGAGGTGTGTGTGCCGACAAGCGCTGGAGCTCACACGTGGAAACACAAATTTCCGCTGAAACAATTGTTAAATCAACCAATCTACTGTTGATTCCTTGGTAGTAACATCCTATGCATGGCCCCTTTGCTAGATTTCAGATGATTGCTACTCGAATCAGAATTGCACAAAGTTGGCGATTAGTCAGGAACATTAATAGGAATCAGCATACGCTTCGGTCTTATTCCCCGGGGGATTGCTCCCCGGGGACTACCACATCGGCACTTTTTGCGAAAACGCCCTTCGGTTTTGCAAAATTGCATACAGATCCTCGATTTTTACGGAAAGGCTCCGCCACGCCAATGTTTTCACGAAAAGGCCCTCTGCTTTCCCAAAATTACATATAGGTCCTTAGGTTTTTAGGGAGGCCCTCCTTTTACGTGATTAAGCCCCGCAATTTTTCAGGAATTACGTATGGATTCTCTGTTTTTCCAGAAAAGCCCTTCGGTTTCTTGAAAAATACGTACAGGTCCATGATTTGTTCAAAAAAACCCCTTTATGAATTGTCGACTCTTGCTTCGGTCCACGTTTGTCCAAAAAAGCCCCCTTATGAATTGTTGACTCTTGCTTCGTTCCACGTGGTAGCTAGTGCGTGTGCTACCATGCTTTCATAGCTAGTATATATGATCGGACGTACATAAGAGGCCTGCTTGTGATCTGAACTCTGAAGATTTATCTGCAACTCTGCATGTCTTTTGGTAGTCCTCCAAGAACTAGAGAATCTGAAGACCATGTGGGAGAGTTCAAGTTTTTGTTGTGAAGAACCATTGTTATTTTCAAATTTTTTAGAACTATTTTCTAACCTACTGGTCTGATTGGCCAAAGGTGGTGATCAGACTGGCCAGCTCTAATGGTCTGATCAGTAGGGCAAGCTGCTTCAGCCGAAATGTTGTTTTTTGGGAAATTGAGTCATATGATGATTTGGTTTGAACTAGGTTAGTGCACATGTGTTACATGGTACATGTTTCAACTAACATAGGTCAAATTACAAAGAACTTATGTCTGAAAATAATTTCTTGGTCTTTGGGTGTTCAGGGTCGTTTAGAGTCAACCATGATCAACAGCGAGAATCGGGGCTACGCTCAAAGAGGAGCCGAGGCCCAGAATGATCAAGGATGCTGGGTGAGATGGCTGAGCTCAAGTATGGCACAATGAAGGTGAAAAATATTGAAGGGAAGTTTGAGCGATGAGTTGCACCATGTGGCTTGATCAGTCCAAGTGAGACGTATTCCAGTGGAACTGAAACGAGAGAGACTTGTCGATGCATAGCAGACTAGTGGTGCACCTACACGTGACAAGCATGATGATTGCTTACAAGGGAAGATAAAGGTCGGGTCAAGGAAGGGTATTTTGGTAAGTTGATCAAAATACTGAAAACTACCTTTGATTAAAACCGCGACGCTTGAGCTGTTCTTGAAAAGGCGATTTAGGTTAAGGAGAAATTAATAAGATCAAGTTGGATCAGAGGTTAATGACTTAGCGGATTTATGCTTATGTACTTTGAAAAGCGTGCATAAGTGTAATATGTGAGTAAAATCCATGTTGTGTTGGGGTTAATGGGTTTCCCACATATGTGTATTTATTAGGGTTACATAGGTGCTGGTTACCTATCTATTTAACTGGTTAGTATGAAGACTTGCTATTTAACCATCCAACAATCCAACATTTACTCATGGAAGCCAAGTGTTGTAGGGTTAGAATGTTGTCATCTTCAAGTAACAATATATCAGCTTTGTTTATCTCACGTGGATCTTTGTTGTCTTGGTTGATTTGCTCTTGATTTGGTTGGTTTTGATCTTCTCTCCCCTTCTTGATTTTGTTGGATTCTAAGGAAGAGTAAGCGATACAGATGTATCATGGGAATCAATCTCCATCCATTTAGGCATCAGGTTTAGTAAGTTCTTAAAGTTATCCAGTTTTGCTTGGTTTTGACCATGTCGAGTGATTTCTTGATCCAGTTATTTTTGCATTGATTTATTTGGTTTTGTTATTTGCTATGATATGTAAAAATACATCTAAAGTTATCTTTGCCATTTTCTACCTATGAGCAAGTCATATTTACCGTTTTCGGTTTCTACCTAGTTTTGGTGTAATCTTGCTTATTCTGAAAAAAGGTTTGAATTTTGACATGAATTATTGCGATCCTTGGATGGAATAGGTTTCTGATATCTTAAGCAATGTGTATGCAAAATTTATTTCATTTTGACTTGTATTTTTAAAGTTGCACCAAAAATTGCATTGCTTCGGGCTGATTTTTTGGTTCTGCAATAGGGAAGACCGGTGAGACCGCTCCTTCCCTGGTCAGACTGCCAAGGGCCAGCCCAACCGCCCTTTGGCCGAAAGTCTGACTGATTCTTTGAATTTTGATTTCTTAAGTCATTTGCTTTGGATTTTAGTTTTCTATCATGATCTTCATAACTTAATATTTATTAGAGTGAATGTTCAATGAATATTTGAAAAAAAAAACAAAAATATCATACTATCTCCTCTACTGTCGTACCGGTACTACGGAATATTTGCGTTTTCCTAACCGCCTCAAAGTTGTTGTCAAACGTGGGAAACAGATGCTTGCTTGCAAAAAATAATCATTTTAATGTAGGTAACCTGGTATTCCGCGCGCTCTCTCTCTCTCTGATCAACTATCCCAAGAACAGGACGGCTCAGTCAGCATCTTTCTTATGACCGACACAGTGCTGCGTCTGTATGCAAACCTATAGTATACTGTAAGATAAGCAACATATGTAAATAAAAAGTAAGTTGTGATGCAAACCATAGGACTTATTTAGGTATTAAGACTGGTTGGGACGCGATGCTGTTTGTTTTTAGCACTGTCGTGGCCTGTTTGGCCCCGTCCGGTGTGAACCTCCGTTTGTTTTTAGGTACTAAGGCGTATAATATCGCCCACAGTCACGGGTATTATCGTTTCCGGGCGGGGGAAGAATCCTATGTGAATGTGGTGATGCTGGCTGCCGATGCTGATGCATGCTATGCCCGCCTCTTGATGCGTGCATTTGGATGCTAGTTACTTCTTTTTAGTTGCAATCATGTGTAGTCTGCGTGGCAAGTAGCGTAGGACGTGGCTAATGGCTTGGGTGAATCCTGTTGCAAATCGTTTTACCTTGCGGTAGATTTGGATGCCACGGTCGGATCTCAGGGCTCAGATGTACGTTGCACAGTTTTGTGTTTGCTCGCGTTTGGTACTTTGGTGCTGCCTTGTTGAAGCGCGTGGGTGGAATATACCGACGTTTTTGCACGTGTACAGTATTTTTAACCCTCCGTGCACAAGATTTACAGTAGCCGGTGATATATAATCGTTGGAGTGAAATGAACAAAAAAAAACTTGCTTGTGTTGACATTTCTGCACATGCATCGGACTCGATTTACTACTCTAGTACAGTTAGATTTGGAAAAGAAAGCGGTCGCATTGCCTGGCTGAAGAGTGAAGTCACTATAGACGAGTTCTCTGCTGCACTTGGCTGAAAGTGGAGTTCTACGACCCGAGTTGTGCAGTGCAACGCCGCCCATACGGACGGGACGATGTCACACAACACAAGGCGGACTCCAGCGCCCCCTCTTGCGAATGCGCCGACCGGCACGCAGGGAAGCCGGGATTAGCACCAAAAACGCAGCAAAAGTGGGCCGCGGCACACGGCTTTGGCTTGCCGGGGCAGCGCCTCTGCCTCCCATGCTTAGTCACCCGCTGCGGGGTCAGAGGTGAGCATTGGGCCACCGTGCTTTAGATCGCGTTGTATCATGCCAGCTCGGCTTGGTCACCCCGTCGTGCCGTACCATGCTGTTCTAAGTCTAGCCCGAAGTAACTATACACGATGAAGGTGACGGCAACGATGGTGGTGGCTCTCATACCCGGTTCGTTAAAAACTAGTTAAAATTTCATACTATTGTCTCATGCCATTTCACCTCCGAACTTGACCATCTAGTCCAACGGCATGTATATATGGGTGCAAATCGGACTTGTGGCATAAATGGCCATCTAGCCCATTGCCCGGCATTGGGCTGCCCAACTGGTCAAATAGAAAAACTCAAGTATAGTCATGAGTGTAGTTTACTATAGTTAATAAATCAATTTTAAATAGTTTCTCGAATGTTTAGTAACTACTTAGAATAGACGCACTAATAACAGACTATCTCTACTTAGAATATGTTGATTTGTTTGATCTTATGTGAAGAAGCAAGAGAGCTACGAGGATGCGACCTAGGGTTCGGTGGTGGTGACCTAAGAAGGAGCAACGTTGAAAATACTCATTATTTTTGTATGATGATGTTTCTTAAGAAAGAACAACAAAAGATGCCTTATATCACAATTCACAAGTGCAAAAATGAAGAACAACAAAAGACACCTCGTATCACAAGTGCAAAAATGAACTCGACCTAAATCATAGCATATCTCAGCCACTTTTTTAGCCATTGGATTAAGATCCAATCATCCTCATCTTTCTCCTCATCGCATATATATACATCACACATTCACACCTCCAAAATCTAACTCAATCTTCAAATTTGGCATTCTAGGGATTGCTCCGTACATATGTATATGTCACAGTGGATGTGTAGAATATTTCTGCGATGAAATTAGATTTTCTGAGGGCTAGAACAGAAGAAATCAAAAAGGACAAGGACCTATTTATAGATTTCAGAAAACTTGAAGGGCTAAATCGTAAAAATGGCCAAATCCCCCTTCCATAAAATCCCTTCACTACTGACTGGAGGACTCGAGCTCGGTTCATTTCTTCCTTTGTCCCTTTTTTCTCTTCCTCCCTTGCCATCTTCTCCATGACCGGCGCCGGCGAGGCCGAGGCGGGCGCGCAGGAGGCGACGAGGTCGAGGCGTGTGCGCAGGAGGCGACGAGGCTGAGGCAGACGGTCATGCGGGAGGCAGCAAGGCCGAGGCGGACGATGGGCTGCCACGCGGGAGGCGACAAGGCTGACATGGTCGATGACATGCTTGCCTTCCTCGCCGAGGCCAACCCGGTAGCCGACGGGAAAGCCGCCGATGATGGTGAGGACAACCTGCATAACACCCTTCGCCTCACCCGTGACAACATCAGGGCCATCCGATATACCCCTTCAGTCCTTCCCCTCTACTCCCTCTTTCTCTCTACACTGTGATGGCTTGTGGGGATGACCGTGAGATAGTAGTGCCCATGGGATGGTGACGGGAGGCGAGGCCGAGACCGAGCCGGCCACCGGTGCTAGTGTGTCGGCCGTGCCCCCCATGCCGGTTGTGCTCACCAGGCCGGCCCGGCTTCAGCACGGCACGATATGTCATGTCATGCTGTGCCACCCGACAGGCTAGCTTTCTTGGCCCGGCCTGGCCCACCATTCGTGATGTGCCGTGCCAGCATGGCCCGTCACGTGGCGTGTATGTGCTGTGCTTGGGCTATGTTGAGCTAGCCGAGCCTCGGGCTGGCATGGATAAGCCTAGCTTAACTCCCAACTCTATGCGGGGCGCGCACGGGTGGCCGGTGCCACTTGATCATATAACCTTGCGCTTCGACCGTGCGGTTGGTGCATGAAGACATCCACAAAATAGCGATGCACGCACGACAGGCTATCGAGCATGGACTCGAGAACCACGCGGCACCGTTCACTTCTACTACGTACGTGGTGATACCGTGGCTATGAGACCGAGGGGCGAAGGTGCGTTTGGTTTTGCCCTCTTACTTAGCCCACTTGACCTGAGCGTCTGCACGGCACCATCACGCTCCCGTGCCATTGGTTCTCCGTTGAAATGCATGGTAGGGGGCATGGCAAGAACTCAAAACTGTGGAATGATGGAGGTGCATGTTTGACGCGAAAAATCGCTCTCGGATTTCTTGCCTCGGGGTATAAGGTACAGGTGTGCCAGTGTACTAAAGTACACAAAAATAAATAAACACAAGAAAGATAGAAAAAACATGTATTTTATTAATTCATTTGAGAATAACAAAATTACATATTCCCTTTGTTTGTATGCGCTCCATAGCCTACTTTACATAACAGATCTGACATAGGCAATGTGATCTTCTGGTTCCCGGAGCCTCGAAAGTCTCTCGGTTAATTATATGTACGAGGAGAACCCACAGAATACCTCCAATTAAGCTGCGCATTTGTTGAGCAAAGCCCAATTACCAAGTTGCCCTGCAAGCATTGGCTGACTTGACACATACCTTATAGGATCCACTCTGGCCATGAGTTGGACTTCATGTGTTAACATATAATGTCTTAATTTCTTTAGATTGAATATCAGGGCTAGGCAGAGCTTTTCTATGGATGAGTAATGATGCTCAGCACCGACCAGTGTATGACTTAAGTACTAGCACACCACTTCTTTTCCATCATCGTTGTGTTGAGATAGCAAAGTGCCTAACGAGGTAGGCTGCATTGCAATATACAGAATGAGAGGGTGCCCTTTTACAGGAGCAGCCAGGACTGGAGGATTAAGTAGGTAACTCTTGATGCTATCGAGTCCTTTTTGACACTCCTCATCCCATACAAATGGTGCGCTTGCCCTGAGAGATTAGATATAAAGTGTCGTATATATGCCAATTTTCCTTGCAATGACTTCAATTTTATTAAATTGTCTAGATGAGGCGTTTCTAGGACTGCCTTGATTTTCTTTGAATGGATCTCTATGCCACGATGTTGCACCACAAAGCCAAGGAAGATGCCAGATTGGACGGCGAATGTGCACTTAAGTGGATTCATCTTGAGTTGGTGGTGGCGCAAGCGTTCGAAGAGCATTTGGAGATCCTCCTAATGATGCTTGCAGTCTTTGGATTTCACAACTAGATCATCAACATAACACTCCATCGAGTGATGAATGAGGTCATCAAAGACATGTCATGGCACGTTGGTAAGTAGCGTCGGCATTCTTTAGACCAAATGGCATCACTACATAATAGAAATTGCCTTTTGCCGGTCTGAATGTTGTATCGATGGTGTCTCATCTATCCATCTTTATTTGATTATAAGCTAATGACCCATCCATGAAAGACAAGGCACCATGGCCTGTAGTCGAGTCAATAACGATTTACGTGATAGGAAGAGGGAAGTCATCTTTAGGATATGCATGGTTTATATCTTGAAAATCCACACATGTGGGCACTTGTCCATTCTTTTTCCTAGCTGGGACAATATTGGCAAGCCAATGGGGGTATTGTACCTTCTTGATGAAGCCGACAGTGATAAGCTTGTCCACCTCATCAATGACTTGATCTTGAAATTCTGGCCATAGACGACGCGGCGATTGTTTAACCAGTTAGGCATGTGGGTCAATCGCCAGTTTATGTGTAGCAACACGAGGATCAAGCCCCGGCATTTCTTTGTATGTCCAAGCAAAGCGATCTCTATATTCCATCAAGAAGCTGTGGTTTGTCAAATTTATTTTTAGCAGCTTTCAAGCTTTCTTTTTGAAAATTTTACTTTTCTTTCAAAATACAACACACTCAAGCGATTTTGAAGTATTGTCAATGTATTCATCAAAGGTGGATTGTTAGATCATGTGGATAGATTGTGAATATTATGATGATGAATAATTGACATGGATTGAATTGGAATTTATATTTGTAAAAGTTTCGGTCGATGCAATTGTGCAAAAACTGAAAAGTGCTGAAGTATTTAGGTATTGCAGTCTGATCATTATAGTAAGGGTGGTCTAACCGGTTTGTAGTCTGGTTGAATTGGTTTGTGTTTATGGGTGAATCATGTTGTGTTGTGCATGTATGGATTGATGTTGGTCAAGTTGAAGAGAACTTATGTCGAAAAAATATTTTTTTGGTCTTTGCATGTACAGGTTGAGCATGAAGGCGATCATGGTCGATAACAAGGAGTACCGTGACTAAGATGGAAAATCCGAGGTTCAGATAGTCAAGGATGTCACGAGATAGTTAGGCTCATACTTGGGGACGTGGAGAACAAAGGTACATAATGCGTGGAGGAGTTACAGGAGATGCGGTTCTGAAGCCTTTGTCACGTGAGATGTTGAAAAGTTGGAATTTTGAGAAACTCATGTTTGGAAGGGTTTTGGGTCCCTTGGCAGTAAAGTTTGATTTAGGACTCAAATTCGTGATCTGTTCAGATTAGGACTCTAATTCGTGATTTGTTTGGAGAGGACTCCTAAGGAGTCGGAGGATATAATACAGTCGGAGGGGCATAGCAGATGTATGAAGGCTTTTAGAGAAGATTGAGAATGCTTTAGTTTTAGCTAGGCTTTTAGGGGTGCTTTTGAGGGCATTTTGTAAACCCATGAAAATCCAGCAATAAATATCACCTTGAATCAATCTTGTTCTTGATTTAATAAAAAATGCTGGTGATTGTAGTTAGGTCGAAACTTACGACTACGTGTAAAGGTGTCGAATCGCTGCCGGGAAAACTGAGGAAATACGAGTACTCGAAGGCGCTGAATCCTCGAAGGCGCAGGTGATCGAGAGGTTCTACTCCCGGTGTCGAAGATCTTGAGTACGTGCAAACCAGTTGAAGTCTTGAGTACGTACGAAGCAGTCGAAGTTCAAGTAAAAGCAAATTGGTCGAAATTCGAGCATGTGGAAAGCGGTCGGACCTTACGAGTACTAGCCGGTCGAAGATCAAAGTATAAAGCGGTCGTAGTTTACGTGTGCAGAAATGATCAATTTACGACAGCTGAGCGATCGAGCGAGCGGAGCGCTGAGCAGTCGAAACCTACGACTGGTAAGAGTTTATGATAGCTGAGCTGGTTGAGCGCTGGACAGTCAAAACCATTATCGAGCACTAAAAGATTCTAAAAAAGAAGGTAATTATTTACCCCCTCTGATTACGGTATTCTAGACTACATTTACTTTTACTCGTCGTAGAAAAAAACGGCTAGTTCTCTGCAACGGAAGCTGGAGACAGGGGAGACGAAATCTGGCTTATACGTGTTCGAACAAACCGTTTGATGTTCCCGTCAGGACAGGACGTCATCGCCGGTGGACACCTGACCCTGAGCTGCACTCACGTAGTCAAGTGCGCTATGCAGCCGTGAGACGCTCGAGTGTTCAGAGGGCAGCAAAAAGGTAAGCGTAGTGCTCGTACTTGGATACTTGTGTAGGCGTACTATCAGGTCAATAATCCAGTCGGGCTAAGGCAAAGAGGCGTGATGCTTGGTACATTAGTCAGGAAAAAGCGAAGTGCAGAAGGCGAGGCTGTCCTCGCAGGCAGGCAGGCAGAGATCCGCACATCTGAATATTGCGGTTGCGGTGCGGAATTCGGATGCAAACGTAGCAAGAACCCAAACATCACCGACAAACACACCATGGCAACAGGTTCACAGGTGTCACACCTTTTCGGATCTAATATAAACATCTAACAAAACAATATGGTTACTGTATGTACCGGCAAAGGGGGGGCATTGCCCACGATCAGAATCCAGAAACAGAAGCGGTATCGATAGTGATAGAAATTTGGTAGACCTGAGTACCAATAAGGCAATAACAAGCGTGTAGTAGAGCTTACTGTACTAGGTGTTAGTATTCTATTGTAGTATTAGCCGGATGTAGAATGATGCTCTACAGCTCTAACTCTTGGTGAAGGCTAAATATTTGCTTTTAACTGAAGTTGAGCTTACAACTCATAACTTTTCTATAGTTGTCTTGCTCCCCGTGGTACAAGAGAAAAATGCACTGTAGCTCTCCAAATTATAGAGTTATGCTATTTTACTTCTTGAACTTACATTTTAGTTTCTCAGCCCCTCAACTTACAAAGTTATGCCACTTTACTCTCTGAACTTGCATTTTCCTTTCTCAACTCTCTAAACTTATAAGATTGTGTCACTTTACCCTCTAAACTTGCATTTCACTTTCTCAACTCACTTAACTTGCGTCTGTTTGCACCGCAGATTCATTAGATTGTTTGCTAACAGAAAACGCTGAGCTGACATAGCGCATAACTATGCCATAGGGTCGAACTCGATCGCATGGGTACAGTGTCGAGTCGGCACAGTGTCCTCTTCTCCCTTATAATACGGTAGAGCAGAGGATAGAGGGCTCGGGTATGGAGATAGAGAGGAGCAAGGCAATGCACCTGAAGGATATGGGTTTCAGTTTCAGTACAATGCGGCACACCTTATGACACTGACAGCCTGGCACAAGGATGACAGGGACGGTGGTTTCCTAGGAGCTGAGAGGGGAGAGGCGACACAGCTCAACACCGGTGAACCATCCAACGAGCTTCGACGGCTGGAGCAGGCCCCGGGAATATGCCACGGGCACAGCATGGCATTAGCCACGCGCTACGTGAGCTCAGCGTTTTCTGTTAGCAAACGGTTCAATGGATCTATGGTGTGACCAAACGCAAGTTCAGAGAACTGAGAAAGTAAATATAAGTTCAGAGGGCAAAGTAGCATAACCCTACACTGTAATTTTCTCTTCATTTTTCACGCGTAGCATGTCAATACGACTTGCAAATTTTCATTACATGTCAGCTTTGTGATCTCGTTGACAATTAGGTAGCATGTGCAATAAGGTGTTACTTATCTTACTGCTGCAGTTCTCTGAGCAACACATTCCCTCGGCACGTATGGACTAAAAGCCAGTTATGTGAAGCATGCCAATCTTTTTGCCAAACACGCTAATCTTCTTGTGCTCGCTGATGACAAATAATTTAAATGGATCAAGTTTTTAATAAACCGACAGGTCATGTGTCAAATGTTGTTTTTTTCATCGACTAAGTTATTATTCAACTTGCTTGAAAACTCAATGCATTTGTATAATCCTAAAAGAAAACACTATCACATCTGCAGCAACGGGCGGTTGGTACAACTACAATCATAATAAGATTCAGCTAAAACACAAGCCCTAGCAGTCAATCACAGATAGCATTTGACCAATCAACATGATCAAAGATTACAAAATAAAGCAGCAGGATTCCTGCCCAGACTAGCAACGCTTGCACAACATAGGTTTATCAATAGATTCAATACCACTCAAGGGTAACACAAAACAGTTTACACAGCACAACAATACAGTACCACGTAGGCATGGCAGTGTTCTTACAACATCACCGATACAATACAGGTACTTAATACCCAAATCAGTCGAATAGCTGTATGTTTGCGTAAACGGTGTTCACAGCATCACCGATACAGTGCAAATGCTTAAAATACGCTGGGCAATTCCTTGGGGGAACCACCCCATCTTAGCAGTAAAACATGACACGCTTCACGTTTTCCTTGAGGGCAGGGAGAGGCCTGACAGCAACATTCCCAACAGCCCTGGTGCTGCGCGCACCAGGCAGTGGAGGGCCACGGCTCATTGCAGCACCACTCGCCATGGACCCACTGTCAGAAGTCTCTGGCTCCATGTAAAATCGAGCTCGGAAGGCTGCCAGATGAGCATAGTATGCAGGAGGAACTGCAAGCGATCAACCAAATGGTCAACATTGTGTTTCACAAGAGCAACACAATGTTGCATCTAGAGTAGTCAAGAAACTGAAGGGAATGTTTTCAAGGTTAGACATACCAATTGATACAGAACGGGTGCACCTAGCGTACCTGCAAGAGTAGAAATAATGTTTAACTGGCCAGGTAGGTAGTGCATATAAAAAGAGCAGTTTTCCTATCCTTGAGGAGGTACCAAGAGGTACAATGTACCAATAGGTACCAAATTAGATCCAGCCGTTCAATCAGTGTGATCAACGGCTCAAAATTTGGTACCTCTTGGTACCTTGTACCTCTTGGTCCCTCGCGTCCGGTACTACTAGGTACTGTCAAATCTCAGCCGTTCGATCAGTGTGATCAACGGCTCAAATTTGGTACCTCTTCCCCCTCAAGGATGGTAAAATTTCCCATATAAAAATCCAACTGATGGAACAGTAAATTACGTGTAGCACAAGTTGTTTGTGAGAGTTTGCAACTCATCAGCAGTAAATTTGTTCTCATCCCACAGAACATGATAATGAGCAGGACGGCTTGTTCCCTGAAAGGTGTTGAGATTTAAATCATCAATCAGCCCATTCCATAAAATAAAGAAATTGCGAAGAAAGGAAAGCCAACCTGAATGCCAGCATGGCTACAGAGGTAGAAATCAAACTCGGTTGGATGGCAAATCTTCGAATCAACAACAGTGCCTACAATTAGATAAAGAAAGGGTTCAGTTCCACAATGGTCAGATTCAAAATAGATGAGCTAAGCACACACCAAAAAAAACATAAGTGCACCAACAACTAACCAGGCAGTATGTTCCCACTTCTATCAACAGTACGCTGATCATTGTGGTTATTAGCAAACAGCCTAGTGTGATGACGTTTCTGGACAACTACAAAAGTAACTGGAGGCTGATAATTGGGCTCCAAGGATGCACAGGCCTACATCCATAGTTCAGCAATAATAAGCAATGAAACTCGAGAAAAGATAAAGAATATTGCCAAAAATGTGTGGTCGAAGTAACTGTACCTTTCTAATGGCATCAAGTTCATACAACAAAACTTGATAGAACTGTCCCTCGCTGACACCATCCCTGAAAACAACGGATATTTAATATACAGACAATCGCACTAAACAAAGATGCCCAAGCAGGTATAAGTACCTGTAGAATATGATCCTCTGCGGTTTCTGTCCAGTTGCCCTCTTGAAAGAAATGAGAAGCTCCCTGCATATTCAACAGAATTTATACACATGTAGCAGCATCCAAATGTAGAGGAGTGAATATATCTCAGCTCACTAAGATCATACTTGATCATGCCACCAGTCACAGTTCCTCTTTGGGGATCTTGCCATACTTTGAAAAGATCCTGTATCAACTCTTGGCGATGGGCTTGGGCACTCACTAATCCAGCATACTTAGTGACCTCTGGCCAGTCCTGTGAAGCAACCACCTAGAGGAGGAAATAATATTGTAACTGTTAGACAGCCATATATAGCGCATGGACTCTTTGGGTTTTTATGGTTAGTTATAGATTGATTGGTATTGTATTCGGCAAGAAGATCCCACGGTGGTTCTGTTTCCATAAACCAACCCGGTCCTCCTTGCCTATATATCTGTAATCCCTTTGCCCTCCAGAATCAATCTACTAATTCCAATTGCCTTCATGGTATCAGACGCCTAGGTCTGTTCTTCTTCCGCTGCCCTTTCTTGCGCGCCTCTGTGGCTGCGCACCACGCCCGCGCGCCCTCCAGGCTGCGCAGCCCTCCGCTCCCATCCGGCGGCGCCTCCCCCCTCCTGCAGCAATGCCCAGCTCTCTCCCCTCCGCTCCCTCTGCTGCAGACGTCGCTGCTGCCCAGGCCGCCGTCGCCGCGCGCACAACAGAACGCAGGGAAGAGGATCTCCGCCGCCAGCAGGAGGCCGCTCGGGCCGCCGCTCTTCAGCGCGCCCAGGCAACCGAGCAGGAGGCCGCGGCTGCTGCTCAGGAGCGCGACGCCGCCGCCGCCCGCGCTCATGATGCGTTGGCCCGTGCCGCCCGCGAACGGGAAGCGGCCGAAGCTGCTGTTCAGCCCCCGGACGATGACGCCGCTTCCTTTGTCAGCAACGACGGCGGTCAGCCCCTTCGGGACGTCCTTCTGTCTCACGAGGCCGCCGCCATCATCAATCTCCAATCGCGGGCCGTCGGAGTCCAGAATATACGCAGCCTTGTTCTCGCTGCCCTCGACATGGAGTCCAACAACTACTCCCGCTGGCGCCACCAGATGCTTCTGGTCCTTGGGAAGTTCTCCCTTCAGCGCCATGTCCTCGCCGACGCCGCTGATCACATCTTCCCCGACTGGGAGCGCATGGATTGTGTCGTCATGACGTGGCTCAACGGCACTATCTCTCCCGATCTTGAGGAGATCGTCCGGGAAGATCGCCCCACCGCCCGCTCCATCTGGCTTGCCCTGGAACAGCAATTCCTTGGCAATCGTGAGCAGCGAGCTCTCTACCTCGACGCCGCCTTTCGCAACTTCGTCCAGGGCGATCTCTCCATCACCGACTACTGCCGCAAGTTCAAGTCAATGGCCGACGCTCTCGGTGACTTGGGGGAGGTCGTCACCGATCGTACACTCGTCCTCAACATCATCCGCGGCCTCAACGAGCGATTCGCCTCCATCGGCATGCATCTTCAGCGTGGGCGTCCGTTCCCCACCTTCCTGGAGGCCCGTACTGACCTCCTCCTTGAGGAGCTCAATCTGGCCCATCGCTCGACGCCTTCGCCCACCGCCCTCGTCGCCTCTGGTGCCGCCAGAGCTGCGGGTCCTCATCCGCAACCCAACAAGCCGGCCACACCTCCTCAACCGCATTCCAGCGGCTCCTCTGGTACCGGCAGCAACTCCAGGAACTCCGGCAAAGGCGACAAACGTGGCACACGCGGCGGCAAAGGCAAGGGGCGGCAGTCTGGCATACCCGCCTCTGGTTCAGCGCCCTCTGCACAGCCCCAGCAGGCTCCGACCGGTGGCCCGTGGCCCAGCTTCTACAGGCCGTGGTCAGGCTCCATCAGCATGTGGCCTGGGAATCGTCCTCCCCTGGCTCCAATCCCGGCGCCTCGTTCTCCACTGCCTCAACCGCAGGCCTTTGTGGCCGGCGCCCAGACACAGTGGGCTGCTCCTCCTGGCTACTACTACCCCACCGCCGGCACGCCATCCTGGGATGCGCAGGGACTTGCTTCCTCCTTCAACACCATGTCACTGATCCCACCTCAGCAACACGATTGGATCTTCGACACTGGTGCCACCTCGCATATGACTTCTGACGCCGGTACACTCTCCTCCACCTCTTCCTCGCGGTATCCTATTCCACCTTCAATTATTGTCGGTAACGGAGCCTTACTGCCCGTCACCTCCTCTGGCACAGCTCATCTCCCCGGTCCTTTATGCCTTAATAATGTCCTTGTTTCACCTGGGCTTATTAAGAATTTAATTTCCGTTCGCCAATTCACTTCTGACAATAATTGTTCCGTCGAATTTGACCCCGCTGGTTGTTCTGTGAAGGATCTGCAGTCTAAGAGAGTGATCACCAGGTGCAATAGCTCCGGGCCGTTGTACCCTCTTCGCCCATCTGGCGCATCATCCCTCCCTGCTGCACACCTCGCCGCTGCGTCCTCCGCGTCCACGTTATGGCATCGTCGTCTCGGTCATCCTGGATTCGAGACTCTATCCAAACTTATGGCTTGCAATAAAGAAAATAGACACTCTATATGTCATGCTTGTCAATTAGGACGTCATACACGTCTTCCTTTTCCTGTGTCAGCATCTCGTGCCTCATCCAGAATCAATCTACTAATTCCAATTGCCTTCAGTAACACAAATAGCAAAAGTTCCATTACAACTTAGTAGAACTTCAGACATATCTTAGTAGAACTTCAGACATATCTTCATCACAACAAGTGCTGCACTTACAGCTGCAATGGAAGGACTGGAATCTTCTCCAGGATGAGGATGTGTAACATCAGCACCAAATATTATTGTTGGTCTGTCACTAACAAGGGGAATCCTTCTTGTCAAAGCATCCACAAGTACAGTATTCCTTCCCCCCACCTGAAAAGTAGGGGCAACATAAGAAGCTAAGAATCTAGGTGTATACTATTAAAGATGGAATAGTTGGAGCTCAGCAAAATACCTTAACATTAATTTTAAGGGCAACATTTGCAAGATACTGCTTGCTCATCTTAAAAACATGTTTCGTCAGACAACATTGAGACACCAATCCAAGATCAGTCTCACAGATCCTTTTAAGATCCCCTGCAGAACAAAAAGAAAACCGATGACCAAAAGTATTCACTTGGCAATGCTCAATCATCTTTTGGAAGAGAACATACCGTAAAGAGAACCATTATTATCAGGCAGTATTACAATCAGCAGGTCCAGTTCTCTACCCTGGGATCTGAGTTTGTTCATGGCATCTTGATAACGTGCCTTTAGTGCTCTTTCCACATGTTCAGGTCTTGCAGTAACTGGGGGTAGCACAGGTTCAAGTGCAAAGTCCTATAGAGAGATAAAAGGAGAATATGACGAGCAAAGAATACAAGATGATAAACATGAAATGCTATTTGGATGATGGTAACATACCATTCCAGATATTTGGCACATGATAGCCAGTTCATGACAGAAAAGCCTGGCAGCACTATCTTGCACATTTCGAGCGAAGTTAATACATGCCCAGTTGTTAACTCTCCCACCATTGACCATTTTCTACAAAAAAAAAAAAGAATACACATATGACTATGCGAACTAGTTACAGACAAAATTACACAAAAATAAGGTAATATGTAGTAAAATTAAGGGCCACCTACAGGTCGAAAATATATGCACATCTAGGTCAAAGAAATGCTAATGGCACAAGGGCATCCACATAAATGACTAATTGCAGTGGGATACAACATTGTTCCTAAAGTAGTTACCATGGTAGTTACTAGAGTAAAAGCAAACAACATAGGAGCTAAATGCCAGATAATACACATTCATAAGAGGGCTTTGGAGTATATCATGTTTTCATATGAAACTAGTCGGCCCTCTGGAATTGCAGCGTAAAGATGACCAGAACAGTATGAAGTTACATAACAGCAGCGAAACTTCCTTGGTCATTTGTATTTAAGAAAGTTGCACGCCTTAAAGAAACTAGACAATAACTGTTTCGCAGTTGCTTGGTTAGTTTTTGCTTTATGCTTCTCTTTTTGTATATATCCGTGACTCTGCGTACAGTTTTCTTTTGAATTTATCTCAGTAGGATTCTCCACTGCTGTTTCCCATAAGAAAAAAAAACGCAGGCAGCTGAAGACATTCACAGTAAGAATGATGTTATCTTGATGTCTCATGACGTTTTTATCAAGGAGTACCTTATTCATCATGTTCCATTGGCCAATTCTTGGCAAGACATCCTTCTCTCTGCCACTATCATGGTATTTAAGCTAACACAAAAGAAGTAAAATGCGGTCAATGGATATGCACAACATATGCCCAATATGGAAAATCAACTGCTGTCAAACCACAACTGAAAATTGACTTACCCTTGGCGGAGGCAAAACACGAGCTTCAACCGATGCAAGTCGCTCATCGATTCTTATGCCAAATTCCTGTGCATATGGATCTTCGTAGTATGCATTGTGATGCACAGTCTGATCAAAAGAGAACAGAACAAAACAAGGATGAGATTAAGGAGTGTCAATTTAGTTGTTTAACCCTGGTGAAGATGACAACTAATTAATACTAACATAAGCACCAGCATCTTTATGTGTTCCATTGTATGTAATCATTACAGACACAAGAACAATTCAGACAAATATATATTAGATGAAACTATTCTCCAGAAATGTGTGATTTTGACAGTAACAATTACTCATCAAGTAACTATCAATTACTTTAAAATATATATCTATAGGTCACTCGATCCCACAATAAACAAGAAACTGAAATCTCATAGAGACCCTACTATCAAAGAGCCTGTTCTTTTTTTGGCTTATGGTTGTGGTTTATAGCTTTTAGCTGAAATTTTTGAATTTTGGGCTGTTCACGACAAAGATTACAGAGGGAAAGATACTCGCTTACGATTTTGACTGGTACAGATGTTGGGCTTTTTAACGTGTGCTACAATTAACTTGTAGACCCTGTCTTTGAGAAAATACTCTATTTGAAAGTTAGGTACTGTAGCAAAAACCAAAAGCCGCAAAGAACAGGCCAAAAACCTGTTTCAGATGCACAAGAATGCATGCGCAGGGATCCCATAAACAAAAACTTTTAAAAAACATTACAGAAGCTTTAATTGCAATAAAATGCTATCTAGACATCTAAATAGCATATAAGTCAAAGAAAATTGGATACATCAAATTGGAAGAACCTGTCAGCATAAAAGTTTGCGGAAAAACACCTAACAGCCACATAAACATATCAATTCATAAATGAAAGACACAGAATGCCAGTAGGCAATCTTGTAACACAACACTGTTGAACCAAATTGCACCAAAAAAATACGATCAACAGTCACCTGCAAGATGTCCAGCTCACGCTCTTGAGGGCGCTGGCAAGTCACTTTCAGTAGAGCAGTTATCTGTTTTTCATTGAGTCGTTTCGAGTAACGTTGTCCTTCAACGATCTTACAAACCTGACATTTTGAAGTCATAAACAACTTGTGGCAATATGTTGAAGCTGGAAGTAGCATCTAGAAAACATTTGCATAGATGAACATAGTACACAATACATCACCGCAATCGAGGTCGTTAAAGATACTAACCTCCATAGGCAGGTAATTTGGTCTTTGCTGATTGCCCACTTGCAAGCAAGGTAAAGTGGTGTGCTGAATACTAAAACCGTATGTCTCCAGGAAGTACTGAACCACAGTCTTCACAGTACCACGATCATCAACAGGGAATCTATCACAGGAATACCAACCAAATCATGTCAACACAGTATCCTTTCATCCACGGATCTGCAGGAGCATAAGAGATTTTCACATATAAGCAAGGGAAAAGCACATACGATAACTCTCTTGTTGCTTGTGAAGTGAGGCCAGATATACGATATTTCCTACGCATGTTTCCTCGATGTGTAACCTCAACCTTCACACCTCGTAGGGCTTTTTTTATCTGCAGGGGAAGAATAATTATGGTAACTCAGCATAAACCAAATTCACTGTCAACAAAGGTGAGACAAGTAATGAATCACACCTTCACACGATCAGAATCAGACAATGGTCTAACTGAGATGTCTCTGTTCAGAAGCTGGGCAACAAAATCAATCACAGGGAGAGACTCGATAAATGCAGTAGAAGACATATCTGCAAGAAGAAACACCAAGTAATCTCAATATGTCAGACAAGACAAGTGGCCATTCTGGAACCTACGCTGAGATGCTCTGTAAACTAGAATGTGTATTACTGAGCATTCTGGCCACCCGTCACCAATCATGCATGACAACTGACAAATCAACAAATGAACAGTGATACAAAAGGAAAAATAAAGATGAAGTGGTGGCATCTCACCAATATTCAGCGAAAGCCCCATCTGTGTAGGCCTTATACTTTGATAAAAACCACGCCAACTTTCCAAACCCTCACCAAGTTGCTGACGTCTCCCTAAGTTAGGAGAATAAAATGATCGGCCAACTGGAGAATACCTACAGAAGACAAAGGCAAATAAATTCTAGGACATACAATGGGAAAAACAATAAAATAGCACATCGTTAGCTCAAAGATTACCTGGCAGTAGGCAATTCACGTAGCACAATGTCAAGCACTTGAAGAGCTTCCTGAGGTGCATCTGCCTGCCTCCCAGCTAGAAACATAACCAAATGGTGGAGATCAGCACGAGCAGCAAATTTGATCACCACCCTGAATAGTCTCTCGCGCCTTAAAACAAAAGGAATGTCAGAAGGAAAATTTGAATATATTTAAGTACAGATATGACAACAATAGCATACCTTTTCCCGCCTTGACCACCACGAAGACTATCTTCCTCATCTTGCAGAGTAATTTCAAATGTCCTAGAGGTAAATGGCAGTGGCCCAGCTGTATAAAGGCTCTTCCTTCCATCGTAGGCAGGTAGACGCCCACCCAAATGAGATTGTCTATAGAGCGTTACTAGCTCTCCCATGACAGCACGATTGACACCACGTGAAGTAACATCCGGCGTTATAGATACCTGACAAAACAAGATTGGTTATCAGAAATCACCCAAAAAAACTCTGAAGAGGGAATAAAACTTCATTCGAGGGGCATACGTCGTATTGGTGAAGATCTTTATCAGGCAGCTCAGCAAAGAAATGATTAGCCTTCACGATACACCTGTCCCCATATGTACCCTTTCCAGGCCGCAATGGAAATCTAACTGATTTGCTTGATGGTGGTGCCAGTTGAATGGCTTGGCTGGTCGAACTTTCACCACGGATGGAAAGTTGCTGAAACTGTTGCTGGACTTGTCCACTGCTCACCTCTGCCGCAGGCTGTGAGGATGAGCCAGCTCCCGATGGGGATGGTGAAACCACCGGGGCTTGATGTTGGACATGTGGGGCTTGGTGCAGCTCGGGAACTGTTCTTGATGGACCTGGAAGAACATTACGTCCACCACTACCTCCCCTATGCCCGCCATAGTATGGCTGTGGCATTCCACCTCCTCTGGGGCGTGGACCACCGCGCCCCCGATACTCACGCGGTTGATACTCACGCGGTTCATACTCACGCGGTTGATACTCACGCGGTTGATGCTCACGCGGTTCATACTCACGCGGTTGATACTCAGGTGGCCCACCACCTGGATGATGTGGTCCTCCACGACCCTGATAGTGTCCACCACGGCCCTGGTGTTGACCGCCACCACAGCCACCCTGCTGAGGTACCCAACCACGTCCTCCCCCATGTTGTTGAGGAGCTCTCTCAGCTCGCTGTGAGGAACCCTGCCCAGAAGCTCCTGAAGCCTCCCCAGAACTCTCTCCAGAGGTGCCAGGGCCAGTTCTTTTCTTCCTCACCATGATGGACGCTGTCAAGACAGGAATACACCAAAATGTAATATTATAAAAATATAATTTATCAAGACTACAGGTCATCAAAGTATAACTTCAAGCAGAATGATAGAATACCATGACCAAGCAAATACTTAACAGGAAAGACAATGGGTCCATTTCTCATTGTAACACTAAAATGGCAATGCACCTAGCAAATTGCACGACCTTAACATGTAATGCAACATGTGCTATTTGTTCAGGCAGTGATTTATCTATCTTTTATACTTCATCACCAACGAGCACAGCTTATCGAACAAAGCCAGGGTATAATTAAATCAAGTCATATAAAGTAATGACACAAAAGGATGCCGGATGCACAAGATGATACACAAAAATATATTACCACTGTATGCAAAAGTAAACTGCCTAAGGACTTCTAGTGAAAAATAAAAAAATGACAGAACTGCTGCCTACTGAGGGCAAAGCAACGCTCAAACAGGATAAAGAAAATGATGTGATTTAATATAACAAAATAGAAGATAAACTATTAACAAATTGCATATGGGCAGTGTTAACAGGCATATTATCCCTATGTAGGGTTAACAGAGCATGAAAACATGAGAACTATACTATGATCAAATCTGTACCAATGAGAATGAGAAAGAGACCAAGTTACCATAACATAGTAAAGGAACACCATTCAGACATGTAAAAAAGGAGAAAACAGTAAAGTAGCAAGCACCATACAAGAAAGGAATGAACAAGTTAGCAAGCAAAAGGTCACAAAAATGTAAGTAAAAGTGTATTCATTTTCCCTAGTTACCTAAAAAATTAGTTTATTCATTTTCAAGTGATAGCCTAAAACACACAGACAAACAAGCAATAAACAAAATCAACCAATCACCTTTTCTAGAATAACAGAAAGAATTATACTTTTATTTAAAACAGATAATGTATGTGTTACATACAACCAGGGAACATGCAACGCACACCAATTGACCAAAATACTATGTCAGAACAAAATGAAGTAACTCCAGCACGCTCTATATACTATGCATGTACTGTAGCACCATAAGAATGGCACAAATGAAGATGGGAGATCATATTGAAGCTCAGAAGCTACCAAAAGAAATGTATACATAATGAAACCACCAGTACATGCTATGGATGAGAAATATGTAGCACTTGGAAATGAACAACTACAACAACAGCATGCGATGAGCAAAACCCTACTACTACAAGACTTAGCAATGGCTTTTTTAAGTTCCTTTCACCAATGTCACTATATTTCTAGCAATAGGTGTTACAACACAATCGGTTGGGGCACATCAAATATTTTGAATGCAACAATCAACACCATGATCAAGCCGACCAAACTACCAGCAACTTATCGGCGCACCACCAACAACAGATTTTCCCAATGTATATGTGAACCGTAGCAATCTTATGGGGCTGCAATTTCACACTGCTGGCTTCATGATGCATTGAACCGAACTACACGATTATCTTCGTTTATTAGCCAGAGATAACAACAAAAACAGCCCTCTAAAACACTATTAGCCCCCACACTCTCTGATACCAAGCTACAGCAGTACAAACACAAATAAACAGAGTAAAAAACGATTTTACACCATAGCATAGTGCGAAATCATCATACATGCTAAAAAGCATACTAGCATAAGTAGCAAAAAGAAATAAAACCAAACAAACGTGTTCAGACAAGCATTTAGCCCAAATGTAAGCACTTCAAACCGAAAGGAAAAGGGCTTCTACCTCACACACCAACTTCACACCTCGCATCCCGCACTAGAGCTTAACCTAAAAACACGGAGGCGATAACACGAACACGAGCAAATCGCCACCCCCCCCCCCCCCATCGGATCAGCTCACTGCAAAGCTAGATCAGCCCAAATCCACCAAAACCCCCTCAAACTCACACAAGCACCGAACGCCACACGCCCGCACGAAACCAGCGAAACGAGCCGGAGAAAGCTGCAGATCTGGGGAGCGGAAGCGATACCGGGCACGGTCGGCGAACGGCGGCGCGGGAAGAGGCGGTCTCCGAAAACCCTAGGCCTCCTCCAACTCCCCGCTAGCTCTCACTAGCGTTGCTGCTGCCTTTCTCCGCCTCCACTGCCACCCCCTCGTCTTTTTTGAGGAGGGGGGAAGGCGACGACCGCTTGTGGTTAATTAGCGGCGATGCGGCACACTGGGGAAAGAGCCGAAGCGAGGACAGGGCGCCCGTGTCACGTCGCGGGCCGGGTCGTATTGTGGCGGACCCGTCTTGAGGCGGGTTAGAGCATACAGTGATGCCTCTAAGAAGAGAGAGAAAGCATGAAGGTGACACTATACAGGACTGCCTCTAACTATTAACGTCTGGCATCGTCTTCAGCCCTAGAGGCTGCCTCATAGTACAAAAATATTGTAAGACCCACCTATATTAAGAGAGGCCAATAGAAAAGAGAGACTAGTAATTTTCATATATTGCATAAAATTATGGTAAACTTAAATGTTTTCGAGTCTCAGCTTAAAGGCTATACAACCTCTAAACATTATAGATGCTCTTAGCGTGTACGGGCGGGGAGTACGTGTAATACCAGAGAAAAAAATGCCAGCTAGCAGGACACCTCACCCACTCTTCCCTCTGCCAGAGAGACGTGGCCAGCGCATGCTTGCTTTGGCGTGCATGGTTGCCACGTATGGCTTGCACCCTGCAGAAAGCAACACCAGCACTCCTTTATCCAACCCAAGCAGATAGCCATGGCCACAACCCTCTTCGTTGTCCAGGCCACTCGGGTAGGTCCTCTCACCACCGCCCCAGCTCGTTCTTGGCACGGCACACTTAGCAACAGGGAAGGAAGGGGTGAAGGGGGAGTACCTTGCGTACCGAGGGCGGAGGCGCAGGCCGGAGCCGAGGGCAGCGGCCAGGCCGCTGGCCGTGTCACCCGGGCGGCGGCGCCCAGCGCCCCACCGCCGCACGCAAGGGGAGGCGTGGATCCGGTCGGGGCCGGCCAGATCCGAGGCGAGGAAGAAGGGGGCGAGCCGGGGGGAGGCTGGCCGGCGATGAGCCGAGGCTGGCGAGCCGAGCTGCCCCGTGCCGTCACGCCGCTGGAGGAGCGCCCGCACGAGAGAGGGAGAGAGGAGAAGGTGGAGGCGGGGACGGCGGTGGAGCCGCCGCCGGCGAGCTGCGGGCCGGCGCCGCCGCGCCTGGCCGCACGCCGTCGCGCCGCCGATGGTGCGCCCGAGTGCGCGCGCGAGAGAGAGGGGTAGGAGGGGAGAGGGAAGGAAGGGGGCGGCGGGAGGGCCGCCGGCGCCTGGCCGCGCGCCGCCGCGCCGCCCCAGGCGGAGTAGAGGAGGAGGGGGCCGGTCGGCCCAAAAGAAGTGGAGGGGGAGAGAGAGAGAGATAGAGACGGGTGAGGGAGGAGAAAAGGGGGCCGGCCGGTAGAGAAAAAAAAAGAAAAGGGGGCCGGCCGGGTAGAGAAAGAAAAAAAAGAGAAAGAGGAAAGAAAAGGAAGAGAAAGGAGAAGAAGAGGAGAAAAGAAAAGAGGAGAAAAAGAAAGAGGGAAAAAGGGGGGTTTCGGGACCTGAGCGGCAGATACCTAAAACCCGTGCATTCCTGCGTCAGAAACGGGATATGCGTAGTATCGTCGTCGCCCATTTAATCTCTGGTCTTGTATGATGCGTTAAAATTGGACTGTTTGTTTGTCCAGGTGGAGGTCGCGAGTCGACGCCTTCCGCACGTCGTTCCGCTCCGCTCGGCTAACAGGCAAGTACATGGTAGAGCGGTAGACCAAGATTTATGAATATGCGATGTTTATCTGGTATGATGATATTTATGTAGAAATACGTTGATTACATGCTATCTATGTGGAAATGTGATATTTACCTGACATAAGGTTGCATGGTAAATGATGGCAATGATGATGGAGTGAGGTAGGCAAAGATGCTTGTCTACTAGTAATGCTAGTGATGAGCGTGAATATGTTCATGGGCATGTGCATTTGCATGAGGAGCACTCAAGAGTGAGGGCGGTGAGAAAGTCCCTAGCTATGAGTAAAGCTAGTGGACTAATCCGGAGTACTCTTGAGTAAGACCTACTTCGGTAGGCCTCCACGGGAGTGGAGGGGTCCCGTGCCTATGAGGGGGGGCCCACGATGGGTGAACATCGACGGGTGTTCACTCGGCAGTACCGGTACTTGCAAAGTGAAGAGCATATGAGCACGTAGAGTAATGAGGCATGGCATTGATGGCATTACATTGCTTGGCTACGAGAATGATGTTATGAACATGATGATATATGTGCATTATGGTTATATGCTTGCTTATGTTGGTAATGTCTATTGTTCTATTATGTACTTGTTGAGTCTTCGGACTCACCCTTGCTTCGTTGATGTTTTTAGGTGGCCGTTGAGGATGTCATACTCGGGCGGGAGTAGCACATGAATATTCAGCACGACCCAGCAGCACTTTTGTATCATTTTTGCCAGTTACTTTAGCTTTTCTAGGCTAGAGTAATTGTTAAGGATGCTATGTTGTTTCTGAACGCAGCAAAATAAATAAACCTAGTGTTGGCTTAAATTCTGCTAGTAGTGATGAAATGTTTTGAGTTCGCAGTGGAGGTAACATTCTGGCCCAGAGGATGGGCGGGGTGTTACAGTACGTGGGGCGTAATGACAGCGTGAGGCCAACACAGGATTTAGACATGATTGCCCAGGAGCGCCTCAGGTGTAAGCCCCGGGTGCGATTAGTGGGCTAAAAGCAACCATTAGCAAGTGAAATGGCCGGGGGACCCAGTGTCAGGAGTGGATAATCGTGTCCCTTGCTTTGTTGCTCCCAGGGGCCCAGGAACATTTCGGCTGCTGATTGGATGGGCTTCACTTTGTGCCTCGTGCGCAACATGCGACCAAACGGAGGAGCACTCCATTTTTTTGCTCTTTATTGCACCACCACACTCATTGTCAGTGTACGTCGATAGAAATACGTTAGCCACAAAGCATAAGGTGATCGTGGATCCATCTATTGGCTTTGGACTTCTAGTTTTTGCTTAAAGAAGTCAAAGTCAATGTAAACATCTTAGCTTATATAAATTATTTTTATCAGCCGCTACTATTCATTAACTGTTATTTTGTGCTTTTATATGTTGTAATGCACTTTATATTTTATTATATTACAATTCCATAAGTCGCATTGCCGTCCGAATTTTGTAGTATTTTTCGTTACACCGTCTTTCTTATATAATACACTCAACAAAAAATTAAAAGCCATAAGCCAACATGAACGCCCTGATTTCAATCAGCTGCTTCTATCTGCTACTAATATTCATCAACTACTAGCATTTATCAGTCATAACTAATAACTATCAGCAAAAATCAATACAAATAGCCATAAGATCTCTGGAATAGTCATGCCTTCAAAATCAGAGTGCAAGATGCAACTATCAGATGGTCGCTCGGGTAATGACGTGCTAGATTATTGTAAGGTTCTCGGAGGCCGGATTTTTTGGTGACCTCTTAGACACACTCTAGTACATCTAAGCCTCGGTTAAATACTACACTAGTAACTTGCTGGCTGAAATCCTGCTCATTTCAGCTTATCCATTGGGCTTTTGGCTTCTAACTTCTAGATTTTTAATTTCGTGTTGTTATGGTTTTTTGGCTTTTCTTTTCTTCGTATTTTTTATATTGACTATAATGGATTAATTTATTTTTTGTCTATTTTAAAAACTTTAAATTTTAATCCTATCAAAAAACAATCAAATATAAATACAAAATAAGTCATAAGGAAAAAAAGCATACCACAGCGTAAGAGACCACGGAAGAGAAGCAGCTACTGTACAGCCGTGCAAAGTGTGTAATGGGTCAAGCGGGCAAGCGTGCAATGGATCCGGCACGTACGTCGGGGGTGCGTCACTATCACTGCCATCCCGTTTTGGTTAAGCCGTTCAGTCCCGTAAAGAGCAAAGGGTATTATGGCACAATGGGCGCCGCTCGATGCAGCAACACGCGTTCGCAATTGCATTGCACCCGAGGGGTACAGCCTAGTAGCCTACAGCTACCCTACCGGATCAATGGCTCAGATTGGTTTCACTTCTGGGGCGCACTCGCCAGTGCGTGGGGCATCACCAAATGGTTCTCTCGCACCCGCTTCTTTGCCGACACGCGGCAACCCCCCAGATGGTCGCGCGGCCCCACGACGCAGTGGAGCACTCCCTTGTGATCCGCGGTGCCGCGAGTTCTCTCCGGTGTACAGGCCATTAAACGGCCGCGGGGCCCACCTGGAGGGCCATACCGGGACCATGGCCAGGCGTTGCTCCACGGGTCCGTGGCCTGAGACGGGTGGGGCCCATCAGACATTGGGGTGGGTGGTGAGGGCCCTTTTGCGCCCCAGTGGGTTGCCTCGGGCCTGGAGACTCGAAAGCCACCGGCCTTCTCAAAGCCTCCTTGGCCAGTTAGGCAGCTGGAGTTTTTTTTTCTTATAAAAAATAATAGAAATTTAGGTATAATTTTAGCTGATATAAATAAAGTTACTTAAAATATACTATAATTAATTTATAGATTTTATCTAAAAACAAAAAATAATTTTTAAAAGCTAAAAAAACATACCCATCTCCGGACCGAGACACCTCTCGCTCTCGGTCTCGGTTGCAGTTGCAGAGTTGCATGCTAGCTTGCATGCGGTGTAGGCTAATTGTAGCGATGTGCGTAGCAAAAGAAATCATCAGGGTTTAGAACAAGCTTTTATCCGATGAGTATGCTACAGCCTACTGGTTTTGGTAGATACTACAGAGGTCTTAGTGCTACAAGGACAAGGGTATGCAGAGTGCAGAATCGTTCAGTCCTAAAGGACGGCCTACACGATGCGGAAAGGCTGAGACGTTGTGCCAGAAAAACACTCGGAGGAGACATTTACTGCTTGTAGGATGCTTTCAGGAAACGAGGGGGCAGGCAGGCAGCTTACTGCATTTTAGCAAGAGTGAAGAAAACCAGCGAGTTCAATTGAGGTCCTACTTATTTCAGTTTAAGTTTCTGATTTTTAAATTTTTTTTATTTTTAAATTTTGTTTTTCCTTTTTTTGTTTTTTAGCTTTTTATTCGGTTTTTTCCCATATTCGTTTGTATTGTCTGTGATGGGATAATTTAATTTTTTTCATTTTTAATTTTTTTAAATTTAATTATGCCAAATAAGCTACCATCAGCTACAGTGTAATTTTAGCAAGCTACAGTGTAATTTTAACCATAAATCAACTTATTTCAGCCAACCGAGTGGCACCTATGGTTATAAAGTTTTGTGTCAGCTTTTGTTTGTAACTTCTGTTTAGAAAAATCAAAAGCTAATATAAACATATGTCTTCTCAAAGCGACTTTTCTGTTTCTCTCGCTTCTGTCTCGCTACAAAGATAAGACAGAGGTCACAGGTATATCATATACCCCACTCCTCGCTTCCGTTGTACGTATGTATTTTTTCTTACTTTTTCACAACTTGTATTCTTCTTAAAATTAGTTTTTTTCAATCACTGTTATTTATTTTCAGTTAAAAATCATTCACTATAATAAAAAAACATCAACCGCCGTCAATGCGAACGACCTTGTAATCCACCAGACATCAGCCGCTTCTACTGAAGGAGTACGAAGAAAACCAATTAACTGAACCAGCGAAGCGCATTAGGAGCATAAATACTTCTGCTCGTAGTAGCAGTAAGTACCAACTGTAAGAGCATATTGCACCCACGATTACAAGCAGAGAAGGTCAAACTCGCTAGGACAAGAGAAAAGCCACGTTTTTTGCCTTTAAGGGTGACTTTGGGGCTTTTCCAAACGGTTTTCAGAGCAGCATGCGTCGTCGATGTAGTCTATGTTAGTGTTTTTACCGTACACCGTTATCTTAAGAAACGTAACTAAAAAGTAATCAACATTGACGGCATAAAAACACAGGCTAAAGTCTTTGCTGACACGACAGGTAGAGACGTACGTACGTACCCCACGCAGTCCATGGTGTGGTGGCTGACATGCGCCGTGGGGGCAGCCAGCCAGCTCAGTATCGCCTTCTGCCTCCGACTCGTGGGCCCGTATCCCAGGCCACGTCCAAGGACCCGTGAACCCGCCTGCGGGTGGGCCAAGCCGTCGTCCTCCACGTGTCAGTCGGCGTGGCGCGCGGCCTGCCTCTAACCTGGGTCGGGCGTCTCGTAGCACGATACGTATCCCACTGAGCCGCGCGAGGGCCCCACCTGCATGAGGGCGGGGCATATTGTACTACTCCCTCATCCATAAATCCGTAATGTTGTTGGGCCGCCTCGTCTCCTCCGCCCCATGCCGCCACGCCATGGCTTTGTGCGCTGCCGCCACCGCCATGGCGGCCGCTGATACACGCTGCCGCCTCTTGTCTTGGCTAATAAAACGGGTATGTTTCTGTTTCATACTTCAAGTGCTAAATAGACTTATTTTTGTCGGAAAAAATCCTAGTATTGTCGGCCGAGTTGGTTAGCGTTTGATTCGATACCGAACTACAAGGTTGCAATTTACGACGTGTTCAACCTGGATGTAGCTAATCAGCTGTGCTCTCCCCTTCTTTCCTTTTTCTCTTTTTTCCCCTGCCAAGACGTAGTCAAATCCCACAGCACCAAAATCGAACGTCTTAGATTTGGTGTGCTAAGATGATGCTCGATCCAGGCGTTTTTTTTTGCAAGATGATAGAGGGGTGTGTGTGTGACTGTGTCATGCATGCATGCACGCGCTCGTCCATCTATGCACAGGGGCAAGAGGGGTGAAAACGCGATGCATGGACGTGAATACTTTTTTCGAGTAGGTGTGAACGTGAGCAACATGTCTTCCAAGCTAGCTATCTATATAAAAAGATAGAACACCTTTCTTCGGGCCATCAATTTGTTTAACATTAGGTCCTCCAAGTTATTATATGCGTCTGACTCTACAGTAGATTACGCTTGTATTCATGTATTGTGTAAGGCTGGTGGTTATTGCGATGTTTCTTGTTTGATCGTAGTAGCAGGCTGGTACACTGGATTGAACGTGGCATAATTCTCGTTTTCAAGGTAAATTGAGTAAACTCACGGACTTAAGTAGGGATGGTAATTGGGCGTGTCAGGTATGGATAGTGCTCACCTATATCCGTATTTGTGACCCTGATTTACGCCCACAGACATACCCGCAAAGGACGACGGGTGAAGAATCTCGTCCACACCCGTCACCCACGGGTACCCGTTGTCCGTAGGCATATCCGTTTACCCGCGAACTGAGAGACACCATTTGAGAATTCCCAGAGTTGAACTAACGACATGTACATGTAAGCAATAGCGTTGTTAGGAAATATAATAGCTATCAAAAAGTTTATAACAATTAGAGATACGTAAAAGTTAGAGATATGCAAAAGTTTATAACAATCAATAGCAATTCGAGATATTGTTATGGCTGCGCCACATGGCAATCTATATCATGGGTAAATGGGCGGGACGAGTACGGGTGGAGCTTATCCATACTCGTGCCCATTTAACCGACGGGTAGAGTGTTTCCTCGTTTTCATACCATGGGTAAAAAAAATCTCATATCCGGCTCCATTAGAATATTTACCTACGGGTAAACGGACAAAATTGTCATCGCTAGACTTAAGTACAAACATCCGACGAACTGTTCGTCGACGGCCCGAACTAAATCGCCGAACTGTTCCTCGATGGCCCGGAATAAGAAATCACTGTAGGCAACTTAATGCAAGCCTAATCCTCATGGTCACAATCAAACAACGTCCGCAAAATGCTCGCCAAACACAGGGCAACCAACGTCTGCGTGCAATTGTAGACAAACAGTTGGACGACCCCGGACACCCATCCGAACGCATGCACAGCCATGCATTCATGCATGAGACCTCAAGCAACTGTATGATCTGATAGGACAGCAGCACGAAACAGAAGCGAGAAAAGGAAAGCGTGAAGGGAGGAGGGGGGAAAACGAAAGGCAAATGTTGCCAAAGCAGGAGAGGGGGACATGGACACATACCGGCTGCTTGATGGGGGTACCCATGCTCCACCCGCAACGCCATGTCAAGATCACAAATCATTCATGCATGCGGCCGCGCTTGCAAAAGCGGAAGGGAAGCGAGCCCGGATTGCAACGTTGGGGCCAAGGGAAAAACTCGAGAGAAAGACGAGAGGGGCAGCGTGATGGAACGGGAGAGATGAGGTGCTCTTATTGTTATTGGGTAGCAGCTAAATTACTGGTGCTAGCAAGCAGCAGCAGCGCTAGGAGAGGCGACGTGGGTGGGGCAGGCAGGTCGCGTAAGCAAAAGATATCGGTGACGCATGTTTGAAGATATGACCAATTATTGTCGTTGGTGAGATGTACCATGTATGGCGCTAGGGGGAAAATACTGTCCGGCATTTGGCTTCTATTTTTCCTGATTGTTCATTAGTACTGTGGAATAGCTGAGGTGCTAGCTCGCGTTGGCAGGGGGACCTATCTCTTCAGATGGCTTATCCCCTTAGAGCAACTCCAGCAGGGTCTCTACTTGAGCCCTCAAACCTCATATTTGAGAGCCAGAGCAAAAAATGAACTCCAGCAGGGCCCCTACTTGGCTCTCAAAAATAGGAGACCTCTCAAATGAGGTCTCCAAGCCCTCATTCCCAGGGGCCCTCCCCCTGGCTCTCATCCTACGGTTTCTTCCCGCTCGTGAAACTTCCCCCGCCTCCACCCCCAAAATTCCCCACCTCCCCCCAAAATTCCCCGCCCCCTGTCGATTCCCCCGCCTCCGCCGCCCGCTCGCCCCCCGCCGAATCCCCCGCCTCCGCCGCCCGCTCGCCCCCGCCTGGCCCGTCGCCTCCACCGCCCGCTCGCCCCCCGCCTCGCCCGTCGCCTCCGCTCTCCGTCGCCTCCACTCTCCGTCGCCTCCGCCCGACGCCTCGCCCGACGTCGTCGCCTCGCCCGGCTCCTCCCCCCAAAATCCGCCGGCTCCTCCCCCCAAAATCCCCCGCGCCCCTCCCCCCAAAATCCGACGCCTCCGCCGACGCCTCGCCCGACGCCGCGCCCGACGCCTTCGCCCGACGCCTCCGCCCGTCGCCTCGCCCGGCTCCTCGGCTCGCCCACCGCCTCCGCTCGCCCGACGCCTCCGCCCGACGCCTCGCCCGCCGCCGTCGCCCGACGTCTCCGCCCGACGCCGTCGCCTGTCGCCTCCGCCCGACGTCTCCGCCCGACGCTTCCGACCGGATTTAGGAGTGGGTCCCATGTGTCAATGTGTTGTGGGATGAATTTGAGGGCTTAGATTTGAAGGGTGGTGTTGGAGTAGATGCAAAAAAACAGGGCCCTCAAAAGTAGGGGGCCCTCAAATGAAAAGTAAGGGCCCTGTTTTGAGGGCTACTGCTGGAGTTGCTCTTACCCCTGCCAATCTTATTCTGGGTTAAACAAAGCATGGTTTCTAAAAAGGAAATCGTTTGCTAAACAATGAGATCCAGGCTAGCTGGTATGATGTATTGAAATGACAGGGCATTATTAAATAAAAAGTATGTAAAAGCTGAATACATACATAAGATCGTTTTGTAAATTGAAATCCAGTCGACATTCGAGTGGCATTTTTTTGTCATATGAAGTGACATGTTGGTGACAAAATCGATTAAAATTAAACTCTCTCAGTTCCAAAAATGTATGTTGCCGTGGATTCTGTGCAATCAAGCTTTTTAAGTTTTAACTATTAATATATATTAAAATATATAAATTGACTATATAAAATAGTACCATTGAATTTGTATTGTCTAACATTTGAATAGATGCCTTGTGCCTTCAAGAGGGACAATTTACCTATTGCTATATGGGAATTAATGCACAAAGAACTAGTAAACTGAGGCATATTTTTTCATTCAAATGTCAAGCATAATATTTACAAATTTTATGCCATGTATGATTAATTATTTTACTGTAGATAAGATATGCTACTTACTGGCAATGTGTTCTATTAAGTAACTGTTCAACAGGAGTAATGCCTTTAACAGAACAACTTACACCAAATATATTTATGGTATCTAGAAAAATAATTACCTAATGCACAATTTCAGCCTAAAGCAAAAGAGAAAAGGTGCTCTTCATGAGCAAGATCAAGCTTGACAGGAATTGTACCTATACTATTGATGTTACTTATGTAGGAAAATGGCATCTTAATAAAGCAAAAGGATAACAAGGAGAATGCTACTAGTCTCCATATTATTCACCATAGGCATACTCTTGCTTATGAATTCACTTGTTATTAGTAACATACAAGTTACCTAAACTTAATCCAAAGACAATATGGTTCAAGGCAGAGTAATACTCGCGTGCGGACTTCTAGTCCTTTTACAGGTTTGGCCATCCTTTCAGAGAAGGCCCTTAGGCCCAACAGATCAATCTAAATCATATAGTTATTCTTCATGGTAGAGTAAAGATAATACCTCAAAAACTACAAAGTTTTTACCTTTCAGCGGCAAAAGGGTATAGCTACGTCAATGCTAGGCTTGACATTGCTATAACTGTATGACAACAAAATAAGCCTAGGTGATACATTGCAGCCATTCAGGGCAAGCAAATGTCCACTTTAGCCATGCCCAAAGTCCTACAACATTAATACAATTTTCTACGTACTTACTGCTGGTAAGTAATTTCAGGTGCATGAAGTGAGTGCAAATAGTAAAGATTTGTTTTTATTTATTTAGTATATAATTTATAATTTCGCAAATTTTTCCTAGTAATATTTGGGATTTTCTAATAATTATTAAGGCATTTAAGCAATTTTTAGAATTACTAACCCATTAAATAAATCCCCAAACAAGCAATGCCAGGAAATAAACCATAAAGAAATTTGATGCTTCCAAGGTGCACTAAGTCTAAGGTTTCATAAATCTACGGAAGCCCATATATCTAAAAACCATGTTTTAAGAATTTTCTGATAATTTTGAGGAATTCCTGCTAATTAATAAGCAATTTTTGAAATTAGTAATAAGCAGAAATAATGTACTGAATAAATCTAGAAAACACATAATAATACCAAGTGCTAAAAAGATTATAATGAAACCTATCTAATCTTAAAATTAAATTCTTTAGGGAGAAATTCGGTTTACTGGACTTATTTGTTATTTTGACAAAGTCCAGGGTCAAATTTATAGTTATTTTTATATTCTCAGCAAAATTTCTTAATTTACCGAATTTCCAGGGGCTCAATTGCAAATTTCTGTCGACCGGATATTTTCTTTTCCTCTCCTTTTTCGCTTGGGCCGAATTCTTGGCCCATAAGGCCCATAGCCTCCCAGCCCACTCCTAACCCTAGCCACCAGCTCCCTGGCGGCACGAGGAGACCGACCAAGCAGGCAACAGGGGCAGCGACCTGGGCGGCTGACGCAGCTTTGGGCAGCGGTTGGCGGCGTCGGCGTGGGCAGCGGCCGTGCGGCGTCCGACAGTGCCGAATCTACCCCATATTCCTATGATTTTATCTGATTTCAATCTAAGTATGCAATCCGATCTCGAAACTAGATGTTCAATCTACTAGATTCTAGGGAGTTGAATATTTTTGCATACAAATTGTAGATCAATATGTAACTAGGAACAACTAAAACATGATCGATCTAATCATGGCATTGCAAACGAATATAGTATCAATCTAATACGCAATAGATTGGTTTGTGATTTGCATACTGTGCATCTTGTAGAGCGAGTCGTACTAATAACATGTTGAGAAATAGATTAACGACAATGCAAATCCATGCAACCAATCAACAGAGAAACACCAGAGAACAATTGAGAGAGAATACCAGGGATTGAAGTCTATTAATCTAAGATCTCTTCTCATGTTACATAGGCTTCTCTATTTATAGCCTAAACCCTCTAGGGGTAGTTCACCCACATCATAACTTTCTAGATTTCGTAACAGTTTCATTTTTGTGTGGGGAAGTGGAAATTTATGGAGAAATAAAACAGTAGGAACCAAATGTTCCTTGCGAGTAAATATAATGTTCCAACCATTTAATGAACATTCCAGTAGTTTACGTACATTGTTTTGGTGAGGAGAATAAATCGGGGTGGGTGTTGGATGTTTGTGTAGGTAAAATATAATGTTGGAAATTGCCCCTACCTAGGTCCAAGCGGTCTACTAGGGCAAAATCCCATTATACGTGTAATTACGTGACATACTCGTTATGGCTATGACAAGGAAAGGATATGCTTGCCCTCGCTATCATTAGAGAACCTAAAAGGTATTTGTGTAAATAACATCTCCCATATCTATAAATATGACTCCTACGATACCACGGAGAAGGGAGAGAACATTTTGGTAAGAAAGGGCTTAAGTTATAGCCAAGTGCCATGCATACACTCTGCTATTCTCCCTACTGTGTGTTTTAGGCTCCAGATATCACATTGCAGTTTTTCCGTAGCCCTAATATCCACCGTTTGGCTTTAATGTTCTAATAGTTTATTGACGATGTCCTTCGTATTAAGTTCTAAGGAGGAATGGGCTAATATTCTACATATTTGGTTTCAATCTTTTAATAGTTCGTTGATGATATTATAATAGTTTATCAACGATGTTTAAAAAATAAAAATATAGTAAACAAATCAAACATGCTCATAAACCAATTCAAGGCTACTGATGAAACAATCACAAATTCTTAGTAAAAAATAAAAACTATTTAATCAATGCAACAGTTAAACACAATTTAAAATATTAATAGAAGATGGAAAAATGACACGAGGAAAAATACCTACTAAGCTATTACACCGTCCGGAAAAAGTTGTAACTAGAATATAAGAAAGATGAAAAAGAAAGAAAGAAGCTTCAACCACAGACGTACGGACTGGGCCGTAGAATGACTCTCGCTGCTAACCATCAACCACATGTCGTACGAACGTGTGGTCGGGCCAGGGCGCTACGACGACTCCAGGCTGTGGTAACCAATCCCTGGACCGGCTAAAAACAGTCGCCGTGTGCCCGTTTAATGCGCTAGGCCGTCGTCCGTGGGCCGAGCGCGCGGCATGTAGTATTTCAGTATTTCCGCCGCGCGGCGGCAGCGGATCAGCGAGCCCGAGAAGGAAGACCGCAAGGAGCAGTGCCGCTGCATGTGCCGAGTGCTCTACCGACACGCTGCCGCGCAGCGCACGCCGGGGGACGGGCCGACGGGGTGCCCCGACTACCTGCGGTTTCATGGTTCTCGGCTGCTGGGCCTTAGCTTTTCTGGCACACATCCGGCTCCGTTCTTTTCAGATTCAGCTTTTGGTTTCTAGTTTTTAATTTATTATTTCTTTATTTTTTTCTTTTTCTAACTTTTGGGTTTTTACCTTTTTTCATATTTCTTTGTATTATCCATAATACGCTAACATATTTTTAATTTTTAAAATTTAATTATATTAAATAAGCTATTATCAACTATAGTAAAAACAATAAGTTACTACAGTAAAAAAATGCCATAAGTCATCGGTTATAAACTGAGCATCACGTGACCAGGATCGAGTTGGATGGATGGGTTATGTCCTAGGATCGAAGGCCTCGGGCCACGGCCCAGTTGGGTGAGAAGCGATGAACGGCGGTTTTCTTTCATTGCTTTCATTATTTTCCTTTCACGGGATGTTCTTTCGGCGTGGGCCATATTTATGTTTTTCACCTTATTTTTAGGTGAATATTTCACCTTTTTCAATGTTTTCTCTGGATCCTGGCAGTACCAACTAGTTCTAGAGTACTAGAGTTAACAGTGTCTGATTTAGAGCAAGTTTAATAAGGCTGACTGTGCTAGCTACAAGGAAATCCATATCAGCATAGTCTTATGTGGAGGGGAGAGAAAAGGAGAGAGAGAGCTAAGCCGGCTCCCATGCAAGAGTCAGGCTATAGCACAGGAAAAGAGGTGTTATCCATGCATGTACCAATAGAACTAGCTGCTATACCCATGCATGTATTAAATTATCAATACCCATGTATGTATTAAATGATTGAGAGCTCTTGTGGAGACAACTTATAGCCAGCTTATTGTATGAGTTAGCTGCATCATTATCTTTTGATGACATGGAAATGTATTGGAGGTAGCAGCTATCTATACTATTAAACTTGCTCTTAGAGCGTGTCTATGTTAGATGTGTGATGTGTCCATAAAATTAGCCTATGCAAGCTATGAGCCACTCTTCTTGAAGTTCGTAACCCTAGACTCGTTGGCAGCACGACTAGAGAGGGGCATAACGCCGAGGGAAACGAAGCTATCAGCCAATCCTCGGCTGAATTGACGAATGCCGTACGGGTTGGAGTTTGACTGACGAGATTTACATCGAGCTTTCTGTCTATGGATCATCGAGACTCGAGAGGGCTTGCACGTTAACCTCACGGTCGTTGTCGATATTAATTCGGTTTTATGAACTCAAGCAGCTAGTGTATGCTAGCTACTGAGTATTGAATTGTTTGACTGCTTAGGTTTTTAATAGACTTTTGTTCTCATCAGCGTTTGCTATAGTACCAATTATTTGACAGTCATAAAATCACCAATAGTTGCCGAGGTTTTCGACGTGACGCCGATTCTCCCTGCCCCCTCCCCCCTCGCCTCAGAGCAAGTTTAATAAGGCCCTATTTGGATCAGTTTCAGATTCTTAAAAACCAGCTATTACTTCTAGTTTTTAAAAGCTGGTTTCTAAGCAAAAACTGGTGGAGTGTTTGGATCTCCTAGTTTTTAAAAGCTAGTTTCATTTATGATTGGTACTAATAGACTATTATACCCTTACATTTATTGCTCTTGAACAACACATTAAACAGCCATGCGTGGTCTTTAATGAGGGTAAATGGGTATTTGTGCAAAAAAAACTGGCAAAAGCTGGGTATCAACAGCTTCTTGGTTTTTAAGAATCTGGGTAGGTAGATTTTAAAAAATACCTCAAAAACTGGTCTGTTTGGATCCCACCCAGTTTCCAAAAGCCAGATTCTTAAAATCTAGGTGGATCCAAACAGGGCCTAAGGCTGACTGTGCTAGCTATAAGGGAATCCATATCATCATAGTCCTATGTGGAGGGGAGAGAAAAGGAGAGAGAGATCCAAGCCGACTCCCATGCAAGAGTCAGGCTATAGCACAGGAAAAGAGGCATTATCCATGCATGTATCCCATAGAACTAATTGCTATACCCATGCATGTATTAAATTATCAATACCCATGTATGTATTAAATGATTGAGAGCTCTTATGGAGACAACTTATAACTATCTTATTGTATGAGTTGACTGCATCATTATCTTTTGATGACATGGAAATGTATTGGAGGTAGCAGCTATCTGTATTATTAAACTTGCTCTCACTAAGGGTTTTACTACCTTTTCGCGCGTTTGCCTGCTTGAGGATATGATTAAATAATCCATAATAGATAGCTTACTAACATGTGTACCCACTCTGGACTAATAGATGGGCCTGTCCCGTGTTAAAGATAGGGGAAACATGCCGCTGTGTTTTTGAGATGACTGCCCAGTTCTACTCATGTCCCACTGACAAGAACCATCTTGCGGCTATACCTGAAGGGTGAACCCCTTTAGCGCTATTTAAGGCCAAGTTAAGCGGTAGTATGAGACACATCTTATCTGATCCGTAGTTCATTTATGCTCATTATTTTTCATGATCATTGAGAACCCCTTGTAACACATTGAGCAATAAAGGTATTCTGTTTTCCAATGTATAGTCTACATCGTAGTCTTTCCTCACTTATTTCGTAAAATCAACGACTAAATTGTTGATAAATTGGCACCGTCCATAGAGAAGACACTATAAGTTTCTGAAACCCTAGAAGATCATGCGTCCATGACCGATTTCTAGGATAAGGAGAACTAGTTTGATTTGGTGAAGCGCTTCCAGGTCCCCTGCATCATGTGGTTCTAGTTACAGAAAATCCGATGAGGCTAGATAGAGCAGGCATAGACCAACCTAGGCCAAACAGGGCAAAGTTTAGCCGGGGAATGATGGCATTGTACCCGGACTGGTGGTGCTAGAATTTCCACTCCAAAGGCACCACCAGGCCTTTTCCCAGCTCCAGGGGCCATGGCCTGTTGGCAGGCAGGGCGTTGGAATGAGAGTGAGGAGACGCGCGACACAATGATGAAGCGATCAGAGCCCGGGGCGGCACAGTGGCGGTGCTCTGCACTTGCATGGGGATGGTGGAAGAAGTGAACATAGCGCGTGTGGGGCGCTGTCGCGCACTTTCCGGCTCGAATTGTTTGGTGTTCCCTGTGTGTGAACCACGGATCATGTATTCATCTGTCGCAGTAGTAAGCCACTCCAGTACATGATACTGGCTTACTTGGCTTGGTCGACAGCAAACAGTTCATTTTGGCTTAAGTCCAAACATACTTGGCAGCCTATATTGCATGAGGTGCGACTCAAAATAAGGGAGTGGATCCAACACCGCTGTAACTAGGGCAGCTGGTCATACGTACTTGGCAGCCGGAGTCCCCTAGAGGGTCCCTTCAGCCTTTTGGAGTCGCAAAAGATATGAACTTGATTGTTACAGGCATTGGTACTGCGTTCGCCACTCCTCAAAATCATGATACGTAATCGAAACTTGATCTAAAAAAACACGATCTAATCAAGTTCCCCCTAAAAATGGTAAAGCCTGATCTAATTGTAAAGCCCCGTTTCAAATACGAGAATTTCTTTCAATTCTTATAGAAAATGAATTGTTTTGTGTGAAATTTACAAAAAAATTCACGTCAAAATCAATGTTCCAAAAGTGTGCTCCTTACAGTTCCAGGCTCTCTCTGCATTTCCTCTTGTTTTTGCCGGGTGGTATATGATGCGCTCATTCATGCTTCTCGCCGGCAAAAAATACTTTCGCACCCGTGATGCCCCACCAACACACATACGACACCTGATTCGGCCACCTGCGCGGTGGGCCCGCTTATCCGGAGAGGCCCATTGGCCGCGGCCCTCTGCACGATGGGCCCCGTCGGTGTGCGAGTGTAATGATGGTACATGGTGCGCCCTAATTGGCTTCCTTAATTTACTGGAGTATTATCTCCTGCCTCGTCTCGTCTAGAGATGTTTTTTCGTTCCCATCGATGCTGCGCCGTGCCATAGCGTGCATCAGTGCGGGTAGAGGCGGTGGCGGAGCCAGGATTTTTCAGAGCCTCAGACCCAAAACTAAGGAGGATATAAGTGTATAACTAATATCAAATACTATCAGCATTAAGATATAATAAAAGTACAACATAAATACATAATCGAAATAAAATTTAAATTCTATGTTGAACGATACGATAAAATAGATAAAACATAGCCAAAAAATGTAACATACCACTAGCACGAGGTAATTTTTGCTTAATTAACAAAGATTTGGTCACCACAATCACAGTATCACTCAAGCAGACAAGCAGTCAAACACAGATACACTCAATTCATTGATTCATACAATCTGTCACACAAAAACTCACAGTGTCACTCATAACTTATAAGTCATACTGTCATACATACATAGTCACAGAAGTCACTTAATAAAGCAGACTAGCAGAGGCAGTAGCTCACTAGGAGCCAACACCGGCGGACGGCGGCGTCGGTGCATTGCGGCGGACGGCGGTGAGCAGTGGAGGCGGGGTCGGCGTCGGCACGTCGCGGCGGAGATGCGCTGAGGAGGCGAGAGGCGACGTTGCGGACGGGCGGAGAGGAGGCGGCGAGGCAATGCTGCGGCGGGCAGACGGAGAGGAGGCGAGGGCGGGGCCACGGCGGAGAGGATCAGAGGAGGCGGGGGCGCGGTGGAGAGGAGGCGGCGGGGCGATGCTGCGGCAGGCTGACGGAGAGGAGGCGGGGGCGGGGCCGTGGCAGAGAGGAGGCGGCGGGGCGATGCTGTGGCGGGCTGACGGAGAGGAGGCGGGGGTGGGGTCGCGGCAGAGAGGAGGTGAGGGCGCGGCAGAGAGAGGGGGGGGGGGGGGGGGGGCGGCAACGCGGGGGAGAGGATGCGCCGATGCGGTAGGGGCTGGGGCCTAGGGGCGGCCGGCGGCGGAGTCGCGGAGGCGGCTGGAGCTGGAGGGTCGCGAGACGGGAGTCGGGAGGCCGGGATTGGGGCTAGGGTTTGGCGTCGCTCCGCGCGGACGCGCCTCCGCTTCTCATCGTGCATTCGGCCTGTTCGGGCGTTCGGCTGTTGCCCGTTGGGCCGTTGGCTCTGCTGGGCGGTTGGGTCAGCGGGGAATCAGGCCGGCCGGGAATAGTCTCGGGCCGGTTAGGAAGACTCGGGCCCATATACTGTGTAACATTTTTTTGAACATATTTATAAAATTTTTGCACTATTATTTTTGCTGGGCCTCGGGCCATTGCCCAACCGGCCCGAGGCCCATCTCCGCCCCTGGGTAGAGGTGGGAGTAGGGCCGGGTTTTTTTCGAGTCGGGTATGGTCCAAGCAAGACACGAATTGTCACGTGTTGAGTTGGGCTAGCGTGGTATGGATAGAGAGCCAGGCCAGGTCTAAAAAACAGGTTCGTAGCACGGCATGAACTGCCCAGCATAGCATGCCGTGCTCGAGTTGGTCTGGCACGACGATAGTGCAGGCGCGGCGCGGGGAGTGGCATGCATGCTAGATAGAAGAGGGAGAGATTGGATTAAATGATGTTACTTGCCATCACGAGAGGGTGCTATGTATTCCTTCCTATGCAAATAGTTGCTTCTGGATTGTTTCTTGTTCTTTGATTGCCTTCTTTCTTCCCAATTTGTCAGGATCCAAATTGATTAGGTTTGATTTCGGTTTAGATTTGGGGGAAGAAATTATAGTAATCGGGATTTCACCAAAAGGGAAAGAGTAAAGCAAAGAACAAAACAAGGAACAAAATAGGTAGTAGGTAATAACTATAGTTTTATTTCACATATCATCCAATACAAGCGGCGGCTTAAATAGCCTGCAAATAATAACAGTAGCTGTGGTGACAAAAGTAACATGTGTGATCGGGGACAGTAACGGAAAATGAGGGTGATGAGTGGTCGAAGCATAGGATGCATGATCGAAGCGCTATCTGCGTGGTTGAAGCGCTATCTCTAGATCCCACCGTCCAGCCTTCATGACCTCCCGCAAGCGATGAGAACCAGACGATATCATTAGATGAAAGGGTGCTGCTTCCTTCCGCATCCAAAATCATCTCAAACATCAGGTTTTCAATACTCTGACAAATACTCCCCTCCTTGAGATCCTTGTCTCAAGGATTAAAACTCGAAAATGTTCTTATAATGAAGTCTGCATCTTCCCAAGTAGCAGCCTCAGGGGGCAAGTTTGCCCAGTGAATTTTTCATTGGATTATTTTTCATTGAGTTTCTTGAGTTGGCTCAAGAATTTTATCAAGGAAACTTGTTCCTCAACCCTCACCACTCAGAAACAACACAGATTTGTGCATGGCCAAGGATCGTCGTGCTCTGATACCAGATGTTAGGATCTAAATTGATTAGGTCTGATTTCGGTTTAGATTTGGGGGAAGAAATTGAGGTAATCGGGATTTCACCAAAAGGGAAAGAGTAAAGTAAAGAACAAAGTATGGAACAAAATAAGTAGGTAGCTTGCAAATAATAGCAGTAGCTCTGGCGATAAAAGTAACACGCGTGATCAGGAACAGTAACGAAAAATATGGGTGATGAGTGGTTGAAGCGTAGGATGCATGGTCTAAGCGCTATCTACATGGTCAAAGCACTATTTCCAAATACCACTATCTAGTCTTCATAAACTCCTGCAAGCGACGATAATCAGACGATATCATTAGATGAAAGGGTCCTGCTTTCTTCTCCATCCAAAACCATCTCAAACATCTTATTTTCAATACTGATACAATTGCTTCAGCTGCCTTGGTTCTCGATCGGCTTTCTTGCTCGCCACTGCTAGCCGATTGCTTCTCCAGGCGTCTGCTCACGTGTCGTCTGTGTGCGGTGTGCCTGCTGGAGAAAATCTCACGTAGATAGAGACCTGCAGTTTGATGTCGCTTGTAGATATAGGGAGTTTGAACTGCAAGATTTATCTAGAAGACTAGCACAAACCTCTCAGTTGTTGCATCTTGTGTCCGTATTGCAACTTGTAAGAGCAACTCCAGCATGGCCCTCAAACAAGCTCCTAAACCAAAATTTGAGGGCTAAGGACAAAAACACAGGTCCAGCAGGGCCCCTACTCAGGCCCTCAAAAGTAGGAGGCCCTCAAATTCACCCATCAAGCCCTCATTCCTGGGGACCCTGGAGGAGGCCCCTACTTTTAAGGGCCTGAGTAGGGGCCCTGCTGGACCCGTGTTTTTGTTCTCAGCCCTCAAATTTTGGTTTAGGATTATGAATGGGTCCCACATGGCAGTGTCTATTAGGATGAATTTGAGAGCCCTGATTTGAGAGCTGCTGCTGGAGTATATGCAAAAAAATCAAGCTCTCAAATGTTATGAGAGCCCTCAAATCAAAAATGGGGGCCTTGATTTGAGGGCTCCTGTTGGAGATGCTCTAAGCGAGGCGCAATGCTTGTAGGCTTGAACGCACACATGCATGTACGCTTAATAAGCATGCCGCTTAAATCAAGATTATAATTAATTTGCATGTGATAATCTGGTTTTTGAGCACGTAGCAGGTAGCACACTAGTAGTTGTTGCATGCATGCATGCCTAATCCTTGCCCTCTGAGTAGCATGCACAAGCTTTTGAACTTGCACTTGCGTGCATGTGTTAATTATCTCTTGTGATGTTATACTAGGGCATGCCCAAAATCTCATCAAACAGCGAAGTTTGGTTAAATGTGGCACTATTTGTCACACAAATACCAAATTTAGCCTCTGAATCATCACAATTCCATTTTTAGCCCCCTCTCCGAGAGTAGGGCTATGCGAGCGCGACACGTGTCCAAGCGTGCGGTCGGGGACAATAGTATCGTGCGCTACAGTGGTCTTGCGGTCCCTCACCGCACGACCTGCATAGCTACAGTGGTCGTGCGATTGGGGACCGCACGATTGGACATGTGCCGTGCTCGCATAGTCCCGCGCTTGAGAAGGGGGCTAAAATGGAATTGTGGCGATTTAGAGGCTAAATTTAGTATTTATATGACAAACAGTGTCAAATTTGACCAAACCCCTCAAACAGCCTGCAACCTTAGAAACTTGAGGTCACCTTTACATGTACAGGAAACTTTAGGTTGAGGGGAAGGGAAATGTTACAGGGCACTTTGAAACAAAACCTAATTGGATTAGAAGGGAAATTGTTGGGCAGCTAGAAAAACACCGGCAATTTTGGGCACACTGTAGATAATCGTAAAACTGTCGGCAACCAACCATCAGTTATTCTAAAACTGTTGGAAATTTGTAGGACCGAGAACATTAGTTATTCTAAAACCGTCGAAAATTTGTAGGATCGAGAACGATGACTAGATAGAATGAATAGGTATATATGGCAAAATCAGAGTTGGTATGGTACGACTCCAGCTCATTATGGTTTAGACCATGTCTAGGGCCCCGTTTGGCACGGCTCCACTTCACAAGTGGAGCTATTTTTTTTGACTTCACAAGTGGAGCTGGGTGAAGCTACTTTTTTCAGCTCCACCCAAGGAGCTACTTTTGTCTCAGCAGGTTTTAAGGGACTCCTTGAGTGGAGCTATTTTGTTGTACCCCGTTTGGCACAAAACAGCTCCAAACAGCTCCAGGAGCTGGTGGTGGAGCTGTGCCAAACGGGGCCTAGAACTCGTCTCAGACCGAGCGGGATGACCGGAGCGAGCTGTCACAACCTAAAGCACGCTGGCCCGTGACGTGCGCAAGTCCCAGCTCTACGCATGCACAAGCCTCTCGGTTGTTGCATCTCGTGTCCGTGTGGCTGCATGCGTGGGCATGACCCCGAATATTTCCTTTTGCTTTGCTTGCCCCTGTCCTGATTGTCCTGCTCGCCGCCGCATGTGAGACCAGATCTCACCTATACGTCTGAGTGGATTTTTCTCTCCAAATATGCTATTTCTGAGTCACCAAAATTTCTTAAGTCTAAGTCAATTTTTATGACCATTGGATTTGTATAAAGATTGATATGTCATATGATTAGATGTTGATCTAAAGGATTAAAAATATATGACTTGAGAATATTTCAGTCATTTTCTCTGTTACTTGTTTTCTAGCCTTTCTATCAACTCTCCCTACGTGTAAACTCCCTTGATCTTAATAAAATATGGCGGGTTTCTTCCGCCAGCCCATCGAATTCAATCAACTCACAAACAGACAAGCCTACCAGTAGTGATATTTTAATTGTCTTTGCTTAGGATAAAAACATATTTGTGTAATTAACACGAGGTGTTTCCCTTTGTTTGAAATCTTGGGGTGGACCAAGAGGTAGCAACCAGGCTGTTTATTGGTTTTCAGTTCTATATGCAACCATGCAAGTAGGGCAGTAAAATAAGCTCGATACTCGTAAGTTGCTCGAGCTCAACTTGATCTGTGCATTTGAGCTCTAAACGAGCCGAACTCGAGGCTGATTTCAAACTCACAAGCCTTAATGAGCCGAGCTCGATTGGGCTCGTTTTTCCCACAGCCCATCTAAATATCCAGTCCTTCCCTCAGCCCAAATTCAAATCACCACTCACCCCAGGTCCTCTCACTCCTCACCTCAGGTTCCAAGTTCCAACCTTATCCTCCACTCCACTGACCCTTGCTCTAGAGTCCCATCCGGGCTCTGGCCGACCGGCTGGCGGCTGCCCCAGCTCCAGCGACCCCCAGCCCAAGCGACGATGCGAGCAACTAGAGCCAGGCATGCTGCGAGTGCGAGCAACTGGAGCCAAGCACGTTGCAAGCCGCCGAGCGCCAACACACTACTCCTCCACCGCCGACAACCTCCTCCTCCGTGGCTCCGCTGCCGTGCGCCGACGCACTGCTCCTCCACAGGCGACACCCTCCTCCTCCGAGGCTCCGCCGTTGAGCACCGATGCACTGCTCCTTCGCGGCCGAGTGTCGGCGCGCTGCTCCTCCGCTGCTGACGCCTTCCTCCTCCGCGGCTCCGCCGCCAAGCGCCAGCATGCTGCTCGTCCACCACCGATGCCCTTCTTCGGTGTCCGCTACCGACGCCGATGCCGAGTATGAACTATTCCTCTAACCCCTCCTCTTTTTTGTTCATATAAACCACTTGAAAATTTGTGAATGTTCTTGATGGTCATGCGTTACCAAGCTCAGTACGAACCGAGCTCAAACCCACTTGAGTTTTATCCGAGCCAAACTTAACCTACCTACAAGCTTGATTGCCAACTCAAGCTCACTCGAGTCCTACAAACAAGGTAGCTTGCCCTTTCGAGCGCAATTTGTTTCACTCGTTAGTAAAAAAAATAAAATGGAGTAAATTAAGTCGAATGAGTGCCTGCTCGATATGACCAATGGACGTGGGGCACCTACTCAATTGCCATTTGTAAGTGGCGCACAGGGCCCGTCCAATGTATCATCATGCAGTCCAAACGTGTGCTGTGCACATGTACTGCAGGGCTGGCCAGAACAAGTCATGATTGCACGAAAAATAAACACGTTTGGCATTGTCCACTGCCCCCGGAAATGATTTACTACAGCTGAGATGATTTACTGCAGCTACGTGCAGACGTAAAATGTTCGAGAATCATGCGTGCTCGTCGGTTGCTCAATGGCTGTTTTTGATTGGGAAAATTCACAAACTGTTTTCAGTTAACGTTGCTACCGTCCTGTCCGCCAGAGAAGACTGTTTACGATTTAACATCGCTCAATGATTGCGTTCAGAGAACGAGGAACGGTATGGAAGTTTATTCTCTGGCAAAATAGTGGTAGCTATTTATGGCCGGCTAGAAGAGTTCGTGTATGCCACTGTGCGGTGGTCAAATCAAACACAATTTTCATTGAATGGGTTGATCTGGCCTGCTCGGCGCATTCGTCTCCCAGTGCAAACTTTTCTGAAAATAATCCACGTCCTTACCGCCGCCATCCTCCCTCTCATTTGCATTCTGACAATTTTATCATTCTTGCGATCGATCTAGCTACTGCATCTAGTAAAGTAGTAAGTGAGGTATATGGCGGATGATATTTTCCGGTGAAAATTGAAATCACATGAAGATGGAGATGTGAATTATATATACCTGAAGATTATTTCATTTGTTTTTCTCTTTAAGAATAAAATGGCTGGTTTGGTTGGTCATGGGGATCGCGTTCCTCTGGCCATGCTCAGGCCCCCAAACCACACCATTATTTCCTTTTGCAGCAGCCCTCATCCATTTTTTTTACTATTCCTCCACGTACCGTCTCCATCTGCATGCCATCTCTCTCTTTCCGTGAGTGCATCAGGATATATGCGACAAAGAACTAAAGTCTATCCATTTAGCATAGGTCTCTTGGAACGAGGAAGCCGCGGCGTAGTAAAGGGTCTGTTTTTTTTTGCTGAAGTATGATTTTTGACTGTGGTTTGTGATTTTTAGGCTATTTGTATGAGAGATTATAGAGTAACATAAATTCACATGTAATTTTTGCCGATATAAATGAAATCGGTATAGTATGTACTACAATTAATTAGTAGATCATATCTTCAAAAAGGTACTTCGTTTAAAAGTTAGCTACTGTAGAAAAGTCAAAAAATAATTTTTAAAAACTAAAAAGAACAGAACCAAAGCCGAAAAAAATGCAGTTGCATCTCTAGCATTTGCTCTGTCTCCAAGACCCTAGAGATCTTTAGAGATACGTATGGCGATCGGAAGCCTCAAAGTTGGAGTCCCCAACTGTACGTTATCATGTCATTCCTCGGCGGGTTGGCCCTCTCCATGGATAAAATCCGGCGGCTTCTGTGCTTCACGAGCACGGTTCGATACAGTGCACGTCGAGTTTAATTCCCATGAACAGGATCAGGTTTCCTACTGTTTGATCGATCGATGCTATTGTACTACCAATAGTAAGGGTATAACTTGTGACGTTGAGTGCACAGAGATTACAAGTGCTGTTTGAAATCGCTGTGCTAAAGTTCTGATACGCTATACAGGATTACAAGTGTCCAGGACAATTCTTTCACGGTAATGTATCCTGTGCACATGGGGTGCCTTGTGCACGCATGCACGCGACGGCTATCGGCCGTCTGATGTCTGTTCGAAGGTGCACATAAACTTGCCTCCTATTTCATGAAAAGCTGCCCACAACTCTAGTTTCATTTGCAAAACACCTGGCGCACGATCCCCTTGCAACCTGCCCTCTCCCCAGGAAATCTCCCCCGATCGCCTGTCCTCTCCTCGATCCGCTGGCCACTCCGCCCCTCCTCCCTCGATCTACTGTCGGCCTCCTCCCCTGAGCCACCGCCCTCCCTCCCCCGCCAGCGCCCCACCCTGGTGGCCACCTGCGCGCCCCTCTCCCCTGAGCTACCACCTGCCCCTGCCTCTCCTCGACAACCACGGTCGGTCGACCACGACAGGTCGGCCACGGTAGGTCGAACTTACGACTAGTTCACTGTAGCTACGATCGGTTCACTGTAGCTCGGGGAGGAGGGGCGGGGGTGGTTGACGGCTCAGGGGATAAGGGGTAGGGGTGGTTAGCGGCTCAGGGGAGGAGGGCGCAGGTGGGCGGCGGATCGAGGGGAGGAGCGGCGGCGGCTCAGGGAAGGAGGGGCATCGGTGGTCGGCAGCAGATCAGGGAGAAGGGGTGGCGGCGGCTGGTGGTAGATCAGGAGGAAGAGGGGCGGAGCGACGGGTGGATCGAGAGAGGATGAGCGATGGGGACTAGGGAGAGATTTCCTAGGGAGGGGGAGCAGGTTGGGAGGGGATTGCGCGGGGGGTGTTTTGCAAATGAAACCGGAGTGGCAAGTGGCTTTTCGCGAAATAGGAGGCAAGTTTGTGTACGTCGTCGGATGGACATCGGATGGCCGATAGCCGTCGTGTGCATGCGTGCACGAGGCACCCCGTGTGCACAGGATACATTCCCTTCTTTCACATAGGCTCATGTATATGACGTGATCTTCATGGCGGAGGTAGGTGGTGTGCAGGTATGCACCCAAAAAATTTGAGAACCAACAAGGACCAGGGAGTATGTCTTTTTATTTAAAAGCTTTGGGAGTTTCAGTTAGTACCCTAGAAAATAAGAGAAGTTAAAAATATTCAGCAAGTTTTAGAAAATATTAACCAAACTCAAACAAGTTTAAGTGTATTACAAGTTTCACAAGGAAAAAATTCAGAAAATATTTCACAAGTTTTAAGCAAGTTTTAGGCTTTGAACTCAGTCACAACACAAAGCACGCTTGCGCCGCATCCTCAGCTCGCCGCCATGGGCTGTGGCTCACCTGCACTAGCCCACTCGTGCATAAGTTCCGAGCACGTTGTCCACCTCACCACCATGACTACTTGCCCGTAGCTCATCGTCGAGTTCGCACATGACACCGTCGTCAACTCCCGCCTTGGCTTCAAGCACACCTCCACCTTCCCGTGTGCTCTCTTGCCCACAGCTTGCTCACGATGCCCACTTGCTGCAAGCGGTTTTGCTGGCTCTGTGTCATGGAGACCGGAGATAGTATAGTAGAAGAGAGGTTTTGGGAAAGACTAAGCAAACAGATAAGGTTGAAGGTATTTGATAGTTATTAAAGTCGCTATAATTCTTGGATTCAACAGTTAGATCCTATACAAGGATCATAGGGCACGATATGCCTTTTCCAGTTTTTCTCTATAATAATCCATTATTATTTTTTAGATAATGGAAGATAAAACTTCCCGCCTCTGCGTTTCCGCATACAGCGTTTACATTATTATTACAAAGTTTCAACACTAATGCTGATGAAATAGGGAAACAAGGAATGCAAAAAATTATGCATAACAAAGTCTATTATTAAATTTCCATCCATGGGAAGCAAACAGTTCCAAAGCAGTGGTCTCTAGTTTCCTGCTCGCTGACTGAAAATACTCCTTTGTTTCATCATCACACTGCAGCAATGCCCAAAACCGCAGCCAGTATGTTCCCCTGAAAATAGCCTGCATAAAAGACATATATTTGCAATTTGCAAAGATTAGATCATTACGACATCTCCAAATTGCCCAACATAAAGCGGCTACCCCAACCAAAATATTTCTCTTGTCCTTTAAATCGAAATTTGATAGCCAACTCCCCAACATGTGGGAAACAGAGCTGGGAGGAGTTATCCCAGTAGCTATATAAACAGTCCTCCAGATTGTCTTGGCATAATGACAATCAAAGAAAAGATGTTTAATGGTTTCGTTACAATTACAAAAACAACACTTTTGACTGCCTTTCCAATTTCGTTTAATTAGATTGTCCTTTGTTAAAATTACCCCCCGCTGGAGATACCAAAGGAAAATCTTGATTTTTAGAGGAATTTTTAACTTCCAAATCAACTTGTGAGAAAAGGGCGTATTCTGATTTATCATGTGAAGATACATAGAATGGACCGTAAATTGACCATTGTTATGTAAGCTCCAAACAAACAAATCTCTCTCATTAGTTAACGTGATATGAGTGATTTTGGCAACTAAGTCTTCCCAATCATCGAGTTTATCCCCCACCAGAGCTCTCCGAAATGAAATATTTAATGGTGTTGATCTCATAATATTGGCCACTGTATCATGAGGCCGATTTGTAATATTATACAACGTGGGATAAAGGTCTTTAAAAGGCCGGTTGCCTACCCATATATCTTCCCAAAATCTTATTTGTGATCCATCCTTAATTTTGAAGGAACCACAAGCCAAAGCCCGATCTTTTATTTTCATCAGACTCTTCCAGAAATGAGAATCATTGGGTTTGACTTGGACTTGTGAAAGAGATTTTGAGCTTAGATACTTGTTTGTAAGCAAGGTTTGCCAAGGTCCTTCCTCGTTAAGCAAATTTATAATCCACTTGCTTAAAAGACATTTATTCTGGACTTGGAGGTCAATAATCCCAAGTCCTCCTTGGTCTTTAGGACGACATAAGATATTCCATTGTGCAAGGCGATACTTCTTGGTATCTTTGTCGCCTTGCCAAAAAAATCTAGATCTGTAATAATCTAGTCTTTTAAGAACACCTTTCGGAACTTCAAAAAAGGACATCATAAACAAGGGTAGACTGCTAAGCACTGAATTTAGAAGGACCAATCTACCTCCATAAGATAAATGTTTCGCCTTCCAGCAAGTCAATTTTTTCGCGAACCTCTCTTCGATGCTCCTCCAATCAGCATTATGGAGTTTTTTATGATGCATAGGTATACCTAAATATCTAAAGGGATATTCACCTGCATCACATCCGAAGAGTTCAATGTACTGGTCCTAAAAAACTTTTGCTTCGCCGTAACAAAAGATTTCGCTTTTATGAAAGTTAATTTTGAGGCCCGACAATTGTTCAAAAGCACACAATAAAAGTTTCATGTTTTTTGCTTGTTCAAGGTCATGGTCCATAAAGATTATAGTATCGTCTGCATATTGCAGAATTGACAATCCATCATCTACAAGGTGTGGAATGACCCCCCTTAATTGTCCATCATCCTTTGCTCTTTTTATTAAGAGTGCAAGCATGTCTGCTACTATGTTGAACAAAATAGGTGACATTGGGTCACCTTGACGAAGACCTTTTTTTGTTTGGAAGTAGTGTCCAATGTCATCATTGACTTTGATACCAACACTACCCTCAGTGACAAAGCTTTCAATCCACTTGCACCATTTGGGCGAGAAGCCTTTCATTCTCAAGGTTTGTTGAAGAAAGGACCACTTAACTTTATCATAGGCCTTTTCAAAGTCAATTTTGAAAATCACCCCGTTAAGCTTTTTAGAGTGAAGTTCATGAATGGTCTCATGTAAAATGACCACGCCTTCCATTATGTTTCTGCCTGGCATAAAAGCCGTTTGAGATGGACTCACGACTGTCTGCGCTACCTTATTGAGTCTGTTTGTGCCTACTTTTGTGAAAATTTTAAAACTGACATTAAGAAGACAGATTGGTCTGTATTGTTGAATCTGGTGTGCATCTTTAGTCTTAGGCAGAAGGGTAATTACCCCGAAATTTAGACGAAAGAGCGGCAGGCACTCTTCATAAAAATCATTGAAGAGTGCCATTAAATCATCCTTAATCACTTCCCAGAATACTTGATAAAATTCTGCAGGGAAGCCATCAGGACCTGGAGCTTTGTTGTGTTCCATTTGGAATAAAGCCTCTTTGACCTCTGTTTCAGAAAAAGTTGATGTAAGCATATCATTTTCAACATCATTGACTTGTGGTATATCATTTATCTGAGTTTCCACGAGAGAAAAATTATTGTCCTGTGGTTGACCGAAAAGGCCTTTGTAGTAATTAGTTATGTAATTTTTCAACTCGGTATCGCCAACAATTATACCATCTTCTTGATCTAATTTAAAGATGTGTTGTTTGCGATGTTTGCCATTGGCCACCAAATGAAAGAAACGGGTATTATCATCCCCTTCAAGAAGATTTTTGACCTTCGCTCGTTCATACCACTTCATCTCTTCCTCTCGTAATAAGAGAACCAATCTTTCCTTGAGATAGTGTTTCATATTTATCTCATTATCAGAAAGAGTATTGTATCCATTATATAAGATCTCGCATGGTATACCATCTGACCTCTGTCTCTATGGTCGATTCACTGTATAAAACTTGTGCATAAAATATACACTCCCGTTAATTTTTTAGCTCTACCACTGTTAATCAGTATAGTCTAGAGGGTGATAGGAATATTGGATAAGGTGAGTTAAAACTACTCAATCCGAAGGATCAGGATGTTGAAGCTACTAGCAGCATAGGCGCGGCGACACGCCGCGCCAGCCACCGTGTGCACCGAAGTAAAAGAGGCGATAATTTGTGAGGAGTTTTTAAAAAAAAAATCGAGGGCACATGCGTATTTTCGAAAAAGTTAAAGGGTTTTTTCCGTAAAAATTGAGGACCCGTATGTAATGAAATGAGGACCCGTACGCAATTTAGAAAACCGCGGGGCGCCATCCTGCAAATTGGAGGGGGGTTTTCAGAAAAATTCGCCGCAAAAAAACCGTGTACCGAAGTAAAAGAGGTGATAATTTGTGAGGAGTTTTTTTTAAAAAACCGAGGGCATATGTGTATTTTGGAAAAAGCCAAAGGTCTTTTTCGTAAAAAATCTAGGGCCTATATGTAACTAAACAAGGACCTGTACGTAATTAACAAACCGCGGGGCGCTATCCTGCAAAGTATACGAAATTTCGGTAAACTGAGGGGTGTTTTCGCAAAAAAAAAAGTTTTAAAAAAACTGTCAGGGACCTGTTCGCGAGGAAAAAGGACCTTTACGTAAATTCGAGAAAACAGAAGGAAAATCCCTCCCCTGGCCGTACAGAAATCCTCCCGCCACGCGGCGGCCAGCGCGCGCGGGCGGGGGACGTGGCCGAGCGGGGGGGGGGGGTGCGCATCCCCCTGCTATAATAGGGGGTTTTATACTTTGTATTAGTAGGATAGTACCCCGGAAGAGCGAGTACGTGTTTACCACGTTTACCCAGTGAGATGTGGAATGCAGAGGAGCAATTCATTTTTGCAACTCTGCACAAGCTAGCTTTCTAGCGACAAATGGAAGCCAGAGACGCGCTGAAAATTCTCCCCTTTGTACCCGTCTGGGGTCTGGCCACCCACAGCCATAGATCGGCCGATACCGGTGCAGGAACCCGAGACGGTAGCTAGAGGCGAGAGGAGAGGATCACTGTACCGAGTTGCCGCTGCTTGCTTCGTGCAGCGCGAGCAGGCAGCTCAGGGCGTGCCTCTACTGTAGTCTGTAACACTAGGCGCCTTTAGCTTAGCTAATAGATATATCAGTTTTGCTATTGCACATACGACTGAAATTTTTTTATGTTTCAGTCACCTGAAATTGCACTCTCAATGAACTAAAATTGCAGCCCCCTAAAAAAACAGGTGCAACTTTAGGTGATTCAGAGTGCAACTTCAGGTGACCTGAAATTGCACTCTCAATCAACTAAAATTGCAGCCCCCCTAAAAAAACATGTGCAACTTTAGGTGATTCAAAGTGCAACTTTAGGTGACTGAAAGATAAAAAAATTTCAGTCGCCTGTGCAATAGTCTATCCCTAGATATATAGGTGGTGGTCAGTTTTACCATGATTTATGATTTTTTTATTGTATCAGACTTATTTTTTAATATATTAATAATAGCTTATTTAATGTAATTAAATTTAAAAATAAAAATATTAGCCCATCACTAACAATACGAAAGAAATACCAAAAAAGACAAAAACCCTAAAAACCAAAAATCTAAAAAAAGAAAAAAAATATAGTAAATTAAAAACCAAAAATTAAAACTGAAACGAGCAGGGCGCTCCTCACTACTAATGCCACTGGTACTGCTGCTCGAACAAGACAAGGAAGCTGCTGCTGCAGCTGCACTTTTATACCATCGCGCGTCTGTTGCACGGGCAGTAAAGGCGTGTAAGCCGCGTACGCGTATGATCGTATCCTATCTGAAAAGACGTGATACGCGGCGTATACTTGATATGCCTATTCTGCATGCAGTGCATGCAGGAGAGATTCTGCTGGTTTTAGGCCGACGTACGTGCTGGCACCGCAACTGTGTGCAGGACTCTACATCGCCTAGTAATGCAGACTACTACGTACGTACGCGAAGTTATGTTTCTGTGTAGCCATGCATAGCATAGGCAGCAGCAGATAGAGGTAAGGAGGGCGCACGGCACGATGGCATGCATGTTAGGCTCGGGACTCGTGAGCATCGCATCGCATCGCATGCGTTACGAGTTAAAAGGAAGAGTTATGCGCGGCAGCAATGGCGGATTCGATTGTACAGGGGGATGGAGATACGTTCGTCAGAGTTTCGGCAGGCGATGTGGCTGCAGCCTGCCTGCCAGCTGCTCGCGCGCCGAGAGGGATTATGCCCAATGAATACATACTTTTCTGTATGTACACAGTAGTTCTTTCGCTAGACTACTCGATGTGTATCCAGGAGGGGAGGGGGCAGTGGCGGATCCAGGAAAATTTTTTAGAGGGGTTAAGTACTTTCAGCTTGACCTCAGCCCCTTCTATATTATACATCCATAACTAAAAATTTAAAAGGAGTTCCAGAGGATTTCAAGGGTCTGATAGCGATAGGGGGCTCGAGCCCCCGCCCCAGCGCTGGATCCGCCGGGAGGGGGTTATTCTAGGATGATTTGATCATATCTCTGCGAGATTTGGACGTAATTAATACGGGAAATATTCAGATACTGTTGTAAACGTACAAAAGTAATAGGGGTAGGGTACTTTCTAGACTGCAAGCACAGTCTTTCTCCCATTTGCATTCCGTTCCACCCCTGATTGCAGGCAGTTCTACCGTGCAAAAATCCATGGCCCTAATCGGTTTGGTTTAAGCTTCTAGCTTATTTTTGCACTATTCATAAATTTCATCTTTTTTTGAACTTTTAGCTTTTTGTTGAGCTTTTTAACCGGTTCTTTTTTTTCCGTATTCGTTTGTATTATACATATTGGGGTAACATATTTTTTATATTTTTAAATTTTTTAAATTTAATTATGCTAAATAAGCCTCTGTCAGCTACAGTGTTTTTTTCAGCCAGCTACATTGTTTTCAGCCATAAGCCATGAGCTTTTAAGCCCAACCGATTACCACCGTTAACATCTGATCCTAACGGCACATAACATGTACATATATTTTCTGAATTCTGTTACACCGACCAACATCGAAAACTCTAATTCCAGTACCATTGTAGCAAACGCAAAAGGAATTAACCCGGTCGCGAGTCCAAGCCTTGCTCCTTTGTTCTCTTTCCCACATATCCATGGGCAGCTGCGGCACAGCGGCACCCAACTTTGCCATGTTCTTTACACAACCTTTATGACAACTTTGGGTGAGTTATTTTGAATTTAAGGTTTGGTTTTTTATATAGTAACTACTTTTTAAATGAAGTGTCTTTTTAAGACGAGGTCTACAAGTCAACTATATTAAGCACTATTTTGATTTCATTTATATCGGTTAAAATCGTACGTAAGTATCTCTCTATACTCTCTCGTAAATAAATAAATTTTTAAATTTTAAATCAAAAGTCATTGACTATCATCCAAAAAACCACCCTTTGCTTTTACTGGTAGGCAAACCAAAGGGATAGAAGGAAGCAAGAGGGCAGGTAAGTGACTAGGCTCCTAGGCTTCGGTCAGTGCCTCAGCTGCTAACCTCTTTCAGTTCACACTCGTGCTCTCCTCGAGAGGTATTCTGCATTTCTTCTGCCTCATTGAAAATTTTTAGGCCTGTCTGCCACGCCCTTTCTGTGCATGGAAAGCTAATCTTAGGAGGAATTTTTGCAGCGCTAGCCAAATCTTGCAGCTCAGAACTTGTGAATCTTGTGGTTGTCTCTAGTTGTTTTGATCCTTTCTTTTCTGCAACTTTCTTTTGAGAAGACAGAAAGTGTCATTGTTATTTAGCCTGGTGGTGCCCTTTTTACGTTTTCCCGTGGTCGCTTAAGAGAATTCTTCTTCGCGTTCTCACTGAACGCAATGCGCAAGCGACAGTAGAAAACGATAGCTCTTGTTTGCATCTAATTAGACTGTTGCATGGGGCGAAAAAAAAAATCCTTGTTCCCTGAATGCAATGCGCAAGGAAGACTCCAAAACCGCAAAATAAATCCCTTTTGTTTTCTAGCGATTCCTGCTTGACAAAATGGGGACACAGGTATGGACTCTCATTCCCGCGCATCTGCTGCGGCCATCTACTCTACCGGTTTACATTTTTTTACTCGGTGCGTCAGATTTTATTCTCATTCTTCGACGGTGAGTTTCTAGTAGCTGGCACCTGCCGATTGATTTGAGCTGCGCTGCGGTTGGTCAACTGGTTTTTATATTACAGTAAATAGTTTTTAAATTATATATTTTTTAAAACAGAGTTAATAAAAAATTATAGTAAAAAATATACTAGTTCAGATGTATCGGTTAAAATCACATGCGACTATTTTGCTATGTGTACTATCTTTCACGAATATTTTAACCAGAATTTAAAATTTTAAATTATAAGTTATAAATTATAGTAAAAAAATCTACCCTAACATGTATAACCAACTGCACCAGAAGCAAATTTTCCAGATGGTCTCAGACCCTCCTTTAGAGCATCTCCAATGGTTATAGCTAGCAACTAACTATAAGACTTCCACATCATCTATATAGTACACACTAAAGCTAGCATTCTAAAGAACTATCTATAAGGATAGCTATTTGATGCTTACATGCACACACAGAATTTATTGAGGCTGCCTCGTTTAGCGTTATAGACTAGTGCTTAAGGAAGAGCTGGCTCGATTTTTTTTGCATACTCTCTTTCCTCCACATAGGATATATGTTGATGTGTACATGCATATAGATAGCTGACTCAGACCATTGGAGATGCCCTTAGATGTTACAGTATTCTTCTAAAGCCACGTGGTAGCATATGGGCCATGGCATTTTTTCACACTGCCCCTCGCAGCCTGGTCTAATCTATGTGATTTGATTTGAGTAATTAGCAATTTACTGCTCCCAAGGATCGAACTCTCATCCTAGGTTTTGCTTAGTAAACTGTCCGACAGTGGGTCTACGCTCACAATTAGAGAGATGAATGATTTTTAAAACTTTTTTCTTTCAAGATATTTAAATTCTTCACTCAATTAAACATGATAGTCACTAAATTCAGATCTAAGCAAAATAAAGCCAAGAGTTAAGAAAATCAAGCACTTTACTGCACAAGGCCAGTTAGATTGCCATCGAGGGGATTGTCTAACCGTCGATCTACGATCGATTTGACCGGCAAGCCAGTTTAACTGCAGGTCTAAGGTTGATCAAATCGTTCCCCTATCCTCAGACCTGAAAACCTCGAGTCAAAAATTCAAATATTAAAAGCTTACACAATTATTATCCAAACACTTTCAAGTTTTACATGAAACTTGTTCAAGATAATAGGAACTTAAATCAATCAAGAATCATAAGGTCCTTTGGCTCGAGTTCATCAAATTAAAGAAAATCGAATCTCATTCATAAGAACACCAAAAAAACATAAAACTCAAAATTACTTCTTCCGTGTGATGATATAAGATATGAGGTCTTCCAGAACTATTTTCACATATCCTAGTAAGATAATTTAAGTAAGAGATCTGGCTAGAATTTTACAAACTTGAAATAATAAATTTAGCTCAAGAATAAGCAATACTAAGTAAGAACACAAACAAGACTATGATTAGGATAAAATTTTGATTCAATGGATGATGAGGTTTACATACTCATGTATGATTACAAGGTTTAGTCAAAGCACAACTCTTTCCTCTCTAAATTTCTCTCTCTCTCTCTCTCTCTCTCTCTTTCAACCATGGAAGGAGATAAGGTGGTAAAACAAAAATCTACTCCCTCCGTTCACAAATGTAGGTCGTTTTAGCCTTTTAATTTTGTCTCTAAATGTATGTCATTTTACAGTTTTCTATGCACTTTTCCTCTACTTTTCCTATTATACCCTTAGACCATTACTCTCATGAATAAATGAGTCATTCCCAATGCTACTCATTCCCAACAAACCTAACCTCCTAATTATACATAAAGTCTTACTACGTTTAGCCTTTTCCAACCACTAGCTCCATGTTCATACCAGACATCATAGCATTACTTGTTGTTGGGTTGTCGTCGTCAATGCCTTGAGTATCAAATGGCAATCTTTCCTCAATGCTGCTAGTAGGACTAAGATTAAGGTCAAAATATGGTCTGCTAGAAGCCATGGTACTAGTGGCAATAGAAGTCATGAGTATGCTTAGGTGAACACTTTATATACTCCACTGCTCATACACCAACTAATGGAAGTTTTGGCTCCAAAACTAAATTTTGTTTCAGTTTTCAGCTGTTCTTTTAGGCTCCAAACTCTTTTTTTGAAGAGGCATTGTTAATGGCGCTCAAGGACTCTGAATTGATTTACTTGGGTCCAAATTTTTTTGCTAGTGTAGTGAGTAGAACAATTAATTGGAATTGCATGCTGTTGTGAGCTTTGTGCCTGTTGTGATTAATTGGAGAGAGAAGTTGTGTGCCTTGATTAACTGGAGAGAGATTAGAACAAGAGAAGGATACAAAGGTCATTTCACACCATGCCTTAATTCTTGTGCCTGTATCTAAAACAACCAACATTAAAGAACAGAGCGAGTAAAACATAGAATCCTTGGATCTCCCACCTCATTTCCTCCCCTCTTAATAACCTATAACAACCCTAATGGGCCCAAACCATTAAGCCTACCAGGGAACTCGTCAACCTCACTAATACGGGTTTTACACACCCACACATGTTTTTCAAAGCATTTACAAAACTCAATTTGCTAACTCTTTAGCAATTGATCCATTTGTCAATTCCAGCTCTACTTGATTTAAACCACTTCTTCTTTGCGCCTCTTCACGCTGCAATTTTGATCTAGGCACCAGTCCGCTATTTGACCAACTTTTAGAATGCACTCGACGAGGCTTTCGGGCACCTTCTCTTGACTCTGTCCTCACACGTCGAGTGCTTTCGGCCACCTTCTCTTGACTCTGTCCTCACATTCACCTCAAAACATATTCACATACTTTGACACATAGCCCGTAGTGCCCAATAACTAACCGTCACATCTTCATGCATTTGGACTCCTCTGAAACGTCTCTACATGCATTATCCTTATTACTTGGAGCACCATATGCATCAACTCGCTTTTTTATGACTCTTGTCTTCTCTATGCTTCTCGCTTGAGCCACGTAGCCTCACCCAGACTTACACAACCACTCGGACCTAAGTTCTCCAGCCTAGTCCCAGTTCGTTGCCGTCAAACGCTAACGTTCTCAAGTCACTTGCATATCCAAAGATCAAGCAATCATCTCGAGCATAAGTTCCAAGCATTTAACTTACGTTAGTCAAAACCATGCATTATGCAACACAACACAACCAACTCATGCCATTCACGCCATGCACAACCTCAATCACCACTAATTCTAACTTGACCAAAACAATTCACCAACAATTGGTCTAATTATCATTACCAGACCGGTCAGACCACTGGGGCCAGTCTGACCGTCGACACTATATCGGTCAGACCACATGTAAGATCAAGGAGGCCGGCTAGATGGGGGTGAATAGGCGGTTTAAAAATTCTTTTCTAATTATTATTAACAATTTAAGACCTTTTCTATTTGTTTAAACTAAGTAAACAATGCAGAAGTTCAAATCAATTTGGTTTAGCACAAACAACACTTATATCAATTAAGTTCACCTAAGTGCACCAACAATTTTAGGCTATACCTAGGTGTGCAATTTTAGATGATAAGCAATTAATTTAATTCTCTTCTTGCCTGCAGTACCACTCAACACATGACCATCTCCTCTTAGACATGCATCAACTATGATGCATCCTCTTCTTAATAGCCTTCAACATATAAAGCAATATTCTGTTTAGACTTGATGATGTTCATACCATGAAGTCATCCCACGTTATCCTTATTTGTGGTATCTAACCTATTCATCCAACTCATGGAAAATATTAGTCCACAGATCAATTCCCATCAATTACCAAACTTCACAATTAACATATAATGGAGGGATTAGATTATACAATCTTCCCTTTTTGGTAATTCATGACAATCTCAACAAAATATGAGATAAAGGTGTGTACACAACACTTGTATACTCTAAGATAAGCTTTTTAAGCAAAACTTACTTATTCGGTTGTTATTAATCATCCAACCATTAACACATAATAAAAAAATTAGATGACAATCCAATTGCAAATGAGTATATATAAACTACACAAGCTACATATACTCAAAGGATGTGTTTCAAAGTAAAGATCCTAAATATGCATATTAAAGGAAACATGGATCAATACTTATGAAATCTCAAAACATAGAGTGAACTCCCCTTAAATGTGTGCATACAAGTATGTATAATAAAGACATATGTACATATTCATTTTGGACTATTTGTGAAGTTCAATATATATTTTGGATCCAAGGAATACACTAATATACGAGAATGTGATTTCGAATGCATACCTCTTATGGTTTTACCTTTTCATCCAAATGAGACTGAGCAATAATATACTTAAACAAGCATGTTAGCTGTTATTTAGTCATACATATCTCAATGATTTTACCTTTTCATCCATGTAAAACTAAGTAATATCATAATCAATAAATAAGGTTAGTCTCACAAATGCATTTGTCATTATCACCAAAATTTCATAATAGTGTTTGCCATTATCACCAAAACCAATTTAAATAGAGCTTGATCTTTCAATCTCCCCCTTTTTGGTAATTGATGACAAATCCATTAACAACAATAACATTTGGATGAATATGAGCATATGATAGCAAACTAAAGACTATTGGTGAAATCTCTTGCCCTTTTGGTATTAATTTTTAATTCCCCCTTTTTTGGTATTGTTCAATTTTAACTTTAAGTCTAACAATGTTATTCTCCCATTCCCCCTCTTTTGGCATTTTACAATTTCCCTTTTGCGGCATTCACTATATAGCATAATTCTCCCCCTTTATCCTTTATCAATTCTCCCCGTTTTGGCTCTTTATCAATACTATTATTCATAATTCTCCTCCTTTTGGCATTAATCACAAAAAAGCACCAAGAAGCAGGGAATATGATTAAGCCAAAATAGAGCTTGGTACCAATTAATTGATCTTAATGATCATAAGAAGAAACAAGACAAATGCATATGACCAAGAGGGAATTTGGAGGGAACTAAAACAAAATATTTGAAACACATTCGAATAATCTTACTCATGAGAGCTCATTGAAGACTTTTGAAGTTTCCCCTTTTTGGTATTTGATACCACTTGTAGCGTTTGAATCATTCCCAGGATTTTGCATTCTAATTAGTTTTCAAAGGCTAGCTGAAAAACTGACTTACAAATGTCCAATACATCTGAGATAATTTGTCAGAATAGATTAATATCTGATGATTAAAAGTCATAATTATAATTACCTCAGATTATGAGCACATTAGGAGGTGTGAAAACATAAACCTTCTCAAAACCACTTGTAAAAAATCTGAATTTACATCATTTTAGCAAAGACAGAAAAGAAATAAATTTTCATCTGGAGCTTAAAAATCAAAAGGAATGAAACATATTCATTCACAAGATCCATAAAATATTTTTGGGTAAATAGGTAAAATAGTTTTCCCAATAATAATATCTTTTACCTCTTTTTGCATTAGTAAGATCAAAGTACTATATAAGTTTTTCACAAAGAAAAACTCCCCTTTACACAAAGATCTCTCTTATCAATTATCTTCTCCTTTAATACACAAAGGATTCTCTTCTTATTTTTCTTCTCTTTTCTTATCTCTTCCCTTTTATTTAACCCCTGATCTCCTTATGTCATCTAGCACCAAGAATCATGGATACCAATTGTAAACCACCTATCCATAATTGGTACCACTTGTAAGCCTTTTGTCTATACTATGTGCTATTTAACCTTTTGTATTTCTTTGGTCTTTTCTATGATAAGCATATACCATTTTGACTTTTATACCACTTAAGATGACATAGGATACCACTTGTAATCATAAATGATATCAAGTATAATTAATTCCAGTTGTAGAGACTTAATACCACTCATGAGCTTGAGTGATATCAAGTATAATTAAATCCATTTATAAAGACTTGATACCACCTTGAAAGCATACATGACACCAAGTGATTGATTCCATTTGTAAAACTTGATGCCACTTGCATGTCAACTTGTATCTCACAAGGTCAAATTTGGTACCTCATCTTCAATGATTTTTCACATGATGTTATTTGAGGGAAGATACCATTTGTGGGAAGAAGCCACTTGAAATACCACTTAAGAAAGGAGAAGGATGATATCATTTGAGAGATACCACTTGAAAGAGTGGATACCACTTGAAAAAGATGATATTATATAAGTGAAAAAGCTTGGCTAAGAAAAGATTTGCTCGACAAGAGGGAAAAAGGATGTCATTCTGAAAGACATCACTTGGAGGAATAAGGATACCACTTATTTTTCACATGTAAGAGATACCACTTGAAGGAAATGGTTGGTATCACTTGTAAAGTTAGGAATAAAACTCATGTCGAGATCAAGATGATAGAAAGTCTACCACTCTTTGATAGATTGCCATTTTATTGAAAAAGAATAAAAATTAAGAGCAAAATGGCATATGGAGTCCAGAACTACTTGAGGGTAGCTAACAAAGATCAACTTGACTTGAGGAGCAAAAGGAATGGCTGAGAGAAATTAGAATCAACAAGTTTTGAATCAAATTAGCCATTTGCTAGAAATATCGAAAGCACCGTGGTTTGCTGCCGGTAGTTCCTAAAAATGGAAGTACCACACAAAGACTGCCGGTAGTTCCGATTTTTCTGGAAGCACGCCAAGAGATTGGATTTCAGAGGAGAGATTAGATATAATGTTGTATATTACTCCAAAGTTTTTCATAAAGAAACATAAATCACTTGTGGAGCATTTCTTATTATATGCCAAGATCAAAACTCTTTTCAATATAGTTTTTAACAAATTAAGCTTTCAATTTTAAAAATAAGCTTATTTTCAATAAAATCTTCAAGATTGCAAAGATGAGCATTTAGGGTATATTAAGCATTTTGATTTCATGTATCAGTTGTAGATACCCTTGTGAGCCACATATGTCAATAATTTTGACTCAAATGGTAAAACTCAGTTAAGTGCTAGATTATGACCACATAGGTCAACTTATGATTTTGGATGAGTTTCAAAACTAAATAACTTTTGATTGGTTGGTTTTTTGTAGGGGTGGAAACGGATCGGATACGGTCGAATAGTCTCAAATACGAATACGAATCCATATTTGTAAAACGAATACAAATACGAATTCGAATATTTTCAAATACGGATACGAATACGGATATTTTCGAATACGGATTTTCTCGGATACGAATATCGGATAAAACAGATTCCTAACGGTTTTGCCGATTTTTCATCGGTTTTTGACCGGTTACCAGTTTTAAACCGCCTAAATTCAAGTTTTGAATCACAAAATTTGTACGGATTTTTCATGGGTTCTAGCAACGGATCGAATACGAATCGAATAGTCTCGAATACGGATACGAATATTCTCGAATATGAATACTCTCAAATACGGATACAAATATTTTCGAATACGAATACGAATATTTTTGAATACGGATTTTGCTTACCATATTCGGATTTCTCTCGGATACGAATATCGGATAAAACGAATTATCCGTTACCGTTTTCCACCCCTAGTTTTTTGAAAAACTTTTGAATACCAATAATGTTTGAAATAACCAAATCAAGGTCCTTCGTGTTAAATACTTTTTTAAATTCCTTTTAGAATTGATTTTGGCCATTTTTGAGTTTAAAACCAAAAACAAGATACTAGGTTGGTAGTTTTTGGGGTAGAAACTCAATTTTACTTGAAATAAGTTTTTTTAAAACCAAAATCTTTTGAAAACCTTTGAAATGCGTTTGTATACATTTTTTAACTAGTTTTTCAAAGAAATAATTTTGACTTTTGGCTAAATAGCTCAATTTTGAAAAACAATTCTAGCACTTAATTAATTTGGGCACACTTAGGGATGTGATATACATGAATATGATTTAGCACTTCCCCTTAATGTGCCATACATATCTTGCTCATGATTACATTAATGAACTTTAAGAATAAGAGCAAGAGCAACACCCTTTTTAAGATATTTTCATGTATGTATCGTACATAAGGCTAGGGGCTAAATACTTTAAAGGTAGATACTTGTTGAACTCCATCAACACATGATGTGTTTTCACTTGACTTGATGATCAACACATGATCATCTCCTCTTGGATATACATCAACTTATGATGTATCTTCTTCTTAATAGCTTTTAACGCATGAAGCAATCTTCCATCTAGACTTGATGATCTTCAATACATGAAGTCATCCCAAGTCATTCTCATTTGTGGCACCTAACTTATTTATCTAACTCATGGAAAATATTAGTTCTCAGATCAATTGACATCAATTACCAAACTTCACCATTAACACATAATGGAAAGATTATATTCTACGATTTTCCCCTTTGGGTAATTCATAACAATCTCAGCAAAATATGTGATAAAGATTGTATTTACGAGTATACAATATGTACACAATACTTGTATGCTCTAAGATAAGATTTTTAAGCAATGCTTACTTATCTGGTTGTCATTAATCATCCAACCATTATTAATATATAATGGAGAAGTTAGATGACAATCCGATTGCAAATGAGTATATATAAACTACACAAACTATATGTATTCAAAGGATGTGTTTCAAAGTAAAAATGCTAAATATGCATATTAAAAGAAACATGAATCAATGCTTATGAAACCTTAAAACATAGAGTGTACTCCCCCTAAATGTGTGCATACAAGTATATATAATGAAGACATATGCACATATTCATTTTGGACTATTTGTGGAGTTTAATCTATATTTTGAATCCAAAGAATGTATTAATATATGAGAATGTGATTTCGAACGTAGGCGTCTTATGGTTTTCACCTTTTCATGCAAATGTGACTAAGCAATAATACATTCAAACAAACATGTTAGTTGTCATTTAGTCATATATTTGAATGTAAGGAATGCAATAAGATTATAATAAAGATATCGAATGCATACATCAATGATTTCACCTTTTCATCCATGTGAAATTAAGTAATATCATAATCAATAAACAAAGTTAGTCTCACAAATGCATTTGTCATTATCACCAAAATCTCATAATAGTATTTGTCATTATCACCAAAACCAACTTAAATAGAGCTTGATCTTTCACCACGCCTGTCAGACCACTGGCTACTAGCTAGTCAAATCACTTAAATGCACTAGAAAACAACCTCTTTGGAATTTTGGTTAAACTCTATCTAGTTTCAACTCCAATTTTTAATTCCAGTGCACCAAATGCAAACTCATCCCCCCAAATAAACCTATACACGTGTTTGATATTCAATTTTCCAAAGGTCCATAGCCGGTCTGACCTCACGCCCCATAGCAGTCAGACCATCGGCCATCTGTCGGTCAGACTGCCGTCCTCATGATCAGATCGACTGAACCCTGACAGCACAAAACTTTTACAAAATTCAAATTCACTTCAACTAAAATAACAACTATTCATCACAGACATATAATAGACTTGTATATGTTCTTCACCGGCAACGTAGCACTACAATTATATTGGAGGCCTTACCTTAGTTACATGAGCTAATCACAGCTCACACATATTAATGGTCTATTCATATTGGTTTCTGCTTAAAAAAAAGCTATAAGCGAATATGAACACTCGGTTTTTTGAAGAGGCTTTTCTATTCCTCTCCCTCCCATGTCGTGCATGTATCTCTGCCGCACTTTCCCACCACTTGCTTCCTTCTTCTAAAAGCTATTTTCTAGTCACTACTATTTATTTTCGACCAAAAATCATCTGCTACAGCCAAAAGTCATCGGTCTAAATCTATCCATTGCAATATTGCATACATATATATGCAACACGGCACCGGCCTAAACTATGGGCACAGTGGAAACAAATTAAACAAAAAAATACGCCCATTTTGTGCATCTAACTCTGACCATGGCAATAATCTGGAGTTAGGAATTAGGATATACCTAGAAAAAAGGAGTATGTAATACATCAATTGACCATGACATACTACCAGGCCATTGATAAGTATACACTACACAGTATACTGTCGTCACATTTATCTGTATGTACAAGTCTATTTGGAGCCGAAGTGAGATATATACGTCCCTGTGCGTTGGGTTCTAGTTCCAGTCAGCAGAGACGACTCCACTCCAGTTCAGACGTTCCTCGGGAAAAAAAAAATCTTCAGATGTTGTTATCGTCCATATGTACGTACTACCCATACGTGCCAAACTACGAACTTGTCGTTGTGCACTTGTGCACACAACACTTCACGATCGAACTACGATCCACATCACCAGGAGTTTTTATCACTTTTTAGCACGTTGTAAATTCATATTTATAAAAATAGCTGTAGTCGTACGACAATTACAAAAATATCACTTCTGTCATACGGTGATCGGTCGACAATGTCATGGAGGTGACACTTGGTTAAAGGAGCCCTGCGACCGTGCGGCATGCACTTGTCGTCTGATCACCGTACGGCCAAGCCGTTGCTTCCTAGCCACCGTGCAGCCAAGGCAGTGTCACACGGCCACAGAGCGGCTCCCCCTCCCCAACCACGCACTGCTTCGACTACAATGCTTTGACCACGTTGCTTCGACTGTAGCATTTCGACCAAGACGCTTCAACCACGTCACTTCGACCATGACTCTAAAACTACGGTATTTCGACCACGGCACTTCGACTGTGGTGCTTCGACCACGCACTTCGACCACACGACACCGCCTTGACCGTACGGTGGCCGGGTGGCAGTGACTTGGCCACACGGTTGCTGGGCGGCAGGCGTCTGCTGCACGGCCATGAGGCTCCTTCGGTTAGGTGTCACGTTCATAGCACTACCATCCGGTGATCGGACGATAAAATAGACATTTTTACTATTGTTACATAAATACTAATATCTACCCGTTGCGTACGGGCCTACGCCAGCTATGATGGAGCTGGGTGTTCGTACTTTGGTAGCCTCTGCAATCTGCATGCGTGGCAAACAAGGAAAATGGAGAAGTCAGTCCGAAAACAGTTTTCAAAATAGCCTCTACGTAAATTTATCGTGTCTTTAGACACGGTAGACATGTAGAAGGCTATTTTTTAAAAAACAACTTTGCATGTTAAAATTGGGGGAAAAAATAGCTAGGAGACGACTATTTATGTGCTCAATTCGAAAAAGGCGTGGACCCCGGGTGAGTAATTAGAGCGGTAACAAGTGCCGCTGTAAAAAAGGTTGTGCCGTGCCTTGACATGATTCGGCGAAAGAAAAGAATCCTGTGCCCAGAGATTCTGTAGTAGCCGTTTTCTTGCGCTCACTGGGAGCTAGGGAGCGTACTCGTACGCTAGTAGCACAGTACTGATATGTTCAACCCCACATGCATACATGCATGCATGCATACACACACACACTTGCACTGTTGGTCTCACACCCCTCTGATGATCTGATCAAGTGTCCATGTCGCTGTCTCCAGTAGTGGAGTCAAAAGGCTTTGGCTGGAGCTGTGGCGTTTCATAATGGCGCGCAATTTGGAGTTATGCGTTGTGGTCTGGTGGTGTCCCCGTTAATTTATCCTTTTGTTCAGGTGGTGAAATGGGGGTTGGTTATGGGTTGGATCTGAGGTGGTTGGACCAGTGCATCCGGTTTGTCCCCTTTCGTTTGTTCACTTCCATGCACTTCAGCACACTGCTGTCCTGTTTAAACTATCTCCTTTTTTTCTCTCTCTCTCTCCGTGTGAACTGGCTGTTAGTTTTTATGGACAAAATGCAAAGAAAGTCATCATCTACACGAAGAAAATAGCTCTCTCCGCATGGCTCCTATTTGTGTCATTTTGCATAGGCACGGTGCAGAGTGAGTGCGAGAGAGGGAGAGAGATCCATGTTGTAACACGCGCCATCACTGTTGACCTGAGGGATAGATTAGACTCGGATGTGTAATGGTGTACGGATTTTGGACATATCTAGCACTGTGTAAACTATTAATTTCAATTTTAGCTCCTTGCGCACGGTAATTCCATTTCTGACCCCGTTTCCACCACGGGACTGTGCGGGACTGACACGTAGCCGGTCGTGCGGTCCAGGACCGCACGACTACACTGTAGCACAGTCGTGCGGTCTGGGACCGCACGACTTAACTGTTGCAGCCCAGGTGGTGCGGTGTCCCACCGCATGTTACTGATTTTGCGTTGCGGCGTTGCGTGCTAATTTGCGCACATAAGAGCAAATTAAAGCATTTGCGTGCTGGCATCTCCAAATTAACTGCACGAACATAAAAGTAGACAAAATCAGTACCAACTCATTAAAGCATTTGCGCAGCGCAATCCAGAACCATAAAGAAGGGATCCAGTACATGTACTCCAGTTGTACATAGTACACCACAGTATCTCTCTCTCATCACAGTATCCGATTCACAACACCCACTCGAAAACGGCCAAAACAGCCAGCAGTCCCGTCCATAACCCATCCCAATTGAGTCGTGCGGTCCAGGACCGCACGACCGTGCTAGTGCAGTTCGGCCACGTGTCGGCTCTATACAATCCCGCGGTGAAAACGGGGGCTTGGAATGGAATTACCGTGCGCAGGAGGCTAGAATTGGAATTAATGGTTTACACAATGCTACATATGTCCAAAATTCATGGTGTACCACTAGTCGTAGGTCATTTCCCTCCATGCAAAGTATGGCAGGATTTTAATATAGCATTTCCATGGCATACAGGAGCAAGACCCCCCCCCCCTCCTGGTATTCTGAACTCATTTGCTAATGATGGCCGTATCTCGTGAGCCAAGGGTCACTCGACCAGTGCTTCGCTAATCCTGGACATGCCCAACGTTATTTAGACAACCTATGTAGTGAGTATCAGACAGCCATCCAGCCATACAAGAGGGAGGGACGCAAAATACAGCCAAGGAACCAACAACTAGAGCGAGAGAGGCGCCAAGGCCGAGCAAGTTATAAACCTACAACCTCCTGTCTTTTGAGGAGAGAGAGAGAGAGGATACAGTCTTGAGTGAAGCTTCTCGCAACAAGTGTTGCATCTTTAGTAAGAGAGACAGCCTTGGTGCTGGTGTAGCTGTAGGCATACATTAGTCAGAGGGAGGAGGAAGGAGGAGGAAGAGAAGAAAAAGTGTAGCTTTGGTTCTTTCTTTGCACTGCCTCGATCTCCTCCTCGCTACGAGTTGGCCTTGGCGAGCTCCTTGGCTTCAGAGATGGGCAGCAGCGGCAGGAACGGAGCTGTGAGGCAGTACATCAGATCCAAGGTGCCCAGGTTGAGATGGACCGCCGAGCTCCACCGCAGCTTTGTGCAGGCCATAGAATGCCTCGGTGGCCAAGACAGTGCGTTCTTTTTCCTTCTTGCTCCAAGCTTATGCGCATTTTTCGTTAGTGTTTTTTCCATTGATGCTTGCTATTCTTCTTCTTCTTCTTCTTCTTCTTCTTCTTCTTCTTCTTCTTCTTCTTCTTCTTCTTCTTCTTCTTCTTCTTCTTCTTCTTCTTCTTCTTCTTCTTCTTCCGGTTGTCTTTGTGATGCCGTCAGCTTTTGTGATGCCCTCAGCTGTCTGTTGCCTTGGTAGTATGCTTGGTGTTGTTAGCTTGAGGACAACGTTCTTACAGTGCCATGAATTGTTTCTGGTCTTTCTGTTCTTTTGTTAGTTGTGTTTTAGGATTGTAGCTAGCCTGATGGGTTCTTCTTCTTTTAATCTTCTCAATAGCCTAATTGCTTCCTTGGTGATGTTAATTGTAGAGGCTACCCCGAAGCTCATTCTTCAGCTCATGGGTGTGAAGGGGCTTACCATATCTCATGTCAAGAGCCATCTCCAGGTTTTTTTCTTCAGTCATTTGGACCCTGCAGGCTATCCATTGTTTTTCTTCCGTTGGACGAGCATGCAAATACAAGACCTTGATTTTGTCCACTTGCTGTTTTGAACAGATGTACAGAGGCACGAGGCTTGGCACGGGAATGAAAGGTGACAGATGAGACGAGCCCTCCCCTCTCGTTAGTTTTCGTGCACCATTTTCTTTACTTCATCACCCTCCGAAGTCATCGGTTTTGCCTCCTTGACTCCTTGTTTCCTGGCGATAAGATGAGGCCGCATTATTATAGTTGTTTATTATTTTGCCAACGCTTTTTGTAGCTTAGTTACGAAGCTCACTTCTACCACAGTAGAATACTAGAATGAACATTCCAAATTATAATTTTTTTTTATCAGAGCAAGTTTAATAAGACTGACTGTGCTAGCTATAAGAGAATCCATGTCAGCATAGTCCTATGTGGAGGGGAGAGAAAAGGAGAGAGAGAGCCAAGCCGGCTCCCATGCAAGAGTCAGGCTATAGCACAGGAAAAGAGGTGTTATCCATGCATGTACCAATAGAACTAACTGCTATACCCATGCATGTATTAAATGACCAATACCCATGTATGTATTAAATGATTGAGAGCTCTTGTAGAGACAACTTATAGCCAGCTTATTGTATGAGTTGGCTGCATCTTACCTTTTGATGACATGGAAATGTATTGGAGGTAGCAGCTATCTATACTATTAAACTTGCTCTCAAAGATCACACTGCCTTGTTGTTTGTGTGAGGTATTCAGTATTCATTGTGTGGGGCTCTTAAGCTCCCTTTGCCACATACTTACCGCACTTGGCAACTAACCTCTTATCCCTTCTCATGAGTATCTTCATCGTGCAAATCCTCTGTTAAAAAGCTAGGAAGAAAAAGCTAAATGGATGAGAAATTTTTTTGTGCACACTTTAGATGTTGCTAATGGAAAGCCAAACCTCTTTCTTTGATGGTACCATCAGAGATGCAACCACAACTGCAAAGGAAGCACTCATGTGCTGCTGATGAGCAAGGCCCCAAGGAATTCCTGTGCCCCCCTCTGAAAAGGTTCTGCAACTTTTCTAACTCTGAATTGTGTTCAAGTTAAAGACAAGCTTTTTGGGGCCTAATCTTGACACAAAAGCACCTTTTCCTTTGGTGTCCTTTTGCTCTTTTTTTGGGGTGCCTTTGGAAGAACAGGACCAGGATGGGGACTGAAGCCACATACAAAGGCATGCAAGGAAGTCAAGGAATCAGTGAGACGAGGATTACTGGCACCCAGGACTGCATTGATGATTATATGCAAGCCATGGCCATGGAGAGGAGAATAAAGGAGGAGGGCCTCAGATGGCAGAGGGATGCTGCTGCTGCTTCCAACCTTCAAACCGTGGGATGTATGGTGCAAGAATTGCAAGAATCTGACCCCTTTAAGGTACATCAGCTAAAGAAAGAAAAGTTAAAAGAAACATTGGGCAAAGTTGATCAAAAGAAGAGATATCTTCTCCTCTTAACTGGTTTCACACCCTGATCTTTCTCTTCACATATCTGTAGTTTTATCTTAGTACTTGCCATCAGCTCTATCCAACCACATATAAATTGATCTATTCATTTAGCTGAGCTCCCACGTACCCATTCTGCATTTGTCAATTGTCTTATTGTCTTTGGTGGTAGAATTTTCCCAGGCTATTTAATTATTTATCGGTAGGGCCCAGTTCTTATCCCTTGGTATTGGTCAACCAGCCAATCTAATAGTTTGGACATTTTTTATCGGGTTGCATGTTGCAATATCTTGAGCCTTGACCATCTCCACCCATTCTAATCATTCTGCGTGCTCTATGTGGTTGCGAGGGAGCTGAAATGTCCTGATCTTATGCTTGATGGACCAATGCACAACCCATATCCTCCTACATGTGCTGTCGTATCTCTGGCGCATGTTTTGTAAAAAGATACTACATTTATAGGATTGCTGGTACATGTATCATCCCGACGTTGGCAGAGCCAGGATTTAGGAACGAGAGGAGAGGGGAAATAAACTATACAATGTAATTACATTTGATGAGAGGAGTCAAATGACATTAATAACAACAAAATTCTTTAAAATATAAAGGGCTACAGTACAAATTTGACAAAAGCATTCCAGGCCCCCTCTCCCTCTGCCCCTGCTTCCCCGTATCTGACTACATGTGCAAACCCCAGATAGGCTCATGAATACCCGCATTTTTCGAAAGGACAAGGTAGCAGTGCACTGGTGTGAGAAGACTGCCAAAAATAGTTCATGAGATCATCATAATTTTTCAGGCATTTACTCCACCTTGCAGTAGTGATTTGTAGTTGTGGCGTTTAATTTGCGGTATGTTCACTTCCAAAGCCTTGTTGTACCCTGTAGTTCTCGTGATGATGATAGTGCAGATAGAATTCACTCATTAAAGCTTCTCTGGTGGTTTGCTCTGACTGAATTCTGAACATAAAAAGCGTAGATGTTGTACTCGGTTGCGCAGATCCTGCCGATCCTTGTGGTTTTACTGCAGATAGGGAAAACGATTTCTAACAGGGTCAAATCTGATGATATAGTTTCATGTCAAGGAAATAAATTTGGTCGTTACTGCAGGAGTACTTTCTTTTCTTTAGGCCATAGTGGTCACCAATGCAGGGCTTTACTCTAACTGACACCATCATTGGTTTTGGGCAGATAATCAAACCAGAAGCACAGCATCTTAGTCTTGTGGTGAAGCAGCAAGGCCCCAAGGAGAGCAATGGCAATGGGTGCTTTGTCTTCAGCAGTGCAGCAAGGAACGAACCGGACGAGCCACCGGAGCAATGCTCGCTGTCACTGTCCCTTGGTCTGGACCCAAAATGCACGCACGCCGTGGCCTCCTCTCCGAGCGAAAGCAGCTGCATCCTCTCGTCGTCGTCGAGGAGGAGCTTCAGTGACTGCTCCGGGCACTCAGGCTGTTTTGTCGCCCCGGGTGTTAACTTGGAACTCTCCATGTCCATCTGTGGATCTTAGATCACTGTCCCAATTTTTGTACCTGCTTCCTTGTGGATATCCTCGGCATCATGCTAGAAAGTTAACTAAGGGCAAGTTGTTAGCGCAGAGCTGTATGCAATGCAGTGATATTAGAATTTAACAGGCTACTTCCATCCCATCCAGTACGTGTACAAGTGGCAAAGTTATCTAGCTCCTTTCAAAGATCACACTCGTACTGTTGCTTTCAGGCTTCAGCACCAAAGAACAGGAAAAGGCGATATTCTCGCCTCAACCATCTTTTCCTTTGCCTCCTTTTGATTGATCATGTCAAAGATAGCTTTCCGGAGTAGGGATCAGCAAATTGGTAACATGAAGTTTTTTGTGGATCATGTTTTGAGTCAAGTCTACACACACTAGAGGAGAGGTACCTTGTTATTCCTTGCAAGTCAAAAAGGAAAAATGCAGGAGGCCTCCCTCTCACAAGTCACAAGTAGTAGTAGAGTGCTGCTGCCCATAATGTTGTTCCTACTTCCAACTACTGACTTTGACAGCTCCTGCAGCTGCAAGAATATCCTGAACAAAGGAGATTCTTTTTTATCCAAAAATTGCCCCTCGTTTCTCCCTTTCGCTGAGAACCTGAGCCAGCTCCTCCTTGAGAGCATCCAAAGAATTTAGGTGGTGGTTTTGGGTGGCTACAACACCACCTCTGCTTGCTGGTGCCTCCTCAACGAGCTACACACAGAGCATGCCTCTCCAACTGAAGAAGTCATGATCACTCCTACAACAAAACATGCCAAAGGTACAGGTGCAGAAATGATGAGCACATTTTGACCATACGAGGCTTCACAAAACGTCTCGGTGTCAAGCGCTTATTTGAAATATCGTTAGTACAGACAGAAGAGAACCACCAAATAACAAGTAGCAGCAGCATGATTAAAGAACGAAACAGTCAAAACATGTACCTTAGGTGTGAGTCTGAGCAAGCGCGCGTGTGCAGTGCGCGTAGACTGTAGAGAGAGGTGCTCCAAAAAGGGGCAAAAGCTTGTCACATGGACCACTAATTTGCTGGTCAAAAGAGTAGATAAAACTGACCTATTGCTCCACAGTGTAGAAAAAAAAGGATGGACTAAAAAAGGTAGATTACTACTTAGGAATACACTCATCAACTTTTGAAGTATTTGAACGTGATATTTTGTCAAAGATGAACTCCCTAAAAGAGTGAAATTGACAAATTTTTCAGCTCAAGTACAAATTATTACCATGATGAGCCTGGTACGCTGCGTCGCAGGGGGGAGAAGTACGGTGGGCGAAACAAAAGGCATCAAAGACTTCTGCTGCCTCTTCAGCATCAATATCATGCATGCTTTGTGAACTGGCCATTATAAGATAAAGTTGTGGGAACAGTAGCAAGGCCATCATATCCCACGGGCTTTCTGAGTTTTGACATTGAAGGGCACTGAAAAGGTGACAAGAAGCTAAACTCCAAGGACCGGAAGAATTCTGGGTTTTCAACACTGACATTCCCAAAGGGATCTGTCTCACTGTCTGTGGTCATAATATGGTTGAGCAATCATATCAGCTAGGAGTTTTTGTTTAACAATTAATCATATCTTGATTATAGAAGTCCCGGTGTTGATCAAAGAAGTTTCCGTATGCTCGGAAACCACATGCTGTTATGTTAAATCTCGCTTGTGCATACAAAACTGCAGCAGCAATTCACCTCGTTGTTGCTCCTGTATCAGACATCAAATTTTATACTAGTTCAAACTAGCATTATGCAACATAAAATGCTCAATATGCTGAGAACTGTAGTGTGTTAAATGGTACCATTTAAATATCTGACCAAACTTCCATCGGCTGTCATCATGATAGAATGGAAAGACAGCCTTAGTTCTGCATGCAGTTCAACATTGACAGATTTGTTGTTTTCTGCCATGGAGTTTTCGAGTCTTCTGTTTGGATTCTTGAGTTATTCGACCTGTAAAACTTTGGTAAACTGAAACTGATTATTGCAAGTTGAAGCAAGATTACCTTATAAAATTTGGGACTCATAAAATTTGACACCCACGGTTAGCTTCTCACCAACTAATCGTAGAGAAGCTACGACGATGAAGAGTTGAAGATTCCGTACATGGTACTGAATATTACTCTTTTGTATTAGACTCGCAACAATCAGTGCCCTGAAAACTGTGTTAAGCATGTGGAACGACTGCTGCTGAACCACCAAATCTTGGCAGGTAGATGCTAAAAAGATTGGCCAACCGAGCTGAACACTGCCAAGCCTGTTCACTAATCTCTTGCTCGTACAAACTAAACGATGCTTAGTGGACTCGAGCATATTAGTGCAAATTCTGCACATTTACGAAAGTCGAAAGGAATTATGCCTCCTTCAAAACTCAGATGGGAAGTGCTACGCACTAGAGCAAACGAACAACGCAAGGTGGAAACTTTGGGCAGCTACAGCATCCACACTAGTGGAGTAGAGCACAGTAATGCCCCACCGCCACATGAATCTCCTGAAACTAGTTGCACTGATAAAAAAAAGAAACGAGACGCAAATCCATTAACAGATCCATCGCCTAAAAGCTTCGAGTTCTGTAGGCTTGTCCTTCAACTGGTACTATCCAGTTGCAACGTGACCAGGGGCAGATCCATACCCCAGACAAGGTAGGTTTCAATCTGGGATATGAAAAAATATCTAGTGTACAGCTTAGATAAATTCAGTCTAGTTTAGGTAATATTTTTATGATCCAGCCTAAATAGTCTAGATCATTCCATCACTGAGCCCGAGTCGTAACTAAATTCTGGCTCCACCACTGGACGTGACATTGGTAGCCTGTGTAGTTCTACGACAGAACGCCAAAATCCACAGAGCACGCACGCGCTGGTGGACGGGCCGGGTTGCTGACGAGGAGGAAGGAAGCCGGCACGCGGTGGTTCGTAGCGCGGTCGCATCGCGCCGGCGCGTCATGATGATCAATGACCCCACGCGCTGCATCGCCCGACCGCACGCGGCCGACGCCGTCGGTCTTGGCTTTGTTGGATGGTGCCGCGGTCGCGGTCGGGGTTTCGCGCTCACCGAAATCCGCCGCCCTCAACGCGCGGCTTCCCTTGCGGCGCGGCGCGGGCGCGGAACGGCGGAAGCATATTTGGATGAGCGCGCGCGGCCCGTTGCGCAAACCAACTTCCACGACGCGCGCCGCGCCATGCGATGCGTACGTCAAACTGCCGAGCTAGCAAGCGCGCGGCGCAGCGTGCTTTTGTTGTTGCTACGAAGGCTTCTGCGACCGTAAGAGCCAGCGCGAAGTCTTCTTTCTAACCCAATGACTCATGCTGCAGCTTGACGGGTGCATTTCTCCCGATTGCGTCCTGTTGCCCTGCCCTGAGCCTTGCACTGGTGCACTAATGAAAGCTGCATACTTCTTTCAAAGGAAAGACCAATCCAAAGCAGGCATCTCAGGTCATTCGGTAAACGACACAAGTGTGTGTACTAATCTGGCAGTTTTCAGAAACAATGTAGCACAGCCAAAAGCTATAGCAACTAGAAACCAATTGCTTGAAATATGAAGAACTATGCAGTTTGAAGTCTTGTCCTACTTGACCTCATACTTTGATAGATCGTTTGCAGACCATTATGGACTCTTTGAACTAGCGTCCGGCACAGAACAAATGCAGAGCACAGTAAATATCCATTCTTTGTAAAGCAAGGCAGTGCACTGTTTTTAAGCTCTGATGACATAAATATCACCAGATGAACAAATGGGCAGCAGTACAAAGGCTAGCCTTTTTAACTCTCGGAGAAGTTAACATTACAGAGTATTCGCTCATCATCATAAGAAATGCTTATGGTTTACACAGATTTTTTTAATGTTAATGTTTGTTCTTAAGTGGATTGAGATGCCGGTTTTTATAAGAAAATTCTGGGCGGCAGGAACAACTTGACATCAGATGTCCTCCTGCATGATGGTATTTCAGCATGGCATGATCCAGAACATATAAAACCAAACACCAAACAGTAGCTAACTAGAACCACAGGCGAAAATTCAGAGATCTTATGCATCATACAACAAAATCAACCAAGTTGGATTTTCTTGGGATAATTGATCATATGCCCCGAAGTTGAGAGGCCATTGTCAAAACACTCTCCATTACATGGTAACAAATAAAATGCCCTAAAGTTGAGAGGCCAATTGATAATTTGCGTATTTTGTTTTTTATTGCTTTTACTGTTAACCTCATGTGAAATGACCAAAATACCCCCAGCTGCTTCTTCCCACTCCTCTCCTTCTCTTTCTTCTCCAAATCCAATCAACTGGCTCTTTCTTCTCCAAATCCAGCCGCCTACAACCGTGCCGTCCCTCACCATACGGCCACCACCGCTAGGCTCAACCGCCACCACCGAAGCCACCAGCTTCACAGGCGCCCCCATGACAGGCCTTAGGGTGAAGGAGAGGAGAGGAAGGGAAGGGAAGGGGAGGGGCATTTCAGTCATTTCATGAAGAAAACGATTTAGAAATTGATTTAAAATGGAAAAGGGTAAATCGTCAATTGGCCTACCAATTTTGAGGCATTTTATCCGTTACTATGTAATGGAGGGCATTTGGACAAAAGCCTCTCAACTTTGGGGCATATGATTAATTATCCCTTTATCTTTGAATGAAATGAGTTGGGGGGCTTGGGAGAATAAGGGCGTAAGGATGATTAACAATATCACTTCTTCCAGGAGATCCAATCAAGCCATAACATTTACATCTAGAACTATCGAACTTCTAACCTACAAGGACCGGTAGGTATCACTTAACTCCACGCTTTGTAGAACCCGTACCATACCCTTGAGCAGTTAAAGTTCTTGCTGAAATTCAGACACTACATGCTCTATGAACATGTCTATTGCTGCAAAATTATCAAAATGCTGAATCTAACAGAAACCAATAATGCAGACTGCATATTCATGCTTCCCTAAAAACATCGAGATTGGTCACTAATTTTCTAGTATCAAAATTTGCATTATTGCAGTTTATCTTGCATTGACCGTTGGGCTTGATGCGGCTAGCTCCGTAGCAAGGGTAAAATTGGATTTGCAACATTTATACAAGCAGTTCATGTTCGGACAACTCATCTACCAAACAAGGAACAGTAGGGGTATCCAATCCAGTGCAAAAAACATACATTGCATATATTCTTACTTGCCATAACACCAAAGGTCGCAACTTCACAGTTATGCTCACATTACACACTAACAACCACACTAATCAAATCTGTCGGAAGAACCCACCATGCACCGTATTTTAAGACACTAGACAGTAGAAGCACAGAACAATAAGACACATTCTGCATCATACATACCGCATTGCATTAATCCATAATATATAGCATCACAGTCTAGAGTTTGAAGCTCCAAACACGAGGCATCAACTTCCAGTCATTCTCGATACACATCTTGATATCCCTCAGGCCTCAACCAACATTTTAACGATGAGCTAATTCCATAGATTGCATTCTAGTAATCTAACCATTTCATCAGCAATAAAGCTCAGAAATTTAGATAAAACCCATACATATACTAGTAACTTATATAAGAACTTCACCTAAATACTATTGCTAACCTGAACCCAGTAGATCGAAACTTACTATTGTGAAGTATCCCGATTTAGAAGGCCAGATTAGGCACGTATCTCTTGAGCGCCTCCCTCCCTGTGACGGCGGCACCGGCCATGAGCCCCCCGACGGCGCAGGCGACGATCGCCGACCGCGGGCCCGCAGCTGCACGGTAGAGCGCGCCTGTCCCGAGCCCGGCGGCGATGGTGTTGGTCCAGTCGTCAGCGTCGCGGAGCCCACCAACGCCACTCTCGATCCCCGAGAAGAGCAGCGCGATCACCCCCAGCCGGTTGCCGTACCCGCGCCCCCTGGAGCCGCACTGGTTGAGCACGCGGCTGGCGCGCAGCTTGGCCGACTCGCCGCGCTCCGCCTCCGCCGCCGCGCGCTTGATCCCCGCGGCTGTCCCCGTCACCGCGCCGACGAGGTAGCCGCAACCAGTGTAGAACGTAAGATTCTCGCTCCATGTGCGGCTCCGGCGGCGTTCCTCCTCCTGGAACAGGAACTCCGGCGAGGTTGGCAGGTCGTAGAGCGCGCGGAGCGAGGGGAGGCTGAGGCCCTCCGGCTGGTACGGCGTGTAGGTGCGCCGGACTCCGACGGGGGCGCCTCCCGGCCGGCGGTCGCCGTAGGGGAACTGGTCGGCGGTGTCGGCCATGGAGGCGAGGGGCGGCTGGGGACCGGTTGGGGTTTAGGGTTTTGGTGTGGAGGTGGTAGGCTTCGCGTGATTGCGGCAGGAGCGAAAGTCGCATAGGGGAAGTGAAAAGTGCGGGCCGCCTCGAACTCCACCTTGTCGCTTGGCCCTTCTTGGGCCATCGTTGTGCTACCTAGTGTTCTGCCAGTTCGCTCTCGTGATCTGCAAATTGAGAATTTTACCGAGTGGTAACAGAATCTTAACAAAATTTTGACAGAAAACCAAATTCAGTCAGCGCTACCAGTCTTGCAACCATAGGCAACAGACCAAACTCACCCGTTGACCCATTTGTAACGCCCCCGTTTCCAGGGGCGCGTACGGACACGGCATTCCGTAACTATTCACGCATGAACAGTTATGGAGCGTCGCGCAAGAGTATACCATTGCATGCTTACAGCAAAAGTCCAGCATATATTTCATATAAGGAATAACATCCATTTTTGACAGCGGGGCGTGCAAGCCCAAAGTATAATTACATTACAAAAACTCCAAGATCCGCTTCGAGCGCGGCGAAGACCTAAAGCCACGGGTCCTCGTCGAAGAAGAGACCCTCCGGGACTTCCTCAACGGGGAGACCTTCACCTTCGTCTTGATCCTCTAAAAAGTTGATTAAGCAAGCCGTGAGCCAAACAACCGGCTCAGCAAATCCCAAAGGGATTCTATTTTACTACATGCACTGATTCACAATGGAAAGGGAATATACTTGGTTTATTAACTTGAGTGGATGCAGTTTTATTTGCAAACATTTTCATAAAACGGACCCAAAACTACTTCTCAAGAACTCAGGGGTTTTTCAATCAAAAGTTAGTTTAACCAGCTAAACAAGTTAAAACATGTACAAAACTACTTAAGCTTTGCGGCTGGAATCACCCAAGTGACACAGCTCCAATAACCGGGAGCACGGCGTATTCGAATACCATTTATTTGACTCTGCAGAGTTTGCTCAGCTTTACCCACACGATCCCTTAACTCCCGCTAAAGAGTTAAGAAAGCCAGGTCGTTTCACTGCTCAATTCTTTATATAGACTCTACCCGGTAGAATTCCACTCGGGTCTGGCTCACACACTCACACACCCACACACGCACACCAACGTCCACTTCGAGTGAATTCTACCGTTGTTAGGCACCCGCAGCACGGCCTGCCTAACCACGTTACTCAAACACATACTTCTCACCACCTGTAGAGTTTCAATTGAGTTGAGCAGCTACTAAACCAGTGTTGACAAGTCAACTCCTGTGGTTGAGCGGTCACCATGTCATTTGCTCAGCGTAAGGGTCTGGTCCTTATATTTTTCCCCCGGAGTCCGCAACCCCGGCCAGGTCCGCAACCTGCAACCCAGGGTAAGAGGCGGGCGAAAACCGTCTCGCGGCGCACCACAGCCCCCCTTACCCTATCTTACATGTCGACATACTCCGCCCTAGGGCACGGCATCCCATACTACCCTGCCCTAGAGTCGGGTTTTCCAAAGTCTATTGGCCCGCAGCCACAACCTTATTAGTGTAAGACTTTGAGTGATATTAATAACTTACAGTTATTTAGATTAACAGATATTTATTTCTAGGGTTACAAAGGCATGGCTACAAGTTTAACATGGCTTTTGTCGGTGGTAGGTTTAACTACATAACATGTCATTCTGAACCATTTTATTTTACTTTGAACTAACTTTTCAGAACTAGCTCAATGTAAATAATATAATAACATAATTAAATGGCATGGGATACAACATGATCAAAGGATTTGGGACTTGCCGTTGATTTGGATGATCTCGGCTAGCTCGAACGTAGAAACGCCTGGATCCTGAGCTGGCACTTGAACTTCCGGAATTTCCGACACTAGCGCAAACACGTAAAATAAATAAGTCCAGCTCGATACTAATCAAGCGAGGAGAAATAAACTAATTAAAAAGGAGTAAAATGCATAAATCCATAAATGGGGAATTTTAGAAAATTATCTGGGATGAATTTATGGAAATGGAGGCCAAAAATGGGTCCAGAATAATATTTGGAGCAAAGTGGTGAAATTTGGGAATTTTTGGGATTTTCTGCGATTTTCTAGGATTTATTTGGATTTTTCTGGATTTTGGAAATTGGAAATTCACTGAAAAGTCGGTATGAATAGTAACGGGCCGGCCCGGTGCAACAGTGCAGCCCGGCCGGGAAATCAGCCCGCGCTGCTGACGGCTTGCGCGCGCACGGGAGCGGAACGGGCCGAGGAAACGGCCCAGCAACGCGCGCCCGAGCGGCCTGGATGGTCGACGCGTGGCGCGAGCGGACGGAGCAGATGGCGATGGAGCGGGCGGATGGATGGAGCGGAGCGGCGATCGAACGGCGGAGAAGATGGGATGGCGGGCGAAGCGGTACGGAAAATCCAACGGCTGAGGTTAGAAGGTGAGGGTAGGATCCGACGACGGAGGAGGGGCCACGTTTCCCTTCGTCTACCTCTCGCCGGGCGCGCAAGGCAGACGGCAGTGGCGGCGGGGCTTCGCTCTCTGGCGTCGGCGAGGGACTCCGGCGGCGGGGGAGGGTACCACCGGATGCGGCTCAACACGGGGAACTCAACTGGGGCCCAGGGAAGTGAGGAAGGGCACTGGAGAGGAAGGGAGGCAGAAGGGGGTGATTCGAGTTGGCGGTGGCGGAGGGAGTTACCGACGGCGAGGTAGCTCCAATGGCGGCGACCACACGGACAGGGCGTCCTGGGGCTCACCTTGGCGGTGTTGGTTTCGGCGGGGAGGCTCCGAAGTGGACTGGCCACGGGAGGGGTGTGGCGGCCGGAGGGGAGCTTCGACGCCGGAGCTCCTCGGGGCTTCTCCTGGCCAGCGACGAGCACCAGTGCGTTCAAGGGGAAGTAGACAAGCTCTGAGCGAACGCAATTGGAAAACGGAGGGAGAGAGAGATTGGGGAGTGAGGGGGAAGTGAGCGGGGTGGAGGAGGAGCTCGGGGAGGGGGTTTATACCCGGGCGGAGGGGAATGAACCCGTGAGGAAGGGGGCACGGGCGGCCAAGGGGGAAGAACCAAGTGGCGAAGGGGGAAAGAACCGAGCGGCGAGGGAAGAGGGAAGGGGGAGGCTGCAGGTGGGGCTGAGCGGAGGGGCTGCGACGCGCGGCGACGGTGCTGGCGTCAGGCGGGCGGCGTCAGCACGGCGAGGGGGGGCGAATCCACTGGCGCGAATCCGGGGCGTGATTCGGTCATGGGCGCGGTCTCCACGAGCGGCGCGCGTGCGGAGAGGGAGGCGGGGAGGGAGGAGGGCGCGAGCGCGAGAGGGAAAGGGGGCGGCGTCTGGGGAGGAAGGAAACGGGGAGGGGCGAGCGGCGCCAGCGGAGCGAGGAAGGAGGAGGGCACCGGGAGAAGGGAAAAGCGGGAAATGGCGGGGCGTCGGAGGAGAGGAAAGGCGCCTCGGCCAGAAAAGGAAAGCGGCAAAAGAGGGAGACTTTCCCGGAAGGGAAAGTTTCCAAAATTCCCCCAAAAATCAGCAAAAATTCACAAAAATTTTGGGGTTTGAAATTTTAGGTCTTTTCAACCTACCCCCCTTAAAAGAATCTCGACCCCGAGATTAACTTGGTCCAGGGAGTAAGTTAGGAAAATCCCGCTGCAAGTCTGACTCTTTTTCCCAAGTGGACTCATCCGCGGTGTGATTCTTCCACTGAACTCTGCAAAATCTGACATTCTTGTTTCTGAGCTGCCTCTCTGACGTTTCAAGTATTTGTAGTGGTTCTTCAGCATATGTGCAGTCATCTTGCAATTCAATATCTGACAATGGAACTTCATCTGTGGGTTGGCGTAGACACTTCCGGAGCTGGGATACATGGAACACGTTATGTATTCTTGACAAATTGGGTGGAAGCTGCACTTGATAAGCTACTTCCCCAACTCTTCCAATTATTTGGAACGGTCCCACATATCTTGGTGCTAGTTTGCCTTTGACTTGAAATCTCTTGACTATCTTGAATGGGGTGACTTTAATGTAGACGAAATCTCCAATTTCAAAACTCAAGTCTTTCCTACGGTTATCTGCATAGCACTTCTGTCGGTCTTGTGCCATCTTAAGTCTGTCCCTGATAATCCTAACATGTGCTTCTGCGTCTTGGGCTATCTGAGGTCCAATAAATTGACGTTCTCCAGTTTCTGACCAATTCAGAGGTGTCCTGCATTTTCTGCCATACAAAGCTTCAAATGGGGCCATTTGGATACTGGCTTGATAACTATTATTGTATGAGAACTGAGCAAATGGTAAACAAGTATTCCATGCTGCTCCATACACAATTGCACAAGCTCTCAACATGTCCTCTAGAATCTGGTTGGTCCTCTCTGTCTGTCCATCTGTCTGTGGGTGATATGCTGAACTGAAGTTCAGATCGGTGCCCATAGCTTCATGTAGTTTCTCCCAAAACTTGGAGGTGAATTGTGCTCCTCTATCTGACACAATCTTTTTGGGGACTCCATGTAATGTCACAATCCTTGTCAAATATAACTCAGCAAGCTTGTCTTTCCCATAGGTTTGCTTGATTGGAAGGAAATGAGCCACCTTAGTCAATCTATCGACAATGACCCAGATAGCGTCATATCCTTCACGAGTCTTGGGAAGTCCAGTAATGAAATCCATGCCGATACTATCCCATTTCCACTCGGGAATTGGCAAGGGCTGCAACAATCCCGAGGGTTTCTGATGATCTATCTTGATCTGCTGGCAGACATCACATTTAGCTACATATTCTGCCACTTCTTTCTTCATTTGGTTCCACCAATATTTCTTCTTCAAGTCTTGATACATTTTGGTACCTCCTGGATGGATTGAGAATTGGGACGAATGGGCTTCAGATAAGATTAACTCTCTTAATTCCTTTTTGTTGGGTATGCAATAGCGACTACGGAAGGTAAGAATTCCATGTTCGTCTAACGCATATTCTGATGAATCTCCTTCTTGAATGTCCTTTTTCAGTTTTTGAATCTCTGCATCTTCATCTTGTGCTGCCTTGATCTGATCTGTCAACAACGGTTGAAGTTCTAATGCTGCCATACTGCCTTGTTCTGTGATTACCAAATTCAGTCGTAGTACATCTCTTTGCAGTTCTGGTGGATACTTTGTGGCATTGGGTTTGCCTTGCCGAACCTTTCTGCTGAGGGCATCGGCAACCACGTTGGCCTTGCCCGGATGATATTGAAGATCAACATCATAGTCTTTGATTAACTCCAGCCATCTTCGTTGTCTCATATTCAACTCTGGCTGTGTGAATAGATACTTCAGGCTCTTGTGATCTGAGAATATCTCACAACGATTCCCTAGCAGGTAGTGCCGCCAAATTTTAAGTGCATGTACCACAGCTGCTAGCTCTAAATCGTGTGTTGGATAATTCTCCTCATGCGGCTTCAACTGTCTTGAAGCGTAGGCAACAACTTTTCCATCTTGCATGAGCACACATCCTAAACCTTGCTTCGACGCATCACAGTAGATCTGAAATTCCTTTTCTGGGTTGGGCAAAATCAGTACTGGTGTTGTTGTCAACTTGGTCTTCAATAACTGGAAACTCTCTTCACAAGTATCTGTCCATGTGAATGGCTTGTCTTTCTTCAGTAGCTGAGTGAGTGGGCGAGAAATCTTGGAGAATCCTTCTATGAATCGGCGATAATAGCCTGCCAATCCAAGAAAGCTTCTCACTTCCGTCACTGTCTTGGGTTGTTTCCATTCCATGACTGCGGTGATCTTCTCTGGATCAACCTTGACTCCATCTTCAGATATAATGTGACCTAGGAAAGCGACTTCTTTCAGCCAAAAGCTGCATTTGTCGAACTTGGCATACAGCTGATGCTTTCTCAATCTGGTCAAAACCATGTGTAAATGTTTCTTGTGCTCTTCTTCATTCTTGGAGTAAATCAAAATATCATCAATGAAGACTATCACAAATCGGTCCAATTGGTCCATATGCACCAGATTCATAAGATTCATGAAATAGGCTGGCGCATTGGTTAAACCAAAGGGAACGACCGTGAACTCAAATAGTCCATATCTGGTGATGAAGGCTGTTTTCTCTCGATCTTGCTCTCGGATCGTGAGCTGATGGTAACCCGAGCGCAAATCGATCTTGGAGAACACTTTGGCACCCTTGAGTTGGTCAAACAGGTCATCGATTCTGGGTAGAGGGTACTTGTTTTTGATTGTGACCGCATTCAAACCTCTGTAATCAACACACATCCTTAACTCTCCATTCTTCTTCTTCACAAACAAAACTGGTGCCGACCAAGGTGAAATACTTGGTCGAATAAACTCTTTTTCTTGCAGTTCATCCAATTGTTTCTTGAGCTCTTTCAGTTCACTGGCTGACATCCTATACTGATGTTTGGCAATTGGCTTGGTGCCTGGGACCAGTTCTATAGCAAGTTCTACTTGTCTGTCAGGGGGTCTGCCTGGCAGTTCTTCTGGAAACACATCTGGATACTCTTGTATTACTGGCACTTGATTAGGTGTGGCTGCTAACATGTTAATCATGCGCTTCCTTGCATTCTTCAATACTTCTCGATCTGTCTTCACTACCACTCTCTGATCTTCAGGATTGACCAATGATACTGTTTTAATCTCACAATCTACTTTGCCTTTATTCTTGGCTAGCCAGTTCATGCCTAAAATGGCATCTAAACCCGACATGTCTAGCTGCAGCAAATCTGCTCTAAAATCTACCCCTTGGATTTTTATATTAAGTCCAGCACACCCACGGTGGGACTCCATTCTAACCCCAGGGGTTTCGACCACATAGGGTCTTGGCAATGAAACAGAAGACAACTGATTTCTTGAGGCAAAACTCTTTGAAATAAATGAATGCGTTGCACCGGGGTCAAACAAAATCAATGCAGGTATGGAGTTGATTGGGAACATACCAGCAATGATGTCACTTGCTCCAGCTGCGTCCTCTGCAGACACGTGATTCACCCTCGCATAGAAGGTGGGTCTGGTGCGGCCTCTGCCTCTGCCTACAGAAGTGAAATTTGCTGTGCCTGCTGGAGATTGGGGTCCGGCTGCTTTGATCTGCAAGAGACCTCCTTGGGGAGTGCTAGAGCCTACTTGTGTCTTGGCTTCTTGCTGCTGCTGGTTTTGGACTTGTAGCTTGGCTGCATCGGATGGCAAGTTCTTCCGGGGACACTGATCTCTGTAGTGCCCAATCTCACCACAGTGAAAACAGGCATTTGACCTCCGTGGACAGGCGCTGGCAAGATGATTGCCACTGCAGGTAGGGCACTTGATAGCAAGTGGTAAAGGAGTGGCATACTGTTGGGACTGTCCCGATTGATTCTTTGGTAGCATTACAAATTGTCGGGAGGGCTGGGATCGAAAGGTGGACGATCCCGTGGTCTTGCTCCGTTGAGCACTGTGTGAAAAAGACTGAGATTTGTGCACTGCTTTACGCTTTCTGTAATCTTCCATCTCTCCTCTAGCCTCTTCTGAGTTGATCAGGCTATCTATCATATCATGCAAGTCTTTAAATTTCATGGCTGAGATATGAAATTTCAAAGATTGTTGTAATCCTGCTCGGAATTTGCTCATCTTCTTTTCTTCATTATCAACATCGTCCGGAGCAAATCTGGAAAGGTGGTTGAATTGGTGCAGGTATTCCATAACTGTGCGTCCACCTTGCTTAAGTGCCAAGAATTCACGGCGCTTGGCTTCCATTATTCCATCAGGTATGTGAGCTTTACGGAAGGCCTTTGAAAACTCTTCCCAACTAATTTCTCTGTTTTGCAGGGTGCGTTGGTAGTTGATCCACCAGGTTGCTGCAGCACCCTGTAACTGGTGGGATGCATATAACACCTTTTCCCTATCATCACATCGTACAGTATCAAGCTTCCTTTCCACGTCCACAAGCCAGTCCTCAGCCACTATGGGGTCAGCTGAGGTAGAAAAGACTGGTGGACGCGTCTTCAAAAAGTCTGCCCATCGGGTGGAAATTGGTGTACCATCCCGATTAACATTGCTTCCACCTGGTATGCCTGGAGATCTGGCTGATATCTGTTCAAGGAGTCTGGCATGCTGATCTAGTACTCGCAAAATATTCTGTTCTCCTTGATACCGGTTCTGTTCCATCATTGCTAACACACTGGCCAATGTCGCTTGATCTGTGGCAGGTGCACCCTGCCCGCTGGTCTGACCACTCTGCTGCTCTGGGTCCATCTGCCAATTGGAAAGTAGAGATCAGCTTTGCAGCGGCTTTGGCAATCAAGAGGGGATAAGTAAGACTTTGAATTTTTCAAGGCAAGTATAGGGCGAAGAAGGTAAGAACGAGGGCGAAAGGGGACAGAAGAAAGCTTTGAATACAGAGGAATTACTGATAATTAAGCAAACAACATACAAGATAATAGACATAAATTTATAATATGCAAGTGGTACACAAACCACTTAGGGTTCATGATTACACCTGCTTTACATTACAAAGAAACACCACTACCACTCAGGGTCAGTCTAATCTAGCGAACAATCGCTACTCCTCCAACTACCGAGGAACGGAATTTTGAAGCTAGACGAGTAAAGCAGTAAACATTTTGCAAGAACAAAACTTAAGCAGAAGTAAACTAAGATAGATAAGGTAGCAACAAGAGAGGAAAAGACAGCAATAATACTTATATTTTTCATAAACCCTTTTTATGGCTTAAATTAAATTTTGCGATGAAGTCGCTTTCTAGTTTGCCTTAGGTCTTGACCTACGGTCAAAGAGCCTGCTCTGATACCACTTCTTGTAACGCCCCCGTTTCCAGGGGCGCGTACGGACACGGCATTCCGTAACTATTCACGCATGAACAGTTATGGAGCGTCGCGCAAGAGTATACCATTGCATGCTTACAGCAAAAGTCCAGCATATATTTCATATAAGGAATAACATCCATTTTTGACAGCGGGGCGTGCAAGCCCAAAGTATAATTACATTACAAAAACTCCAAGATCCGCTTCGAGCGCGGCGAAGACCTAAAGCCACGGGTCCTCGTCGAAGAAGAGACCCTCCGGGACTTCCTCAACGGGGAGACCTTCACCTTCGTCTTGATCCTCTAAAAAGTTGATTAAGCAAGCCGTGAGCCAAACAACCGGCTCAGCAAATCCCAAAGGGATTCTATTTTACTACATGCACTGATTCACAATGGAAAGGGAATATACTTGGTTTATTAACTTGAGTGGATGCAGTTTTATTTGCAAACATTTTCATAAAACGGACCCAAAACTACTTCTCAAGAACTCAGGGGTTTTTCAATCAAAAGTTAGTTTAACCAGCTAAACAAGTTAAAACATGTACAAAACTACTTAAGCTTTGCGGCTGGAATCACCCAAGTGACACAGCTCCAATAACCGGGAGCACGGCGTATTCGAATACCATTTATTTGACTCTGCAGAGTTTGCTCAGCTTTACCCACACGATCCCTTAACTCCCGCTAAAGAGTTAAGAAAGCCAGGTCGTTTCACTGCTCAATTCTTTATATAGACTCTACCCGGTAGAATTCCACTCGGGTCTGGCTCACACACTCACACACCCACACACGCACACCAACGTCCACTTCGAGTGAATTCTACTGTTGTTAGGCACCCGCAGCACGGCCTGCCTAACCACGTTACTCAAACACATACTTCTCACCACCTGTAGAGTTTCAATTGAGTTGAGCAGCTACTAAACCAGTGTTGACAAGTCAACTCCTGTGGTTGAGCGGTCACCATGTCATTTGCTCAGCGTAAGGGTCTGGTCCTTATATTTTTCCCCCGGAGTCCGCAACCCCGGCCAGGTCCGCAACCTGCAACCCAGGGTAAGAGGCGGGCGAAAACCGTCTCGCGGCGCACCACAGCCCCCCTTACCCTATCTTACATGTCGACATACTCCGCCCTAGGGCACGGCATCCCATACTACCCTGCCCTAGAGTCGGGTTTTCCAAAGTCTATTGGCCCGCAGCCACAACCTTATTAGTGTAAGACTTTGAGTGATATTAATAACTTACAGTTATTTAGATTAACAGATATTTATTTCTAGGGTTACAAAGGCATGGCTACAAGTTTAACATGGCTTTTGTCGGTGGTAGGTTTAACTACATAACATGTCATTCTGAACCATTTTATTTTACTTTGAACTAACTTTTCAGAACTAGCTCAATGTAAATAATATAATAACATAATTAAATGGCATGGGATACAACATGATCAAAGGATTTGGGACTTGCCGTTGATTTGGATGATCTCGGCTAGCTCGAACGTAGAAACGCCTGGATCCTGAGCTGGCACTTGAACTTCCGGAATTTCCGACACTAGCGCAAACACGTAAAATAAATAAGTCCAGCTCGATACTAATCAAGCGAGGAGAAATAAACTAATTAAAAAGGAGTAAAATGCATAAATCCATAAATGGGGAATTTTAGAAAATTATCTGGGATGAATTTATGGAAATGGAGGCCAAAAATGGGTCCAGAATAATATTTGGAGCAAAGTGGTGAAATTTGGGAATTTTTGGGATTTTCTGCGATTTTCTAGGATTTATTTGGATTTTTCTGGATTTTGGAAATTGGAAATTCACTGAAAAGTCGGTATGAATAGTAACGGGCCGGCCCGGTGCAACAGTGCAGCCCGGCCGGGAAATCAGCCCGCGCTGCTGACGGCTTGCGCGCGCACGGGAGCGGAACGGGCCGAGGAAACGGCCCAGCAACGCGCGCCCGAGCGGCCTGGATGGTCGACGCGTGGCGCGAGCGGACGGAGCAGATGGCGATGGAGCGGGCGGATGGATGGAGCGGAGCGGCGATCGAACGGCGGAGAAGATGGGATGGCGGGCGAAGCGGTACGGAAAATCCAACGGCTGAGGTTAGAAGGTGAGGGTAGGATCCGACGACGGAGGAGGGGCCACGTTTCCCTTCGTCTACCTCTCGCCGGGCGCGCAAGGCAGACGGCAGTGGCGGCGGGGCTTCGCTCTCTGGCGTCGGCGAGGGACTCCGGCGGCGGGGGAGGGTACCACCGGATGCGGCTCAACACGGGGAACTCAACTGGGGCCCAGGGAAGTGAGGAAGGGCACTGGAGAGGAAGGGAGGCAGAAGGGGGTGATTCGGGTTGGCGGTGGCGGAGGGAGTTACCGACGGCGAGGTAGCTCCAATGGCAGCGACCACACGGACAGGGCGTCCTGGGGCTCACCTTGGCGGTGTTGGTTTCGGCGGGGAGGCTCCGAAGTGGACTGGCCACGGGAGGGGTGTGGCGGCCGGAGGGGAGCTTCGACGCCGGAGCTCCTCGGGGCTTCTCCTGGCCAGCGACGAGCACTAGTGCGTTCAAGGGGAAGTAGACAAGCTCTGAGCGAACGCAATTGGAAAACGGAGGGAGAGAGAGATTGGGGAGTGAGGGGGAAGTGAGCGGGGTGGAGGAGGAGCTCGGGGAGGGGGTTTATACCCGGGCGGAGGGGAATGAACCCGTGAGGAAGGGGGCACGGGCGGCCAAGGGGGAAGAACCAAGCGGCGAAGGGGGAAAGAACCGAGCGGCGAGGGAAGAGGGAAGGGGGAGGCTGCAGGTGGGGCTGAGCAGAGGGGCTGCGACGCGCGGCGACGGTGCTGGCGTCAGGCGGGCGGCGTCAGCACGGCGAGGGGGGGCGAATCCACTGGCGCGAATCCGGGGCGTGATTCGGTCATGGGCGCGGTCTCCACGAGCGGCGCGCGTGCGGAGAGGGAGGCGGGGAGGGAGGAGGGCGCGAGCGCGAGAGGGAAAGGGGGCGGCGTCTGGGGAGGAAGGAAACGGGGAGGGGCGAGCGGCGCCAGCGGAGCGAGGAAGGAGGAGGGCGCCGGGAGAAGGGAAAAGCGGGAAATGGCGGGGCGTCGGAGGAGAGGAAAGGCGCCTCGGCCAGAAAAGGAAAGCGGCAAAAGAGGGAGACTTTCCCGGAAGGGAAAGTTTCCAAAATTCCCCCAAAAATCAACAAAAATTCACAAAAATTTTGGGGTTTGAAATTTTAGGTCTTTTCACCATTGCCCTCGCTTAAATCTGGTAATTAATTGTAGTCTGGCTTCTGGATTTTTGTCTAGAACCCTGGTGATTTTTCTACTTGTGGTGTAGCTCTAGTAGTAAGACCCTGTTTGGATCCTCAGGTCTAAAGTTTAGTTGGCTAAAGTTCAGGATTAAACTTTAGACAACTAAACTTTAGCCACTAAACTTTAGACCACAGGACTGTTTGGATCATGGACTAAAGTTTAGTTTTGGTTCAATAAACGGACTTTTGTACCCCTGGGATATTTGAGCTCAGATGAAGGTAAAATATAGTTGAACATCCACCCTTCGTTAAGTCAGTTTTGTAATCAACATCGGTGAAACGAAAACAACACAGCGCCATTCACCAATATACTGTTTTCTCGATTTCTATAGCAACTATTTACCCTAACAGTGGGAGTTATCAAATGCTTAAGGTTTTATTTTTATTTTGGCATCCGGAACAACATTGGGATAAAACAATACATTTATCAGCATAGAAGTTTACACAAAACATGTTCGCGTGATCTGTACACTGACTTATGGTTAGCAGTGAATGTAGCAAACCAAAGTCATATGACCAGAATGATTCCGAAGCAACATTTGTGATTATGCTTTCGCAAAAGTCAACATGACAAATTTCTGAAGAATTTTCAGGATGAATACTACAACCCAGAAGCTAAAAAGGAGAAAGGAATAGAAAAAACAAATAATAAAAGTTTAACAAAACCGACTGTAATCCAAAGAAAATATAGTTGAAACAATACATAAAATTTTGGAGACATGATTCCGTGCTACTTTTTTTTATCTACATCACTCTCGCCTAGCAAACAACGCATTAGCGATGTTATCACGGAAGGTATTCATGTTATGATCCTCGCCACCGCCATGTCGATTGCCACCCCTTGGCTCAGATGAAGGTTCCTCAGTCATTGGCACATAGTTTTCATCTCGATCACATTTATCAAAGTCCGCGTCTGCTATTGCACTTTCACGAATAAAATTGTGGAGAGCCATGCATGACAGTATTATTTGGCTTTGCTTTGGCATCGGATATGAAGGTAAGCCCAACAAGATCCTCCATTTCATCTTCAAAACACCGAAAGAACGCTCTATGACATTGCGAAGAGATGAGTGATGAAAATTGAATACCTCATTTCGTCCACTAGGTCTTGGTCCTTGTCTAAACTCCGGCAGATGGTATTTTACCCCCTTGTATGGTGCAAGATAACCCGGTCGGTTAGGGTAGCCTGAGTCAACGAGGTAAAATTTACCTAAAAGAATCAAGCACAAATATTTTAAAACTATAAATATTAGATGAGATACCAAATGACATTCCATATGAATAATTGATTGTACCTAGTGGAGGATGTGGGAATTTGTGACCATATTTATTTGTAGCATCATTGAACACTCTCATATCATGGACTGACCCCGGCCATCCCGCGAGAACAAAGGTGAACCTCATATCGAAGTCACAAATGGCTAACACATTTTGGGACGTGTAACCATGTCGACATGTATGCTGAACGACCTTTGACACTGGCACAACAACTGGTATATGTGTCCCATCTATGGCTCCAATACAATTATAAAAAAAGGATGAAATCGAGGTCCTTCCAACCTAGGGTGAACTGTTCTAAATTCTGGATCATTTGGTTTGATAACATCTGCTGAGAGCCTGTAAACACACTGCAATACTTCATCAAATTTCCTACTGACCGTCTCGATTGACCTCCCAAAACGATTGTCTGCTTGTCTAACCGATTGAGGGGCACCAACCATCCATAAAAACATGGCCAAACCTTCTATCGACGACATCTTACATGATGACTTCAAGCCGTATGATGTAACTAGCAAATCATGCAGTCTGTAAAACATTCCCTACTCATCCTAAACATGTCGTAACAAGATCTAGAATTGTTCAATGTCCTCATAACCCAATTAATGTCTGATTCAACCACAGTCCTCTGCTTGGATTTGTTCATGTAAGTTTCAAAATAGTACGTACCAATAATGCAAGCAATGGCAGCAAATTGTCGTTTCCTCCTACGATGTTCCTGTGCCGCCTCAAGTGCATTGTCTTCATCATCACTTGATGAAAAATTCGTCTACAAATAGAGCACCCCCCACATGTTAGATCATGATTGCAGTAATAAAGAGAGGCACTACTGCTGTCAATAAACAAAGTTCAAGCAAACATTACACCACGCTGACAATAAACAGAGTTCAAGCAAACAATAATAAGCAAACATTCATAGTAAGTTCATGCAAAAATTCTACCATATAAACCTAGTTCATCTAGTACAACTTCTTCATGGTGCACCACCTCTTCAATAATAAAGATCCCAATGAACATATGCTATTTTCTGATGAACACATCCATTCTTCCAAGGGGGGTTAACAACTATAAGATTGTACCCTTGAATATGAAGTTGGATCAAGTAAGGTGTGCTCACCGAAAAATTATTTCCAAGAGTTTCATCCTCTTCTTCAATACCTGCACCTCCAAAGCCACCGCCTATTGCGTCAATTTCTTCGGTCATACCCACAGGATCTTCAAATTGTGGACGGCCTTGGTGGCTTGACGAGCTGCCACCCGCGGCTGCTGCACTGGATGGTAGCGTAGTGGCGACTTCAGACCGAGAGCCTCCACGCCCACCATTGTTAGGCGCTCGAGCTGTGCGAGGAGTGCGGAACGGCATTGGAGAAGAAGAAGCCCGCGGCACAGCTCCAGCACGCCCGCCATGCCCAGCAACACCGCCACGGCCACCACGACCGCCTCTGCTAGCGGCAGATCCACCAACACCGCCATGGCCACCACGCCCGCCTGTGCCAGTAGCAGCTCCAGTTCCTCCACGCCCGCCAGACCCGCCACGGCTGCCTCTAACGCCACGGGCGCCACGACCGCCACGGCCACCACTGCTTCTATCTTCAACCGGCGCCGATTCAAAAATCTCTTGGTACGACCCCATGTGCGGGAAATCAAGAACTGCCGATGAGTTGAGGTCAACATTGAACATGCCGTCTTGACTGGAGGGCACGGGATCGGTTTGGGAGAAGAAATCATAGGGGAGGGGATCTTGGGGACGCATGGACGCATCGTCGATGGGATCCATGAGAGGAAGGCGGGGAAGGGCACGGCGGAGCTGCTTCTTCAATCCTCGGCGGGGGTGGTGGGATGCGCGGCGGGGGCGGCGGTGGGATGGTCGGCGGTGGTGGAATGCGCAGCGGGGGCGGCGGTGCGAAGGCCGGCGGCGGTGGGATGGCTGGTTCGGCGGGGGCGTCGGGAGTCCGGGCGCCGAAGATGCCGCCCGATGGATTTCGCTAATTGTTTTCGGCGGGGGCATCGGGAGTCCGGGCGGGGAAGAGATATTTCACGGGGGCAAAAATGTCTTTTGCATGCGGGAGCCGGGAGAAACCAAAACTTTAGATCACTTTAGCTCATTTTTGTGGTCTAATGGTCTAAAGTTATTTTTAGGGGTTAGCTAAAGTTTAGATCTAACTTTAGACTATCTGTTTGGAGACTTTAGATCTAAACTTTAGTGACTAAACTTTAGATGAATGGATTCAAACATGGCCTAATAGTCGATGGTTTCTACATCTCGCATCACTATCAGTGAACATTACGATGTTGACGTGCTCGACCCGAAAAAGCCATGTCACGTCGCATCCTTCCTTAACAATACCAACCTTGCAGACAAAGACGCTGCAGGGCACCACCGCTGTAGTTCTTCCAAAAACCTTCCCCAGGTGCGTCCACCGCGGACTCGCCGGGCCTCTCGGATACCGCTCTCCAGCGGTTGTCGGCCACCAAATTAGCGTCTCCTTTCTAGCCTCACTTCTCCATGGCCTCGCCGACGAGTGCGGCTAAAGCTGGCTGCAACAAGGGACAACGCTGGCAAGACCACAATCCATCCTCGTCTCTCCACAGTCCGACCGCTGGGCCAGAGCCAATTTCTGCCTTGTACTTGGAGGCGTTGGTGGGAGGACCATCGGCGCTAGCTCTCATACCGGCAAAGGGACTCACTTTGGCATCTGCCGATCTGCGCCCCCTCCGATCGGCTCAGCCCCCCTGGGTGTCTCGCCTAGAAGGGCGTCTTCATCCGCCGTTGGAAGTCGACGAAGAGTAGCACGTCTGTTGGCCAAACTCTTGCTAACGCCTAAGGAACACAACACAAGAATATGATGAACTCACATAGAATTTGGCGCTGCAGAACTTGGCAGTATTTTCTGGTTTACTTCTTCTCCTTTTATAGCAAATACAAGAACAAAAACTGAAGTACTAATGACCAAAAAACTGCAAACACTAAAGACCAAAAACTGCAAGCACTAACTTACTAGAAACTGCAATCGCTAACTCACTAGAAACTACAAGCCCTTACTCAAAGCAAATACCAAATCAAGATTAATTTCCAACAATCTCCCTCTAATCTTGATTTGCTAAACCTCATAAGATGAAGTTCGATCTCCTGACGCATCTCTAAGGAGTTTTGCTTTCTTCTTGTTGACAATGCTGCCAGTGACACACCTTACCGACGACTTTGACTTCTTCCTCAGCTCCAAATGTCTTTCGCCGATGACGCAACTTGACGGCGACGGAGACTCTCATCAGAGCATACACACATGAGAACTTGGACACAACTACAAGGACTCACACACACATTACATCATGCACTGACACATCTACGTGCACGAGCACGACACGACTATGCACACGTATGTAACACACCTCCTACGTGCACGACCAAATAAATGACACATGTAACACACCTACTGTGCCAAAAGACTCAAAATGCAATCGTGCACTTATACTCGTACACGAACTCAACTAAATTGCACCAAATAAAAATAAAGACTTTATGTTGGATTTAAAGTAGCGTTGGCTTGCCCTCTGCACCTAGAAGAGCCACCTCCTTCTTCGGCTTGCGGCACTCCCTTGCAAAATGTCTGTAGTCCTGGCAGTTGTAGCAACGTACCTTCGCCTTGTCAAAGGCGCTCTTCTTCTTGCCGATGCCATTGCGGTTCTTCATGCGCACTAGCCATTCCTCCTCTGTAAGAAGTAGGTGACCACTTTCACGCCCTCCTTCACCACCGTTGTTATTAAGCTCGTACCGCTCTTCCACTGACTTGAGTCTTCTGGTGAGCTCCTCGACGGACAATGTCTTCAGATCGGTCAGTTGCTCGATTGAGATGGCCACCTGTGTGTACTTGGAGGGAACAACACGAAGAAAGTTTTTTTACCACCTTTTCCTCTTCTAGCGTTTCCCCAAGAGTACGGACGTTGTTGACGAGGCCCATCAGTCGCATGGCGAAATCGTCAATGGACTCGCCGTCACTCATGCGGATCGTCTCAAACTCCTTGCGTAGAGTCTGTGCCTTTGCCTCGCACACGCGCTCGACACCCATGCGCATCATGCGCACGGTCTCCCATGCCAGCTTGGCGGAGTCTTTCGCCGCCAGCGTCGCCAACATCTCCGGTGGCACCGCTTGGAGGATGGCTGACAACGCCATCCTGTCGAGCCAGTACCCCGCATCGCCGGACTCGATAGCCTCCCAAACTCCTTGCGCCTGCAGGTTGACTCTCATCAAGAGAGCCCATTCGGTGTAGTTTGTCCGCGTGAGCATGGGATAGCGCACCGCCACCCCCGCCTCCTTGACCTGCTGCACCACTAGCTGCCGACCGTTGCTGCTGCCGAAGTCGTCCCCATGGCCTCCATTGCCACCAAGGATGATCCCATCGCTTGGAATCCTCGGTGGAGGAGACTCCGATCCGGACATCTCCACAGAACCGATGCACAGCTCTGATACCAAATGTTGGCCAAACTCTTGCTAACGCCTAAGGAACACAACAAAGAACATGATGAACTCACATAGGATTTGGTGCTGCAGAACTTGGCAGCATTTTCTGGTTTACTTCTTCTCCTTTTATAGCAAATACAAGAACAAAAACTGAAGTACTAATGACCAAAAAACTGCAAACACTAAAGACCAAAAACTGCAAGCACTAACTCACTAGAAACTGCAATGTCGTGTGCAACAGGCGCCGTTGGAAGCGCGTTGAGTCTCGACCGGCGGTGCATCCGGACCAGTGGTTGGAGGTGCTTGCAGACCTCGTTGGCCGGTGCTGGAATTGCTTAGGGCTCGAGCACATCAAGGCCGACTGCCAGAATCCCACACGATGCAGGCGCTGCAAGGCCTTCGGCCACCACATCAAAGATTGCAAGCGCCCATGGAATTCTTGAGGGCTGGATTGCTAACTGGGCTGCCGCGCGCACCAACCCAGCAGATCCCCTTGGCCGACCCACGATCAGGGCTCTTCGGACCCAATGTCTTTTTCACCTCGCTCCAGTCCCCGTGGCTCTGACGGGACTGCAGCTGGCTCAAAGAGCTGTCGGGCCTTCACTCAGGAGGTATCCTTTGAGACCTTCCTACCTCATCGCGCCTTCTTCACTTCTGCCATGCCTGGCCACCCTGCTGGAAGGCCGGAGCACTCCGCTTACGTCATGCCACGCACCATGTCACACTTAGAGCTGGAGAACCATCTCAAACGGACCCTTGTTACCTATGTGGGGGGCAATCGCCCATCAGTTTCCAAAGGAGCGACAATGGCAATCGAAGAGAGGTTAGGCATATCTCGCTATGGCTTCTCAATCCACAATTTTCGATTGGAAAATTTCCTTATTGCTTTCGCATCCGATGAGCTCCGCAACCAAGTAGCCCAGAGTCACTGCATCACATTCTCGCATTTCAACTTGTTCCTCAAACCTTGGACTCGGCAAGCACAGGCTTTAGCCTCCTCACTCCTCTTCAAGATCGTCCTTGACATTGAGGGGCTGCCAGCCCACGCCTGGGACTGGCATACGACCTCTACCTTGCTTTCATTTGCATGTTGGATTGAGCGTCTCCACCCTGCCACAGCAAGCAGAGATGATCTCGCCAGTTTTAGACTGGATGTGTGGACCAATGATAAGAACAAAATCCCCAAGCAAGACACACTAATGATCGCGGAGCCAGAAGAAGAAAATCTAGACCCCTCCGACCTCATTTTTGGCATTCTGCCGTTGATCCTTAGGGAGAAGAAGACTCTAGCTTACAATCTTATTATTCACATTTCAAAGGTAGAAGACTACCAACCTGAAATGGCTTCGTCCTCCTCATCTGATCCATCCTATCCTTCCAGCGATGGCGACAACGGCCATGGAGGATGGCCGAAAATGGGGCCGCACGGCTCCTCGGGCCCCAGCCCTCGGCGTCAATTCTTCTCCTACGCCCACGGTCGCCTAGACAACGCCCTGGGAGGTGCGACACTATGCGGCGATGGTCACAGTGGCCATCCTTCACCGATGCTCCAGTAGTTGTGTCGACCCCTCCTGGTGCCTTCCTCCCCTTCCTTCTTTTGCGGGGGGAGCCGCTCCTACGGCGAGGGATGCCACTACTCCGTCGGTAGAGCCACCGGAGTCGACACACCCCAACTGGTGCTGGTAGCTTCATACGCACCGTCGCTCCGGCAAAGTAGCCCCTTCCGCTTGGAAAGGAGGCACTTCGGGCCTGTTTGGCAACGGCTGCGGCTTATGGCTTTTGGCTGAAATTTTTAAATTTTGGCTGTTTATGGTACAGATTATGAAGAGGTAGATACTCACTTGCGATTTTAGATGGTACAAATGTTGGACTTTTAACGTGTACATCGTTTAACTTATAGACCCCGTCTTGAGAAAATACTCCGTTTGAAAGTTAGGTACTGTAGCAAAAGCCAAAAGCCGCTAGCTTCGGAGGAAAAGAACAGGCCCTTCATCTCCTGTCATCACTAGAGGAAATTTGCCTTCTAGCGGTCGCTACACCAGAGGAGAGAAGCATTGTGGATGCGGTAGGCCCCACCACTGCACCGCACTTGCTTGCTTTCGGCCCAGTGGACCTGCTCCTAAACAGCATTCATGAGCCACAATCCCTCGCTCCAGCGCCAGATTGAGATGTATCCTCCCCCTCGGTGGATTTTGTGGCACAAGCAATCTTCGCCTTGTTGCTCAGACCTGCTCAGGGCAAGGCGATGATGATCTATGCACATCAGGTCAAACCTTCTTTTGGGTCAACAGGCCAGTCGTTTCTGCCTATTGGGCCTCAATCCAACAACCCTCTCCAAGTCTCGGCCCAAATCCGTTCGCCATCTCCTTCAAACTCGCCGGCTCACCGGGCCTCTCTGGAAGGTGTGCCAGCCCAAAGTCACTTACCTCTCTCTTCAAATTCTCCTTTTTTTCCCAGGCATCCCAGCATGTTGAATCACTATCACAAGCAGTCATTCACTTGTCACCAGCGCTGCTCCCCAATCCGATGAATCGTCGTCGTTGGCTCAAGACATGCAGCCCCATCAGGGGTGCTGCGTCATAGCAAACGCCTTGCGGCCAAACCCGCCAAAGGCCTGGACTCCATCAAGCGAGTGCAAAGAAGACTAATGGTAAAGTTCGGCATCTCCAGATCTGAAGAATAGATCGATGACATAGCGGTTCGAGACTATGCAACCCTTTTTGATCACCCTCTCTCCACCGAACACATAGAAGCATTGGCGCCGCTTTTCATACTATCTGAAGGTCTCTGAATAACCAGCCAACTTCTCGGCGTTGCAGGCTGTCTTCTTCAAGGGTATGTCTGGTTGTAAATTACTAGTTTGGAATGTGCGTGGGCTTAACTCACGTGCACGTAGGAGAGTAGTCAGGAACATGGTCCTGGACTGTGATCTAGACGTTGTTTGTTTCCAAGAAATAAATCTAGATGCCTTTCCGACATCCCTCTTAATTCAACTACTAGGTTCGACTCATTCCTTTGTTTTCTTGCCTGCTTTTGGCACCCACGGAGGTATTCTCACCGCTTGAAAAACCTCATCTTTCTCGATCTCGCACATCACGATTCATGCCTTCTCAGTCATCATTCAGATGATGTCGCTGGCTACTAATAGCACCTGATGGCTAACTTTGGTCTACGGACCCACCGTCGATTCAGACAAATCTTCCTTCCTTCAAGAACTTCGTGATGTGCGAGCTTCCTACCCGGGCCCCTAGCTCCTAATAGGATAATTCAACATGATCTTGTCGACTAAACACAAAAACAATGCTAACCTCCACAGACGGCTAATGGGGGGGGGGGGGGGAAGTTCCAACATTTCGTTGACAACCTTGAACTCAAAGAGCTTCACTTGCATGGCCAACATTTTAGTTGGAGCAATGAACGGGAGAACCAGACCCTAATTAGACTGGATAGAACCTTCATCTCTTTAGACTGGGAGGATTTGCACCCAAACATGACGATGCATGCTCTATCCACTGCAATGTTAGACCATTGCCTCTCCTCATCTCCACTCATTCTAAGGCTCCAAAGAAGCGCCGGTTCCACTTTGAAAACTTTTGGGCCAAACAGGAGGGGTTTTTGGAGGTGGTTCACAAACTCTGGGTCTGTACCCCAAACATCGGTGACCCCCTATGTCAGCTTCGCATGCTCCTCAAGAATGCTACCTGTGGCCTGCAAAGTTGGTCAGAAACGCTTTGGAGATATCAAGATGCAACTCCTCATGGCCAAAGAGGTCATATTCCAACTTGACAGCGCTCAAACTTAGAAACCCTCTGAAGAATAAGAAGACACCCTCTTTCCCCTAGAGCTTTGGCTTCGTAAATCCCTCAAACTCAGAAGCCTGGCATTAGCCTCGCTGGAAAGAAGGATAGCTAGGCAGCGCTCCCACATCAATTGGCTCAAAGAAGGGGATGCGAGCATAAAATTCTTATTCTTTCATGTTGCTCACCGCCGGAAAAAACTTACATCGGACCCCTCCATACTCAAGACCAAGTGATAATTAACAACGACGACAAAGCTTTGCACTTCCAACAATTCTTTGAGAATATCATCGGTACCTGTGTGGACTGTGAGCTTACAATTGATCTAGACTTCCTTTAGTTGGCTTCAAGGGACCTAATCCACTTGGACCATGACTTCTCTAAGGATGAGATCTGGAAGGCAATCCAAAACCTTCCTTTAGCAAAATCGCTGGGTCCAGATGGGTTCACAGGAACCTTCTACAAAAACGCATGGTTGGTGATTAAACAAAGTGTCATGGACACATTTCATGCCCTTTTTCACTTACAAAGGGTGTTGCTTAAGCTAGCTAAACAACGCTGATCATTCTAATCCCCCAAGAAGAATGCAGCCAACGAGATCACATATTTCTGCTCGATCAACCTGGTGCACAGTTTTACCAAACTCTTCTCTAAGGCCCTTGCCAATCGTATTAAAAAGGAGCTACTGGCCTTGGTGCGCCCCAACCAATCTGCTTTTGTATCAGGAAGATCAATTCATGACAATTTTTGCTTCGTTCATCTTGCAGCTAAGAACCTCAAAGCTAAGAATACTTCTCTCCTTTTGAAGCTTGGCATCTCCAAAGCTTTCGACTCAGTCTCATGGCCCTTATCCAAATTCTCAAACACATGGGATTTGGCTGAGATGGCGAGAATGGATTTTGTTGTTGCTTGCCAACGCCTCCCCCAAGATACTATTGAATGGAAGGCCATGAAATGCTATCCACCTACGCCGCGGTTTGAGACAGGGTGACCCCCTATCCCCAATGCCTTTTCTATTGGTCATAGAGGTCCTCAATGCTTACTTCCAAAAGGCAAGCTCACTCTCAACATTGTCTGCTTTGTTGCCCTTAAACGTCAGGACCTGTAGGTTGTCAAACAACTTGGAAAGGCAATCTCTTATCTTCGGGTGGACAGCTCATCGTGGTCAAACAAGTCCTCTCCATGGCACCTGTCTACCATCTCCTCTCGCTCGACTTACCATCGTGGGCCATCAAAGCAATCGACAAAAAGAAGTCGTGCTTTCCTCTGGAAGGGATCAGAAGCTGTTATGAGGAATTCTAGACTTCAAGATAATGGACTACGCATTACGGTTGTGTTGGCTATGGTGGCAAAAATAGACCATGCACGGGCATGGGCAAACCTCCAACTTCACACAACTGGTCATCAATGCGATGTTCAAGGTGGCCACAAAGATCCGCATAGGCAATGGCAGCCGCATGTTATTTTGGCTAGACAACTGGATCAGGGGCAATTAGTTGAGGACATAGCCCCGACCTTATGCAAACTGGTTCATCCGAAAGTCAAGCGAACCACCACGGTGGCACAAGGCATGTCGCTCAACTTTTGGGTCCATGACTTTCGGGGAGCTTTGACAGTCCAAACAATCAATGAATTCCTACACCTTTGGCACAAGATCAGCTCCATCTCTCTACAACCCCATATCGAAGACCAGGTCATTTGGAAATTGAATTCACCTGAGGGATACTCCACCAAATCAGCTTACAACACTTTCTTCCTCGGAGGGATCCGTTTCGCAGTCCACAAGTTGATTTGGAAATGCAAATCACCACTGAAATGCAACTTATTTGCGTGGTTGGCTATCCTTGATCACTGTTGGGCAGCCGATCGTCTAGCGCGCCGTGGCATAGTGTCGCACACACTTCGCCCCCTTTGCGAATAGAACCCCGAAACAATCAACCACCTCTTCGTCCATTGTCTGTGGGTTTAGCAGGCTTGGGCACATTTCATTTACCCTTTCGGCATTTTGCGGTCAATGATAGTGACTCACACCATACTGCTAGATTGGTGGTATTCAGTGCGCATTCATGTGCCCAAGCCCTCAGAAAACATCTGGATTCTGCTGTCATCCTCTTCCTTTGGACCATTTGGCGTGAGCAGAACAATCGAATCTTCGAAGGAACAAAAAAGGATATCGCAGCACTCTTGGACACCCTAAGGCAAGAGCTCTCCTGCTGGCGCTAGGCGGGTTTGGTCACACTCTTGACACCCATGATAGCTACCTCCTAGTTCGCTCCTCTCACCCTAGGGTGTCGCCCAGTTCTTTTGTCTGCACCGTGGTTGCTCTGTTTCTTCTTCTTTTTCTACTTTTTTTGGCCCCTCTCTCCCCTCAGTTTGTTTCTTAAACCTCAGTTTCTAATGCTTGTATCTTTTTTTTCCCTATCTTAATGCAATGACATGCAACTCTTTTGCAGGTTCCCTAAGAAAAAACGTGCCTGCCGGCCTAAACATAAGGTCAATAGGGAGACTTTATAGGGTGTAAAGTGGGCAGCCAATGCACCATACTACCATATATACTAATAATGTAATGCTAATCTAGAATCAAAATATCGAAGCACCATGAGGACTACTCGTGATCAGTATATAATCCATTCTTGCGAACGGCAAGGACGTACTAAAACAACTCCTTCGATCTTCGTCTTCACCGAAGTGGCAACGATTTCATCAGAGGACGATGACCTTCCGCTTGGCCATTGGCCAAGCATCGCAACCACCATGGATCTACTTACCAGTCGCATAATTGGTGAGTAATTTCGCCTACGCATACAGCTTTGTTTGCACGTGAAGGAGAGTACGCATGGATCGACCACGCTGATAGGCTTTGGTGTTCGGAAAGATTCGGTGACTGAAGCGCATCTCGAGCTGCTGTTTTCTTTTAATCTGGGTTCAGGTTGTTGGTGATCGAGAAAGGGCGAGCAGATGATTGGCCAAAGGATGGGAGCAAATTTGGCTTCACCGTAGCCGTGCGTCCTCACAGGTTTAATCATGGTACTAACTATACAAATTTTGATAGCTTATGTCTGCTCATTCCTTGGATGATCTGGAAACAACGCAAAAATCTGTGGTTCAAAGGTTCTGCCTTCGATTTGGATAACCTTTTGACGTCCATCCAGCAGGAATGCCTCTCTTGGTCGTTGGTAGGAGATACCTCTTTAGGCTCCTTATTGCCTCCTAGTTTGTTTCAGTCGCCAGCCGACGTCTTGTCTTAGCGCTCCCCCCTCTCTGGATTCTTCTTCTTTCCTCTTTTTCTCTCTTTAGCTGGCTGGCCTACTGGGCTTGCCAAACCGGCCTTCCTTTCATTACTTTGTATTTACTATCCTCTTAATTGAATGAAACGCTTCTTGCGTTTTGGAGAAAAGAGAAAACTATACAAATTTTGTCCCGGGATTCTTGCTGATCTCGTGCACACATTGTCGCCGTGCAGTTCTTTTTATTATGCTCATGTCGTGTGTACAGCCACGTAGTAGGGTACTTAATTTGCGTACAGATATTAACCTGCAAACTGTCCAAGGACACCATGTGAAGTTGTGCGCATTGGCATGTTGCTATCTGAATTCTGAACATGACCATTGGTGATCGACGTATACACTATACAGTACATATGAATCTGAAAACACATTAGACGAGAGCTTGACAAGTTCAGTACTGTGAGAAAGAAAGAGGATTGAAAACTGAATGTGAAATCAACCAGCGCAGCATAAGTTGTTTAGTACAAAATTGGATGCTGGATCTCTTTTGAAGTACCATATCACTTACCGAATCACAAATAATTGCCCTCACCAATTATCTAAAAGAAGGCATAAAAGAATGATGATATGGGGCAACTTGTTTCTAAAAATTCTCTTCAGAAACATATAAGGAACAGCATTGAATGGGCGTCTTGGGTGATATCCTAAAATCTGGACTTTTGTATATGGTACACAGGAGTAACAGATACAACCCCCCCCCCCCCCCCCCGGCACAAAAAAAATACAGATATATCTCACCTATATAGTAGGTGCTGTCTATCCTAAAAAATCTCACACCTAGCTAAGTCCGTTTAAATGAGTGCCAAAACGCGGATTTACTAATTAGAGCTGTAAAGGCACACCTACGTCCATAGCAGGACTACTTTAATGTAGCACAAAGGAATAAAATGGCTTGAAGAACAGAAGAAAACTGTAGAGTTGGGATCACAATTAAGATTAGTAAAGCAACCGCACAAAGGAATAAAAATGGGTTGAAGAACAAAAGAAGACTGTAGAGTTGGAATCACAAGATTAGTAAAGCAATCTTTCTATTGGTCCCTGGTCGGTTAGGTTTAGCATATCTAGGAGCTAGTTGGAATTTTCTATGCCAATAGTAGAAAGGAAAGAGGTGTTGCGATGCTAATACGTGGCTTAACCATGGAACCACCAGCTCCCCTATTAAAGAGCCATGCTATGGCTGCTTAGGCATTGGCAAAGAAAACGGGTTTCAGATATACACAAATAAGGTCAGGCAGGCAGCCGCAAAGCAACTAGCTAGAACGGGAAGAAAGAGAGAAGAAGACGACATGGTATGGTATTGTTTCGGCTCATGTCCTTCTTGAGTTGATTGTTGGAACTTGGATGAGATGTGAGCCGAACCAATATCACTCATGTATTCTTCATTCAGAAAGCTCCTATCTGTTGAACATGGTATGGACGCAGAGTGGTAAATCCTCTTATTCTCTGAAGCAAATCATTCTTCAAACAAGGATTTCTGAAGTGAAAAAACTAGAGCCTAGGTGAGGCTTATCTTTCTGATGATTATCGATCCACTTGGCCTATTTTTGTTCTATACAGTATAATTCCAACGGTTGCAGAGGTCCACAGAAGATCTATCGTGAATTATGCTAAGCTAGCTAAGGAGGTGGTCTACGATTTCTACCAGAAAACTAGTAGTTTTCATATTACTCTATTTACTCAAAAACTAATGCTCCATACATTTGTATGTTGGTGAGAGACTGAGATTTGGCCAACTTTTCTTGCTTCTAAAGGCTGTGATGACACATTCTAGTATAAGAGCTATATATTTTCATTTTAAGTAACATATCTTTCTTCAGGAAGAAACAATAAGCATTTTGTGGTTTTGAAAGAATGCTAAAAGGTTATTGATCATATGAAACCTACAGAAAAGATAGCAAAACTGTTGAAACATGTCGTAATTTCTCATATCATTTATGCACATTTCTTGGTGCCACAGATTTCTTTAAAAAGAGCTATTAACTTATTTTGCATATGGTTTTGGTTATATGTTTCTTAAAAAGTTTCATAGCAACTTTTTCTTGCATTTTACCTAAGATTTGTTTGCAGTGTTTCTATAACTAACCTTACGCTGTTAAAAATAATCCATATGCCAAATTCATGTGATTTCAAGGATCTTAACTTTAACTTGTTTATAGCTTCAATGGGAAAAAAAAGATTGTGTTAATTATCCAGCCCAAGGGTGGGGGGAAGATCTCGTGTGTGGTCTAATTCTTCTGTAAATCATATTGCACTGCTCATGAACAGATTTTGAAGATTTTTGTTGCTCAAGGGCTAGGAAAAAGGTTATTGTAGTCTAAACCTTTGTTGTATATATTCCGTAGTATATCTGCATCAAAATCAGATCTTTGTATACTATTATACTCCCATTTTGCTTGCCTGTAAATTAATTTTAGTCATGAAGGACTCTCCCAAAACTCAATTATCAACCTCCTTTGGAAGAACAAACTACGTAGTACAAAAGAAATATCAAGACAAATATTCCTGCGCATTTAATCATGATGCTGCTCCCAAATTACTGACAGATCCAGAAAGATCATTTTTGCAGCTTAGTGAAGATAAATACCTCTGCGTCTGTGACCAGGTGTTGTCTGAATATATACTGCGTCGCTAATCTGATCCAATGACACATTGTCAAGCCACTACCTGGGATGCCCTTTTGGAGTGTAGTGGTTGTCAATCGCACATCAGCAAAGCCATGCCGTGCAATAGCTTATATTTAACAACTTGCTAATATATAGCTGGATGAATTAGGAAAAAAAAATGCATTTTCACACAGATTTGCATGTGCGGTGCATCCTTTTTGTCTCCTCACCTGTTTGTTCATCTAATATGGATATCCAATCCCTAGCACGCCTTGTGCGATGGATGGTCATTACAAATTAGGCTAGTCTTCATGACACACCTAGCTCATGTAATCTATTAGACCACGACATGAGTTTTAAGATGTCGTTTTCTGCACGCTATTGGTGAGTTTAATAAGGTGGTAGAAATGCAGTTTGGTGTTTGTGCATCTATCAGTTTATGTTTTTTGTTTTCCATCCGAAAGGGATTCCAGACAGATGTGTGATTTTCAGGCGCTTTAAAATGAACTTACCACTCATCAGGCATGACCTAGTCTTATACTCCTATATATGTATTGACCTTGACATGTGTACGGTGCTATATAGTTCTCGTTTGATAGATGATACGATAGATGAAGGGCCAGTCGTGTGCCACGATGTCGTCAGCTCAAAGATACCGAAATCAAGCTGGAAAATTAAGTTTCATACTTGGCATGGTGCCGGCTCTAACAAGCGAACAAGACAATATGACGATCCGAATAGTCCACGGTTGGAGAACCACGCAAACCTCAGCGTTTTATCTGTCACTACTCACTACTAAGGTTTCAGATCACGACGTGAACATCTGCAGTAGTGGTGACCTGTTGTCTTTTTGAAGTACCTTGTGAGAAGGTTCAGGATATTTTCATCATGAACCATTGTAAAATTTGTAGAGTGGTTACATGGTTCTGCAAAGATTGCATTTGGTTTGGACTGAATTCTGGAAGTCACAGAAAAATCGGAAATACCGTAGGTATAAGCGCGATCCTACCGCATGTGTTTTTGTGGTAGTACCGATGAAGTAGTGATATGTTTTTTTCCAGAGAGGTCCAGCTGAGGATTTCAAGGTACGGTAGTACCAGTTTGAGGAGCAGTAGTACCGCAGTACGGTAATACCACCTTGGTAAGTACGTTACTATTAATCTTCTTAGAAAAACAGGGTTTTGGAATTTAAGTCATGGATTGAGTTGGGATGACCTGAGTCACTAGATTAAGATTGCATAATGCATGCCTTGGCCAATGTAGCTCAAGTTGTGAAGAATTTGTGCTTAGAAATGATTTCTTGTCTTTGAATGTGCAGAGTCGCTTGGAGTCAACCATGATCAACGGCGAGGATAGAGGTTAGGCTCATGGAGGAGTTGAGCCCCAGAATAGTCGAGAATGCCGAGTAAGATGGTGAGCTCAAACATGATACAAGAAAGGTGAGAAATGTCGAAGGAAAATTCGAACGGTGGGATGGCACCATATGGCTTGCACGGGCCAAGTGAGCTGTGCTTCGGTGGAACCGGAAAGGAAGAGACTTGACGACACATGGCAAACTAGTGGTGTACCTACATGTTGCAAGCATGGTGATTGCTTGTAGTGGTTGGTGATGACTAGGTCAAGAAAGGGTACTTTGATAGTTTGACTAAAATACTGAAAACCATCTTGGATCAAAACTGCGGCACATGGGTGATGCATTGGAGAGTGGTTTAGGTTAAGGTGGAGCTAGTTTGATCAAGACGGATCAATGCTAAGGAATTAGCGGATGCACACTTATGTGCTTTAAAAAACGTGTATAAATGAATTTGTGTGAGTAAAACCAGTGTGTAGGATTAATGGGTTTTTCTCATTGTAAAAGTGGATAGTATCCACTAATATAAATATGTGGCTGGTTGCCTACCCATAAAAGAGGGTTGAGATGGAGAGATGTGAGGTTAACCATCCATCTCTTGTGCTCTCTTTTCTAGATTTAGGGTTAGGGCTTGGGGTAAGTATTTTGGGCGCTCTTTGTCCTCCAAGGTGGAGTGACTGTAAAATTTACCTTCTCAAGTAAGTAATACCTCAATCTTTGTGCAATTATTGAGTCTCTCTTGTTTTGATTGATGTGCTTGACTTTTAGTTAGTTTTGATCTCTCTTCTTTCCTTCTTGTGATCTTGCTATGCCAAAAATATGTAAGAGATGAAGATAATTCTTGGGAACACATCTTCACCCATCTAGACACTTTGAGAGCAAGATTCACGAGAAAATCCAGTTTTTCTTGACATGTGGAAATACATCTAGACTCTTCTTGGTCATCATCATTCCACGAGCAAGTTGTATTCACAGATTTTGGTTTTGGCTCGATTTTGGTGCACCTTTACTTCAAACTGAAAAATATCTCAACTTTGATAATGATTTTCATGATCGTTTATTGGAATAGATTCTTTATAACCTAGAAAAGATCCCTACAAAATTTCATGTAATTGGATCTTTGAATTAAAAGATTCATCAATTTTAGTTTTTGAACTTGGGCTGATTTCACTGTTCATTGAGGAAAGGAAGTACCACAGTTATAACAAAGGTACTTTTGATTTTTAGAAGTACCACAGTTATAAAAAAGGTACTTCCAATTTCTCTGATTGTTTTTCCAAAATTTGATATGTTTGTTTTGCTTATAATGGTGTTGGTTTCTCATTCCAATCTTCATAGTTTTGTAGCTATTGGAGTGAAGGAGTATTGAATACTTGGGAGAAAAATTAGGAGAAACCATTCACCCCCCTCTGTTGCTATATTTGATCTTTCACTCTTGATGCCACACCGCGCGTTATAGTATTACTGACAGTCATTTGCACGCTTTAAAAAAACAATCATTTGATGAAGACGGGATAGACGCGTTATAATATTAGAAAGTTTTTAATCTCCTTGAAGAGGTACCACATGATACATTACCTCTTATCTACTAAGAAGGCAGTAGCGGAGCCAAGATTTTGACGATGAGGGTGTGAACTTAAGGCACATCTGTTGTAAGACAAGTTCAAATGTGACAAATTACAGGTTCGCACTACAACTAACATCATAAAATATTTTTATAAAATTACAACTTGATATGGTATTCTTTCATGCTTTAAAAGTGATTGATGACAGCATCATCACTAACTTGTAGAAAAACTCACGCTGAATGTATGTAACTAAGCAATCATTCAAGTATTGTTCACCTATGCTATTTCTTAACTTGTTCTTCACATGATTCATTGCCTAAAATACCCTCTCTACACTTGCAGTAGCCACAGGAAGGACCAATACCAATTTAAGTAGCAAATAAACAAGTTTATAGCAATCATACTTCTTGTCTTAACAAGTTTAATAGAGAGTTCACCGAGATTCTTCACTTCTCGAAACCTTGTATCTTGGTGCATGTCAGTGATAAATATATTAAGTTGCAAACAAAGTTGGATCAAATCTGTGTTCAAAAAATTTTTAGGATAAAACTTAGCAAGTTTAAGAACTTTATCCTTGTCAGATGAAGCAAATGAATCAGCAGGATGCAAAGATACCATGCAAAGAAGTAGCATGTATTAACTTCATCAAACCTGTCATAAGAGGCAAATGTATTAGTAGGAATCAAAGATGTGTTGGAATTTGGAAATAAGCATTTGTAACAAATTTAACCAACCTGCTATTAAGCTCTTGAAGTTGCATATCAATGAAACTTAAAAATATTTCAACATGGAAGCGATGAAAATTCTTTACTTTTCCAAAGAAACGCTTTGGTCTCCCTACAAGCACATAGTAACCATCTATGTCAGGAACTTTGATGCTATGCTTAATGCAAAAAGAAGCGACATCATTGAAAAAAGTTGCCCATTCATCATCCTCCCATAATAATTGCAACTAAAGCTTAGTCATGTATACAAGATTAATAGCATTAACAATATTTTGATCTCTCTTTTGCAAAGCATGACATAGTTCATACGACTATCCAAATATGGATACCAATAGATGTTCCATGAAAACAAAGTCAAATGGCACAATTATCACCAAAAAATTTTGAGCTTTCAGATGCTTTGATTGAGTGTGATCCTTTCCAATCATTGTGAGAACTCGATTGAGCGTGGGATACAAAGAGATAACATGCAAAATAGTATTATTAGTGAGATCCCCATCGAGTATCATCTGGCTTGCCTAAGCCCATCTCTTGATTTAAACCTTGTCCACTTTCAATTTAACCTAATCCTAAGGCTTCCAGAATCTGCTGGGTTTAAACTTCTCTAAGCATGTGATGCTTCTTACAAGAAATTCCAACAACATTCAGCAAATTACTAAGGTGATCAAAGAACCAAACACATTCATCATTTTTTTTGGCAACAACAACAAGAGTTAATTGGAGTTGATGTGTAAAGCAACGAATATAATAAGCTTAAGGAGACTTTTCCATAATTTTTGTTTTCATACCATTAATATCCCCTTTCATGTTACTAGCTCCATCACATCTTTGACCACAACATTTAGATAAAGACAATGAATAGTCCATAAGTAAATTCTCGATTGTAGTTTTAAGTGTCAAAGAAGTAGTGTCAAAAACATTAATAATACCAAGGAACCTTTTAGCTATCCCCCTTTTTTGTCAACATAACGTAAGCAAAGAGCCAATTGTTCCTTTTGGTACACATCACTAAATTCATCAGCAAGTATTCCGAAGTAGTCATCACTAAAGTCTTCAATGATAAGTCTACTGGTTTCTCTGGCACAAGAGTTGATGATTTCTTTTTGTATGCAAGGAGAAGTCATTCGACAATTCTATGGAGCATTCACTAAATTAACCTTCTTAACATCTTCAAAAAATTCGCCTAGTTAGTTCAAGAGTTTCAAAAAATTTCCCTTATTGTTTGATGTCTCACTTTCATCATGTCCACGACAAGGCAACCCTTGACGCAAAAGAAACCGCAAGTACTTAAGCGAATAAGTTAAGTGGGACTTATATAGAGATTTTCTTCTGTGCTATAATTGTTGAAAGACACTATGATTGTTGATTTTTTTTGGATGAAAAAATTAAATTTCTCTTGAGCTTAGTTATGGGTACTCCTAATGCCACTAACATGCTTGTCAAACCCACTAGGTTTGTTCCAATGCCTAAACCCCTATTCACAAAAGCATCACCCCAACATAAGTAGTTTTATCATTGAACAAATAACAAACAAAGCAATAAGCAACAACCTTTTTCACACTATACTCAAACCAATCATACTTGTCAAACCAAACATCATGGAAGTGACGTATGCCTCCAATTTGTCTTTGCGGAAAATCATGTGTTCTTGGTTGACATCGCCCTTTTGCAATATATCTTCTTCTCACTGCATTTTGCTCGCTTACAGAATAACAAGTGATGGAGATTCTCTTTCTTGTATCATGTGGAAGAAGATCAACTTCATAAATTGTCACCTCAGGCTCCTCACTATCAATGTTTGTTGAGCCTTAGCAATTAAAGGCAAAATACTATTTGTCTTGCTTTCTCTATTTGAACACGGAGTTGAAGAAGAAGAGATCTTCTGTGCCTTTTCAGCTTGAGCAGAATGAGCACCCCATAAAGAGGCTAGATTTTATTCTTCTTCATATTTTAGTGCCCTACAAATCTACATTTACAAATAAAAATTCTCAGTGGTGACTAACTAGATCGAACAATAAGTAGAACAAGTGTTGCTGTGGTGACTAACTAGATCGAATAATAGATAAAAGAGATTAAAGACGTATGATCTACTAACCAAGTGCTGTTGTATGTGATTCAGTTGGTAAATTCTAGAGCTATGCATGTACTATACTTCACAAGGGTATGTGTGCTTGTATAATCCATCTAGTCATGTACCAACCTCTTTACCACTATATCAATTTATTGATTCATTATAAGAGATTGACTTATTGAGACGTATGATTAGATCTACTAAATAAATCTACTGGATCTCAGATCTAGGATACCTTGGTTCCCTGGTTGGTTCTATGATGATGCACTTGAAATGTTGGATTTCCCTCTTCTTGTGATGTTGTTCTTCAGTTCTTTAGTGTCAATGTGCGTGGTTCAGTTCCCAAATCTGACCACTAGGGAACAAACATACGCTCGTCAACTCAAACTAGAAAGAAAACACCTAGAGAGTAGAATAGAGAAATTCGGGATCGGGGAAAACCCTACCATGGCATGATGCGCTGAGGAGTGAGGATGAGAGGGGTGGGGGTGTGGGGCCAAGCCCAGGTCCCAGGAGCCGCCGTGTGCGCGGGGGGGAGTTGGTGGTTGCCAGCCGCCGTGGGGGTGGGGGACCTCCGGCCTCCGGGAGCACACAACGGCAGTGATGAGCTACGTCCTAGGGCACACTAGGGTCTAGGGCAGAGGCCTCAAGGAAAGATTTGGCAATTTGGGTGGCCGACTGCATTTGACCGATGGATATATGATCGATTGATTCCCTCCTTCAGTCCGAGGAAGTGAGGATGGGTTGGATGGCACTTGGGCTTGTTTTTCTCTTGATGTCTGTTGGGCCTAATGGGCTGTCAGGAGTATGTTAGTATGTGTAATGTATTCTTTATGTATTAAGAGAGGTATATACCAGATTTTTGTGTAAAAATTTTGAAGATGCAACTATACCCCCACACATCTACTGTAGCTCCTCCCCTGCATAGCCCACAATCGATCTGGGCCATCGAGCGGCCGGTGAACCCCTTAAGGGGCTAGTTACAGAAACTACACTGTCCTTGTGTCGTCCTCTACATCCGCCTCCATCTCCTGCAGCCCATGCCAAAGCCACATCCACGCCAAAATGCCTTCAACGGGATGTGCCTTTTGCCTAATGCCGCCCCACTTGTGTCCCTGCGGCCTTGCCCCTCGAGGAGTGGATGCGTAACAAGACACATATACCCATGGATATGCGAACACATGTGAGCATTTAAAATCTACATAATGCACAGATTAAGAATTGTATTATTGCTCTCAGTTTGAGGAGTTGCTCAAGTTTAAAAATAAACTTGGCCTTTTACAATTCTTGTCAATTTTCACGATCATAGTGACAAAATCTTCAAAGATTCTGCTAGTCTAACTCAATGAATATTACCTCAATGTAGTGCCAAAGTCAAGTGCAAGCATAAATCACATATTTCAGTAGATAACAGAGACTAGCAACAGAGTATAGTTACTGAAGATTCAACAAGAATTTTCGGCAATTGCATAACCAATAATATAAACATATATTCGGCAAAGCCTATCAACAGCAGTAAGCAGTACTTGAGTAGAAAATATAGATTCGGCAATTGACAAGGATACAAACTACACACAATAAAGGCAATCAAGAATATATATATATATATATATATATATATATATATATATATATATATATATATATAGTAAAAATATTGAGTACTATTAGGTGTCTGGACTCCTCAATCCATAGCCGTTCGATCGCGCACGCACAGTGAAGTGGAGAATTGACGATTAACGGGTTGGGCGGATGCTAGACCCGTTGCTTCTGCGGACCGCAGGCAAAATAGGAATCTCCGTCGCAAAAGGCGACGTCGTCTTCCTTCCCTTTCCCCTCCTCCCCCGATTCATTCGCCGGTTACTCCAGTCCCCCTCCTCCCCCACCCGCACAGTCCACCGCCGTCGGTTCGAAGAGAGCCTCGATTTCCCGCCGAAATCCGCTCGTGCGTGCAGGCTGCAGCGATGGCGTCGTCGCAGGCGAACCTCGACAAGATGCAGCTCCGCCAGAGCTACCGCAACCTCTGGCACACCGACCTCATGAGCACAATCCAGGCCGATTTCCCATGTAACTAGCTACTACCGCGATCTCTAATTGGTCCTGCGGTGATTTCCCATGGAGGATTTGATTTTCAATTAATTTTTCATGTCGTTGTTTTTCCTGCAGACTGCTGCTTGGCGCTGTGGTGGTAAACGATCCTCGTCCATCTCCGTACCTCTTTTGTTATTTCATGGCATGTATTATAATTTCAAACACAGTGCAGTGCAATATAATTTCTTCATATCATCGCTCTTTTGGTACAATATATCACTTTAGATTAATCTTTTCATATTGAGTATATACAATTGTGGTTTTGAGTGATTTGTGTGTGCATACCTCCGGACGTACATTTGTATACCAGTTCGGAGTTGCGTAACATTTTAAGATAACATTTGATGTCCGATTCAACAAAATCACACAAGATTTTCACCCAAACCACTATCATGACGTACAAATTCGCCGCTCTAAATCATTCCCTGCGACAAATACGCGTTTTCTTACGCCGTTCGTCTCCATGAACCATTCAACAAGAATTTGTTGCTCGAATGATACCAAAATTTCACATAATATTTTTGCCTTAACTGCTAACATTATGTACAAATTCGCCGCTCTAAATCAGTTCGTGCGACGTATAAAAATTAATGGAAGTCAACACACGCGACTGTTCTTGTACCGTTCGTCTCAATCAATCAATTTAAGATAACATTTTGTTGCCCGATTATGATGAAAAATTCACACAAGATATTCATCTAAGCCCTATCATGACGTACAAATTCGCCGCTCTAATTCATTCCGTACGGCGTATAGAAAATAATGTAAGTCAACATACGCATTTTTTCTATGCCGTTCGTCTCCTTCAACCATTTAAGATAGCTTTTTGTTGTCCGATTGAGATGAAAAATTCACATAAGATTCTTACCTTAAATGCTAACATCACGTGCGAATTCGCCACTCTAAATCATTCCGTGCGACGTCTAAAAATTAATGGAAATTATGCAAGTCAACATACACGTTTTTTCTATGCCGTTCGTCTCCAACAACCATTAATATAGCATTTTGTTGTCCGATTGGGTTGAAAACTTCACATAAGATTCTCACCTTAACTGTTAACATCACGTGTGAATTCACCGCTAAAAATCATTTCGTGCGGTGTATAAAAATTAGTGAAAGTCAACACAATTTTTCTTATGCCGTAAGTAGACCACTTAAAAAAAATTTGAGTATAATACTCGATTTGATCGCAATGATTCATCATATGTTCCACGTAATGATATTTTTCATGCACCATAGACTTTTAAATTTATATGTACAAGCGAGCATACTTCCAATATTGCCGTACAGATTTGCATACCTATTCCACGTTAATTCAATACATCGTAGATACACATGCCTATTCCACGTTAATGACACATTGAGCAGGAAATCTATTTATGGCAAATAATGATCTAGACGCATACATATTTCCACGTTAATTCAAAAGGATCTAGACACATACCTATTTCCACGTTCAGCAGGAAATCTGTGCGCGGGATTCACAAATTAATGACACATTAATTCTCAAATCATAATTGACGACTCATTCAGATCGCTGGATATTTATGGCAATTACAAATTAGGATCCCCGTTAATCGCTCCATATACGGGTTTCAATACGTCAGGATGCTCTAATTCATTCCGCTCTAAGGGCCTGTTTGGCAGAGCTCCACCAACTCCAGATCCACCAAAAACAGCTCCACTCCACGAATTTTTACCCAAACGCTCCAGCTCCACGAAATCTGGATCCACCAAAATACTGAATCTAGCTCCAGATTCATGAAATCCATGGAAGCACCTCAAGGGGTGCTCCACGAAACCTTGTTTCGTACCTACTCGTGGAGTTGGGTGGTAATTACCCACCTTTTGCCACTGGTTACACACCCCATCCCATACCACCATAAAACCCATGGGCAAAACAGGCCATTCCCACCAAAAATTCAGTTTCGTGGATCTGGAGCTGCTGTGCAAGCCAAACAGTTTTGTCTAGCTCCATGGTGGGATCCCAGATTCACGGTGGAGCTGTTTTTGGTGGATCTGCTGCTCCAGATTCATTTTTTCAGTGGTGGAGCTCTGCCAAACAGGCCCTAAATCAGGATGCTCCATATATCGCTGGATCTGACGTTTGAATACTAAAGCAAACATTATTTGCTAATGGATATACCCGTTAATCTCATACCTACTACAAACTAACACATCTACATACATATATACATATATACATATATACATACATATATACATATATACATACATACATACCTACATACATACATACATACATACATACATACATACATACATACATACATACATACATACATACATACATACATACATACATACATACATACATACATACATACATACATACATACATACATACATACATACATACATACATACATACATACATACATACATACATACATACATACATACATACATACATACATACATACATACATACATATATACATATATACATACATATATACATATATCTATATATATACATATATGTATATATGTATATACGTATATACATATATACATATACGTATATACGTATATACATGTATGTGTATATGTATATATATATATGTGTGTGTGTGTATATATATGTGTGTGTGTGTGTGTATATATATATATATATATATATATATATATATATATATATATATATATATATATATATATATATATATATATATATATATATATATATATATATATATATATATATATATATATATATATATATATATAGGAAAAATACCTTTTACACCCGGGTGTAATTACACCCACCTCTAATATACCACCTAAACAAACTTGAAATACTTCTTTATCACTCTAGGTATACTCGTATACTAATTATAAGATACTCCAATGTGAACCACACGAAAAACTTATAAGGGAGTTCATAGTTTTTAGCATATTTTGTAAATACACTCATATATGCACACAAAAAGGAGTATGTCAAAAAAATATACCTATATATATATATATGTATATATATATATATATATATATATATATATATATATATATATATATATATATATATATATATATATATATATATATATATATATATATGAGAAAGTCACACTAGTAGAACATATATGAATTGTCACTGTGATTTCAATTTGACAAATTTCCTTATTGGGCAATCAAAGCCCACAATCTACCATGTATGTGTCCTCCCAGCGCTAGTGTTCCCACAAATTTCAGATATGAACAAATATAAACTAGAATGGCTGACAAATACACAATAGATACAAAGAAAGATGAAGTAAAGCTCACAGTGCGATGGCAGTCAAAGCCACCGAGACGACCGGTGGACCAGGCTCGTGGGAATACCAGCGTATCACCAGGAGGTAATCGGAGATACAAAGCCTAACTCCACAGATCGGTACTCACCAAATATGTGAAGCCGAAGTGCAAGTAGGTGCCGCTCAAAGACAACATGAAGAACAATCTTGTCGCATGCACGAGGACTAGGTCTCCTCCCCTTACCCCCTCAGGTCGGCCCACCGATAGGTGGGTCCTGCCTTTTTTCCCCTTTTCATTTCTTTTCCTTTCTCAATTGAGAATTTATCGAAATGCCCTTGGAAATACAACAAACCCTACCAATCTATCAATTGATGAAAGGTGTTCAAAGTCTTGTTTGATATACAGCTGTGCGACAATGGGTACCTTGCGGGTTTGAACCCAAAGTTTAGCAACAAGGACTACGACCCTGCACAGACAAAAGAGGACTTCGCCTTGATCCAATGCCTTAGTGTGCCTTTTGTTGCTGTTTGTAGGGAAGGATGGTTACAAGAGGATGGGGCTGAAATTCGACTGGGTCAAGTGAGTCTTGCTTGCTCTTGATTTAGAGTGTTTCTTTTGTTCTATTATATTCCCGTTTGGACAAAATTTGGCATGTTGCAACATTTGATTGTAGCTAGTCTAGAATTAAAATTGCTACATCAGCCCTAATCTTTGAGGGATAATTGGGGATTTTAGAGGTTAAATGAGGGTTGATTCAGTCATATGAGCCTTGTGGTCTCATGATTTGCCTGAGGCGGTAGATGGTATCATCGTGGATGATGAGTAAAAGGTGAAAGAAAGAAATGGGAGAAAGATAAGTGAAATTATGTGATGCTGCACTCACGAGTACTTGCTAAAAGTATGGTATGCTGTTTTTTCCCTTCCTTGCAAGGCCATGTAATACCATATAATTGTACTTTTGTTGCAGGTACTAGCTGTCAGTTAAGTCGCAAGTGCTTAATCCACCCTTGATTTTATTTTTAGCTTCGTCACTGACTGCCTCTGAGAGGGGGAAAACGAGATGATATGTTATTTTTCTTCTGAGAACACCCAAGGGGATTGCGTGCAATTTGTAGTATAGTTGGAACATCGACCTGCGTCGTCCATGAATATCTCTACACCGTAATATTTTACAAGCAACTGGCGGTAGGGACAGCGGCAGAACATACTGGGCAGTTGCTCCACCTCCACGGCACCACCTGTACATGTAGGATTCATGCGAACTTCGGATGTACACCACAAGTATATGCAGCCGAACTCTGCGGAGGAGACTCTAGATTTCCAAATAATGAATAATCTTGAGCTTTTACTGATGCAACAACCTATGATAGATGTAATTGAAAAGCATAATTACAAAACGGTAATGATTCTGCGTCTTACACACAATGAAGTCACACAAGACGAGGCCAGCGGGTAACCAATCAAAACTTCGATTTATCTACGTCATTTCACAAGCACTATACAAAACTACCTTTCGAACTACATACATTCCCTGTTCGCATAAATCCACAGTACCGCCATTTCCAACGAGTGATTATCAGTTCAATTGCAAATTGGAAATGCATTTCCAATCTTGTAATTTCCCAACCCATAAATCCAACTTCAAGTATCAAAGCTTGGGTCTCTCTAGTACGCTGAAAGGAATATAAGAAACTGCTGCATATACGGGGAGAACAATTTGATCTTAGCAATGTGTTCCTCCAGAAAAAGAAGCCTCAGCACCGAGTTCTTGTGCTGCTGATGCAAGCAAGAGACCTCACAACTACACAATCACACGCACTAACTTCTGTTACCGAGGGCTGCAAAAGGTGAACTGATTCCAGAAACACAAGAGGGGTGCACCAACGGCACATGATCCCATCACCAATAGCTGCAAAAGGTGAGCTAGTCCCAGAAGATTATAGGAAAAACTTGAACTTTGTTTTTTACAGTGTGCTATCAAAAATAGAAGCAGCCCATATCTTTGCTGATTGTCAAAGAGTGATACTCATTGTAGTTCAGATAGCCCCAGAAACGGGAAAGACCAATCTCCCCATATTTTGAAGACTTCGAATGCAAAATATACAAATCTTTGATGTTAGCCTCAAACTTCGTTCTAATTGCATCCACCTGTGTTGAAAAGCAGACAGTGACAAAAAACGTGTATATGAAGCCTACTATCGGGTGATACTTAAAAAGCTAGGTGAGATTTGGAAGAAATGGAAAGCCTCAGCAGTATTGCAACAAGTACCAGTGCGTAAACAACAGAGATTTAGCATATATCAGCAACTATTGACAGAACAAACATTACAAACCAGCCAATCTGTTACCAAGTGTTCATGCAGTAAGACAGAACGTTCCCTTAGTATGACCAACCTTCATCTTAAGGCCTTGTTTGGATCTTGTTGTAGGGATGGTCCCCACCTAAATCTATTCGGCCTGTTAAGCCAAAAGGCCTAGTAAAGGCACGTAAAAATACATGTATACCTCTAGTATACATGTCAGCTGTAGAGCATTATTGTAATAAGGGATGTGTGTGTGTGCATAGATAGCCTGCCCGGGGGGAGGGGGGGGGGGAGGGAGTGAGTCCATTTCCTATACTCGTTATACTAGTCTCCTAGTATACTGTTTGGTCAGTAGCCACAACAGATCTTAAATTTTATTAAAACCAGATTTTGATAAACATGATTAAGGGTCTAACTACCTAAAACCATGTTTGGTAGGAGAGGATAAAACCAACACTTAACAAAATTTGGTTTTTGCTAAAACTCAGAATATGAGTTTCATGTAAAACTACTACTTGTTTTTCAGAAAACAAGTTTTCCGGTATATCAACAGCTCAACAACGTATTTTTTTGGCCGCTCACATGCGAAAATTACGGCCTTGCTGTCACGTAGATATTGCGTTCGTGACGTTGGTGATCAACAAACAAGAGGTCCAACACTCCAACACATGTACATATATACGTGACGCATGAGTGGTGAGCAGCAAGCATGATGTCAAATACATATACGAGACCATGGTTCAAATTCCCGGCGGTTACCGGCCGGTAACCGCCGGTTACCGGTTTTACCGGTAGAGACCGGTAAACAAAAAACCGGCCGGTATGAATTTTTGATTTTTCGAATTTTGGCCGGTTTTTTTCCGGTTTTCCGGTTACCGGCCGGTTTTTCCGGTTACCGGTTTCAAAATATCTCAAAATTCAAATTTTGATTTTCAAATTGTGACCGGTTTTTTACCGGTTTTTCCGGTAACCGCCCGGTTACCGTTACCGGCCGCCGACCGGGATTTGTTCCGGTTCCGGTTTTTGGAACCTTGTACGAGACGATGACAAGTTTGTGTATGATGATGTATAACTATCTTACGAGCATTGAATTTTATTTGGGTAAATACGACATATGATTATCATTCAGTCTTCACACTAATTCAATCTTCATATTGGATTAGAATCATATTTCCAGTGTTTCTTTTGTACTTTTTATCATATTTTGAGTGTGGCCATGTCCAGCTAGATTTTATATTAAAAACGTAGATGTGTCGTAGTACATAAGTACATATACGTACATTTATCATCCTCAACCAAACGTTTTTGTGTATTAACTCGTGCTATTATTTCCTAATGATAAAAATGCATTTTGTCACATGTCTCAACCAAACACTGTATTACTTAAAACTTATTTTAGTCTATGTGATCCAAACAAAGTAATCTATAAACTCATCTGAACAGAACAACAACCTAAAAGTTACAACCCATTTTCCTAAAAATCCTAATAAAACCTGTTTTCTGAAAATTTATTTCTAATTCACGTGATCCAAAGTTCCAAACAAGTGTTGTGTTCAAGCACAATTAACAATTTGGGCTCAAAAAAAGGTCCAATATATTACCAAAGGAACTTTGAGAGGGATTCTGGTGTTGACAACTAGGATCAAACTCACTGGTTCAAGATCACCATTTGAAGGATAGTGGCTTGGAGAAGAACAGGGACACTAATCACTTGAACATAATTTGCAGATACACATTCACAGCAATTATAGATAACTTGCTTCCAGAACCAGCGTACAACACATATTAGTATACTAGGTAGTAGGTAAATAAATCGAACATGACTCATCTTTTATTTGCATGCTGGAATTGAAAGGGTGAACCAAGACAGAATGCAATATTTTTTAAAAACCAAACTACTTTGTGCATGTTTCATTGAGAGAATACCTGAGAGAAGTCTATGAGAGAATGCAGATTAAGTTGATCCACTGTTGATTCCGAAAGGTCATCGAGACTCTTAAAACATGACCGCAACTCCAAAGCTTGTTGTAGCATGCTTTTGATTATGGTAGCGACTGGTTTTGTCTCATTGGATAAGAAACATCTGAAAAAACACACCATGATCAGTTAGAAGCAAATATAATATATTATACAAGTAAAAATCCCACAATATAATCAGCAATCAATTAGAATAACAATTGATATTACATAAAACATAAACACTAAGTAAATAGAACAGTACACAAAAACAGAAAGCTATTCTTGATAAGTAAAAGCACAATGTTATAAGTACTAGTGTTTCCCTTGCTATCTTGTCTATCCTACTTGAAAGAAGTAGATATTCAATTGAGAGGCCAAGTGTGAACATATAACAGGACAAAATCTTAATAATCAAATAAATTATCTGTATTATGCTCATGGCACTAAAATACACTATTACGGACACAGTCTATAAAAAAATAATTTCTTTATGTGGAAAAAGGTCTTACATGCGAAGTGCATCGGTAACATAACACAGATGCACATGCTCAAGATCCAACATATCTTTCACCTAAGCAATAATAGAAGATTAGTACTCACTCAAAAACATTCAATTCAAGTAAAATTGTTATCTCTAAAGAGGAAATGTGTTAAGAAACAGAAAGGTAATAACAGGAAGTCTAAGAAAGCATATTTTCTCCTCTTGAGATGAAAAAAAACTTTATTATATCTGTTAGACAGCTGCATAGGCGCATGGGCCATTGGCCCATTATGGCTATTTATAGATTGATTGATGTTAAATTAGGCAAGGAGATCCCACGGTGGTCATGATTCTATAAACCAGCCCAAGGTCCTCCTTGCCTATATATGTACCCTGCCTATTGGCCACAATCATACAATTCAATTGCTCTCATGGTATCAAACGCCTAGGTTTTCTCCTTCCGCTGCCCTAGCCCGCGCGCCTCTCGGCTGCGCACCCTTCCCCGCCCCCATGCCTGGCTCCGCTCCACCCGCCTCCTCTGCCGCCGATGCCGAGGCCGCCCTCGAGATCGAACGCACCCACGCCACCGCGGCCGAGCGCGCCCGCGCTGCTGAGGAGCGCCGCCGCCAGCAGGCGGCTACCCGGGCCGCCGCTCTCCAGCGCGCCCAGGCCGCCGAGCAGGAGGCCGCGGCCGCGGCCCAGGAGCGCGATGCCGCCGCCGCCCGCGCTCGCGACGCCCTCGCGCGTGCCGCCCAGGAACGGGAAGCGGCCGAGGCCGCCATCCCACCAGAAGACGACGCCGCCTCCTCTACCAGCGCCGGTGGCGACGGTGGTTCTCCTCAGCCGCTACGGGACGCTCTCCTCACGCACGAGGCCGCCGCCATCATCAACCTCCACGCCCAGGCCGTCGGCGTCCAGAACATCCACGCTCTCGTCCCCGCCGTCCTCGACATGGAGACCAACAACTACACCCGCTGGCGCCACCAGATGCTCCTGGTTCTTGGGAAATTCTCCCTCCGGCGCCATGTTCTCGCCGACGCCGCCGACCACACCTACCCCGACTGGGAGCGCATGGATTGCGTCGTCATGACGTGGCTCCTCGGCACAGTCTCTCCCGATCTCGAGGAGATTGTTCGGGACGACCATGCCACTGCCACTGCCCGCTCCGTGTGGCTCGCCTTGGAGCACCAGTTCCTCGGCAACCGCGAGCAGCGCGCGCTCTACCTCGACGCCGCCTTCCGCCACTTCGTCCAGGGCGATCTCTCCATCACCGACTACTGCCGCAAGTTCAAGTCCATGGCCGATGCCCTAGGCGACTTGGGCGAGGTCGTCACTGATCGTACGCTCGTCCTCAACATCATCCGCGGCCTCAACGAGCGCTTCGCCTCCATCGGCATGCACCTTCAGCGTGGGCGCTCGTTCCCCACCTTCCTGGAAGCCCGAACCGATCTGCTGCTTGAAGAACTCAACATGGCTCATCGCTCGGCGCCTTCCCCGACCGCCCTCATTACCTCCGGCGCTGGCGGCACTGCTGGTCAGCAACCCCACTGCACCACCGCAGCAGCCCCCCAGCGCCTCTCCTGGAAACGGCGGCAACTCCAGGAACTCCGGCAAGGGCGACAAGCGCGGCACGCGCGGCAGTGGCAAGGGCAAGGGGCGGCAGTCTGGCACGACCGCCCCTGGTCCAGCCCCTCCTGCGCCGAACCAACAGCATCCTGCGCAGGCTCCTCCAAGCGGTCCATGGCCCAGCTTCTACAGGCCCTGGTCCGGCTCCATCAGCATGTGGCCTGGGAATCGTCCTCCCTTGGCTCCGCTGCCGGCTGCTCGTCCTCCTCAGCCGCAAGCCTTCGTCGCCGGCACCCAGGGGCCGTGGGCTGCCCCCCCCCCCGGCTACTACTACCCCACGGCTGGCATGCCATCCTGGGACGCGCAGGGTCTGGCTTCCTCCTTCAACACCGTGTCGCTGACTCCGCCTCAGCAACACGACTGGATCTTCGACACCGGCGCCACCTCGCATATGACCTCCGACGCCGGTACTCTTTCCCACACCTCTTCCCAGCGGTATCCTATTCCATCTTCCATTGTTGTCGGTAACGGAGCTTTACTTCCCGTCACCTCCACTGGCACAGCTCATCTTCCCGGTTCATTATGTCTTAATAATGTCCTTGTTTCTCCGGGTCTTATTAAGAACCTAATTTCCGTGCGTCAGTTCACTTCCGACAACAATTGTTCTGTTGAATTTGACCCTGCTGGTTGTTCTGTGAAGGATCTGCATTCCAGGAAAGTGATCACCAGGTGCAATAGCTCCGGGCCGTTGTACCCTCTTCGTCCCTCTGGCGCGTCATCACTTCCTGCTGCACACCTCGCCACCACCGCTGCCTCCACTCTATGGCATCGTCGTCTCGGTCATCCTGGATTTGTGACTCTGTCCAAACTTATGGCTTGTAATAAAGACATTAGAAATTCTATATGTCATGCTTGTCAGCTCGGGCGTCATGTTCGTCTTCCTTTTCCTGTGTCAGCATCACGTGCTTCACATAGTTTTGAACTCATACACTGTGATTTATGGACCTCGCCAGTCCCTAGTGTCTCGGGATTCAAATATTATTTGGTCATTCTCGATGATTGCTCACACCATATGTGGACATTCCCTTTACGCCTCAAGTCTGATACCTTTTCGACTCTATCTAATTTCTTTGCTCTTGTTTCCACACAGTTTGGCCGCACCATCAAGTCTGTCCAATGCGACAATGGGCGCGAGTTTGACAACTCCAGCGCCCGCACCTTCTTCCTAACTCACGGCACTCACCTCCGAATATCGTGCCCTTACACCTCTGCTCAGAATGGGAAGGCTGAGCGCGCCATCCGCTCTCTCAACAATGTAGTTCGGTCCCTCCTCTTCCAAGCCTCTTCCACCTCGGTTTTGGGTCGAGGCACTGAACACCGCCACCATTCTACTCAACATCTTACCAACCAAAACACTGCGCTCCCGTACGCCTCATGAAGCCTTGCTAGGCTCTCCGCCCGCGTATGACCATTTGCGCATCTTCGGTTGTCGTTGTTATCCCAACTTGTCTGCCACCGCTTCCCACAAACTTGCTCCGCGCTCCACTTCGTGTGTCTTCCTTGGCTACTCTGCTCACCATAAAGGCTACCGTTGTTTAGACACCAACTCCAACAAGATCATCATATCTCGCCATGTGATCTTTGACGAGTCCTCCTTCCCTTTTGCCGAACAGCCAGACACCCCATCCACCGCGGACTTCGAGTTTTTGGACACCTTTACTAATCCCATTCCGGTGCCCATAGGCCCGACACGGTCTATTTTACTTGCAGGATCCCCGGCTTCTCTGCCTGCTGCTCCGGATTCTCTGCCCGCACTGCCATGTGCGGCTGGGTCTCCAGCAGGCGCCTCACCTGCACTGCCACGTGCGGCAGTGTCCACCGGTGCGCCCTTGCCTGCTCCTGCCTCGACGTCGCCAGCACCCTCGACTACGCCCGCACAGCCACGTGCAGCTGCTTCGGCGTCCTCCGCACAGCCACGTGCGGCTGCCCCGGTGTCCCCTGCGCCTCCCCGCGCGGCTGCCCAGCTGCCGCCACCAGCTCGCGTCAACACTCAGGTGTACAGCCGGCGCCCTCGCCCCGTACTCCCGGTGCCTCCAGCTGCGTCTCCGACGCCTCCAGCCGCCCCTGCGTCCCTTCCAAAGGGCGCAGTTGCCATTCCCCCAGTGGTCAATACACACTCCATGACCACCAGGGCGAAACATGGCTTCCGACAACCTGCTGCGTACAACACCGCACTGCTGTCTCCTGTTCCGAGGACATACCGGGCTGCTCTTGCCGACCCCAACTGGCGCGCTGCCATGCTAGATGAGCATGCTGCCCTTCTCCAGAACAACACTTGGGATCTTGTTCCGCGCCCCCCTGGCGCGAATGTGGTGACTGGCAAGTGGATCTTCAAGCACAAGTTTCAGGCTGATGGTTCACTGGAGCGCTACAAAGCTCGCTGGGTCCTCCGCGGCTTCACACAGCGCCCATGAATTGATTTTTCAGAAACCTTCAGCCCCGTCGTCAAACCAGCTACCGTGTGAACTGTGCTCTCGCTGGCCCTCTCCCGCAACTGGCCAATTCGACAGCTTGATGTGAAGAATGCCTTCCTTCATGGCAACCTTGATGAGACAGTTTACTGCGTGCAGCCCTCCGGGTTCGAGGATTCCTCTCATCCAGATTACGTCTGCCGTCTGAACCGTTCCCTCTACGGTCTCAAGCAGGCGCCTCGAGCATGGTACAGCCGTTTTGCAGCTTACTTGGTGTCTCTCGGGTTCGTGGAAACCAAGTCTGACACCTCGCTCTTCGTGTTCCGCCGTGGTGCTGAGCTCATCTACCTGCTGCTCTATGTGGATGACATCGTCCTCACAACTTCGTCGACCACACTCCTCCATCGCACCATCACTGCTTTGCAGCAGGAGTTTTCGATGAAGGACTTGGGTGATCTCCATCACTTCCTCGGGATGCAGGTTCAGCAGCGGTCTGATGGCCTTTTTCTCTCGCAGCGCCAGTATATGCAAGAGATTCTAGACCGCGCGGGCATGGCTGAGTGTAAGCCCTCCTCCACCCCGGTGGATACCTGTTCCAAGGTCTCAGCTAGAGATGGCAATGGGTACCCGAAACCCGAAACCCGGTGGGTTTTTACTCTATTAGGGTATGGGTCTGAGTCAATTTCCTTACCCATGGGTCTCTTAATGGGCAAAAAGCCCAACCCATCGGGTCTGCCGGGTTCGGGTACGTTCCTATAGTACCCAAACCCGTAAACCCATGGGTAATATAAACCCGATCCATAGGAGTTATAAACCTTGGCTCCCAGCCTTCCAGGCAAACCAGCCCAGCCCATAGCCCATTAGCCATTTAGCCCCAAGCCCCCAAATCCAATGCGGCAATGCCCCATTACCCATACGGCTAACCCTAGCTAGCACTCGCCACGGTCACTACTCACTCCTCCCCAGTCCCCACCCTGATTCAACAACCGCCGTAGAGGCGGCACATCTGGCGCTCCGCGCTCGGTCTCCGGCAGTCTCCATGCTCGCCCTCCCGTCCCGCAGCTCCCGCTCCTGCTCCCGCCACTCTCGCCGCACGCTCGTCCTCCCGCACGCCCACGCCGCAGCCAACGCGCAACACAGCAGTAGGCCCTTGGCCATGGCGCTGCCCTCCGGCTCCAACGAAGATGGCCGGTGAACTTCTTCCTCATCTCCATTAACCATTGTTGCAGCTCGCAGTACTGACCCAACGGGCGACCCATGGGTACCCGTTAACCCAGTGGGCATGGGTCTGGGCAAAAATTTGCACCCGTCACGGGCATGGGTTTTTTAGCAGGCACGTCCAACTTTCATGGGCACGGGTTTGGGATAGCAAAACCCAGCGGGTTTATGCCCGTTGCCATCTCTAGTCTCAGCGCAGGATGGCACCCCCGTCAGTGACGCCACAGATTTCCGGAGTTTGGCTGGTGCTCTTCAGTATCTCACCTTCACACGTCCGGACATCTCCTACGCCGTCCAGCAGGTATGCCTTCACATGCACGATCCTCGGGAACCTCACCTTGCCGCTTTGAAGCGTATCCTGCGGTATATTCGTGGCACTCTACACCTTGGGCTGCTTCTTCGATCTTCAGTACAGTTCGATCTGGTTGTCTACTCCGACGCTGACTGGGCCGGCTGTCCCGACACCCGCAAGTCCACCTCGGGCTATGCCGTGTTCCTCGGGGATAGCCTCGTCTCCTGGTCCTCCAAGCGCCAGAACACTGTCTCCAGGTCCAGCGCCGAAGCCGAGTATCGTGGTGTGGCTAATGCCGTGGCTGAGACATCCTGGCTGCGCCAACTCTTATGTGAGCTCCACTCCCCACCCAGCAAGGCTACCTTGGTGTATTGCGACAACATCAGCGTCGTCTACATGTCATCCAACCCGGTTCAGCACCAACGCACCAAACATATTGAGATTGATCTTCACTTTGTTCGGGAGCGTGTCGCCATTGGTGCTGTCCGCGTTCTTCACGTCCCGACGTCATCCCAGTATGCCGACATCTTCACCAAGGGTCTACCTTCGACGGTTTTTCAGGAATTCTGGTCCAGTCTGAACGTCTGTGGCGACGCTCCGACTGCGGGGGGGGGGGGGGGGGGGGGGGTGTTAGACAGCTGCATAGGCGCATGGGCCATTGGCCCATTATGGCTATTTATAGATTGATTGATGTTATATTAGGCAAGGAGACCCCACGGTGGTCATGATTCTATAAACCAGCCCAAGGTCCTCCTTGCCTATATATGTACCCTGCCTATTGGCCACAATCATACAATTCAATTGCTCTCAATATCGACTGAAATGTTATACCTGATGTTTAAGGGAATGTTGTAAACGACGCCATGATATATCGGACAAATGGCAATGGTGATACTGCTGTAGTGTTGATAGGAAGTGATAAACTTGATGTCTAAATAAACAGAAAGGATAGTTAGGGCCATACTAATAAAATAACAACACATATTGCAGAGATATTTTACAGAACGACAACAATCAATAATAGGGGGAAAAGGCTCTTCATATGCATAGTAGAAGAAACTACAAATGAGGCCATGGGGACGACCGGACAAATACAGTATGCCTTGTTAACTTTCTGTGTCAACAATAAATCTCATTTCAGACAAAACTGCATATATAAAAAAAAAAATCAAAAATCAAATTGGAGATGCTACCAGATAACAGCAAAGTTGGTTTATGCAATTGCAAATCAATAGTTAAACCATCCAAAAGAACACTATTTCTTGGAACATTCAAAGGTTCAAACCATCCAGCAATGTTTTTTCAACAGCCAGTACATGATGTAATTTGAAGTGCGTATTGCTAATTCTACTTTTGGGAAATGTTGTGTGGTAGAAACAGGTGGTTTTAAAAATAAGACTGAGGTGAATGAGCTGTACAAAAAAGCTATATTTCACAACTTTGTTTGATAAAATATGACACTTACAGATATTATATTCAAACCAGATTGAAATTACTTTGCAAGACTCAGCACAATACTATTTTGACTATGATGATGTCATGGCCATGGGCCAGCCTGACATGCATTACGTCCAGAGGCAGGAGGTTGATTCCCATACAACTAGCAGGAGAGTATGTAGTTGAGTAGTTGTCCATGTTCAGGATAAGTCGCTAGGAATTACTAAAGAGGTGTCCATTATATAAGGATGACATGTAACGTGATTTCAGGCAAGCAAGAAGAATCAGGGCTTGTTCTTTTTGACTGAAGCTTATGGCTTTTGGCTGCGACTTGTGGCTTTTGGGTTATTCGTGCGAGAGATTACAGAGTAACAGAAACTCACGTGCGGTTTTTGCCGATATAAATGAAGTCAGTATAGTATGTACTACAATTAACTAGTAGACCGTATCTTGAAAAGATATTCCGTTTAAAAGCTAATTACTGTAGAAAAACTGAAAAGAACATGCCCTCAATCTATTCTCCCCCAGTTACTCTATCATCCCAGTCTACTCTCATCTAGAAACCCTAATTCCCTTCAGCGGTGCTGTCCCAGCCATCCTCTGTACAGTAGTTATCCTCCATAGATGATCAAATACCAGACGCCACTGAATGAATAATTCAATATGAACTCAGTAATTACTTTTATTATGACACGAACATGCCTATATATGGTGCATTTTCAAGACAGTTCTAGACACAATAAGATGTAACAATGCATCAAACAGTTTCGGACTTTAAATAAAACATGCATTGCGTTCTCAATACTTCAGTGATGGTGCCAAATAGAGGAATATAAGGTTGAGGTTGTTACAAAGGAAGAAGCTTGTATTGCAAAGAGGCCCATAGGGCATATATAATACATGAGACACACAAGTCTAAACCCTAGACAATGAAAAAAGACACTAATACCCTTAACACCCCAAGGCATATGCAATAGCATTGCATTTGAAAAGGGTTGACACTAAAATAGGGAAAATCCAAAAATCTAAAATCCATGTCTTGAAGATGTCGTAGCATGCGGCTTTTGGAAAATTGTGTTGACTGTTGAGTACCATCCGGAATCGTGCAACAACCCAAAAAGTACAAAGTGCAAGGGCTAGGAAAGTATAGGTAAGCGGGAGCAAAGTTGACCACGGTAACACGACGAAAAGGATATGGAAGGTGACATAAGTAGAGAGAGCTGTCAAATCAAGCCAAAAAGGGAGATAGAAGAATAGCGGCACAGATCGAAACCTGAGATGGCGGCGGCGCAGTGCACAAAAAGCGCAACGGAGGCGCGGTGCAGAAGAAGTGCGGCAGCCTTAGAAACTCGGGACGGCGGCTCAAAGAGAAGCGGCGGCATCATAAAAACTTTTACGATCTGCAGCAGCTCAAAGAGAAAAGCAGCAACTGCGACTATGCGAAAGGAAGGAGATGACCACACCCATCCAAAAGGATGAACCGTAGCTAGTAAAGCAGTCGGCTGATTGATAGAAATTTTGTGGACTCGCACAGATTTGACGAACTAAAAGAGAGATGCTACGGATTTGGATGGACACAACAGAAGACTCAAATGAAAAAAGACTCAAAAGGTAACAGATACTAGCAACAGAAAGGTCAGCTCTGCCTTCATATTCCCTTCCTCTGCTTCCCGACTGCTTCTCTCTTCACCCCTCCCTCACTCCCTCCCGTCCTCCCTCACTCCCTCCCATCTCTCTCTCTCTCTCTCTCTCTCTGCCGGAGGAGGGAGAAGCCGGAGGCGGAAGGAGGCGGCTGAAGGGGAGCCTGACGATGGCGCGGAGCAGGGGCACGTGCGGGAGACGCGGCGTCAGCAAGGAGGCCAGAGCCAGTGCGGGTGGCCACGCGAGCGGCGGCGGGATCCGATGGCGGTGGCCACGGGAGCGTCAGCAGCAGGATCCGGCGGCGGCGATGGTCGAATGGTGGCAGCAGCAGTAGTAGTCGGGAGGAGGTGGGAGGCCCGAGGCGGCGTGGGGGGCACCGGATCTGGCCAGGTAACGGTTGGGTGGCCAGATGCGCGTGGGGAGGTCGGAGGCGGCTGGATCTGGCGCAGAGGAGGCCAGATCCGGGCAGCTGAGACCGGCGGCGGCCAGATCTAAAGCGGAAGACGGCCTGAAGCGTGAGGCCCAAAGGCGGCCTCGGGCGGCGGAGACGAGGCGGCCTCAGGCCCAGGAGACGTCGGATCTGGCATGGAGGTGGCCAGATCTGGGCAAGGCGATGGCCGGATCTGGGCTTCACGGTGTCGGAGGTAGCTAGATCCGCGCGGCGGCGCAGCATAGGCACGCGGGCGACAGCTCGAGCACCGCGAACGCAGCAGCGCGTTGACGGCTAGGTAGGCGCCAGCATACGCGAGGCAATGATAGCGAGCGGCCGGGAGGTGGCCGCCCTTGGGAATGGAGCACACTCCTCCTAGGGGCGGCGACGGTGGCGAGCGGTGGCTGGAGCTAGGTTCTAAAACCTAGACTCTGATACCATGTTACAAAGGAAGAAACTTGTATTGCAAAGAGACCCATAGGGCATATATAGTACATGAGGCACACACAAGCCTAAACCCTAGACAATGAGAAAAGACACTAATATCCTTAACAAAAGTCACAAGGTTTTAGGAAGAATTTGTATGTGAGTACCTCACTTTCATCACAGAATTCAATTCCTTCAATACATCAGGTCTACTGTGGCTGGAGCGACTGATTAACTGTGTCAACTCCTGTAATAAATTAGAACGAGATAGTCACATACTGACATACATAGCAAATAAGTCTCACATCACCAAACTAAGGGATCTCATGCAAGTCCACACTTTGCTACATATACTAACTGAAGTAGAACAAAAAAAAAATCATTTGTCGTAGCTAAGTCTTTAAGAAATTTTAGTTCAAGACCACTCTATAGTAATTTTGTCTGTGGACATCGGGAAGTGGGCACTACTTTTAAACTGCTTCACTTTGGAAGAGATAATAACAGAAGTTCTCATGGTATGTACATCTGAATGAATTAAATGCTTTAAGTAAAACATCAATGAAAAAAGGTACCTTTAGAAACCGCCATACTTCAGTAAGTGAAAAGACTGCAAACCTGACTTGAACAAGATAACAGAATATTTCAGCATATATTTTAAGTGCCTCCTCTGTAATGACAATATTCACTGGCCAATCAACTTTATAACCCAACAAGATATCATCCAGCATGTCAAGACCTGGCAGTCAAAATTTGGGCAGTTAATAATTTGAGAAGCAGATCTCAGCTATCAAGCCTAAAAAATTGTAGCCAGGGACAATTTGAGATCAAATCATTACCACATGCAGAGGCTGCAAGAGAAACACCTGGTTGTTCTTCCATGTATATAAACAATCTTTCCTTGTAAGGGTCAGTATCACATGAAGACCTCTGCAAAGCCAAGTCAAGAAGCCCTTGGATCTCTGCTCTTTTCTGCTCAGACTTAACAAAGGACCATTTCTACAAGGGGGAAATTCAAAGTTGCAAGGATTTTGTGCAGATAAACATGAGTACATGACCTATGGGCTAAAACAGTATGGATAGAGAACATTACCTTATGATAAATCGAAACAATAAAAGAATCTGCCCAGTCAGCTAGTTCCATAAAATGATATCGCCGCAGCGCTAGTAAATGCCCACAAAGATCAAAACCCTCCTCAAGCAACTTCATTGTGAAGCTGCTAACATATTTATATCTTTAACAGTTAAGGAAGGGGGTAAAATCAGGAAAAAAACAGTTAGCTGCAATTTTAGTGATTCAAGGTTTAGAATCATAACCCATATACCATATTGTTTCCAACAAGATAACTAATTGCCGCACTATCATTTATCACAAGCTTCATATGTAGTTATGTAAAGTTCTCCCTCATAGGCGCAGTTCATGAACAAGACTAGAGATAAAGCAATAAGTAGATATACTGGTTACCTAATACATGGCAAATGGACCAAATTAGACAACAAAGAGCAATTAAAAGACAGAAAATCGCACATTAGCATTCATGAAATAGAGTCCCTGATATTCTACATCATTATGCCTTTATAGCCTCATGCAGTATCAAAAATTCACAACCATGCACACTTACATTTGCCTGAAGAACAGTACTAAAAAAATAAGTTCAGGGTTTCCTTAAAAAGCACCGCAGAAGGAATATAAATAGTAGGGATATCAAAATGCTAAACCCAGGAAACATATAGTTCTAATTATTTTCTTATCCTGATACTGAAAGTAATAGTAGAATGAGCAAGAAGCATAATGATCAATCTGAAGAAAATACCAACAGCAATGTACCTATACACAATTATAGAAAAACTACAAGGATACTGAAGCAAAACTTCTTGTATGATGCACTTGTCTATAACCATATCAAGTGGTATATCAGATGCTGAAGTGTCATCTCCAGCTACCTTTTCTATTGATTTAGCATTATATTCTAACGATTTTTCCCAGAATGCTCCACCACAAACATTTCCCTGAAGATTATCTCTCGCTGCCATTTCTTCTGAGGAAGCAGGATATGCCTGACTTTTTGTCTTAGCTTGAAGAAGCTTGCTAGAACCATCAGACTGTTTACAAGTCTGAGCACTGGACTGTACAGTTGCTTTAGCTCTGATTTCAGACTCAATAAGGCAGGAAGTGCTCCTTGCACAATATACTTCACATGGATTTGTGACTGATTCAAAATCAAAGCTGGTAGGTGCTCGGCTCTTCCTTTTTCCTTGTAAGTCACTCTCCATATGATGACAAGCTGCATTCTTCAGTATGGGGTTGATGCTGAGGTTGTAAGGAGCACTAGTATTCCATGGCTGATTTATCTTGCCAGACTTCTCATGATTTTTACTGTTTAATAGTCCTGATTCAGAGTGTAATGGATAAACTGCATTATCATGTGATACTTGCTCTACTGCACTTTTATCATCCATATATAAGCACTCCTCAACCAAATGCCTTTTTTGGGAGGAACTACTGAATGGGTTGTTCAGAAGTTTGTCAAATGGCCAAATTTTACTATACTGATAATCCAGATCTAGAGCATCAGACATTACATTGTGTTCTATATTCTGTGAGTGCATAGGAACATGTCTGCAGCTCAAGTCGCCATCTTTGTGATGCGCACAAATAGGGCTTTCAGGATTTATCCCACTGCAAAATGAACTGGTTTGATATGAAAGCAGATTTTTGGTTACCAAGGAGCATTTTGCTTCACCTGTACTTCCATAGTATGATGAGAACATGGAACTAGATAAATTAGCACAAGTGGTACCACTCTCAACTTCAATGTCATCCACAGAACTATAAGAAGAAGAGCATTCCGAAGATTCCAATGGATCCAGTTTATCTGAAGATTTTCGTGATATTGAAGAAGCATCACTATCTTTTTCATCTGCAGTCCTAATATAACAAAGGACAAATCAGGTTATAAAAACATGTGGTATAGACTATAGACTTATAAGTCCATTGTCTGCATAAGTAAACATATAGTATGTACAATGAAATGCAGAAGAAATGAATGAAAGTTGCAACTTTAATATCAGAAAAAGGTAGACCCAGGACATACATATTGCAAGCTGGCAGAGCATCAGTGTCGCCATAGAACAGCTCCGCATCTGAAACTGCTGTATCTAGAGGGCTCTTACTTATATGTAGGGAGTTTGATGCAGTATCAAAAGGGATTACCTGAAATATAACCTTCTGTCACATGGTATTAAGCATACTTGCAAACATAACGTAGTAAGATGATGTAGAATAGAATGTTGATTTTTTTGGGGGGGGGGGGGGGGGGGGGCAAGATTGTTGACAAAGCAAATAGTCGTCCTTTTGTTAACCCAGTTAAGTAGTAAATGCTGGAACTAAAAAGAGAGTGTAATTCAGCCAATGTAACTTGACCTCAACATTTGAGAAAAAGTGATGGAGCTTCTCTAGCATCGACTTGTACATAGCGTCTCTTCGACATATTACTGCTTCAACCCTACTTTTTGAGAAAGTAAATGAATTCACTGAAAACTCGATGGATGCATCAAACCACGGGAGAATTTCCTCCAGATGAATGATATTACGAGAGGCATAAGCATCTCCTCCAGTAGAAGAAAGATTGCACGATTTTAGAAGCTTCATAAGCACTTGAAGCTGCTGCCCAGTACGTAGAAGAGGATGGCATATATCTTTAAGAAAACATGGGGCAGATACATGATTTCTTCCCTGTTGACAGCAGTACATGATGAAAAGAATTTAGATATACTTCAAAAGGAGTAAGATTAAATGATGTTTCATATGCTTGGATTTATATGAAGAATGGGCCATATACTTGGATTTCTAATGTTAAGAATAAATTATGTTTATAGAGGAGGAAAATTTACAGACAAAAGTTTATCCTTGAAGCACAAAGTAATGTTTTACCTTGAAGGACAATACGGTGAAATCATCTAGTGGGTCAGAAGGACCACCTTGAGTTTGCTTATTCTCAGTTTGTTTTGTGAGAAATTCTTCATAAGGGTCGTCGACACAAGCTTGGTAAATCCATGACTTAATGAAGTTACAGTATGGTTCACAGGAACGAATGAAAAGATATTTCAGAAGTCCATAGTGAACTGGATCAGCATCCTACGATTGAAGTGCAACAAAATGAAGAAAACCATTCAACATTTCACATGGTAAGCTATATGTAGAACATGAATAGCAGGATATATCCAAATAAAAAAAACTCACAGCACAGAAGCACAACAATATTCATACTATCAGGTAAAGAAAAACTATAACGATCCTTTTGTAGCTGGAAATCAGCAAAAATGCACAGTTCAACTGCCATGTCCAAAAAAATATTGAACAAGATACACTTAATTTGGTGGAGATCAACTAACCAACTAGTAGGAAGAAATAATAGAAATCAGAAAGTGGAACTAAACATAGTCGAAGGCTCAGAGTGCTACGCCAAAGAAATTAAATGCATTATGCCAGTATGAGAACAGACAAAATCAACAACCAGATAAATGTAGCATTAGCAAATGATGTTCCATACTTTCATTAAATGAAGCAAAGATGAGAGGAGCTATCAAACGAACCATCCGAAATCTTGCATTGCTTATCATGAATGAAAGAAATAGCTACCAGTACCTTTGCCAACTATTCTTGAATAATGAAACCTTGGGGCACTTCAGATCAATATTATCCAAAGCAAATATATAAGACAAAGGTGTTATGAATATTGTGTGTGTATTCAAGAGGACCAAGGTGCAATATACATAGGGTACAAAGAGGACACAAGATTAAACCCTAGTACAATAGGAAATACCACTAATACTTTTAACACCCCCTCAAATGTAAAGCTGTTACGGATGTTTATTGGGGAAAGCATTATAGCAGGAGAAGCAAGGGGACCAACAACTCCTCCCAGGATTAGAATCCTTTTCGGGAATAGATTCCAGTTCGTGTTTGAGTCGGTTTAGGAGTCGGGAATAGATTCCAGTTCGTGTTTGAGTCGGTTTAGGAGTCGGGCATAGATTCCAGTTCGTGTTTGAGTCGGTTTAGGAGTCGGGAAAAAGGAAGAGTATCAGCTGTAAGCTTATAAATAAGACCTCCCGCGTTTGGACGGGAAGGCAGGAAAGAAAATAAAGAGTATTCTTCCCCTAAACCCTAGTTCTCGGCGGCTAACAGCCACGGCAGAGCCGCAGGGCTATCGCCTGCCAGAAGCAAGGGCTGAACCCTCTATTCATCCCTACAATCTGAGGTCTAGGACCAAGAACCATAACAGATTGGTATCAGATTCCATGGCATCAGAAGCTTTCACCGCGGAGCTGCGCGATTTGAAGGCGATCCTGAGTACAATACTAAAGCGACAAGAAGAACAAGCAACCGCCCAGGCAAACCTAGAAGCTGCTGTTTTGGCTATTGAAGGGCGCGTCTCCTTAACAACTCCGGATACCAACTCGGCGAATTCGCCCATCCAACATCCTGTCGAGGATCCTACTCCGAATCCAACTCCAGGTCGGTTTTACAAAGTCGATTTCCCTTTGTTTGATGGCAATTCGGATCCCTTGGAGTGGTTGGCTCGTTGTGAGCAATTCTTTCGGGGTAATCGCACCCTTGAGGAGGAAAAGGTTTGGCTGGCTACATACCATATGACCGGCATCGCAGCGCAGTGGTATTACAAGTTGGAGCGATCGGAATGGATCCCCACTTGGGCCAGATTCCAGAATTCTTGCCGCCTGCGGTTTGGACCTCCTTTTCGATCCAATCCGGTGTCCGAACTTGCACTCTTGCGACAATCAGGATCTGTCGAAGAGTACGCACAGGAATTTTATAGGGTGCTTTGCCGTGCTGATAATCTATCACCCGAACACGAAGTCGGATTGTTCTTGGCTGGGTTGGGCGACCTCATCAAGTCTGATGTTGAGTTGCAAAACCCATCTTCCTTGGATACTGCAGTCAGTCTAGCCAAAGCAGCGGAGAGTAGGGGTGGATATCGAGCCAACTGATCGTCTTATCGAGCTTTTTCTAAAATTGACATATTTTGATTTAATATCATTTTACGGATAATTTAAAAGTATTTTTAGAAACGAGCTAACGAGCCGAGCCGAGCCGAGCTTGAGCAAAATTCAAATTCATTTGAAATCAACTTATTTTAATGTTTAACCAATTAACAAGTATAATTGAAGCAATTTTGAACCGAGCCAACGAGCCCACTAACGAGCTTTTTTTCCACTCCTAGCGGAGAGACATTACAAGCTGTTATACAGTTCGGGATTGCTTCATCGTCAGCCGCATTACAGTTCCCTGCCTTCGGCCGCAAAGTTTGTCCCAGCGCAGCGACCGCCACCACTCCTATCCAAACCGCCTGATGTTCCTCTGCTTCCAGCGCCACCAACAGGGACGGCAGCACCAACTCAGAGGGCATTTCGACGTCTCACACCAACAGAGATGGCAGATCGGCGACAAAAAGGCCTCTGTTTCAATTGTGATGAACACTTCACAAGAGGTCATCGTTGCAAACGGCTGTATTGGATTGAGATACTTGATGAAGATGATATTCCAGAGGAGGGTATTGGGGATTCCAATCCTCAGATTTCGCTTCATGCACTAACGGGAATCTCTGCAGGAAATACGATGCAAGTAATAGTCCTTATTAATCATCACAAGTTCTGCGCATTGGTGGATTCAGGATCTACCCATAACTTCATCAGTTTGGAGGCTGCCCAACTGTCCGCTATTTCCTTGCAAAAGCGCACAGGCATTCAGGTGGCGGTTGCTAATGGTGACAGGATTCCCTGCCCGGGCTTCTGTCCATCCTTGCCGCTCACCATTGCCCAGGAAGCATTCTCCATCAATTGCTATGCCTTACCACTTCAAGGATTTGACCTAATCTTGGGGGGTTCACTGGCTTCGCACCTTAGGACCAATACTATGGGACTTCTCAACACTCTCAATGTCCTTTTGGCATCAGGGACACCAAGTCAAGCTGCTAGGGATACCGCAGCGACCATCGGGCCGACTGTTTTCACTCCAGGAATCCACTAAGGAACTTTTACCTGCACTCCTGGCGGACTTTCAAGACATATTTCAGCACCCCTCTGGGTTACCTCCTCAACGATTATTCGATCACCACATTCACCTCTATCCAGGCTCCAAGCCGGTGGCAGTGCGCCCTTATCGGTACCCCCATCATCACAAAGATGAGATAGAGAAACAGTGTGCGGATATGTTATCCCAGGGCATCATCCGTCCCAGTACCTCACCCTTCAGTTCGCCTGTGCTTTTGGTCAAAAAGAAGGATAACTCATGGCGGATGTGCGTGGACTATCGTGCTCTTAACACTCAGACTATCAAGGACAAGTTCCCAATTCCGGTTGTTGATGAATTATTGGACGAACTGAAGCATGCCAAGTACTTTACAAAACTGGATTTACGCTCAGGTTATCACCAGATACGAATGCACCCGGATGATGTCCATATGACTGCATTCAGGACGCATCATGGCCATTTTGAATATCTGGTGCTACCCTTCGGTCTCTCGAACGCCCCAGCAACCTTCCAGGCTATCATGAATGCTATTCTACAACCATATCTTCGCAAGTTTGTATTGGTCTTCTTTGACGACATCCTCATATTCAGCCCTTCTTGGGCAGAGCACTTGTGCCACATCAGAACAGTTTTAGGCCTCCTTCGCCAGCATCAACTCTATTTGAAGCAATCCAAATGTTCTTTCGGCACAAACTCAGTTTCCTACCTCGGCCATGTGGTATCAGCAGAAGGGGTTTCGATGGATCCGTCCAAGGTGCAGGACATTCAACAATGGCCAATTCCAACCTCACCTCGCCAGTTAAGGGGATTCCTGGGGTTAGCAGGATACTACCGCAAGTTCATACGAGATTTTGGATCTATTGCCGCACCTCTAACCAGGCTGCTCACCAAGGAGGGGTTCTCTTGGTCCCAAGACGCCAGTGATGCTTTCGCTACCCTCAAGGAGGCGCTCTGTCGACCATCCTTCTTGACCCTTCCGGACTTCACAGCACCTTTTATCGTTGAATGTGACGCGTCAGGCAGCGGATTTGGGGCGGTCCTCCATCAGGGCTCTAAACCCATTGCTTTCTTCAGCCGGGCAATTCCACCACACCATGCCAAGTTAGCCGCGTATGAACGCGAACTCATTGGATTAGTCAAGGCCGTCCGTCACTGGCGTCACTACCTGTGGGGCAAGGCATTCATAGTTCGAACTGACCATTATAGCCTGAAATTCTTGCTGGACCAGCGGTTAAACACCATCCCTCAACACCATTGGGTCAGCAAACTTTTCGGTTTCGATTTCCAAATTGAATTCAAACCAGGGCGCACCAATATAGTCGCCGATGCCTTGTCTCGCCGTGATGAACATCTCTCAGTATCGGCCATCTCGATGCCAAACTTTCCAATGCTAACCCAGCTCAAAGAAGAGCTCCGTTCCCTGACGGCTATTCAGACGCTTCAGTCACAGTGGGCATCTCAAGAACTTTCTCCCCACTGGTCTTATGTTGATGGGTTCTTTCTGTACAATGGGCGAATCTTCATCCCCACTTCTTCAAACTTTGTCCAGCAGATCATAGCAGCTTACCACTCCATTGGTCATGAAGGAATCCAGAAATCATTGCACCGCATCAGAAAGGATTTCTATATACCACAACTCAAACAGCTGGTTCATGATTATGTGACCTGCTGTGTTACTTGTCAACGCAACAAAGGAGATCACCTTCACCCTGCAGGTCTGCTCCAGCCCCTACCCATTCCACATCAGATTTGGTCCCACATTTCAATGGATTTCATTGAAGGGTTTCCTCGTGTACACGGGAAATCTGTAATCTTAACGGTAGTTGACAGATTCTCTAAATACGCTCACTTTGTTCCATTAGCACACCCCTATACAGCTCAGTCGGTGGCTACTGCATTCTTTAAGGCTATTGTTCGGCTACATGGTTTTCCCGAATCAATTGTCAGTGACAGGGATACCATTTTTACTAGCAACTTTTGGCAAGAACTATTCAAACTGGCTGGTGTATCTCTGGACATGACATCCGCATTTCACCCGCAAGCTGATGGTCAGAGCGAAGTTGTCAATCGCACCATTGAGATGTACCTTCGCTGTCTCAGTGGTGACCACCCTCGGCATTGGATGCGTTGGCTACCGTGGGCAGAATTTTGCTACAACACTTCTTATCATTCAGCCCTCCGTTGTACACCGTTCCAGGTTGTGTATGAGAGATCTCCACCAGCCATTATTCCGTATAAAGAAGGTACATCCCAGAATTTGGCGGTCGAGGCAAATTTACGCTCTCGGGATGAATTTCTGCTTGAAATCCGAGAACGTCTATTACTTGCTCAACAGCGCATGAAGAATTTTTATGACCAGCATCACCGGGAAGTGGAATTTGAAGTCGGCCAATGGGTTTTACTCAAACTCCATCATCGGCAAGCGGTGGGTATCACAGCAAAATTTTCCAAGTTGTCACCCAAATTCTATGGCCCTTATCAAATCATCGAGCGAGTGGGTCAAGTGGCATATAAACTCCAACTGCCTCTTTCGGCTAGAGTTCACAATGTGTTCCATGTCGCCTTCCTGAAGAAGTTTATGGGGGACTCTCCTGTCACACCACCCGCATTACCAGACATCCTCCACGGCCGCATTGTGCCAACTCCGTCCAAGATTGTCCGTTCCCGTCTTCATAAAGATAAGTGGGAGGTGTTGGTGCAATGGGTGGATCAACCAGCATCCGAAGCTTCGTGGCTACCGGTGCAAGACTTCAAGAAGCAATATCCCCATTTTCAGCTCGAGGACGAGCTGTTTCCGCAGGAGGGGGGAAATGTTACGGATGTTTATTGGGGAAAGCATTATAGCAGGAGAAGCAAGGGGACCAACAACTCCTCCCAGGATTAGAATCCTTTTCGGGAATAGATTCCAGTTCGTGTTTGAGTCGGTTTAGGAGTCGGGAATAGATTCCAGTTCGTGTTTGAGTCGGTTTAGGAGTCGGGAAAAAGGAAGAGTACCAGCTGTAAGCTTATAAATAAGACCTCCCGCGTTTGGACGGGAAGGCAGGAAAGAAAATAAAGAGTATTCTTCCCCTAAACCCTAGTTCTCGGCGGCTAACAGCCACGGCAGAGCCGCAGGGCTATCGCCTGCCAGAAGCAAGGGCTGAACCCTCTATTCATCCCTACAATCTGAGGTCTAGGACCAAGAACCATAACAAAAGCGTATGCAATAGCATTGTATTTGAAAAAGGTTGATACTAAAATAGGAAAAATCTGAAGTCAGAGTCTTGAAGATGTCGTCGTAGTGTGCAGCTCTTGGAAAATATGTCGAGTCAAAGAGGAATAGATAGAAGCATGACAGCACAGATCAAAATCCAAGACAACGGCGACGCAATGCACAAGAAACGCAACAGAAGTGCAGTGCAGAAGAAGTGCGACGGCTCAGAGAGAAACGGCGGCATCGTAACAACTTCTAGATCTGCACGCCGCTCAGAGAGAAGAGCGGCGGCTGCTGCTATGCACAAAGAAAATTCATATGCGTCTATGACTGACAATAAATTTATGGACTCGCACTACTTTGACGAACTAAAAGAGAGAGGCTACTAACTTGGATGGACACAACAGAAGACTAAAAAAACTCAGAGCAACAACACCAACACCAACAGTGCATTTGTTGTGCACATGGACTTTGGTAGCCATTGAATGACCCAGCAGCAACATCAACACCAACAGTGCTTTGTGCCAACCATAACACAGAGCAGCATTGGGTTGCTTGACGAAGACTCACTGACCACAAGTATAGAGGCTTCTCATCCATAATTTTATTCCCCTCAGTAGGAGGCGACGAGAACTCCACTCCATCCTCCTCACCTAACTCCACCCATCGCATTGCCCATGCGCACGTGAGAAAGACTCAAAACAGAAAGAAAGCCAACTCTCTCAGTGAGTCTTCCTCGCCTCTCCTATTTCAACCAACGCCGACTCAGAGACCGTGCCGCCCGACGTCACGGCTTGGATTTGGCAGTTGTCGAAGAGAGGCGGGCCTTGTTGCCACCGCCTCCATCATCCCCCCCCCCCCCCCGGAGCAAAAGCAGATCGAGAGCAATCGAGAAACAGGAGCAAGCAACTCAAGGAGGAGATGGCGGTGTAGGCGCGGACATGGCGGTGCAGGCGTGGCGTGGCGTCTGGATCCGGCGTGGGGAAAGCCGGAGGTGGCCGAAAGATGGTGCGAAGACGGTGGCGGCGGTGAGGACGACCAGATCCAAGGTGGCGGCGGAGAAGCCTGTGGCCGGAGGTGGTGGCCGCCCCCGAGAGCGAAGATCGCTCCTCCCGGGGGCAGCAACAACGAAATGCAGATCTAGCGGAGGCTAGGAGGCAGTGGCGGCTACAGTAAACCCTAACCTTTGCTCTGATACCATGTTATGAATATTGTGTGTGTATTCAAGAAACTCAATGGGCAATATATATAGGCTACAAAGAGGACACAAAACTAAATCCTAGTATAATAGGAAATACCACTAGTACCTGTAACAAAAGAAACCATGGCAGATAACTTTAAGAGAAATTTCATTTGACAATGTTTAACTTGATAGATTCCCTCCCAAAATTCCCCTTCTGAATCATTAAAACGAATATGCCCTAAAACTCAAGTTATCCAGCCCTACCGGAAGAGCCAATCACATATTTAGAAAGGAAGACATCTAGCACACTTGAATATATGTTTGTATTCAGTTAGTGTACAGGAAGAATACAGCCAGAATCAAAGATACTAGCAACGAGTCTGAAATGTTCAGGATAATTAACATGCATAAATCTAAGATCTTGTTATTAAACATATGAAAATCTAAGACATTAGCAAAAATACAAACCATAAAGTAGCGCACATTTAAGAGATTCCTTTAGAAGTTGAATAAATCAGATAAAAACTAAATATGAACATTTAAATCATAAGATGATTGCTTACACGAAGATGAACATATAAATATGAAAGCAAATCGGTGCCCCATGGGAAGTTCTCAATCTCCAATTTAGCATCAGTAGTCAAACCCTCCTGGCACAATGCAAGACCTGCAAACTTAGGAAAACAAATATTCCCAAGGGACTTAATGTGCCTTCTTAACTCCTCGGTGTGGAGATAAACTTCCAGAAGAGTGACTTCAGAACTAGAAGAAGCTCCATCTGGGATCATGGAAGGTATATCAGGCTGTCCCACTGAACGCCTCAGCTTAATCGATGCTGGTAAAGTATTTAAGGAACAGAAATAGCCTTCTAGAACCCTTTCAACTGCTGCAGCAAATGCTTGGTTCACTAAGCTGTAAGGAGGAGGATGCTCGGTGTCTTTATTGTCAGAAAGTTCATGTTCACGTCCCTCTCTACTTCCACAATTCATTTCTCGACTTTGGAAAAGATGAAATTGCACAAACTTGCACAGGAAAAAAACTGCAAGACCTGTAGAGCATATAGATTTCAGAATATGCCCTACAGAGGTAGTGCTGGATGAACGTGACCACACATTTGCAACACGATGAGAAGTCCTATCTGCCGGACATGAGGAGAACAGCAAAGAAAGCTCCTCAATCTCATCTAAGGATGATTCGACACCATGCAGTGCATGCAAAGCCAAACGAACCAAGGCAGCATCCTGCAGAAGAAAGATGATCCTCGCACTCATCAGCAGTACAATACGAAATAGAATGGAACTACTCCCAACCTTTGTTTCCAAACAATACAAACGCAGATATTGTTGTTTTCTAAAACAAATCTACGCAGGATACAATTTGTCATCACTAAAAATCATATCTCCAGCAATTTCCACCTAGCTTTCTTCAAGCGATACAGTATCACAGCAAAACTTCCTTTGAAGAATGCCACGAACCATACACATCTACAATCGAGGGAACCCAGCACAAATCATTCAAAATTTCCCCACTACACTACCACCCTCAAACAATTAATAGTATTCCCAGTGACCTCTGCTACATTCCCTAATTCCCACTTATTCTGACCACGATCAATCCAACCAGCGCAACTTGCTTTCGCACAACAATGCGTCCAAAATTTCTCCTAATCATATCATGCCCAGCAGACACAAACACGTCAGAGAATTCCAACGCAACAGTTCACTGAACTAGTAATTTCACCGCTACACTGGGACTGCCCCAAAATAACACCGAATCTAACTGGGCTCAGAGGTAGATTTCGCTCACAGGAACCGAGGCGAGCTCGTAGATTGGATCCCGACGGGGGCGCCCTCCGGGGTCTGCGGTAAGGGCGGCGCCGCTCTCGGGGGTTATGGACTCCCAGGTTGACGGCGGCGTCCAGGGGCCCTCCACGCGGAGGGTGGTGAGCAGCGACGAGAGGCTGGAGGCTGCGGCCTCCATCCGGGGGCCTTGCTAGGGTTTATGCCCTCCCGCGCAAGGCACAGCTCGGCACGTAGACGGAGAGACGGAGGAGGAGGAGCAGAGGAGGTGGGTGGTGTGCCGGTGGTGGCCAGAGTGACCCGAGCGGCGGCGAGGCGCGGATCGCCGGAGAGGTGCCAGCTCCGGCGAGGGAGTGGGAAAGTTGGTGAGGGAATTGCGAAATTGCGAGATGGTATTTCGAAAAGGAGTATACCACCTAATGGGCCTTTCCCCGCTATCTCCGAACGTTTTGGCCAGGCCGTCTTTAAGAAATGGACTCTCGTCAAATAAACTCACCCGTTTGTATCGGGCCAAATCATAACGACGGGCTGCATCACGTGTCATGGAGATGCCGTTTGCCTATCTCTGCAGTGTCCACCGAGTAGTTGTCTTTTTACCTCTCAAATGCAAATGAGTTTGATCTTGAATTTTTGTACGTATGTATATCATGATCTCCTCAATATCTAGTAATTTTCTGAGAATTTTTTAGAACCTCTGTACCCGATTTTTTTAATGGAATTTACAACATTTAACCATTTTCACCTGATATGCCCTCTAGCATAGATGTGAGATTTGCAACATTTATTGATCTGCATGTTGTATTCAGAGGACAGGAGCCAGTAGTGGTGAAGTTTTGGATCCCTGGATCTTGCAGCATATGATTGCCTGCAATTTTCAATTACGAAGATCACTTTTACCTACGCTTTTAATATAGTAATATACTACGTGCTGCACAGCTTAAACAGAACACTAGTTAAACATATAATTCCATTACCGGTCTGACCAAACTTTTCTGGTCCCTGTTTTTTCGTGCATACATTGTCATCTACCTATCCCTCCCACGGTACTTAATGCAGAAACTATATCCTCCACTAGGGAAATGGCTGACAAGGGCCAATACATTCGTTTTTTGATTACTCTTATCAGCTAGCTAAAGTGCCTTTGATTGCTTTTTCTGAACTACTTAATGCATGTGTACAACACTCGTCAAAAGGAGACTGATAAGAATACAACTCCTTTTCACTACAGACATGGAGTAGCAACCTTGCTTTTAAAATCCCGGGAGCAATAGCTAGCAGACCCCAGCCATTAGGTAACAGGCACAAACTCTATTGGCCGTTCTAAACTTCCGGTGCTTCGCCTTGCTATAGGTCTTGTTTATATTAACTGTGGTGGTCGATTTTGACTAAAAATAAATAGCAATGACTAAGGAAAGTAGTTTTTAGAAAGTGAGGACGAGCGGTAGGAAAAGTGAGGGAAAGATATGTACATAAGATGGGAGTGAAAGAAGTGAGATGTGTGATGCGCTTGTGATCCCTGCCTTATCTCCGGAGCGAGAGGAGTAGAAAGCTATTTCGGAAAACCGGATGTTCATATTGGCTTCTTACTTATCTAAATACAGAGAAGTACTAAGAAGCACTTTTTTGGGAGTTGAGAGCACTCAGATTTTGGAGTGTTAAATCTCCATCCAACGGATCCACTATACCTTTCCCCCTCAAAAAAATATAAGGTGTTGGATCTCCATCTAACGGATCCTCTCATACCCCACCTCCTCTAAAAAATCTGAGTGCTCCTAACCAAAAAACAAATATAAGTGTTTTCTAGATATCTCCCTAAATAAAAGCTAAAAATAAAATCCAATACGAATAGACCCGTAAAGTAACCTATGGATGCTGCTGAAAAGCACATGAAAATGGCATACCGAGAAAATCCGGTAGCCTTTGGTTGGAAAGATGCATCCATGACATCTGCTCACATGCTTCTTTTGCATGGTGGTGATCGTTTTGGCTTCAGCTTTTAGCTTCCGGCTTATTTTTTACTATTCATAATTTTCGTCTTTTTCTGAACTTTTGGCTTTTTGTTGAGCTTTTTTGCCGGTTCTTTTTTTCCCATATTTGTTTGTATTATACGTAATGGGCTAACATATTTTTTATATTTTTTAATTTTTTTAAATTTAATTATGCTAAATAAGTCTCTGTCAGCTACAGTGTTTTTTCAGCCAGCAACAGTGCTTTTCAGCCATAAGCCACAAAAAAAAGTCCAAATGATCACCACCTAAGTAGACCCCGAACTTTTCCTCTATAGTATCAAAGAACAGCTTGTTGAATGTTAAAAACATAACATAGAATGTACATCATGAAAGCCACAAGGCCGTATTGTTGACTTCTATGATAGTGGGTTTTATTCATCATATACCCTCCCCTTAGATGAAAATTCAGGATTTACCCTCCTGACCCACGCGTCAGTGACTTATGATGACCCCACATGTCATTGAGGTGGGAGAGTAAATCCTGAATTTCCCAACTAAGGGGAGGGTATATGATCCAATCCCCCATTATAGTGATAAGAGGGCTTCTCTCTTATTCTCCCTGGTGCTGTGCATGTAAACTTTTCCTTGGTAAATCATCAAGGCCAAGGGCCCAAGGCTTCAGCTTTTTATTCCCCACTCTTGAGTCGATCGGCCACTCGGTCGCCCGTCGAAAGGACAAGCCGCAAGACCGGCGAACGCCATCAGTGAGAGAACCAGTTTAATCTGCCCGGGTTGACTCGTCTGGCGCGGTTTAATGGGCTGGGGTATACTACAAATAAGAAGACGTACTGGCATTTTTTGTACATATGAAACAGAAAAGCAAAACAGAAAGATCAGGAGTTCTCTCTACCTGTCTGTGTTTTCAATCTATTATTTCCTGTCTTGTGTGAATGATCTTGTTTCGCATTAAGCAGAGCAATTCATCGGACTGGTCGCCAGCGACGGTTCTTCAACACGTTATCAGCACGTGTTCACTCCAGTGAATCGAAGGTAATCATCGAATCTCTAATAGATTGAATTATCTAAATCGCTCTAAATTCGCAGTTTTGCTTTCTAAATTAATTTTCTACGATGTAAATCTGCTCTAATCTACCGCGAGCAGACTTGAAGTCGCCGGCACAATGTCGATCAGTAGATTGCATCACAGAGTAAATGTTGATTGCACTGCAGATTTGAAGGGAAAAAAAGAAAAATAATAATAAAATGTTGCGCACGGGCGGCCCCGTACGGCCGCCGTACGCGAAGCCGACGCTGGCCTACCGCCGTAAGCGAAGCCGACGCCGGCCTGCCGTCGGTCTCACTCGGCCGCCGACCGCCGACCGCCGGCTTGCAGCCGACGCCGCCGCGCACGCGCAGATCGAGGCCGGTTGGTGCCGCCACCGAAGCTCCACCGGCCCGCAGCCACGCGCCGCCTCGCCTCGGCCGCACGTCGCCCCAAACGACCACCCCGAGCTGGTACGGCCCCGCGCTCGAAGCTGCCGTGCCGTCGCTCAAGGTCCGCGCCCGCGCGCGCCGCCCCAAACCCCCGAGCCTCTTCGTTTTCCGCGCACATGCTGCCGCACCCGAAACGCGCCGCCCTAGGCCCCTTCGTCTTCCACACCGCGCCGTCGCTCGAGGTCCACGCCCGGCCGCCGACACTCGAAGTCCACGCCCGACCGCGCCCGCCTTGGTCCAGCCTGCAGCCGCTCGGCCACTAGCCCCGCTGCCGCCCAAATGAATGGGTAGGGGAAACCCAAACCCCGCCCGTGAGATAAGCCGGTCGGATGGGCTGTTGAGCCGAATGGGCCATTTGGCCGAAGAACGGGCAGGAAATCAGCTCGGCCAGGGGCGACGAAATTGCAGAAAGGCCCTCCTAGTTTCTGGGAATTGCCGATGAGCCCTTAATTTTTGCATATGGGTCCTGAATTTTGCAGAAAGTCCCTCGTAATTTTGAAAATTATGAATAGGTCCTCAGATTTTTACAAACAGGTCCCGAATTTTGCATAAAACCCCTCAAAAAATCAAGAAATTATGTGAAATTTTTCTCTGAACTGAAAATTTGCGTACAGACCTTCAGAAATTACAAAATTCACTGAACATTCATACTCTAGCATAAAAGGGCCTTAGGAATCCAAATTTTGAATTATTTTTAGCATTTGAAGCATGTTTATTTCTGTCATTATTATTTTCTATATTTTCTGTATTTATTTACTGTTTTGGTTAATCGTAATTGTTTAAATTGCCTTTAATCACTGAAATTAGCAGTAAAATTTATAGAAAATTCTGCAACATTACGAGAATCTTTTATACCATTTATTTACCTGCAGTAAATTATTTTGTGCATGTTTACCAACAGTAAACTTATTTATTCCTTTCATGCACATGTAGATGACTGGCATCACGAACCGGGAGTTCGAGGAGCTGGCTCAACATGGTCAAAACTATCTGGCGTGGGCTTCCGATATCGAAATAGTGCTTAGAGCTAAGAAGCTCCGCGCAGCTATTAGGATTGGCGAACCGCATGACGTCCAACCCACCCTTGAGCAAAATGATTAGGCACTTTATTTTGTCAGGCACCACCTCTGCCTCACTCTCAAGAATGAGTATATGGCAGAGAAGAGCGCGTTAGCACTCTGGACCGGACTCAAGAAGCGTTTTGAGAGGCTAAAGTACACCATTCTTCCTCAAGCAAAGCAAGAGTGGATCAGACTGAGGTTTGCCGACTTCAGGACAGTCGGGGAGTACAATTTTGCGTTGCACAGGATTTGTACTAACCTTCAACTTTGTGGCAAGCAAATCACAGATGAGCAGAAGATTGAGAAGACCCTATCCACATTCCACCCCAATTCAGTACAATCCGCACGCAACTATCGTCAAGACGGCTACAAGGAGTATGCCAAATTAATTTATATGATGCAGGCTGCGGAGGCTCAGGACGAACTTTTCCGCAAGAATTAGTCACTCAGCCACCTGGGAGCTCCACTGGCCGTGAAGCTAACGCGGGGAGCTACAAGGTGCAAAAGCTCTTAATGAAGAAAAGGGGAAGGAAGGGTAAGACCGCAGCCCAGAAAGGCAAGTCAGACGCTCCGAGTGAGAATAAGATAAGCAAGCCAAAACAGAGTGGCAAGACCTATGGCCAGCAGGACCAAGACTGCAACAAGTGTGGGAAGTGGGGGCATTGGTCGTGAATCTGTAAAGAGCCGCAGCATGTCATTGATGCCTTCCAAGCCCAGAAGAAAAAGGATGGCAAAGGGCAGCCTAAAGTCCACTTTGCATTGGTTGAGGGGGGGAGTTCTGAGCAGTTGCCCGCGCTGATGGAGGTTGAAACCATCCCGGCAGCAGCACCCCCTTTCGACCTAGAGGCAGCCACCACCATGATTTCTCTTAAAGTGCAGATCACTCCCAAGAAAATAGCAGATGAAGTTTCTGATTTTATAACAGATTCAGTCTAATGCACAGAATGCATTTAGACTTTAATTGCCATTTATTTTGTGTAAAAAAGGACAAGTTAGAACTTGCATGGATGGTACTTTAGCATTTGTTTTCTCGCGATGGTTGGATGATTTTGAATAATTCATTCATTTATTCAATTTATAATGGCATGATATGTTCTGATATTGAAATATTTTATTTATGTATTGATTGCCTTCTAATACATGTTAATAAAATACCTTATATTAGAACACTATGGCGCCCTATGGTGAAAATGTGCTTAGCCGATAGCGGCACAACGAATACCATCTTAAGAGAAACAAAGTATTATCAGCCGATTCGTAAGAATACTGGCGGCCTTACGACAATCTCCGGAAGCGATGCGTGTATAATTGGTTCAATAAGAGCCACAATTATACTCCCAATGGGCACAACTTCGGTCATTGAAGAAGTCTTATTATACCCAGAATCGACTAGAACTCTCCTAAGCTTTAAGGATATTCGCGCCAATGGTTTCCATGTTGAGACTGAAAAAGAGTACGGTAAGAAATACCTGCTCATTACGAAGCACGAAGAGAATAAAAAGGGTATTAGAAAAACTTCCTTCATTAGAAACTGGGCTATATTATACCAAAATCAAGGCATCTGCAACCTACACTGCCCTGAAGACAGTGTTTAGAAGCTCTGAACTTTTTCTGTCTCTTGCATGACATATTAGGTCACCCAGGTCTTAGAATGATGAGAAATATAATCAACAATTCCAAGGGCATAATATTAATGTAAAAAATCTACCGAATCACGAAGATTTTGTGTGCCCTGCATGTGCCACTGCGAAATTAATTACTAGACCCTCCACTCCGAGAGTGAAGGACGAAGTCCCTGCATTCCTAGAACGCATCCAAAGAGACATTTGCGGTCTCATTCAACCTCTTTCAGGAACATTCAAGTATTTCATGGTGCTCATCGATGCTTTCTCGAAATGGTCGCATGTGAGTTTATTGTCCACAAGAAACCATGCTTTCGCAAAGCTGATCTCGTAGATCATTCGCATCAGAAATATCTCCCCTGATCATTACATAAAGTCCATCAGAATGGACAACGTCGGAGAATTTACTTCAAAGGTATTTGATGATTATTGCATGGTGATTAGGGTTGTGCATTTTCGCACCGAACCGAACAAACCGAACCGTACCGGTCAACTCGGTTTGACCAGTATTCGGTATTCGGTTCGGTTTCTGAAAAATTAGCATTTCATGTATTCGGTATTTTCGGTATAAACCGAGCTAAAACCGAAAAAACCGAATAAACCGATTCACCAGTTGCTCTTCGCTGCCTCTGCTTGTTCGTTGGACTTGAGCGCCGCGTTTCAGCCCATTAGCCCAACTCGGCCCAAGAATTGATGCACGCGCCGCGGCACGCCAAGTCCCGGACTCCCGGCTCACTGATTGGCTGCATTGCTGCAGGACTGCATCGACTGAGCGAAAATAGTAGTAAATACATGACAAATGCCATATATGTGTCGTGGTACGTGCGTACAGTGGGGATGCATAGTTCCATTTACTAGTTACTACACAAGCTATACAAGTATACATCAATACATGCATGCATGCATGTGTGTGCTTTGATCTGAAATGGACTTGCGTTTGTCTTCTCCATGTGTGATGGGTGCTAGTGAATGGGTAGTGTGCCAGGCTGCCAGTCAGTCTCTGGAATGGAATGGAGTTATGGAGAATTGGAGGTTAATGTTTAGCAATTCGTGCAAACTTTGGTAAAATTGGTATTTACCGATACCGTACTGAAATAAAATGGTATTTACCGATACCACACCGTATTCTATAAAATACCGTATTTCCCGAATTACTAAAACCGTATTTACCGAACCGTATAAACCGAAAAAACTGAACGAACAGTCCTAATGGTGATGGGGATTACAATTGAGCATTCTGTACCGCATGTCCATACCTAGAATAGTTTGGCAGAGGCATTAATCAAGAGAATTAATTTTATTGCCTGACCCCTTTTGCAGAATTGTAATTTGCCTGCTACATATTGGGGACACGCAGTCCTACATGCAGCGAATCTCATCAACTTTAGACCATCGGCCTACAACATCCATTCACCTATGCAACTAGCGCAAGGGTCAACACCGAAAATTTGTCATCTCAGGAGGTTTGGATGCAAGGTTTATGTACCTATACCCCCTCCACAGCGTACTGCATTGGGCCCTTTCCGTAAGACTGGTATATACGTTGATTATGAGACTGCATCCATAATCAGGTATTTAGAACCCATGGCAGGAGATTTGCATACCGCCCGCTTCGCTGATTGCATTTTTGATAAGGATAATTTTCCAACATTAGAGAAAGAAAATCAATCCCTTGATAAAAATGTCAGAAAATTACATGGCAAGCCACGAGAATCCATGCACATGACCCACGCACTAGTGAAGCTAATAGAGAGGTCCAGAAGATTATTGACTTGCAATCATTACCAAACCAACTGCCTAATCACTTTAGTGATTTGAAGAGCGTGACTAAATCGCATGTGCCTGCACGCAATGCACCGAAAAGGGTTGAAATACCAAAGAAAGCAGAAGGTATCCCTAATCCCATCTAGAGGCCTCAAAATAAAAGGACGAGAACTCCGGCTCCTTGAATCCCATGTAACCGGGGATGTTCGGTGAAGAAAGATAAAAATGACTTATTACAGCCGATTACTGAAGTTCCCCATAATGAGAAGGGGAACCAGTTGAGATCTGGCACGAATATGACACCTTCAGAAAAGGATATACCGGATTTGAATATCTCCATGGAATAAGAAATCGGCATGGATGTATGCGCACACATCGGAGCTAAAAAACTAAAGGGACTTGCCACCACAATTGGAAGAAGCAATGTGCAAGGAGAAGCTCCAGAAGAAGCAAACGCTCCAGAAGAAGCAACTCATGAAAGAAATAGCTATAAATTATGTGTACACGGGAGACTCCATGAATAGGACAACAGTCAATATTGATATATATATTTCGCAAAGAAAATTTTCACAATCATCGATCTTGATCCCGAGCATGCATCGCTCACTGAATGTAAGAACATGTCAGATTTGGAAGATTGGAAGAAAGCAATAGAAACAGAATTGCAATCTCTAAACAAAAGAGAGGTGTTTGGGCCCGTATACCGCACACCTCCCCATGTGCACCCTGTAGGGCATAAGTGGGTATTCGTTCGAAAGAGAAATGAAAGAAATGAAGTAGTGAGATACAAAGTAAGGCTGGTAGCACAAGATTTCACTCAACGTCCAGGAGTTGATTATGAAGAAACCTACTCCCTAGTCATGAGTGAAATTTTCTTTAGATATTTGATATCAATGGCAGTGAACTTGAATCTAGAAATGAAATTGATGGATGTGATAACTGCATACCTTTATGAAAACTTGGATTCGGAGATTTATATGAAAGTCTCTAAAGGAATCCTTGTCCTGAACCAAGACAGAGCAAATAGAAATCTGTACAGTGTGAAGCTCAGAAAATCACTGTACGGACTGAACAAATCTGGCAGGATGTGGTATAATCGCTTAAGCGACTTTCTCTACAAGAAAGGCTACACGAACAATGAAGATTGTCCCTGCGTGATTATACGACGATCCCAGAATGGATTTTGTATAATCTCAGTGTATGTAGATGATCTGAATATCATCGGAACAATGGAAGACATAAAAGAAGCAAGTTCTTACCTGGAGTCCGAATTTGAAATGAAAGATTTGGGCAAGACCAAATTCTGCTTAGGCCTACAGCTCAAGCATGTCCCTGAAGGAATATTAGTACATCAGTCGGCCTACACCCAGAAGTGTTAGAAAGGTTTGGCTTTGAGAAGGCATACCCATCAAAAGTACCGATAATCGGAAGGTTTTTGCTGCAAGAAAAAGATCCTTTCCAACCTAGGAAAAAGGAGGAGGAAGTCATGGGACCGGAATTCCCATACTTAAGTGCACTAAGAGGACTTATGTATTTAGCAAACTGTACTAGACCGGACATTACATTTGTCGTAAACATGTTAGCAAGGTATAGTGCAGGACCTACCAAAAGACATGGGCAGGGAATAAAGGACATCTTCTGATACCTCCAAGGAAGTAAGAAACTTGGATTGTTCTATAGAAAGAATCAAGATTTGAACTTGATTGGCTATGCAGATGCTAGATACCTGTCGGACCCGCATACCACAAGGTCACAAACAAACTATGTATTCATGTGTGGTGGAACTGAAATTTCCTAAAAATCGTCTAAGAAAAGTCTTGTAACGACTTCGATGAACCACTCAGAAATTATAACACTGTATGAAGCCGCACGAGAATGTGCATGACTCTGACGAATGATTCACCACATCTAGTAGTCATGTGGATGAATATTGTGTAAGCCCCCACAATTATGTATGAAGATAATGCAGCTTGCGTTGCACAAGTGCAGACGGGCTATGTGAAGAGTCATATCACAAAGCACATCAACTCCAAGTTCTTCTATGCTCATGAATTGCAAAAGATGGACGAGATTAAAGTACTACAAACTAAGTCATGTGAGAATCTGGCAAATTTATTCATTAAATCACTCCCTGCATTTAGCTTTGAAAGGTGCATGCGAGTAATTGGAATGATGAGATTTGGAGAAGTGCAGAATTCAATGGGATTAAACCTTAATCATGAAGATCAAGTACCCAAAGAATAAATTCTAAAGATTGAATGAAATTGGGTGGATTGTACTCTTTTTCCCTTGACGAGTTTTCCTAAAATTTCTCGACCAAGGTCTTTAATGAGTCAATCTGTACATCACAGCATAACATGTATCATGTACTGTTTCTCTAAATTTTTCCCACTGGGTTTTTATGGAGTTTTGACGAAGCATGAATGTGTCGGATGAGTGCCCAGGGGGAGTGTTAGGAAACTTGGGCCTAGGTCAGAAGACTTGGTCCATGATGGCACCTTATCAATAGACTATAAATAAGGAGCTGTACCGGTAGATGCTGTCACTATTACAGAAAGGCTAATAGTAGACGCCAAATCACAGACGGTTTTGTAACATCCCAAAAATTTGTTTTTGAAAATATGAAGCTTTTTCAATTATATTGGCATTATATTTTGTTTGAAGTTGGATTTTATGGTGTTTTTCTGGAGTTTGGTAAAAATAAAAATTTCAAGAAAGGAACAAACATGTTCAAATAATAGAGAATTAAAAATTAAAAGACGAATCTGAAAAGATGATCCAGTATAAGAAAAGAGAAACCTGAGTTAAAAATATAAAAGTGTCATTTTGAAAATAATAGTATAAAAGGGGCAACAAAAATAAAAATATAAATTGTATACAAAATGAACATGCAAATAATATTTATATATATAAATGGAAGTAAATAACAGTATAAATAAATACTATATATATGTGTATATATATATATATACTTGTATACATATACATATGTATATATATACACTAAATAAAATTAAAAAAAAGATCGGAGGGAGCCAGGCCGGCCGAACGCGGCCCAGCTCCACTCCTCTCCTCACGGTCGCGCGGCCCGGCCAGTCTACCCGCGCCCTCTTCTCTCTGGCGCGTGGCCCCGCCTTCCATCCGCGCCTCCTCTCGCTGACGCGCGAGCCCCACGCGCCAGCGCCCTCTCCCGACCGCCTCCTTCTTCCTCCCTCCGCTCTTTCTTCTCCACGCGCCAGCGACACTCGCGCCAGCTCTCCCTCTCGCGTCTGCGCAGCTAATCCCCCTCTCACTTCCTCACACCTCAAGGCCAAGTTCAAGGAACCCTGTCATCTCTCTCCACACAATCTCGGCGAAGATTGCCTCCATCCCCCCTGCCAGCGTGAACAAGGCGGAGGCAAACGCTGCCTCGCCGCGCGTCGTCTCTTCCCTCCTTTCCGCCGTGGTCCAGCTAGCTCCGCCCTCGGTTGCGCCTGGCTCAGCCCCCGGTTTCGCGTGCCGCCCCCGGTTTTCCCGTCACCTCTGCGCCAGTAGCCTACCACCGGCCTACTCCCCGCACCACTCCCCTACGCCGCTGCGCCATGCCGACGGATGCGTCGCCCATGCCGGCATTGCTTCCCTCGCTCGCCTATAAATAGCCCCGAGCAGCCTCCTCACTCCTCCCGAGAGTAATTGAACTCCCATTCACCGAGCTAGCCGCACACCCATCTTCCCTAATCCTGGCCGCCGCCGCCATTTCTACCACCGTCCCCTCCTAGGTCGGCGCCAGCTCGATTCCTGGCGTGTGGAGCATCACCACGGGACCCTGCATCTTCGTCAACCACCGCCCCGGCTTCTCCCTCGCCACAGCTCGCCGCCACCGCGAGTCCCTTCCGCGCCGCCCACGGCTCCCGATGCCAGCGCTCCTCGTCGCCTCCCCGCCACCATGGACGACGTGGTAAGGTTCCCCATGGCTCACTCTTGCTTGTGCTCACCTTATTTCGCTTCCCCTCCCTTCCGGCCGCCGGCGTCCCATTTCCCCTCATCACCGGCCGCCTAACGCCGCCGCCGGCTCGCCCTGGCGCCTCCCCGGCCGAAGTGACTACCTCCCGGAGCCTCCTCGTTGCTTGGGGGATCCGTTTTGCTAGTCGCTGTCGCCTCCCCGGCCGTTCTTCGCCGGCGCCGCCGCACGGCCGTAGCCACCTCGCCTCCCCTGTTCTTTTCCCCATGGCCGAAGAGCCCTCGGCCCTGATTGCCTCTCTCTCTCTCTCTGAGTTGTGGGCCCAACTAGGAAGTGCCCTTCCCAGCCAATTCATGTGTTCAGAGTTGATGCCTGCCCTGGTTCAAAGGAGAAGTTAATAGTAAAAACCCTTGTATAAGATCTTGCAAATATATATACATATATATCTATGCAAAGGAAGGTTAACCCTAGTTAAATGGCAATGGACAATTTGTGAAAGTGACCAAGGAGTTTATACATTAAATTATTGTCAATAAAGATGGTTAAAAATCTAATACATGAAATGGATTAAAAGATTCTCTTATAGGTATATATATGGGTATGTAAAGAGGTAACCCTCTTGTGAACTAAGTAAACATCTTGCATGGTTAGTTTCGCAGATGGTAAGACATTAACGGGGACCCCATGGATGTTAATGTTCGAATTTATATTTGAAGCTAGTTAAAATGAGTTCACAAGTTAATAAACGCAAAAAGTATAATCCTAAATAAGTGCCAACTAAAATTTAACTTTCTTGCTTAAGATTAGAAATTTCTAAAAATAATTAAAGAGGCACATGATAAATCATAAATGACAAATAATATTGGGAATGAGAATTGATTACAAAATATAAACTCTAACCTTAACATATCGCCGACCCTGAAATCTTAGATCGTAGTTTTGATTTAGTAGCGATAGCAAAATGTAATCATGTGTAGCAGGTTCGAATAGTAAAGGGATGTAAAAGTTAACCATCTAGAGTATGACTGTCATTTCTATATCTTTAAAAAGGTCATCTTAATATATAGTACTACAATATAATAGCCCTAGGATGTCGTACATTAAAATGACCTAACCAATATGTGTATGTACTCTGAAGAAAACATTAAGTCATTAACACAAGTAATTAGGGTTACATAAAGTGATACATATCAAACCTTGTTCAGATTGCTAAAGTTTAAACTAAAGTTTAAAATAAGGCATAATAATAACTAAGGTTTGAGCAACATAACAGTAGCGCCGTCAGTTAAATCTTACACTAGCTTCAGTACATATGTATATGGGGCATAATTATCTATATACAGCAAGTCGGGACTCACATAACTAAACTATAGATTAATAATAAATGAAAGCCTATATCAAGAGACTATTCTAAAAACTTAATCAAGATATCCGAGTGTTATAATGCCTTCGACTAAAAGATTTATAGAATAAGTACATATCTCATCCGTCAGTCCAGTTTGCCATAACCTGAGCTGCAAGGAATACATACCCTAGAGATAAAATTTGTGCACTAAACTCCTACACCAGACTATAGGCCTAACCCGACTCATGGAACTTCCTTGATAAATACAAAAATAATAAAAGAAATTTACTAATAAAAAGGTCAAGCCTCGCTTCTCCCCAATCGGCTATGTATGGCCACCTTCCCTTCCCAAAAGCAGATAATTCCTGTAAGAGCATCTTCACTTTTGATCCCTCGTATTTCTAAAATTTTCCCTCACGGTAAAATATTCCGACAACTCGTCCTTCTGCTCAAATCCAGTTACCGCTATGCTTACAACACACTAACCTGTATCATCCTCCTACTCTCAAATCATACTAAATGTCTAATTTAAATTAAATCAGGTATTTAAAGTGTTTGGATTTAGTTGAATCTTTTGAGTTATTTGCTTTCATTTTGGATTCAGTCGTTTGTCGCGTAATTAGAACTTGAAGTCCGAAGATTCCACGGATCAAGCGAGACCAAGAGTGAAGTGAAGAAAAGATCCGAAGTTCAAGAGAAAGCATTGTGTGAGCTCAAGACCGCGGTAAACCGCGCCAGGCGAGTCAATACTTTGATCATGTTGAACCTACATTTCTGCAAATTACTTTGTTTTAAATTAACAAATTGCATTGCTGTTAGTTTTATGCAAATGCATGCTAAATTTGATATTCTAGTTATATGCCGTTGTTTACCTTGAATAATATTACCCCCTCCTTTGAGTATTTGAATGTGTGAACCTTGTCGCCCTAGCAAAAATATAATAGTAACATTTCGAAAATAAGTCCGTAACCGTATGCCATGCTTAGCATTGGTTAGGAACTCGGGGCAAGAAATTGCCCCAAGCATCACTTTTATTCATGAGAAACTGGTTTGGGCAGTCATGGTGGAAATGACTGGTATATTTGGTTATGGATATTTTATGCTCCCAAAAACCCCAACATGCTTTAATATCTGGGCGGATTGGTTCGCTGGTGTGAGAGTGTGGTGCAGTGGAAGCACAAAGTGGTTAGTGATAGACCGTCCAGATACCACTAAGGACTGAATCTTGTCATGTCAACCCGTGTAAAACAGTACAACCACAAGTCTGTAAATTACAACTTGGCTTAGTAGATTTACCGGACCCTGAAAGTCATCCTTCCAGGAGGTGGTGTGAGGATGTGCAAGTGGCAGTCTGTGTGACGGCTTGAATGGGACACTCGTAGGGAGTGAAGTTCTGCTGTGGCGGGCTAGCAGGGGCGGGGGGCCAGCTGCTAGACGTTCAGAAGGAGGACATCCCGCACAACGCATGGGACCCACCGCAAGTGGGAGCGACCCATAGGGTGAAATGATGGAAGGGGCGAGGTACTTTGAAAAGTCACTGTGATGGTCTGCTCAACCACATGACCAAGGAATCGTGTGGGGCAAAGAGTTGATTGTCTCTTGTGGTGAAAGTGTACAAACTCTGCAGAGTCAAAACTATTCGAATAGCCGTGCCCACGGTCAAGGGCAGACATGGGAACTTAACCAGATATAGTTCTATTTCAAAATGATTTATGAATGGGTTGGAAAAGTGAAAGGGCAGTGTAAGGCCCTAGTTTGGAATTGTCCTGGGTGTCGTCCCAGTGGTAAGTTAAGCGGCTATAACGCTGAAGAATTGCTATATGGTGCAGATACCATGTAATGGTGGATGGAATCTGAATCACTATTATTACTGCATTCAACATATACGTGTGTTCAAAATGCTAGGTCTTAAGGAATTTTTATATAATTGTATTCAAAAGCACTCTTCGCAAAAGAAAATAAACCTAAGCCATCATTTGGTTAGCCATACATGTTATATACTGCATTCTGTGTGTTGATTCGCTGAGCACGGGGTCGGAGTGCTCATGCTCGCTTTTGCGACAAATTCAGGAGCAGGAATCAGATCACTGTGCTTCGACAATACTTTTGGATCATGATGGCAAAGAAGATGAAGATGTCGAGAATTAGGCCGCGAACCTCCAGTTGGCTGCCTGTGGGCATGTCCTGAAGGTCCCACCTGTGTGCTTCGTTCTTCCGCTGCTGCAATTTATTGATTTCGGCCTAATCGGCCCATGAGTAAGTTTATTATTTTAATTACGTTTCCGCATGATATGTACTTTGATATTCAGAACTGTAACTGTGTGCACTATCTACTGATCCAGGGAATAGTGCAATTAAACACAGTAGATTCCGGATTGTAAAATCTGGGTCTGACAGGCATGGTATCAGAGCATATCGACTGCAGGTCGTGACCTAGTTAGCCTGGTCGTTAGTCCATGACTAGAATTATTTTCTCAATATCTATTTTCACAAAAGTAAGTGGTATTGCTCAATCTCAACTCTCTTAGATGATTCCCCTCATCTATATGCTACCCTAGCCATTTTACTTCTGAAGCTCTCTTACCTCGAATTCAAAATACTAATACAAGAGTAAATACTAATGTTAATCAAATTACCCCAAATACTTCCCTCCTATATCTATTAATTTAAAAGGAAAATTTTGATCCTCTCATCGTATCTTACTCCAAAATATAAGGTTAGGGACGTTGAAGGTATTCATGAAGATAAGATGGTTCGTTTTAAACGAACTGTGCAGACAAACCCTATGCCCCTTATGTGTGCTCCCCGAATAGGCGATGTATTGTCGCAAGGTTTTCGTTGGGCCCTGTGCACTGCCTTCTTGCCCTCGGGCGTTATCTTTCGCAGTCACAGGAAAAGATTGTTTTAAAGAACTTGCAAAGCTTGTGTGCCACCCCAGCTTCTCGGGTGTGCTCTTTTAAAATTTAGAGTGGGTTTGGATTATCTTACTCCCACGACTCAATCCTCACCTCATGCTATTCCCTCTCGCCTCTTGCTGAAAATCCTATCGGAAGCAAGGAGCTACATAGCCAAGTCAAGGCAATCAAAGGCGAGTGAAGCATTCGCAACTTTCCTCAATCGACACCTGGACCAAGACTCGATACTCTGCCCTGCTAACCCTCTCCCCTTACCACCCAGAGGAACCATAGATCAAATCGCCACTAACTAAACACCATAACAAGGAGCGCGTCGACAACGTGAAGAGAAAAGACATTACGCATACCAATACTCCGTGAACTACTCCAATTACGAAGACGACCATCAACCTGGTGAATATCCTATGAGCAAGGCCACATATTCTCTCTGTGAAAGACAAGACCACCAACCTGAAGATTGCTTCTAAGACCTATGACTGACCAAGCAGCTGAAGTGCCACGGATGAGTTTCCACGTCGCCACAAGACCCATCATACCTGGAGTTAGAAGAGATAAATTAGTGATACCCATTTTAAGGGTGGTAGCACTAAGAGACAAAATGTTGAAGAACTGCCATGATGTAGGTGTTGGAGGTGCGACAACCTAGGCTCAGAGTTAATTGAACCAGTACAAGAAGACTTACAAGACCAGGAGCCTTACAGTGATAAGGATAAAAGACCACCATATAGATATGTCCATAGTCGCCTTTGCACCCCTAAGGTCCTCTACTCCTAAGACACAGACAATTGCTACCCACCTATTAATATGAAATTCTACAACCGTATGTCCAATAGACGATGCAACTACTCCATTCTACAATGGCGTGAAGACAATAATGTTAAAGGGCAAGTACTTGGAAGACTACGACCTATCCAGGAGAACCAGGTATCTCTTTTCCCTTTTGACTTCTCCAAGTTCTAACCCCTATTGTGCGGATTTTCATCTCTCTATGAAGCTAAGGAACTATACGTCGAGCAACATTCCCAAAACCTATTGCTGGCCAATATAACTCCTCTCCGTTCCTTCTACTCTACCGGAATCTCGGGGTCGAGATTCTATTTAAGGGGGGTAGGTTTGTAACATCCCAAAAATTTGTTTTTGAAAATATGAAGCTTTTTCAATTATATTGGCATTATATTTTGTTTGAAGTTGGATTTTATGGTGTTTTTCTGGAGTTCGGTAAAAATAAAAATTTCAAGAAAGGAACAAACATGTTCAAATAATAGAGAATTAAAAATTAAAAGACGAATCTGAAAAGATGATCCAGTATAAGAAAAGAGAAACCTGAGTTAAAAATATAAAAGTGTCATTTTGAAAATAATAGTATAAAAGGGGCAACAAAAATAAAAATATAAATTGTATACAAAATGAATATGCAAATAATATATATATATATATATATAAATGGAAGTAAATAACAGTATAAATAAATACTATATATATGTGTATATATATATACTTGTATACATATACATATGTATATATATACACTAAATAAAATAAAAAAAAGATCGGAGGGAGCCAGGCCGGCCGAACGCGGCCCAGCTCCACTCCTCTCCTCACGGTCGCGCGGCCCGGCCAGTCTACCCGCGCCCTCTTCTCTCTGGCGCGTGGCCCCGCCTTCCATCCGCGCCTCCTCTCGCTGACGCGCGAGCCCCACGCGCCAGCGCCCTCTCCCGACCGCCTCCTTCTTCCTCCCTCCGCTCTTTCTTCTCCACGCGCCAGCGACGCTCGCGCCAGCTCTCCCTCTCGCGTCTGCGCAGCTAATCCCCCTCTCACTTCCTCACACCTCAAGGCCAAGTTCAAGGAACCCTGTCATCTCTCTCCACACAATCTCGGCGAAGATTGCCTCCATCCCCCCTGCCAGCGTGAACAAGGCGGAGGCAAACGCTGCCTCGCCGCGCGTCGTCTCTTCCCTCCTTTCCGCCGTGGTCCAGCTAGCTCCGCCCTCGGTTGCGCCTGGCTCAGCCCCCGGTTTCGCGTGCCGCCCCCGGTTTTCCCGTCACCTCTGCGCCAGTAGCCTACCACCGGCCTACTCCCCGCACCACTCCCCTACGCCGCTGCGCCATGCCGACGGATGCGTCGCCCATGCCGGCATTGCTTCCCTCGCTCGCCTATAAATAGCCCCGAGCAGCCTCCTCACTCCTCCCGAGAGTAATTGAACTCCCATTCACCGAGCTAGCCGCACACCCATCTTCCCTAATCCTGGCCGCCGCCGCCATTTCTACCACCGTCCCCTCCTAGGTCGGCGCCAGCTCGATTCCTGGCGTGTGGAGCATCACCACGGGACCCTGCATCTTCGTCAACCACCGCCCCGGCTTCTCCCTCGCCACAGCTCGCCGCCACCGCGAGTCCCTTCCGCGCCGCCCACGGCTCCCGATGCCAGCGCTCCTCGTCGCCTCCCCGCCACCATGGACGACGTGGTAAGGTTCCCCATGGCTCACTCTTGCTTGTGCTCACCTTATTTCGCTTCCCCTCCCTTCCGGCCGCCGGCGTCCCATTTCCCCTCATCACCGGCCGCCTAACGCCGCCGCCGGCTCGCCCTGGCGCCTCCCCGGCCGAAGTGACTACCTCCCGGAGCCTCCTCGTTGCTTGGGGGATCCGTTTTGCTAGTCGCTGTCGCCTCCCCGGCCGTTCTTCGCCGGCGCCGCCGCACGGCCGTAGCCACCTCGCCTCCCCTGTTCTTTTCCCCATGGCCGAAGAGCCCTCGGCCCTGATTGCCTCTCTCTCTCTCTCTGAGTTGTGGGCCCAACTAGGAAGTGCCCTTCCCAGCCAATTCATGTGTTCAGAGTTGATGCCTGCCCTGGTTCAAAGGAGAAGTTAATAGTAAAAACCCTTGTATAAGATCTTGCAAATATATATACATATATATCTATGCAAAGGAAGGTTAACCCTAGTTAAATGGCAATGGACAATTTGTGAAAGTGACCAAGGAGTTTATACATTAAATTATTGTCAATAAAGATGGTTAAAAATCTAATACATGAAATGGATTAAAAGATTCTCTTATAGGTATATATATGGGTATGTAAAGAGGTAACCCTCTTGTGAACTAAGTAAACATCTTGCATGGTTAGTTTCGCAGATGGTAAGACATTAACGGGGACCCCATGGATGTTAATGTTCGAATTTATATTTGAAGCTAGTTAAAATGAGTTCACAAGTTAATAAACGCAAAAAGTATAATCCTAAATAAGTGCCAACTAAAATTTAACTTTCTTGCTTAAGATTAGAAATTTCTAAAAATAATTAAAGAGGCACATGATAAATCATAAATGACAAATAATATTGGGAATGAGAATTGATTACAAAATATAAACTCTAACCTTAACATATCGCCGACCCTGAAATCTTAGATCGTAGTTTTGATTTAGTAGCGATAGCAAAATGTAATCATGTGTAGCAGGTTCGAATAGTAAAGGGATGTAAAAGTTAACCATCTAGAGTATGACTGTCATTTCTATATCTTTAAAAAGGTCATCTTAATATATAGTACTACAATATAATAGCCCTAGGATGTCGTACATTAAAATGACCTAACCAATATGTGTATGTACTCTGAAGAAAACATTAAGTCATTAACACAAGTAATTAGGGTTACATAAAGTGATACATATCAAACCTTGTTCAGATTGCTAAAGTTTAAACTAAAGTTTAAAATAAGGCATAATAATAACTAAGGTTTGAGCAACATAACAGTAGCGCCGTCAGTTAAATCTTACACTAGCTTCAGTACATATGTATATGGGGCATAATTATCTATATACAGCAAGTCGGGACTCACATAACTAAACTATAGATTAATAATAAATGAAAGCCTATATCAAGAGACTATTCTAAAAACTTAATCAAGATATCCGAGTGTTATAATGCCTTCGACTAAAAGATTTATAGAATAAGTACATATCTCATCCGTCAGTCCAGTTTGCCATAACCTGAGCTGCAAGGAATACATACCCTAGAGATAAAATTTGTGCACTAAACTCCTACACCAGACTATAGGCCTAACCCGACTCATGGAACTTCCTTGATAAATACAAAAATAATAAAAGAAATTTACTAATAAAAAGGTCAAGCCTCGCTTCTCCCCAATCGGCTATGTATGGCCACCTTCCCTTCCCAAAAGCAGATAATTCCTGTAAGAGCATCTTCACTTTTGATCCCTCGTATTTCTAAAATTTTCCCTCACGGTAAAATATTCCGACAACTCGTCCTTCTGCTCAAATCCAGTTACCGCTATGCTTACAACACACTAACCTGTATCATCCTCCTACTCTCAAATCATACTAAATGTCTAATTTAAATTAAATCAGGTATTTAAAGTGTTTGGATTTAGTTGAATCTTTTGAGTTATTTGCTTTCATTTTGGATTCAGTCGTTTGTCGCGTAATTAGAACTTGAAGTCCGAAGATTCCACGGATCAAGCGAGACCAAGAGTGAAGTGAAGAAAAGATCCGAAGTTCAAGAGAAAGCATTGTGTGAGCTCAAGACCGCGGTAAACCGCGCCAGGCGAGTCAATACTTTGATCATGTTGAACCTACATTTCTGCAAATTACTTTGTTTTAAATTAACAAATTGCATTGCTGTTAGTTTTATGCAAATGCATGCTAAATTTGATATTCTAGTTATATGCCGTTGTTTACCTTGAATAATATTACCCCCTCCTTTGAGTATTTGAATGTGTGAACCTTGTCGCCCTAGCAAAAATATAATAGTAACATTTCGAAAATAAGTCCGTAACCGTATGCCATGCTTAGCATTGGTTAGGAACTCGGGGCAAGAAATTGCCCCAAGCATCACTTTTATTCATGAGAAACTGGTTTGGGCAGTCATGGTGGAAATGACTGGTATATTTGGTTATGGATATTTTATGCTCCCAAAAACCCCAACATGCTTTAATATCTGGGCGGATTGGTTCGCTGGTGTGAGAGTGTGGTGCAGTGGAAGCACAAAGTGGTTAGTGATAGACCGTCCAGATACCACTAAGGACTGAATCTTGTCATGTCAACCCGTGTAAAACAGTACAACCACAAGTCTGTAAATTACAACTTGGCTTAGTAGATTTACCGGACCCTGAAAGTCATCCTTCCAGGAGGTGGTGTGAGGATGTGCAAGTGGCAGTCTGTGTGACGGCTTGAATGGGACACTCGTAGGGAGTGAAGTTCTGCTGTGGCGGGCTAGCAGGGGCGGGGGGCCAGCTGCTAGACGTTCAGAAGGAGGACATCCCGCACAACGCATGGGACCCACCGCAAGTGGGAGCGACCCATAGGGTGAAATGATGGAAGGGGCGAGGTACTTTGAAAAGTCACTGTGATGGTCTGCTCAACCACATGACCAAGGAATCGTGTGGGGCAAAGAGTTGATTGTCTCTTGTGGTGAAAGTGTACAAACTCTGCAGAGTCAAAACTATTCGAATAGCCGTGCCCACGGTCAAGGGCAGACATGGGAACTTAACCAGATATAGTTCTATTTCAAAATGATTTATGAATGGGTTGGAAAAGTGAAAGGGCAGTGTAAGGCCCTAGTTTGGAATTGTCCTGGGTGTCGTCCCAGTGGTAAGTTAAGCGGCTATAACGCTGAAGAATTGCTATATGGTGCAGATACCATGTAATGGTGGATGGAATCTGAATCACTATTATTACTGCATTCAACATATACGTGTGTTCAAAATGCTAGGTCTTAAGGAATTTTTATATAATTGTATTCAAAAGCACTCTTCGCAAAAGAAAATAAACCTAAGCCATCATTTGGTTAGCCATACATGTTATATACTGCATTCTGTGTGTTGATTCGCTGAGCACGGGGTCGGAGTGCTCATGCTCGCTTTTGCGACAAATTCAGGAGCAGGAATCAGATCACTGTGCTTCGACAATACTTTTGGATCATGATGGCAAAGAAGATGAAGATGTCGAGAATTAGGCCGCGAACCTCCAGTTGGCTGCCTGTGGGCATGTCCTGAAGGTCCCACCTGTGTGCTTCGTTCTTCCGCTGCTGCAATTTATTGATTTCGGCCTAATCGGCCCATGAGTAAGTTTATTATTTTAATTACGTTTCCGCATGATATGTACTTTGATATTCAGAACTGTAACTGTGTGCACTATCTACTGATCCAGGGAATAGTGCAATTAAACACAGTAGATTCCGGATTGTAAAATCTGGGTCTGACAGGCATGGTATCAGAGCATATCGACTGCAGGTCGTGACCTAGTTAGCCTGGTCGTTAGTCCATGACTAGAATTATTTTCTCAATATCTATTTTCACAAAAGTAAGTGGTATTGCTCAATCTCAACTCTCTTAGATGATTCCCCTCATCTATATGCTACCCTAGCCATTTTACTTCTGAAGCTCTCTTACCTCGAATTCAAAATACTAATACAAGAGTAAATACTAATGTTAATCAAATTACCCCAAATACTTCCCTCCTATATCTATTAATTTAAAAGGAAAATTTTGATCCTCTCATCGTATCTTACTCCAAAATATAAGGTTAGGGACGTTGAAGGTATTCATGAAGATAAGATGGTTCGTTTTAAACGAACTGTGCAGACAAACCCTATGCCCCTTATGTGTGCTCCCCGAATAGGCGATGTATTGTCGCAAGGTTTTCGTTGGGCCCTGTGCACTGCCTTCTTGCCCTCGGGCGTTATCTTTCGCAGTCACAGGAAAAGATTGTTTTAAAGAACTTGCAAAGCTTGTGTGCCACCCCAGCTTCTCGGGTGTGCTCTTTTAAAATTTAGAGTGGGTTTGGATTATCTTACTCCCACGACTCAATCCTCACCTCATGCTATTCCCTCTCGCCTCTTGCTGAAAATCCTATCGGAAGCAAGGAGCTACATAGCCAAGTCAAGGCAATCAAAGGCGAGTGAAGCATTCGCAACTTTCCTCAATCGACACCTGGACCAAGACTCGATACTCTGCCCTGCTAACCCTCTCCCCTTACCACCCAGAGGAACCATAGATCAAATCGCCACTAACTAAACACCATAACAAGGAGCGCGTCGACAACGTGAAGAGAAAAGACATTACGCATACCAATACTCCGTGAACTACTCCAATTACGAAGACGACCATCAACCTGGTGAATATCCTATGAGCAAGGCCACATATTCTCTCTGTGAAAGACAAGACCACCAACCTGAAGATTGCTTCTAAGACCTATGACTGACCAAGCAGCTGAAGTGCCACGGATGAGTTTCCACGTCGCCACAAGACCCATCATACCTGGAGTTAGAAGAGATAAATTAGTGATACCCATTTTAAGGGTGGTAGCACTAAGAGACAAAATGTTGAAGAACTGCCATGATGTAGGTGTTGGAGGTGCGACAACCTAGGCTCAGAGTTAATTGAACCAGTACAAGAAGACTTACAAGACCAGGAGCCTTACAGTGATAAGGATAAAAGACCACCATATAGATATGTCCATAGTCGCCTTTGCACCCCTAAGGTCCTCTACTCCTAAGACACAGACAATTGCTACCCACCTATTAATATGAAATTCTACAACCGTATGTCCAATAGACGATGCAACTACTCCATTCTACAATGGCGTGAAGACAATAATGTTAAAGGGCAAGTACTTGGAAGACTACGACCTATCCAGGAGAACCAGGTATCTCTTTTCCCTTTTGACTTCTCCAAGTTCTAACCCCTATTGTGCGGATTTTCATCTCTCTATGAAGCTAAGGAACTATACGTCGAGCAACATTCCCAAAACCTATTGCTGGCCAATATAACTCCTCTCCGTTCCTTCTACTCTACCGGAATCTCGGGGTCGAGATTCTATTTAAGGGGGGTAGGTTTGTAACATCCCAAAAATTTGTTTTTGAAAATATGAAGCTTTTTCAATTATATTGGCATTATATTTTGTTTGAAGTTGGATTTTATGGTGTTTTTCTGGAGTTCGGTAAAAATAAAAATTTCAAGAAAGGAACAAACATGTTCAAATAATAGAGAATTAAAAATTAAAAGACGAATCTGAAAAGATGATCCAGTATAAGAAAAGAGAAACCTGAGTTAAAAATATAAAAGTGTCATTTTGAAAATAATAGTATAAAAGGGGCAACAAAAATAAAAATATAAACTGTATACAAAATGAATATGCAAATAATATATATATATATATATATATATATATAAATGGAAGTAAATAACAGTATAAATAAATACTATATATATGTGTATATATATACTTGTATACATATACATATGTATATATATACACTAAATAAAATAAAAAAAAGATCGGAGGGAGCCAGGCCGGCCGAACGCGGCCCAGCTCCACTCCTCTCCTCACGGTCGCGCGGCCCGGCCAGTCTACCCGCGCCCTCTTCTCTCTGGCGCGTGGCCCCGCCTTCCATCCGCGCCTCCTCTCGCTGACGCGCGAGCCCCACGCGCCAGCGCCCTCTCCCGACCGCCTCCTTCTTCCTCCCTCCGCTCTTTCTTCTCCACGCGCCAGCGACGCTCGCGCCAGCTCTCCCTCTCGCGTCTGCGCAGCTAATCCCCCTCTCACTTCCTCACACCTCAAGGCCAAGTTCAAGGAACCCTGTCATCTCTCTCCACACAATCTCGGCGAAGATTGCCTCCATCCCCCCTGCCAGCGTGAACAAGGCGGAGGCAAACGCTGCCTCGCCGCGCGTCGTCTCTTCCCTCCTTTCCGCCGTGGTCCAGCTAGCTCCGCCCTCGGTTGCGCCTGGCTCAGCCCCCGGTTTCGCGTGCCGCCCCCGGTTTTCCCGTCACCTCTGCGCCAGTAGCCTACCACCGGCCTACTCCCCGCACCACTCCCCTACGCCGCTGCGCCATGCCGACGGATGCGTCGCCCATGCCGGCATTGCTTCCCTCGCTCGCCTATAAATAGCCCCGAGCAGCCTCCTCACTCCTCCCGAGAGTAATTGAACTCCCATTCACCGAGCTAGCCGCACACCCATCTTCCCTAATCCTGGCCGCCGCCGCCATTTCTACCACCGTCCCCTCCTAGGTCGGCGCCAGCTCGATTCCTGGCGTGTGGAGCATCACCACGGGACCCTGCATCTTCGTCAACCACCGCCCCGGCTTCTCCCTCGCCACAGCTCGCCGCCACCGCGAGTCCCTTCCGCGCCGCCCACGGCTCTCGATGCCAGCGCTCCTCGTCGCCTCCCCGCCACCATGGACGACGTGGTAAGGTTCCCCATGGCTCACTCTTGCTTGTGCTCACCTTATTTCTCTTCCCCTCCCTTCCGGCCGCCGGCGTCCCATTTCCCCTCATCACCGGCCGCCTAACGCCGCCGCCGGCTCGCCCTGGCGCCTCCCCGGCCGAAGTGACTACCTCCCGGAGCCTCCTCGTTGCTTGGGAGATCAACCGCTAAATTCTCGAACGCCGTTAAGATTGCCCTTGTCCTCAGCATTTCTCGTGCAGCCTGGGCAAATGATCAGCAGCATCCATAATGTTGTACAGGATAGCATGAAAAGATTCCTCAGAATCTGCCGTTTCTGCTTGATCGGCAAGGCTATCCATCAGTCTCTGCAATGCGTGTAGAGCTTCTTTCGCATTGCGCACATTGTGGAGAAGAACCAGGGTGAGGGCTGTTTCCCTTTCTTGAGCGGCAGCGAGACGCCTCCGTCGACGGCGGAGGATCAGGTCAAGCTGACGGATGCAAGAAAGTCGGGGAAGAAGAGCAGGGCGGGTGCGGAGAAGCTGCTCCAGATGCAAATTGCTGGCCGCCTGTGTAAGGTTCCGGCCGAACAATTCGTGATGAACAGATAAGAGGAAGGAGATGATCACAAGAACAGTTGTAGAAGCCATGTTGTATTGTATATTGTATTGTACGTACGTAGAAGAGACCTGGATTAGGAGCGCATATTTAACCTTTAGCACAAATGGTTCGTATACCCAAACATTAATGATATAGACGCTTCGTATAATGATCGAGAGACGTTAATTAGACGATCGAAACACGAAGCGTTCTGGCATCGAACACGCGCGAAGCGTTCTGGTATGAAGCTTATCACAGACGGTTTTTAGTTAAACACCGTCTGTGATAATTTATTATCACAGACGGTTTTTAGTTAAAAACCGTCTGTGATAATGACTACGGCATTTATTGCGCTGCTCAGACCGCATCGTCTTCATTTCGATCCAGATCTAGCCACTGCTGCGCACTTTTTCACTCGGGAGGAAGCTAGAGCGATTTCAGGCCAGTTAATTTGGTGGGAAGAGGCAGAGATTGAGCTTTGAATTAAGATTCAGACTTTCCTGGTTGCTGTAGATATGGTTAGTAATGAAATTTATTTATTTTTAATTGCATTACAATTTAGGTGTAAGTAATCCATGAGTGGTTATTGAAGATGGTTAATTAATTTGCAAAATTGTTGGTTATATAATAGCTATTGTGTTTGTAATATGAATTGAGCTAGGAAATTAAGTCTCAATATAATAAATGTGGCCGGTATATATGTAGTTATAATTAGTTATTCTAGATTTTAATACTAAGTTGTTATATATGTACGTAACGTAGGACCGAAGTTGGATGTATGCCGCGAGCCGTGTGAGTGAAGAGTACATTAATGGTGTTTCTGCTTTTATAAGAGCCGCCGAGGAGGATATGTTGAATAAGGGGGTGGAATATATGTGCTGTCCATGCACTGACTGCGAGAATTTGAAGATGTTTAAGAACCGAGGGCAAATTGAAGCGCACTTGATTCGGAGGGGTTTCAAAAAGGATTATACGTGTTGGACCAGTCATGGCGAAGTGAATGATCATATGCCGCCGGATGACATCGACGGTGAAGTGAATGATATGCCCCCGGATGACATCGCAGGTGAAGTGAATGACATGCCGCCGGCTGATGTCGATTGTGGCTCGGATTCGGATAGGTTGCACGATGATAATCTGGATCAGATGCTTCGCGATGTAGAAGAGAACTATGATGAGAGAGAGTATGTTAAATTCCGTGGCTTGATGGAGGACTCAGAGAAACCTTTGTACACGGGCTGCAAGTACACGAGGTTGTCGGGCGTGCTTGAACTGTTGAAATTGAAGGCAAGCAACGGTTGGTCCGACAAGAGTTTCACGGCGCTGCTAGGTCTTTTAGCGGACATGCTTCCGGAGGGAAATGAGTTGCCTAAAACCACGTATAAAGCCAAGAAGGTTCTTTGTCCGTTGGGAATGGAAGTAGAAAGAATACATGCATGCCCGAACGACTGTATCCTCTACCGTAAAGAGTATGCAAACATGCATGTATGTCCGGTGTGCAACACATCCCGATACAAACGTAACAATCAATCAGATGACGGCGAGGGAACAGAGGCGAAGAAAGGACCTCCTGCTAAGGTGGCATGGTATTTTCCTATAATTCCCCGTTTGAAAAGGTTTTATGCAAATCCAAAGGAGGCAAAACTGCTGCGTTGGCACTCGGAGGAGCGCAAGAAGGATGGAATGCTAAGACACCTTGCTGATTCCGCGCAGTGGAGAAACATCGATAGGAGTTTTGCAGAGTTCGGTGCATAACCAAGGAATATAAGGTTTGGACTGAGTACAGATGGAATGAATCCATTCAGTAGCATGAGCAGCCGACATAGCACATGGCCCGTGACTCTCTGCATCTATAACCTTCCTCCTTGGTTGTGTATGAAGCGAAAGTACATTTTGCTGTCGATACTTATCCAAGGGCCAAAACAACCTGGGAATGATATCGATGTGTTCCTAGCACCGTTGGTGGAAGATCTAAAAGTACTGTGGAACGAAGGGGTATAGGTATGGGATGCATACAAACGAGAGAACTTCACTCTGCGCTCCTTATTGTTCTGCACCATAAATGATTATCCTGCCCTTGGTAACCTATCGGGCCATAGTATAAAAGGTGCCAAAGCTTGTACTCACTGTTTAGATGGTACCGAGAGTGTGTGGCTGAGACACTCACGCAAAACCGTCTACATGCGTCACCGCCGGTTCCTTCGGAGGGCTCACCCATACCGCAAGATGAAGAAACAATTTGACGGAGAGAAGGAAGACGGTTCAACTCCAAAGCATTTAAGGGGACACGAGGTTTATGATATGGTTAAGGATTTAGATGTTGTCCTCGGAAAGGGACGTAAATTGAGGGCTCATGAGAAGAACACCTGGAAGAAGAGATCAATATTTTGGGACTTACCTTATTGGGAGTACCTAGATGTGCGGCACTGCATCGACGTCATGCACGTAGAAAAGAATGTGTGCGACAGCTTGATTGGTCTCTTACTGAACATCCGTGATAAAACAAAGGACGGCGTCAACGCACGGCTTGACTTGGCTGATATGCACATCAGGCCTGAGTTAGCACCGACATGCACTGATAATGCACGAACGTACCTTCCCCCTGCGTGTTACACTCTGTCCAAGGCTGAGAAAACAGAACTGTGCCAGTGCTTGCATGGTGTCAAAGTTCCGTCTGGTTACTCCGGCAACGTGAAGAAACTTGTTTCGATGCAAGATTTGAAGTTAAATGGCATGAAGTCTCATGATTGTCATGTGCTGATGACACAGATGCTCCCTATTGCAATTAGAAATATTTTGCCGATCAAAGTCCGAGAGACAATCATGAGGCTATGTTATTTCTTTAACACAATTGCTCAGAAGGTCATCGATCCCGAAGGACTAGATGCTCTGCAGGACGAGGTGGTGATGACTCTATGTCACCTTGAAATGTATTTCCCTCCTTCGTTTTTCGATATCATGGTCCATCTCATTGTTCACGTTGTGTGGGAGATAAAAATGTGCGGGCCCGTATTCCTACGTAGCATGTACCCATTTGAGAGGTTCATGGGAATTCTCAAGTCCTACGTACGGAATCGTTCTCGGCCGGAGGGCAGCATCGTCGAAGGTTATGGAAGCGAAGAGGTCATTGAGTTTTGTGTCGATTATATGGCTCAGATTCAACCGATAGGTGTCCCTCAATCTCGTCATGAGGGGAGGCTGAAGGGTCTCGGAACTATCGGAAGGAAAGCAATCACTCCAGATATGGACATGTATACTCAAGCCCATTTCACGGTGTTGCAACACATGACTGAAGTGGCGCCTTATGTGGACCAGCACAAGGGTGTGCTTCGGCAACAGAATCCGGAGCGGCCGGATGTTTGGATCATGAGGCAACACAACCGTCGGTTCAACCAATGGTTGAAGGAGCAAATCGCTAGGAGCTCGCCGAGTGAGACGCTGACATGGTTGGCAAAAGGGCCGACATTTACAGTTGTGACATGGCAAGGATATGACATAAATGGGTACACATTCTATACGCAGTCTCAGGATGTCAAGAGCACTAACCAGAACAGCGGTGTCCGCATAGATGCATTCAGTACCGATGGGTCGAGAAACTCGTACTATGGCTTCATAGAAGAGATTTGGGAGCTCGACTATGTGGTTTTCAAGATCCCCTTATTTCGCTGCCGTTGGGTGCATCTCCCACAGGCGAAGGTTGACAAGTACGGTGTCACGACCGTGGACCTCCAACGTGTCGGGTACAAAGATGAACCATTCGTACTCGCCAATCAAGTTGTTCAAGTTTTCTATGTAACCGACCCGGCAAATAAGAAACGCCATGTAGTTCTTCATGGAAAAAGGAGAATTGTCGGAGTGGAGAATGTAGTGGACGAGGAGGAATACAATCAATTTGACGAGTTACCTCCTTTTGGAAATGGCATAAGGGTCGACGATGAACAACGTGACGAAACTAGTTACGTACGCATTGATCATGATGAAGGGCTAATTTTTAAAAGAAATAAGCAAGTACAATAAGAATGTATATGTGAAAATGTGTGACAATTTTGAGATGTATATGTGAAAATGTGTGATGTAGTCAATTTTGAGATGTATATGTGGAAATGTGTGATGTAGACAATTTTGAGATGTATATGTGAAAATGTGTGATGTAGTCAATTTTGAGATGTATATGTGGAAATGTGTGATGTAGTCAATTTTGAGATGTATATGTGAAAATGTGTGATGTAGTCAATTTTGAGATGTATATGTGAAAATGTGTGATGTAGTCAATTTTGAGATGTATATGTGAAAATGTGTGATGTAGTCAATTTTGAGATGTATATGTGAAAATGTGTGATGTATTTGAGAATGACAAAATGTATCAAGAAATACACTGTGTGAATGCAGCTGGTTGGTGTTGTATATGAATGCAGCTGTTTGGTAGTTGATATGAATGCAGCTGTGTAGTTATTGGTGGTCTTAATTGCAACAGCCGGCAAAGGCTTATCACAGACGGTTCTAAATTTAGAACCGTCTGTGATAACATATCACAGACGGTTCTAAGTTTAGAACCGTCTGTGATAGTAAACTATCACAGACGGTTTTTAACTCAAAAACGTCTGTGATATGTTATCACAGACGGTTCTAAGTTTAGAACCGTCTGTGATAATCGTCCTACGTATACCCTCTCGCTAGGGTTTTCCATGTGCACTGCAGTTATTCGATTAATTCTAAATCCCGAGCCCGTCGTCGCCGCCGCCTCCCCGAGCCCTCGCCGGCTGCCTCCCCCAGCCCTCGCCGGCCGCCTCCCCGGACGAAGACGTCGCCGTAGCCTCCTCCTCCTCCGTCGCCTCCTCCCCCTCCGTCGCCGCCGCCTCCTCCTGCGTCGCCACCTCCTCCTCCTCCGTCGCCTCCCCGAGCCCGTCGCCTCCTCCCCCTGCGTCGCCGCCGCCTCCTCCTGCGTCGCCGCCTCCTCCTCCTCCGTCGCCTCCCCGAGCCCGTCGCCTCCTCCTCCTCCGTCGTCGTCGCCGCCTCCTCCTCCTCCTCTGTCGCCGCCGCCTCCTCCTCCAGCGTCCCTAAGGTCACCAAAACCGTAAGGTCATCAAATCCCTCCCCGAGCTTCATGCTTACTGTTAGTGTTTAGGGTTGATGCTTGCTGCTTCATACTGTTATGGTTAGTTGCTTAGTACATATTTAGGGTTGATTCTTCATGCTTACTGTTAGTGTTTAGGGTTGATGCTTGATGCTTCATACTGTTATGGTTAGTTGCTTAGTACATATTTAGGGTTGATGCTTCATGCTTACTGTTAGTGTTTAGGGTTGATGCTTGGTACATATTACATTGGTACATTGTTTACTGCAGTAGCTTAATTAGTTTGCTATTTGGTACATACTACATTGGTACATTGTTTACTGCAGTTGCTTAGTTTACATTGGTACATATTGCTTGTTGTGTTAATATATAGTATATAGTATATAGTATATAGTATATAGTATATAGTACATAGTATATAGTTTGAAATCATTTGGGTCCCCCTTCCCTCTACTCCTCTCCTCCCTTCTCCCCCTTCCCTCTACTCCTCTCCTGATCTCTTTCTAGTGTATCTGGATAAAGAAATCTTGCGATTATTGCAAAAGATACATTGACCATTTGGGTGGAAAGAAATACATTGTCTCGTCAGGCTCATGACTGCCAATTTGAAGCATAGCGTAGCATCCGAGGCACATCCAAGGCCTGCAGCTGTGTCTTGAGGAATCCCAAGAGCTGGTCTTCAGATGTGGCATTCCTCAAACTATAAATTATGAATCTTATTCTCATAACCCATCTGAATACCAGCTCTTGGCATTCCTCAAGACACAGCAGCAGGCCTCGGATGTGCCTCAGATGCTATGCTATGCTTCGAATTGGCAGTCATGCGCCTGACGAAACAGTTGATCTTTCCACCCAAATGCTCCATGTATCTAGACAAAAAACAGCAAATGAAGCAAGTGACATACTATAGTGTTCTCGTTCAATGAACCGGATACACAGTTTGTGTCATTTGCTTCATAGACCTTTGTTTAGGGACTTTGCTATTTGGTTTATAGTTTTAGCAACTAAAGTAGGTGCTAGGATAGACACTTTGTTTAGAGACCTTGTAGTAATAGTATTACAAAATTCAAGGAAATTTTAGTACAGATTACTTTCTCATCTTATCTTAATAGACCCACAAAATGAGCAACATGTCACCCGCGCATTCTTCAACATCATCGCCGGAGGCGTCCGCTCCAACATCAAGACGCCAAGGAAGAGGGCTATCAAAGAAGCCTGAGGGCCGACAGATCATCACAGCGGTGAATGCATCTGGGGTCCCTATCCTTCCTCGAAAAGCAGTAAACGCATTCCGAACCATGCTCGGAGTAGTTGCACGAGAACGAATTGAGATCACATACAATTCGTGGAAGAACGTGCCTGACACTCGGAAACGTGAGCTGTGGACCGAAATTTTGGCATCGTTCGAGTTCCCAGAAGAACACCTGGACGCTGTGCAACAACAAACCTACAAAGCGGCGTGCAAAGCATGGAAGAACTTCAAGAGCACGCTTGTCAAGAAATACGTGGAGACGGACGAAACGCCTGTTCATACATACCCATTCCTGGAACCACAATGGGAAGAGTTCAAGGCGATGAAAACGACCGAAGATTTGAAAAGTACAAGTGTGGCGCACAAGGCCCTCCAGGCAAAAAATACACACCCTCACAGACTTGGCACAGCTAGGTATGCGGGTAAAATCGCGCAGTGGATGAAGGAGGATGAGCTGGCAGCTGCACAGGACATCGCCCCGCCGTTTTCCAATATCCCGGACGACCGCGCTCGAAATTGGATTAGAGCAAGGTCATCTACAACGACATCAGGGGACATCACCTTTCGAAACCCTTCAGACCAGCAAGTGACCGAGCGCCTGGTAAGATATCGATCGAACTACGTAGCTTGTAATTACTCCACAACTTCGTACGAATTGAAATGACATGTCGTGCTCTTGCAGGAAGAGCTGAGTTTTCAATCTACCCTGGGATCATTCCAGGGAACAAGGGAGAATGATATGCTCTCCGTGGCCCTGGGAAACAAGGAGCACCCGGGCCGTACGAGAGGCCTTGGGCTTTACGTTCCTTGGAAACATGGTTTCCAAGATGACTCCGACATGTATCGGCGCATGAAGAGAAACAAAGCCGAGCGTGACGCACAGCTACGAGAAGAGCTCAAGGCATCTCTTAAAGAGGAGATACTGGGTTCGATGGCTGATATAATCAGAGATGAGGTGCGGAAACAGACAGAAAGTCAGCAGGCCGCCACCGCCGCTCCTGTGCTAGCTAGCCCGCACAACCATCCGAGTAGCTGCGCGTCCAATCCGACGCAAACCCAGTCCAAATTTCCTGTGGACGACATCCTGGTAATAATTATTACCTCTCGAATGCTTGCTCCATTGGTAGGCCTATTCGAGTAGCTAATTTTGTATCGTTATGTAGGAGCCTACGACATGCAGGCTCCAAGTGAGATATGGCTCCATTCCCTTGTACGCTGCTTGGGGCCAGGCATATTCGTCTGGTATCGGGGCCATGGTGCACGGTCAAGCTTTAGCGCCAGGCTTCGCAAAAGTTAATGTGGATGGTGTGTATGCCAATTTTGAGGTGGTCCCGCTACCGAAGCCCCCCAACGACGAGATCGTGAATCTAGGACAGGCCATTGGAACATTCATCCAGTGGCCCAAAACCGACATCTCCCTGGAGGCTTCTTCACCGGTGGCAGGACCAGAAGTGCAGTACGAACCACAGCAACTTGCACTGGTGCCATCTCCACACGGGCAGTGCGAACCACAGCTACCTGCACCGGTGCTATCTCCACGGGTGCTATTCTCGTCAGAGCAACTTGCACCGTCTATACCATTACAGTCGACTAGCATAAAGTCGACCCACAATCGAGGCAGTGGCCAGGGCAAATCAAAGACGAAGGATGATGACGAATTCCCGTCCATGCCATTGGCCCGTAAATTCGTGCTAGCTCAGCCGATGGTAGTCCAGGAAGAGCTCCAAAAACTAGGACTTGGTTGCCAAAGATTCCACCTTTGGTATATGGAAGTGTCCAATAAGCCAGAGGCAGAACGGCGCTCAGGTATAGCTGTCAAATTCAAGCTGGAACATTTCTTGCACGAAGCTCAGGACTGTGTCTTCACGGTGACCTTTGACGATATATTTCATCTTTTCAGGCTCAACGCTCTCGACGCCTCACTCGTTCGATACTGGACGCTGTAAGTCTGTACAATCAAAGTCTCTGTTCACGTAATACCGATATATGTCACAATTTGTTGCTTTCCTATGTTATATATAGATTCATGCTGATCGAAGCTAGATCATCGAAATCACAAATTGGTTTCCTGGACCCACGCTTGGTCGCCATTGATACCATCATGGAGAATGCATCCTTCGTCGAGGACTATATTACAAAAGCACTGCTGGCTCACCAAGATAAGGAATTTGTTCTTATGCCATACAATGAGAATTTTCATTGGATTTTAATTGTAATTATACCAAAATGGAACAAGGCTATATACCTTGATTCTCTAAGTAAGAACAAATTCAAGTACACAGCTATCGCCCGAATACTCGATAGGTACGTACATTGTACATTGTACTCTTTCTTTCCTTCCGAATAACTAATCTAACTTTTTCGAATAACGAAGGTCGTTCGCCACATACGTTCAACAAACACGTGACTCGACGACAGGGGCCAAGGCCTTGAAACATGATCGCAAGTTTCGGGTATTCGCTAGCTACACATTAATTAATCATATACAACACATAGTAGTAATGCCACTTGATTTAACACATTATATTTTTTGCAGTGCCACCAGCAGGAGCCGGGCAACACATGTGGATACTACATGTGCCACCATATGAGACTACTCCTCGATTCCACCAAGATCACTAATTCTAAGGTTTGTCAATCTTCCCACATTTATTTCATACATGTCAGTTTTATATATGCGCGCGTTGATATTCCTATCGACAGGCTGCGTCCATCTCTACATCTGCATTGACACAGCCGGATTTTGCAAAAATTCGAGGAGAGCTCATTTGGTTTTTGTGGTCAAAAGTCGTAAGATCAGATGGAGAGTTCCACTGCCCAGAATGATTTTTTATTGTAATTCTAAGTGCAAATACAGTGTAGATCTTTTACAATTGTGTATTTGTTAATGGATATTTTATTTCAACTCAATGAATTGATTTGCGAAATGGATGCTTTATGTTTGTGAAATGAAGTGCGTTGTCAATTGGATGTTTTATGTCTGTGAAATGAATTGAGATGTGAAATGTATCTGAAATGAAATGAGATGTGTGAGTTGTATATGTTTATGTCTGTGATTATCTGCTTGTTTCAGAGGGCATGGCTAGCATTTCCTGAGGCTAGCTATAAACAGAAATAGATTCTGCTGGGGGGAGGAGTATCACAGACGGTTTGTCATTAAAAACCGTCTGTCATTAAAAATCGTCTGTGATTATGCGATATCACAGACGGTTTGTCATTAAAAACTGTCTGTGATTATCCGATATCACAGACGGTTTTGTACTAAAAACCGTCTGTGATTATCCGATATCACAGACGGTTTTTTTAAAAAACCGTCTGTGATATCGGATAATCACAGACGGTTTTTAGTACAAAACCGTCTGTGATATCGGATAATCACATACGGTTTTTAATGACAAACCGTCTGTGATATCGCATAATCACAGACGGTTCAAAAACCGTCTGTGATAACTTGGATTATCACTGACCCATAATTTCAGACGGTTCAGAAAACCGTCTGTGATGACGTTTCTGAACCGTCTGTAATGTGGATTTCTGTAGTAGTGTGTACACATGAATTAAAAAAGCAATAAAGAAAGACCAGAAGTTCTCTCTACCTCTCTGTGTTTTCAATCTATTATTTTCTATCTTCTATGATTGATCTCATTTTGTATTAAGCAGAGGAATCGATCGGACTGGTCGCTAGCGACGGTTCCTCGACAGGATTAAATCTGATCTGGACCCGATTAAACCTGTTCAATGGCCTTCACTGTCCGATCCTCTTCCGATTCGTCCGAGTCCGGATCGCTCACGGGTTGTTGCGCTTTAGTTTCGGTTTCTGAAGCTTCAGGCTTTACGTCATCCGCCAGTTTGAACGCGGAGAGGCTCGCGAGCCTGTCGACGGCGTCCACGACGCCCTCGATCCTCGTTGTCAGCTCTATCAGCAGCGAGGTCACCGTGAAGAGCTGCACCACGTCCATCACCGTCGCCGACTCCTCGGCCAGCTTGGACGGGAGAGTCCTCAGGTCGCTCTGGAGCTCCTGCACGGCGGTGTTCATCTCAGCCACGGTGAAGTGCAGGCTCCGCAACGCCGTCATTGCGCTGATGGAGCTCGAAGCCTCCCTGAGCACCCTCGCGCATTGCGTCGCCACCCTCGTGCACACGTCGGCCAGGTGCTGCTTGACTTGCTCGGGCGCCTGGATCTCGGAGGAGCGGATGCAGCCGCTCAGGGCCTCCACGCAGTAGGCGCATTGCCGCATGGCGGCGCAGACGCTTTTGTACTGGCCGTACGGGTGGCGGAAGCCGAACTTGCCGTGCGCGGGCTCCCACCGCGCCAGGTTAGCCTGCGAGTCCTCGGACGCCTTGGAGTTGAGCACGCACTTGTACCCCTCCTCCTTGGCGGACGGCGGCTGCCGCCGCTTGTCCGCCTCGGCGAAGTAGCCCTCGACGCAGGCCTCCACGGCTCCCGCGAGCTTGTCCATGTTGCGCGAGGTGAGGCGGTGCAGCTCCTGCCCTGCCCACACGGGGCAGATGAGCACGCAGACGGCGAGGCAGATGAAGACGCCGATAGCGATGGTGGATATCCGCTGCTGCGCCATCGCCAGCAGCGCGTCCACGCGGTAGCCCGACACCACCACCAGGCTGTACGTCAGGATGAAGATTGTCACGCCGTAGTCGAACCGCGCCTTCACTGTCGGTATGAACCGCGAAAACGTCGCCGCGGCAGCTGCAAACGTATGCAGGGCAAGTTTGGCCGTGTTAGCGCATGCTTTCTACTAGCGATCGGCTTAATCGCGGCAAGCACCGAAGCACGTACGCGAATACGTAACACGATGTGTTTACGAACGCTTCGATACGTACCGAGAAGAAAAACGGAGCCACTGCGGATGAACGGCTCGAACTTGTCGCCGGACCTGCTCGCAATCCAGTGCACGCCGAGTGCGATCGCCCCGGCGCTGGCCGTCGCGGCGACTCGGTTGAATCCCTTGTACACGCAGCCACCTGAACGCGCATGCACACACCGCATTAGAACCCCAATCAAGACCTCAAATGCACGTGGTATCAATTGATGTAACGTGTAACTCACCAACGGTGTACTCGAAGACCACGACGACCGTCATGACGGCCCACATTGCAGCGCCGCCAACGCCGTCGTACAGGGGCCTGGTGTAGTAGAACACGGAGACCAGAGCGAGCGCGACGCCCACCTTGAGGCCGTGCACCGCCCTCCTGGGGTCGTCGGCGCCGATCCTCCAGACCCGCTTGGCGAAGCCAGACAGCTTGTTCCCGAGCATGACCACGCAAGAAACAAACCACGCCCACGCCCACGCCCTCGCGGCCCGGCCGGCCTCGTGCTCCACCGTCACCGACGCGCCCTCCGGCACCGTCACCCGCCATTCCGGGGCGCCGCCATTCTTCGCTTCCTTCGCCGCGGCCATCTCCATGTCTTCCTGTAGGACCGGTCTGAAGAAGCTACAACTGGGGAAGAATTGGACCCTGCTACAAGGGTGGAGGTGACCGGCGTGTAGGTAGTTGACCTCTGCGTGTTGCTATGTGGCACCTGACGATGTGCAACTTGAGTAAGATGCTGGGCTTGAGGGAGGGAGAAGTGAGGAGATCAGCTTCCAAGAGGGAATGCGAGAGGTAGGTCGGCTGGTGCTCTTGCTCCCTGCCTTGGAATGTAGCATGAATCGGGACTTGTCACTTGTATATATAGTCAGGAGAAGGCAGAAGAAATATTTCTGGATGGGAACTGGGGTCAGATGTTAGGCCACGCTTGTGTCAACAATTGGCAACCATGAGTGAGTTTCTAGGCCACGAGAATTTCATTTCTAGGCTCGGGAGCTGTTGGAAGTTAAGCGAGCGTCGACGGTGAGGTCTTTTCTCTTCGAGACTTTTGAATGGTATAGGGGTTAATGGCAGGTTAAAGGACAATAGCATTTGCAATTGAGCATCTCTAGGAGTAGGGAAAGCTTAAGGGTATGGTGGTTTGGGTCGGGATGGCTGAGTTGAGCTGCCCATGGTGGCCTCTCATGGCTGTGCGGTGGCGCTAGTCGCCAGCGCATTAGGGGGCTCAGGAAGTTAGTGCCTTGCTTCGAGAGTATTGCCAGGGCCTTGAGGAAGCTACGGGCAATGTAGCAGGCCAAATCAATAGAATTGAATTCGGGGCTTACTTTAGGTTTTTCCAGTGATCGCCAACGGAGCTTTGGTCATCAGAGCAATTGAGGGTGGGTGGCTCACCTCATGTACCGGTGCTTTCAAATGGAGGGATTCGGGGGGTTTAAATAGCATGAGGAAGGTGGTTTGGCACAAGACACGGGTCATGGCGGCGACAACGCGTGGCAGGGGTTGGGAATGCACGGGAGAGCGCGACGCGGCTAGCAGTGCAAATATTTGGCGTTTCCTTAAGCATGACATTGCAGTGGTCAAAAGCTACGGGGAATGTCAGGTCAGCTGCGAGAGGGTGAGAGCAGAGAGGGAGCAGAGAGGTCGTTGAGACAGTGAGCGGTGGGGAGGCGAGGTGGCCACGGTGCTTGTTCAAGAGAGATGGCGGGTGCGTACGGAGGCTAAAAGCGTTAGGGGCCATGGTCAAATATTGCGGCTTAGGGTGGTCGGCCGTGAGAGGAAGTAGTGAGGCGGCAGTGGCAAAGTCTAACACGAGAGCTTCGGCGCAAGCCAAGGGAAATAAATGAGGTGTCAGACGCTTAGGGAAAGATGGTACGATCAACTGACCAAGTTGCTACGATGATTGGCTGGTGATCAAGGGAGAGGCGGTGGCCAAAATCGTGGCAGTGCATCGTCCTCCGATATTTGTCGAATGGTGAATAGTGGCGACAAACAGGGCTTGGCACAAATGGACTGAGGAGGGGCACAACCAGTGAGGGAAGGCGTAAGGAGTGAAGAAGATGCGGAATTAGGTATGGATTCGTGTGAAATCAAAGATTCGATAAAATTTAAATTATTTTTAAAATTCAGGTTGCTTTACAGACCGACCTTGCGCACATGAGCTTCCATGTACGTAGGCTTTGTGAAAAGAGGACGGAGTATTATAGAAAGAAAAGAGAATGCAGGGGATTGTTAGAACAAAAGGACGATGTACAGTACTGTACCATTTTTTTTATTAATTTCCATTTTGCCCAAGGAAGGTGTGTTTCTCGTTTCTTACTTTCTTATTGGGAGCAGGGTCCATCTGATCGATTTAGTATCTGTTCTTGTCAACGTATCTCGGATCGGAGAGATATTTTTTGGGATTTAGCCCTTCGCATTTGGATCCAATGCCCCTTATGGTCCTATCCAAACGGGCTCGAAGTGAAGGGAAACACTGTATTTTTACAGACAGTGCTAGGTAGTCTTGCTTATGCATGATTCCCGACTAGCGCCTTTTTTTCAATCAAGATGTCGTAATGACTAACCAGTAGGGAGGCTTTTCTAGCACTCCAGCTAGTTTTCCAGAAAAACTGAATATAGTGTATTACTGGTCGATGAGCTTATACCGCTTAGTTTGTCCTAGGTTTCTATATAAGTCATTTTTTTAGTAAATGACTTTTCTACATATATATAACTTTTAAACGGAGCACCTTTTTAAGATGGGGTCTACTAGTCGATAGTAGTGCACAATGTAGTTGTCAGATCCCGAAACAACTCCCGAACTCTCTATATAAATCGCACTAATCTAGAAAAAACTAGTGCACACAAGATTAGCAGGGATATATGTTACGCATAATGACAAAGTTTATTATTAAAACAAAAGTATACGGGCCTTATAGCTAAGATTACATCATTACGACACATAAGTCAAACATAGACATAAAAATTAGCGGAAGATAAATAAAGCAGCAGCCCATATCGCCTGCCCATAGGCGAATGATTATAAGACGTGGCCTACTCGTCGCAATCCTCGTCGTAGCCAATGAAATTGTCCTCTGGCAACATATTTAAGTAAGGTGAGTATATAAAGTACTCCATAAGTTACACAAGGAGAATTAACAGATATGATGCATGCATGGACATTGTCAAAGGAACACATAATAGGGTTGTTTGTGCAAAAAGCAATATTGAAGTAAATACTGTAAAGTAAGTACAAACGCTGAATTTAATATATTATGCAGAAATGGTATTTTAATTGAGATAATATCGTTAGTGTAGGCACCAACCTAACACTAACTTAACCACGGGTATTCCACTTAGACCATCTTTAAAATATTTCACATTTTCCTTAAACCATATTTTATAAAACCAAAGTCTAATGTATGAAAAACCATACTCAGCATATCTATGATCATGGACACGGCTATCCAGAATAGTTTGTTACTCTGTAGAACTGTACAACTTTACCCATAAGACATGTCCTCTCGTTTTGCCACATGATTAGCACACTATCTTAGGTGTGTGGCGGAGAGTTCCTGACAAGGCCTTTATAATATTTAGTTGTCGACTTGATCGCGCTGCCACTATAGTTTCACCACAATATGAATCCACAAGTTGGAGCCCCTTTGTGCCATATGAGACTTCACGCAGCCTACACCACACTCACATTCGCCCTATAGTGAAACCAAAGTTGGAACTTCACAAATTACTTAGCCAGATTTGTCTCATATCAAACTTATGGTAGTACGATGTGACTTCGTAAAAATAGTTCACGGATCGGTCCTTAATTTGACTTAGGCGTTACTCACATACCCCTTGTGCCTGATATCAATGTTATGTTTCCGAACATAAATGAGAACTAGTAAGCATCCACCACCATTCCAATGCCTAAGTCTAAACCAGGTTTTATATTTTATTTTATCAAAAATTTTACAAACTTTCTTGACTCACCAAAGTCAAGAATAAATTCTAGAATTCAACATTTTATATGAAGCAAATATCCCCCTAAAATTATTCCAAGCATGGCTAAGGGCCTGTTCTTTTTGGCTGCGGCTTATGGCTTTTGGCTGAAATTTTTGAAATTTGGCTATTTACGGTATAGATTACGGAGAGATCGATACTCACTTGCGATTTTGACTGGTACAGATATTAGGCTTTTAACGTATACTATGTTTAACTTATAGACCCCGTCTTGAAAAAATACTCCGTTTAAAAGTTAGGTACTGTAGCGGCTGCGAGAAGCCGGGCGGCTTCTCACCAACCGAACACCCCCTAAGCAAGTCTACAAAATTTCTAATTAATACTATTGTATTAACTAGGTTTTTATCTAAGGTGACAAGGCATAAGTATGTTCAATATCAAATTTGGTCATATACAAGTGAATTGGTATAACCAGAATTTAAATCGGATTTAAACTAAGTTTGAATAAAAGTACGCATGCATATAATTTAAAAATAATATAAATAATTTAAATTAGTAGGATCAACATGATTAAAGGTGTAACTTACGTTGCTCGAAATCTTGGTGCTACGAATCATTGAAAAAGTACTTTCCGGAATTTTCGCAATCTACACGCACAAATACCAAAGCAAAATAAATACAAAAAATTTAAATTAAATTCAAAAAGAGTCTAAAGATGGATAGTTTAGGATTTTACAAGAATTTATAAATTTGAACGGTTCCCATTGGAGTTAGGATGAAGAAATATGGGCTTTTGAAAGTTTAAAAATACAAAACAAAATTTAGGATTTTGTGGAATTATTTTTGTACTGAAAAACTAGAGGATTTTGTGGAATTATTTTTGTACTGAAAAACCAGATTATGATGTCAACATTGGATTTATGATTTTTGGCCAAATTAATTTTGTGAGAAAATCCAAAATAAAAGCTGACATGGCAGAGGTTGGTTGACTTGGCATCCGAAAGCCAACGTGGCCTGCCACTTGTCCGCCACATGGACTCGGTCGCTGACATGGTTGCGCCGGCCTGGGCGGCGCTCAGGACCCGAGGGTCACTGGAGCTCTGGTGCTTGGCGGCGGCCAATGAGGCGTGCACTGGCAAGACGAGGTGACAGGGGTGCTATCTCACCTCGGCACAGTGCTTAGGAAAGTCCTAAAGGTGGCCAACGGTGAGGAGGCAATAGTGACAGTGCGAGGGCATCGACGGCGAAGGGGCTTCGGTGGTGGGCTTGCTCGATGGAGGGGCAGTGAATGATCGCACATGCCCGATGAAGATGAAGACAACGTTGGCGAGGCGCGGTTCGGGCTGAGGCAATGGCAATTTCTCGTCGGTGGTCCACCGACGGGTGGAGAGAGAGGAGTACAGTATGAAGGGCTCAGGCACACGGGAGAAGGGAATGAGGGGCGGGAGAGGAGCGATGCGAGTAGGAGGAGCTCCGGGAGAGGGTTTTATGGGCGGAGGGGATAGGCAAGTAGCTCAAGAGCTTGTCGGAGTTAATGGCATGGTAGTGGCACACTATTGTGGTTGATGATTAGATTTTATGGCAGGGAAAACCGTCGGAATGAGTGGGGGAGTGATGAGGGCCTTCAATGGCATCATTTGCTCTGGCTAACGAGAAGTAGCGACCAACTTATATGAGCTCGGGAGGAGGCATCAATGGTGGATTGCCAGAGAAAGAAGAAGGGGAGAAAGGAGATGATGGGTGGGCCCCACTGACCGGTGAGAGGAGAGAGGGCGGGTGAGCGGATGACTACCATGTGGCAAGAGAAAGGCATCTCGGCCATCGATGCGAATAAGTGAAACAGACACACGGGATGAGGCCATGCGGTGATGGAGGTAATTCGGGCTGGACATGTGTCGGTCTGATAGAGAGAGTTGGGTTTTTAATTTTCAAAAAAGCTAGAAAGCTTTAAAAAACACTTAGAAAATAGCAAATAAATCATAAACTTTCGGAAAAATTCACAAAAATACTATAAATCTAGGAGAAATCAATAAAAATAAAGTCCACTATTTTTGGGCTTTTCTGGGATTTTCTTTGATTTTCTGGATTTTTGGAAAATGGAAAAATATCTGGAAATCCTTGGAATAGTGTTGGGCCGGCCCACTGCAACAGTGCGCCCCAGGCGCGAAATTGGCCTACGCGGCCAAGCGGGCCACATGGCCTCGGCCCACACGCGAAAACGGCCGGCGCGGCCAAGCGGGCCGCACGGCTTCGGCCCGTGCGCACACGCGCCTGCCAGTGCTGAATGGCCGACGCGTGGCCAGCACGAGCGGTAGCAATGCACTAGCTGTGAATGCTCCAAATGGAAGTTGTTTAAGTGAGATCGGACGGCCACAGAGAGAGACCATCCGATGGCTGAGGTTAGTCGGCAATGAAAACGTGGACGGCTACATATGCCCATGTAGTCATCATCAACCTCTCGCCTGTCGTTCTTGCCGCGAGGCAGAGAGCGATGGCGTAAGCAGAATGGCGCCGGCGGTGCCTTCCGTCGGAATCCAGGGGTAGCACGAGGTGCCTTAGGAGACGGGAAACCCATTTTGGGGCTTTGGGACGGAAAGGTGAGGTTCAACGGCGGCGAACGACTGAAGTGAAGCCAACAACGACTTTACGGCACTAGAGGCCATTAGCGGTGTTCCGGGCAAATTGGTGAGGTTTTGAGCATCTCTGGGGTGAGGGGTTCACAATGACGGTGGTGGTTTGAGCGGAGGAGCTCTCTGCCGAGCTGTCCACGGCGGCCTCTCTTCGGCCGACGGCGACCTCCGCCGACAGGGCAGGAGAGAAATGCTCTCGATCAATGGAGTTCACCGGCGTGATCAGGGAGTAAGGGAGATTGTATTAGCGAATGCAATTGGATTTTAGACAAGAAATGAAGGAGTTGAGTTCGCGGGCTCACTGGAGCTAAAGAAGCTCGCCGGCGGTGATGCGGTGGCTCAAACTCAAATTACCGGCTCTGGTGTGGACTAGGGAGTGGCGCGAAGGTTTTGGTGGGTGTGGCCGAGCTTAAAAAGAGAGGAGAGCGGGCAGCAAGGAGCGGTTCGGCGCTGCCCGAGGTGAGGCGTGCGCGCGGAGTGGCCGAGCTGCGGCGCTGGTAGGGGGGCACGGGCGAGCTGAGGGAAACGATCGAGCGTTGAGTCCGCGAGATGGCGCGGTGATACGGCGCGGGATGGAGCGCAGCGGCAGTTGAGCGACTGGCATGGGCGGCAGCGCGTCGCGCAAGGAGGGGAAAGAAAGCAGGGGCTGACGAGCGGGGCCACGGGGTGATAGGGGGAAAAGTCAAGGGAGTTAGCGCAACAGGGACAGGCGGCGACGGCGAGCCGGCGTGGCGCACGCCGCGGGTGCGATCGCGAAGAGGAAGTGGGAAAAGGAAAAGGAAAAGGCACCAACAAGTTGAGAAAGCGAAATGCCGAGAAAGGAAAGCGGCTTTTGGCGGGAGTTTCCAAATTGGGAAAGTTTTCGAAAATCACTCAAAAATTCAAGAAAATTCGAAAAGAAAAAATTGAAAATTTTCAGGGCATTTCATAGAGTGCGAGGCACAGGCTTCGTCGGTCTCTTCTTGGTTGTGCGTTTGCCACGACAAGCCACTGTTTTCTCAAATGGTAGTATACTAGAATAGTTAGGTCATCAGTGTTCACCCAACTCGACGATCTTGACAACTTCGTGAAAGAATGTAAGCAAAACCAACTCTCCACCTGAGGGAGCGTGTAAAGTAATAGATGGTTGAGGGTGGGCAGTGAGAGCACTTATCGTAGTGTAATGTGACGTTAACATGTTAGGGCTGCAGCTAGCCCTGATCGGCTTCAACTTTGAAACGACAAGCCACCTATCAGGTAAAAAGTGGCAGGGCCTAGTTGCCGTCCTGTGGAAAGCGGCAGGGTCGGTGAAAGGAGGCCGAAGAAGCTAATTAAACTCGTCGGCTTGATCTGACATTTGCTCTCCGGCCAGTGGTGTGCTCGCCGTCCACCGATCATCAGTTCTGCAAACAGCAGTAATGGTACCGTATTTTAAGAATGAGGCGCAAATGCAACTAATAATGTTGTTAGTTACTGCATTCAAAGAGACTTTTATTTTCTAGTTAGCACCGGTTACTGCTGCGAAGTGTCTGACATGGTAGATTTAAAATCTTACAACCTGTGTTCCTCTACCTGCCACAAGTTGATTTTGGAGTATCATCGTGTAAAGCCATTGCTCGTACAGTAGTTAGCCAGTAACCACATAAAGGAGTATTCGTATTTGTTAGAATTTTGATCCGGAAGAAATCGCACACATCGCAAATAATCTGAGAGAACACGAAAGAAATTTCTGAATTTCTTTATTCTCTTATTAGCTCCACCTCTTTCTTGCTTTTCTTCCTTGGATACAAAACTGGGTACAAGTCCCTCCAATATATAGGGATAAAACTCTCCTACTTTTATTCCGATTCGGACTTCAAGTTGGTCTCACTTCAACTTGAGTTATACTCGAAAACGAACTCTACTATGACATGGACTCTAAGTCAAGATTATTTGTAACAGTATTGATTTTTACTGATGGTTTTTAGTAGTATCTTATGGTTTTTAGCTGAAATAAATAGTAATAACTGAAAGAAGTGGTTTTTAAAAGAAGAGAGCAAGTAATAAAAAATTGAGGTAGAGATGCATGTGCGTAACGGGAGCGAAAGGAGTGATGTGCGTGATTCACCTATGACCTTCTATCTTATTCCCAGAGCAAGACGGTAGTAAGAGAAGTGAAGAAACCACTTCAAAAAGTCGGGTGTTCATATTGACTTTTCTAAGTATGAGCTAATATAAATAGAACCTAAATTTGCTCAGTAGGCAACAGGTAGACAGAAACCAGTAGTGATCATGACTTGCCAGTTGAAGGGCCATTGAGGCTTATTTGGTTTTTGACTGAAATGGCACTGCAACGCCTGTTAATTTTTTCTGATGTATTCATTTAAAGAAAGATAAAGAAAAAATAAGAAAAATAATAAACACCCGTTATAACTGCATATATAATGCGAAAAAAGAGAAAAAACTATATTAAAAAATTAGCATGTTTTAAATAGTTTTTGTCTTCCTAAAACTAGAAACTATTCTGCTTGGAAGGGGAGGCCCGCTGTTGTTCGTCTGTTACGGCCGCCATTGATGTCAACTGGAAGTATTTCTGGGGAAATCGGTTTGAAAAGTTGCCCGGCCATTAATGTCGTAAATGGAGCAGCATACATGCATTCATCGCGCATGGCACCTGTGAATCCTCACGTGGAACGTACGCAAGCGTAAGTGTAACGAGGAGGACTTATATACCGTACTCGTACCAACAGATGTACAGTTCCCATAATGACATGGTGTGCTGCTGAACTGCCACGAGCAAGCTAGTCGCGCTACGCGGATGGAAAAACGACAACCGAGTGCACAAAGTCAGCTTAGTACGGCCATCGAAGTATGGCCCCGTGTTTTTTTATTTTCTTTTTAGCTGCTTTTGATTTTGAGTTTATCTTATTAATTACTATTTTATTAAATTAATAAACTGCATTCTGAAAAAACGGATCCCGTAGCAATTTGAATAGACTCGCAGTCAGTCACATATTCACAGTTGTGTTCTCTGGAAGGGCAGACGGGCCTGAGCCCTGCAGTAGCTTGGGAGGTGGGCCTCCGAACCGACGGCGCGCGCGCCGGTGTGCCGTGCGGTGCGGCGCTTGAAACTGCCGCGAGCCGGCGAGCGTGGAGGGCGTGGGAGGTGCCAGCGCCGAGTGCCGATTAGCGTCGGGGAGAGAACCAGACGGCGATCAGCGCCTTGGATCTGGGCCCCGTGGGCCGGGACCGCAGCGCAGCGACCGCTGCGCGGGGAGATGGGCCAGCCGTTGGACACCGCGCACTCTCGCGGACCGCGCGGGAAGAGATGGGCCGCGTGTTGGACGGGCAATGCGTGGAGCTGGGCTGGAACCTGGCAGGTACTGGACTTGTTCACTCGTGTGCCACTGGGGCAGCGTTGTTGTAGATGGCCTTTTTTCGCCGTGTGAGTAAAATTCTCTTGTTCTTTCTGATATCTGGTCGCTCTTCTTTTTCAGATTCAGTATATACCTTTTTTTTCCCTTTCGGAAAAGGCTCACATGCCGATTGAGTGCCCAGTAATCTAAGGCACTGCTCGACGCCTCGATCCATCCCCCGGCTATGGCGTCGGGTGGTCCAATTCCGGCCCAAAAAATATTGGTGTTTATCGCTTGCCCTTTTCCCTTTGGATGGTCCTCTCTCCACTGTACCACGGAGAAACACCGGCTGTCCCGGCTGTTGGCGCGCACAGCATGAGCAATTGAGCATTGAGCAGTGCCGTAATGGACCGAGGAATCGATCTATGCCAAAACAACTAGAAGGATCCATAAGTACGTACGACGGGCGATCGCAGTAAGCAGCCTTATTTGTCAGCCAAACAGTCTGTAAGATCGATGGCCATGTACTATAGACTGTTTATACGTACGGCTGCTCCTCGGAGAGACATCGATCGGTCTAACCATGCTGCATGCATGCACACCGTTGCATGCATAGCTAGCTTGTTCCCGTTGTTCGTTTGCTCACGAATCACTAGAATCACAAACGCACGCGTGAATCGCGTGATGCATCGGTATATCAGGATGTGCATGTTCAGTTTTTCACCGTGCATGACACCATATCCATCCCTCTCCTAGGGAACTACCAATAATGACGGGTTGGTTCATCCATACCCACAGGAACAGTCTAAGCGCAAGATGTGCCAAATCGCGGATTTGATATGTATGCATGCATGGTCCCAGATTATGGTGATCAGTTGGGCTTAAAAGCTCATAACTTATGGCTGAAAACACTATAGCTGGCTGAAAAAACACTGTAGCTGACAGAAACTTATTTAGTATAATTAAATTTAAAAAAATTTAAAAATATAAAAAATATGTTAGCCCAATATGTATAATACAAACGAATACGGGAAAAAAAGAACCGGCAAAAAAGCTCAACAAAAAGCCAAAAGTTCAGAAAAAGACGAAATTTATGAATAGTGAAAAATAAGCCAGAAGCCAGAAGCTCAAGCCGAACCGATCAGGCTGGAGCATCCACCGATCGGAATCAACTCAATCCCTTTCAATTCCTCCCCTTATCATCATTCTGTCAACCTAGCTTGTCGATGCGATATCGAGAGCCGACATGTTTGAACGTACGTACATGCACCGCGCTACGACGTGACCACCACGGCAAAGGGACAAGCACTACCGCGCGCTTGTGTGCCTGATCTTGCTGCACAAAGCTGGCGATCTTGCTGCACAAAGCTGGTGATGATCGAGCGACGAAAGCTACCCTCGCGGTCTCGCCAATTGCCATCAGTAGCACTACTTCAAATGGATGGCCGTCTAAATAGCTACGACAAGCCTGATCTGATGTCACTACACGTTCTTCCGATGTATTCGCAGATTAACTTGTACTTGCTAGTCTAGTCCAAATAACTCAATTTGTAATCCCCTCTTACAAATACACCATCCATTTGCTCGGATGAGTTTCGGTGCATATGCCTGTACTTTTTTTTAAAGAAAAGCAGTAGGAGAGATTCCTATGGTATTTTATATATTTATACACACACACACTAGAATGAACGTTACAATATCTACAGAGATTTAGGAAGCTTATAAATTATCTGGCCAATTATAGAAATCATCATGAGCACTATCCTTAACTCTGTGCAAATGAAGAGTTACATTTCTCTTAATTCTCTTTTCTAGTCAGCAAGACTATGGGACAAATGTTCAAAGATTGCACCATTTCGCTGTTCCTAAATATGCTAGGCAGCGACAATGAATATTTCCATTAAAAAGCAATCCCAATCCCAAAATTTTGCTTTGTCAAATAGACCATTCTTGCCACGTCTACATCATAGTGCCAAGTGATCCCACCCCTTTGCCAACACAGTACTAAACAAACATCCAAAGAAAAGATGATGTCTGTTCTTCACCTCTGTCACATAGAACACAAGTTGGGTGGCCAGCAATATTGTAATTCTTTCTCTTTAAGATGTTAATGGTGTTAAGTCTATCCATCATGAGAAGCCCAGTGAAGACCTTGAGTTTCATAACACATTTACTCTTCCATATAAGCAAATAAACTTCTGGACTTTGCAATTGAGTGAATTGATTATTGTAACATTTCCTTGAAGTGTAGAGATCGTTGCCCCAAATATATGTCCAAAAATCATGCACTTGTTGTACATGCACCGTAGTTAACATGGTCTGTAATCCATCATATTCATGGTAAGTGTCATGAACCGGGGTAAACACCACCAAGAGGATGGCCGGATGACGTCGGCGTAGAACAAGAGGGAGAGAGACTAGATGTTTAGGCGAGGAAGACTATGATAATTCTCTGATTGATTACAATAGCATGCGGTAACCCTCTTATATAGACGGCTCCCCCTAACAGATAGAATCTAATCCCAATTATAACTCTAACAGATATAGTAACTAATATCATATCTCTAACTATATCTCTAATACAAGGAAACCAATCTCTAACTCAAATAGAAACCAATCTCTAATTCCTAATAATAATCTGACAGGGCCTTGGGCCCAAGGCCCACACCCCTGACACTACACCCCTCTCGGACATGCAGCTCGTCCTCGAGCTGCTAGACGGCGGCCAATGGAAGACCTTCGACGCCGATGTAGAAGACGAACGGTGGCGGGGTGCTACAGCGGATGGAGACGATCGGCCAGATGCAAGCGGAACAAGACTAAATGATACCTGCAAAAGAGGACTTTTTTTTGGGTTTTTTTTATTGATTTTTTTGATTTTTTTTTGGAAAACGATTGAAGTCTTCGGTCGGTCGGTTTAGAAACCGACCGCACCCCACACACGCCTCAAACCCAACGGCGTTGGCCAGGGGCGATGGCGGCGGTCGGCGGAGCGACGGTCGACGGAGCGGCGGCCTGCGGAGCGGCAGCGACGGCGGCTCGGGGCGGCGGCGGCTGCGACACGGCCGGAGGGAACAACGGCGGCGGCCGCGATACGGGCGGATACGGCCGGGCGGGTGGTGGCGGCGCAGGCGGAGGAGACCCGGGCGACGGCGGCCCGAGCGAAGACGGCTAGGCGGCCCGGGCGGTGGCGTCTGCGATACGGGGAGCCCCGGGCGGCTGCTCGCGCGGCAGAGACGGCGGCGCGGCTTCGGGCGGAGGATGGCGACCGAGCGGCGGAAACAAAGGCGGAGCGGGCGGTGGCCGGTGGAGCGGCCGCGGTCGCGGCTGCGACACATGCGGAGGCGGGTCGGGCGGCTGCGACCGGTGGAGGAAGCCCGGGCGGCGACGGCTGCTCTCATGGATCCGACGGAGCGGCCGGAGGAGTGGCGGTCTGCAGAAGCGGCGGCCCGGGCGAAGGCGGCTCCGGCGTGGATCTAGCAGCGGACGGCGACAGATCCAGGTGGCTCGGCGGCGTAGGACGCCGGATCCGGTGGCGACGGATCCCCGGTCGGCATCGGCGGGCGGCGACGACGAATGCAGAACAACGGCGCGGCTTCGGGCGCCAGGGGCCTCGCGGCGACGGTCGGGCGACTTCGAGCCGGAGGCGGCCCACGGCGGTGGCGGCACGGCCAGAGGCAGCACCGGCAACGGATGCGGCGACGGCTCTCTCGGCGGCGGCGGCTTTGGCAACAGCCAGATCTGGCGGCAGCGCGCGGGCAGAGGCGACCCGAGCGATGGGGGCGGTGACTTGCAGTCGCGGCGACCGGAGATGGCGGCGAGCGGAAGGGCACCAGAGAGCGGAAGGGCGCTAGCGGCGACAGACGTTTCCTCGGTGGCGGCCGACGTTGGGCGACGGTGGGTGAGGTGCTGGACGGAGGCACCGGAGAAGATGCTGCAGCGATGGGTTCGTCGGGATCTAGCGATGCTTCAATCTCTTTCTTTTCTATGATTTCTCCCCCACCTCCTGTTGTATCATGATGCGCCTCGCGCACTTGTTGTTTCGCCTTCTCCCGCTCCTTCAAGTGCTTCTCGAAGACGACATGCATGTTAAGGAGGAAGTCCGCCCACTTTTTGTCGGTGCTGGCCGTCTTATCAGCGCTAGCTTTTATTATGGCCATTGACTCAGCGAGAGGACGAATCACAGGAACCATGGTAGCAGAAGTCGTGGGAAGGGATTGACTGCTCTGATACCAAGTTGTCATGAACCGGGGTAAACACCACCAAGAGGATGGCCGGATGGTGTCGGCGTAGAACGAGAGGGAGAGAGACTAGATGTTTAGGCGAGGAAGACTATGATAATTCTCTGATTGATTACAATAGCATGCGGTAGCCCTCTTATATAGACGGCTCCCCCTAACAGATAGAATCTAATCCCAATTATAACTCTAACAGATATAGTAACTAATATCATATCTCTAACTATATCTCTAATACAAGGAAACCAATCTCTAACTCAAATAGAAACCAATCTCTAATTCCTAATAATAATCTGACAGGGCCTTGGGCCCAAGGCCCACACCCCTGACAGTAAGCCTCTTCAGGTAACGGCAAATGAAATTGAATATAAGGATCATTTTGTTGTAGGAAGTTCCTGATGGAGATGTCTTGATCCTTAGCAAAAGAGTAAAGTCTTGGATATTTGTGATATAACAAATTGCCCTCCCAGCAATCCTTCCAAAATAGAATATCATGACCATCCCCAAGGCATCCCATAGCAATGCCTCTGAACTATGTTATATGTTTCATTACATCATGCCACCAAAAAGAACCATAGTCATTTGTTGCATGGGGAACTAGATTCTCATAGTATTTTGACCAGATCAGGTGAACCCAAGGAATGTCATGTTTGCCATAGAATTTATGAAGATGCTTCATGAGTAATGCACCGTTCTGCATTCTCAAGTTTAACACTCCAAGACCACATTTCTTGTTTGGCCGACACACTCTATCCCATGCTGCTAAAGAATTAAACCGAACTTGTAAGTCCTTGGATCCTCTCCAGATACAATGCCTACATGCTCTGTCTATATGATCAATGACTTTTAGGCATCTTAAGCATACACATATAGTAAGTCGGCTGTAAGGAAAGGACCACATTTACGACCATTGGTCTACCTCCATATGATAAGAAGGTTGTAGTGCTTGATAATATTTTTCCACTCTATCTACCAATGGTGAAAAGTCTTTAACTCTTGGTCGTGCTGTACCCAATGATAGACCGAGATATGTGAAAGGCATAGAACCAATTTTGCACCCAAATAACCCTGCCAGATGACCAACTTTGTCCTTATTGATATTGATTGGAATCATCAGATACTTGTGATAGTTCACTCTAAGACCAGTAGATGTAGAGAAAGTTTGAAGAAGACCTTGCAAGCACAAGAGTTGCCTTCCACAAGCTGGCAGAATTATTAGTGTGTCATCTGAATATTGGACAACTGGGTAATCAAGATTGTTTAAGCTTGGTATGAGGTGTTGGAGGACTCCTTTTCTTGCTGCTTCATTAACAATTATTTGTACAAGATTAGCCCCCAGCACAAATAGCAGTGGGGACAAAGGATCCCCCTTCTCTTACCCCTCTCTTGTATTAAAATATATTCCCTGGCACTCCATTCAACAGTACAGATGAATAACCCGAGGCAAAGAATTTGTGATAGCCATGAAATCCAATCTCTAAGAAACCTTTTCTGTGCATGATGGCAAGTATGGTTGAATGTTCTACTGTATCAAAAGCTTTCTCAAAGTCCAGCTTAAGAAGAATAATTTCCTTTTTGCTCTGTTGGCACTGATGAATGTATTCAAAAGCCCAAGCTAGACAATCTTGAATTGTCCTGCTCTTAAGAAAACCATATTAATTTTTATGAACCACCCGTAAGATGATCTTTTGCAGTCTATTTGCTAATATCTTCATCAACAACTTTAGAGCTGAGTTCAATAGAGAGATTAGTTTTTAGTCATTTACTATTTTTGGGCTAGACTTCTTTGAAACTAGAGTGATATATGAGCCATTGATACTTCTAATATTTACTCTTCCCTTAAAAAATCATCACAGAGTGTGTATATATCCATTTTGATTATGTCCCAACATTTCTTGATGAATATACCATTCAATCCATTCGGTCTAGGAGCTTTATCGGAGGAAAGAAGTTTAACCATGTCATCAACTTCTTTTCTTGACCAGTCTTCTCCCAACTCTGTTAATTGTGTCATCGATGGGATTAGTGCACTCAAGTCAAAGTGCATATATGGTTCAATTGATATTCCCATCCGTCCTTTGAATGTTCTCCACAAAGCCACCGCCTTCCCTTCATGTGAATGAATTGTTGTTCCACTGTCTGATTGTAAGAAATGAATTGAATTTCGACAGTATCTCTCCATGGCCATTGCATGAAAGTATTTGGTATTTTCATCGCCTAACTTAGTTCATCTTATAGTGCATCTCTTCTTCCAGCATATCTACTGATATCTCAATAATCTTAACAGATGATTTTTTATTATGTTCTAAAAGCTGCGCAATTTGCGATATAAAGAACGTTGCTCCCTAGTGTGTCCAAAAAAGGATAACCATGTTACAATTTTGTATAATTAGATTCAACTGCGAAAGTGGTTTACTCTTGATTTTAAGACCCCTTCTCAGATTCTTAAAACATGCAGCCAATTTATTTGCATTGTTGCTAGTATAATCTGGCAGATTCCAATAGAACTTAACTATGTCTAGAAAATCCAGATGACCCACCCAATAATTCTCAAACCAAAATATATTAGCTTTTGGAATAACTGTATCAATACTCCTCCAACTACGGAGGAACGAAATTTTGAAGCTAGACGAGCAAAGCAGTAAACATTTTGCGAAAGTAAAACTTAAACGGAAGTAAACTAAGATAGATAAGTTAGCAACAAGAGAGGAAAAGACAGCAATATTACTTATATTTTTCGTAACTCGTTTTTATGGCTTTAAATTAAGTTTTGCGATAAAATCGGTTCCTAGTTTGCCTTAGGTATCAACCTACGGTCAAGAGCCTGCTCTGATACCACTTCTTGTAACGCCCCCGTTTCCAGGGGCGCGTACGGACACGGCACCCCGCAACTATTCACGCATGAACAGTTATGGAGTGTCGCGCAAGAGTATACCATTGCATGCCTACAACAAAAGTTCAGCATATATTTCACATACGGATTAACATCCATTTTCAACAGCGGGGCGTGCAAGCCCAAAGTATAATTACATTACAGAAACTCCAAGATCCGCTTGAGCGCGGCCAAGACCTAAAGCCACGGATCCTCGTCGAAGAAGCGACCTTCCGGGACTTCCTCAACGGGGAGGCAAACACCTTCGTCTTGATCCTCTAAAGAAGGGCAAAAGCAAGCCGTGAGCCAATCAACCGGCTCAGCAAGTCCCAAAGGGACCCTAACTTATTACATGCACGGAACATCAAAGGAAGGGAGTATACTTGGTTTATTAATTTGAGTGGATGCAGTTTTATTTGCAAGCATTTTTAGAAGACGGACCCAAAACTACTCCTCAAGAACTCAGGGGTTTTTCAACAAGAGTTCATTAACCAACCTAAACAAGTTAAACATTTACAAAGCTACTTAAGCTTTGCGGCTGGAATCACCCAAGTGACACAGCTCCAATAACCGGGAGCACGGCGTATTCGAATACCATTTATTAGACTCTGCAGAGTTTGCTCAGCTTTACCCACACGATCCCTTAACTCCCGCGACAGAGTTAAGAAAGCCAGGTCGTTTCACTGCTCAACTCTTTATATAGGCTCTACCCGGTAGAATTCACTCGGGTCTGGCTCGCACACACACACGCACACACACACAAGAGAAAAACGGTGCCGCTTCGAGTGAACTCTACCGTTGTTAGGCACCCAATCACGGCCTGCCTAACCTTTGTTACCCAAACACCTTCTCCACAACACCTGTAGAGTTTCAATCGGGTTGAGCAGCTACTAAACCAGTGTTGACAAGTCAACTCCTGTGGTTGAGCGGTCACTATGTCAATTGCTCAGCGTAAGGGTCTAGTCCTTATATTTTTTCCCCCGGAGTCCGCAACCCCGGCCAGGTCCGCAACCTGCAACCCAGGGTAAGAGGCGGGCAAAAACCGTCTCGCGGCGCACCACAGCCCCCCTTACCCTATCTTACATGTCGACATACTCCGCCCTAGGGCACGGCATCCCATACTACCCTGCCCTAGAGTCGGGTTTTCCAAAGTCTATTGGCCCGCAGCCACAGCCTTATTGGAATAAGACTTTGCACGATAATAATAACTTACAATTATCTAGAATAACAGATAATTAATTCTAGGGTTACAAAGGCATGGCTACGAGTTTAACATGGCATTTATCGGTGGTAGGGTTAACTATATAACATGTCATTCTAAACATTTTATTTTATTTTGAACTAACATTTCAGAACTAGCTCAATGCAAATAGCGTAATAACATAATTAAATAACATGGGTTGCAACATGATCAAAGGATTTGGGACTTGCCGCGAAGTTGGACGATTTCGGCTAGCTCGAACGAAGAACCTCCTGGCTCCTGCGACTGCACTTGAACTTCCGGAGACTCCGACACTAGCGCAAACACACAAAATAATTAAATCCAGCTTGAGCCTAATCAAGCGAGGAAAAATAAACTATTTGAAAAAGGAGAAAATGCATAAATCCTTCAAATGGAAATTTTAGGAATTTATCTGGGATGAAACTGGAGGAATGGAGGTCACCAATGGGTCCAGAATAATATTTGGAGCAAAGTGGTGAAATTTGGGAATTTTTGGGATTTTCTGTGATTTTCTAGGATTTATTTGGCTTTTTCTGGATTTTAGAAAGTAATAAATCTCTGGAAAGTCAGGATGAATAGTGATGGGCCGGCCTTCTGCTACAGTGCGGCCCAGCCCGAGATTCAAACGCGGGCGGCAGCCCACGGGCGCGCGACGCGGCCGAGCAGGCGGGGCGCGGCCCACTTGCGCGACGCGCTCTCCGGGTCGGGATGGCCGACGCGTGGCGACGCGGACGGCATCGACGCGGGGAACGCGAGTGAACGGGATGCCGAACGGTGGAGATCGGACGGCGGGGACAGAAGGAAGGCGGGCGAAGCGGTATGGATCGGATCGGACGGAGGGGAGGTGGAGTCTTTATGACGATCCGACGGTGGAGATTAGGAGGGGCGGCGAATCGGTACGAGTGGATCCAACGGACGGGGAGGACGGAACTTATGACGATCGGAGGGCGGAGGAGGGGCCACGTCGCCGGGGAGGTCGTCTTCTTCCTCCTCTCGCCGCTACAGTGTCCCCGCGGTAGGGACACGGTGGCGACGACGGCCCGGGCGCCAGGGGGCTCGCCGGCGGTAGCTGGGGCATCAACGGGTAGATTATGGCAAGGGGATCCCATTTTCGGGGCTTGGGAGGCGAGGGGATCAAAGGAGAGAGCGGGAGAGAGAAGGGGGTGGTTCGGCTTTTTGGTAGCGGAGGGGGGGTTGCTGGCGGTGAGGGAGCTCAATCGGGGGCGATTACACGGAGAGGGGAGCTGGGAGCTCACATGGGCGGTGGTGGGATTGGCCGAGGAGCCCTGAGGAAGGCTGGCCACGGTGAGGCGGTTCGGCCGGCGGTGCACAACGGTGCCGGAGCTCCTCGAAGTTCCTCCTGGCCAAGCAAGTACACCGCGGCGATTAGGGAGTAGTGAGGGTACTACCAGCGAAAGGAATCGAGAAATGCAAGGATGGGAGAGGAGATCCGCTCACGGGGGTCGCCGGCGCAGGGAACAGCGGCGGCGGAGCTTCGGGTAATGGAACTGCAATTGGCTGCTTCGGGAGGTAGCTGGGAGTGGCAGGAAGCGAAAGAGGGGGTTGGGGTGGTTCGGGAAGCAAAGGAGAAACGAGGAAGCAGAAGGGGGTTTTTATACTCCGAGCGGGGGAGGCGAAGCCTTAGCGGGGAAGGCACGGGCGAGGGTGCCGGGTCAACAGGGAGTGGGTGAGGCGTCTCCTCCGCGCAGTGGGTGTCACTCGAGCGCTGCAGTGGCTTAATGGCGAGGCGACGGGAGAGGGGAGCAGGTGAGCTCGGGCACGGGCGGAGGAGTGCGTCCGCGCGCGGGAGAGAGGGGGAAGCGGGGGCTGCCAGGTGGGGACGGGCGCAGAGAAGGGGCGACGCGTGGCGCGGAGACTCTGCGGCGGTCGGGACAGCGCGGCGGGGGCGGTGCTGAGGCGGTGCGTGCGCAGGCGACGGGCGGCATGGGCAGCGGCGGTGCTTGCGGGCGAAGGGAGGGGGAGAGGGGCTGGCAAGCGGGTCCAACGGGAAGGAGGGGGCGACGCGTGGTCGGGAGGCGGAGCTTCCTCCGGACGGGATGACGTCGGGGCGCGCGGTCTTCGGACCGGGGGCGGCGGTTTGGCGAGGCGGTCCAAAACCGACGGCGCGGCATGGGCGCTGAGGCGGTTCCACCGCGGGCGCGGTCGCAGGCGCGCGCGCGAGGAGAAAGCGGGGAAGGGAGGAAGCGGGGAGAGCGCGGGGCGCCAGCGGAGGGAGGAGGAGGCGTCCGCGCGAGAGGAGCCGAGCGGCGGGGAAAGCGGGAAAAGAGGAGGCACCAAAGGAGAAAGGAAGGCGCCTGGCCAGAAAGGGAAAGCGGAATTTCGGGCGACTTTCCAAAAAAGGAAAGTTTCCAGAAAACACTCAAAAAATGCAGCAAAAATTCACAAAAATTTTTGGGGTTGAAATTTTGGGGCTTTTCAACCTACCCCCCTTAAAAGAATCTCGACCCCGAGATTAACTTGGTCCAGGGAGTAAGTTGGGAAAAACTCGCTGCAAGCCTGACTCTCATTCCCAAGTGGACTCATCTGCTTTGTGATTCTTCCACTGCGCTCTGCAAAACCTGACATTCTTGTTTCTGAGCTACCTTTCTGAAGTCTTGAGTATTTGTGGGGGTTCTTCAGCATACGTGCAGTCATCTTGCAATTTAATATCTGACAATGGCACTTCATCCGTCGGTTGGCGTAGACACTTTTCGAAGCTGGAATACGGGGAACACGTTGTGGATTCTTGACAAGTTGGGCAGCAGCTGAACTTGATAAGCTACTTCCCCAACTCTTCCAATTATTTGAAACGGTCCCACATATCTTGGTGCTAAATTGCCTTTTGACTTGAAATCTCTTGACTATTTTGAATGGTGTGACCTTGATATAGACGAAGTTTCCAACTTCGAAGCTCAAATCCTTCCTTCGGTCATCTGCATAGTTCTTCTGTCGGTCTTGTGCATTCTTGAGTCTGTCTCTGATGACTCTAACATGTGCTTCTGCGTCTTGAGCAATCTGAGGTCCTATGAGTTGTCGTTCTCCTGCTTCTGTCCAATTCAGTGGGGTCCTGCGTTTCCTGCCATAAAGTGCTTCAAACGGTGCCATTTGGACGTTGGCTTGGTAGCTGTTATTATGTGAGAACTGAGCAAACGGTAGGCAGGTGTTCCATGCTGCACCATATACGATTGCACAAGCTCTTATCATATCTTCTACAATCTGGCGGGTTTTCTCTGTCTGTACATTTGTCTGAGAGTGATACGCTGAACTGAAGTTCAAATTAGTGTCTATAGCTTCATGTAATTTCTCCCAGAACTTGGACGTAAACTGTGCTCCTCTAGCTGACACAATCTTCTTCGGAACTCCATGGAGTGTCACTATTCTGGTCAAATACAACTTGGCAAGCTTGTCCTTCCAGTAGGTTTGCTTAATCGGGAGGAAATGAGCAACCTTGGTCAATCTATCGATAATGACCCAGATAGCATCATATCCCTCACGAGTCTTGGGAAGTCCAGTAATGAAGTCCATTCCCATGCTATCTCATTTCCATTCGGGTATTGGCAAAGGCTGCAACAATCCCGATGGTTTTTGGTGGTCTATTTTGATCTGTTGGCAAACATCACATTTAGCCACGTATTCTGCCACTTCTTTCTTCATCCTGTTCCACCAATACTGCTTCTTCAAGTCTTGGTACATTTGAGTGCTTCCCTGATGGATTGAGAATTGAGATGAATGGGCTTCGGATGGAATCAACTCTTTTAACTCCTTGTCGGGTATACAATAGCGATCACGGAAGGTGATGATTCCATGCTCGTCTATCGCATATCTTGATGAATTTTCTTCTTGAATATCCTTTTTCAGTTTTTGAATCTCTTTATCTTCATCTTGTGCTGCTTTCATCTGATCTGTCAGCAATGGTTGGAGTCCCAACGCTGCCATACTGCCTTGTTCAGTGATCACCCAATTTAGCCGTAGGATATCTCATTGCAACTCTGGTGGGTACTCTGTCGTGCTGACTTTGCTTGGACGAGTCTCTTGTCTAAGGGTATCGGCCACTACATTGGCTTTGCCCGGGTGATATTGAAGATCAATGTCGTAGTCTTCATTCAACTCTAGCCATCTCCGCTGTCTCATATTCAACTCTGGCTGTGTGAACAAGTATTTCAAGTTCTTGTGCTCTGAGGACATCTCACAACGATTCCCTAGCAGGTAGTGCCGCCAAATTTTGAATGCATGCACCACAGCTGCTAGTTCTAAATTGTGTGTGGGGTAATTCTCTTCATGTGGCTTCAGATGTCTGGATACATAGGCAACAACTTCCCTGTTTTGCGTCAGCATATATCCCAAACCCTGCTTTGAAGCGTCACAATAGCTTTGAAATTCTTTCTCTGGGTTGGGCAAAATCAACACTGGTGTTGTTGTCAACTTGGTCTTCAACAGCTGAAAACTCGCTTCACAAGCATATGTCCATGTGAATGGCCCGTCTTTCCTCAGTAGTTGAGTGAGTGGACGGGAAATCTTGGAGAATCCTTCTATGAATTGGCGATAATAGCCTGCCAATCCAAGAAAGCTCCTCACTTCTGTCACTGTCTTGGACTGTTTCCGTTCCATAACTGCGACTATCTTTTCTGGGTCAACCCTGACTCTATCTTCTGATATAATATGACCCAAGAAAGCAACTTATTTCAGTCAAAAGCTGTATCTGTCGAACTTGGCATACAACTGGTGTTCTCTCAATCTGGTCAAAACTATGTGCAAGTGCTCCTTGTGCTCTTCTTCATTCTTGAAGTAAATCAGAATATTGTCAATGAAGACAATCACAAATCGATCCAATTTGTCCCTATGCACCAGATTCATAAGGTTCATGAAATACGCTGGCGCATTGGTTAAACCCAAGGGAACGACCATGAACTCATATAATCCATATCTGGTGATGAAAGCTGTCTTCTCTCGATCTTGCTCTCGGATCTTGAGCTGATGGTAACCCGAGCGCAAGTCGATCTTAGAGAATTCTTTGGCACCTTTGAGTTGATCAAACAAATCATCAATTTTTGGGCAAGGGTACTTGTTTCTGGTGGTGACAACATTCAGTCTCTGTAATCTACACACGTTCCTAGCTCTTCATTCTTCTTCTTCCCTAGTAAGACTGGTGCCGACCAAGGCGAAACAATTGGTCGAATAAACTCTTTCTCTCGCAGTTCACCTAACCGTCTCTTGAGCTCTTTCAATTCACTAGCTGACATTCTGTACTGGGGTTTCGCAATTAGTTTTGTGCCTGAAATCAACTCTATGGCAAGTTCTATTTGTCGGTCAGGGGTCTGTCTGGTAGTTCTTCTGGGAATACATCATGGTATTCTTGTACTGTTGACACTTGATCTGGTGTAACTGCTAGCATGTTGATCATGCGCTTTCTTGCATCCTTCAATACTTCTCGTTTTTTTTCTCCACTTTCTGACCTTCAAGGGTTACCAATGATACTGTTTTGATCTCACAATCTACCTTGCCTTTATTCTTGGCTAGTCGGTTCATGCCCAAATGGCATCTAGCCCTTGCATAACTGGCTGCAGTAAATCTGCTTTAACCTCTGCTGGATTGACTTTGACTCCTTCTCACTTGTACCTGCATATCATCATTGGGTATATGCTACAGGTTCACACTTAGCTGGATTATGCAGTACCAGGGCTACATATATATCTGGGTCTGTTAGGATTAATTTCATTGCAACATAAACTTCTCATCCATTACATTTTACACAGATGGTTTTCATACATTTTCATAGTCTTGCCACAAGCCTTAGTTAAAGTAATTTACAGACAAACCATTAAGTTCTTCCAACTGGTTTACAAAAGGATAACCAAAAGTACATCATCTCATAACTTGTCCTGCATAGCTCATGTTTTCTTGACTGTCTGTTGGTTTTGGGCTTGGAGTTTAGCTGCTTCTGATGACAAAGTCCTTCTGGGACACTGATGCTTGTAGTGTCCAGTCTCTCCACAATGGAAACATGTATCTGTCCTTCGTGGACAGCTGCTAGTAAGATGCTTGCCACCGCAGGTGAGGCACTTGATGGCGAGTGGTGAGGGAGTGGCATACTGCTGAGACTGTTCAGACTGGGTCTTCTCAGGGTAGGATTCTTCTTCTTCCATCGGTGGCGGACGTGATGTTGATGTCTGCCTCTTTGCTTGCTTTCTAGCTTCTTCTGTGGGTAAGGACTTCAGTGGGCATTGGCAGCGGTAATGTCCATCCTGTTCGCAGTGAAAACAAGCCGTTGGTGAAGGAGGCGAAGGCTGCTTTCGTTTCATAACTTTCACGTAACCTGGTCTTTCTTCTATTTGTAGAGCTCGATCAACCAGGTTCAATAGGCTTGAAAACTTCATGGCCTGAAGGCGTTGTCTCATATTGGGTTGTAGACCTTTCATAAAGTACTCCATCCTTTTAGCTTCGGTGTTAGTTTCCTCTTGAGCAAATCGGGATAACTGATAAAATTGTTGTAGATATGCTGTGATGGAGTTCCCTCCTTGTTGAAGATCAAGAAAATCCTGATATTTTCCTGCGATAACTTCAGGAGGAATGCAGGCTTGGCGAAATCTCTTCACAAAGTCTTCCCATGTAATACCTTCCTTATTTGGGTGTATCCACTCGATAGCATTCCACCAAGTAATTACAGGCTCGGACAACTGATAGGTGGCGAAAAGGACTTTCTCTTTATCTGTACACTGGATAGTATTCATTCTTCTCTCAATATCTTGTAACCAGTTATCTGCATTCAGTGGTTCTGTTGCAGAGGGGAATTTAGGTGGTTGAGTTTGCAGGAATGCTGTAAACTTCAATGCAATTGCGCTTGATGCTGACGCTGACTCTTCGGGTGTCACCTTGAAATCCAATCTCTAAGAAACCTTTTCTGTGCATGATGGCAAGTATGGTTGAATGTTCTACTGTATCAAAAGCTTTCTCAAAGTCCAGCTTAAGAAGAATAATTTCCTTTTTGCTCTGTTGGCACTGATGAATGTATTCAAAAGCCCAAGCTAGACAATCTTGAATTGTCCTGCTCTTAAGAAAACCATATTAATTTTTATGAACCACCCGTAAGATGATCTTTTGCAGTCTATTTGCTAATATCTTCATCAACAACTTTAGAGCTGAGTTCAATAGAGAGATTAGTTTTTAGTCATTTACTATTTTTGGGCTAGACTTCTTTGAAACTAGAGTGATATATGAGCCATTGATACTTCTAATATTTACTCTTCCCTTAAAAAATCATCACAGAGTGTGTATATATCCATTTTGATTATGTCCCAACATTTCTTGATGAATATACCATTCAATCCATTTGGTCTAGGAGCTTTATCGGAGGAAAGAAGTTTAACCATGTCATCAACTTCTTTTCTTGACCAGTCTTCTCCCAACTCTGTTAATTGTGTCATCGATGGGATTAGTGCACTCAAGTCAAAGTGCATATATGGTTCAATTGATATTCCCATCCGTCCTTTGAATGTTCTCCACAAAGCCACCGCCTTCCCTTCATGTGAATGAATTGTTGTTCCACTGTCTGATTGTAAGAAATGAATTGAATTTCGACAGTATCTCTCCATGGCCATTGCATGAAAGTATTTGGTATTTTCATCGCCTAACTTAGTTCATCTTATAGTGCATCTCTTCTTCCAGTATATCTACTGATATCTCAATAATCTTAACAGATGATTTTTTATTATGTTCTAAAAGCTGCGCAATTTGCGATATAAAGAACGTTGCTCCCTAGTGTGTCCAAAAAAGGATAACCATGTTACAATTTTGTATAATTAGATTCAACTGCGAAAGTGGTTTACTCTTGATTTTAAGACCCCTTCTCAGATTCTTAAAACATGCAGCCAATTTATTTGCATTGTTGCTAGTATAATCTGGCAGATTCCAATAGAACTTAACTATGTCTAGAAAATCCAGATGACCCACCCAATAATTCTCAAACCAAAATATATTAGCTTTTGGAATAACTGTATCAATACTTACTATACAAGAGGCATGAGCAAATACATTTTTTGATAGCAACTGTACAGTCGTACTTGGATATGCCACAATCCATTCATTTGTCATAAAAAAATAGTCCAATTGTTCAAGGAGAGGGACTTATTGAATATTGCTCCAGGTGAACAACCATCCTTTTAAGAGAATTTCAATGAGCCTGAGCTAACTGATGATGGTATTGAAAATCATAATGTCATTCATGTCTCCTCTCGGTTTATTTCTGTTTTAGACTGATATGATAAAATTGAAGTCTCCTAAGATGAGCCATTTCTAGTCAGAAGGAACATGTAAATGGAACAACCAATCAACAAATTCATCTCTAAGCTCTCCATTGCAAGGACCATATATATTTATGAGAGTCAAAAGGTCAGAATTGGCAACTATTTTGAAGTGGATGATCATTGCAACGTAAGAGTTGAAACCAAGATTGCTTTCAAATACATGGCTATTCCAGAGCACAAGAGGCCCACCAAATGCACCCACGGAAGGGGAGTAACTAAATTTATCAAAAAAATTAGGAGCGAATTATCGGATATAAGAATGGTCAAAACTGTCCTGTTTTGTTTACTAAAGATAGATTATAGAACAACTACTTTCTTTGATTAACCCCCAAACATTGCAACACAAAACTTTTCAACTTCTAAATTGATTGTCTGAATTCATGTTTTTCCAAGGAAAGCAAAAAGAGGGATAAGTATGCATAGCATTACTATTATCCAACCCAGTAAGTATAACCCAAAAGGTAGATATAGTAGCAGGTTCCCCTCAACCAGAGAACAAAACACCAGCCCATAAGTCCCAGAATAACAAAGAATCTAGAGAAGGATCATATCAAAAGCAAAATATTAACTAGCCACCAATTCCTGCGTTGATCACTCCATGGCATCCTATTGCACTTCATCTTTCTTTGATGGAGAAGCATGGAAACAAGCTTCAGTCAGCTCCACAGGAGGGACTTTGCAAAGCTTATCTCCCCAAGATTGCATCAACTAAGTTGACATCTTATCCAGAGCATCGGTTGAAGGAGCCAATGGCTTGGTTGCATTTTTGGCCTACTCGTGAGGCTGAATAATTGTGATTGTCGATGTTCTTGAATTCTTGCCTAAGAAGGACCCCATTGACTCATTAATCTGCAGAGAGATCGGTGAAACTTTAGAATGTCTCTTTCTGTTAACAGAGAGTTATTCATGTTGAAACCCACCAGAAGGCTCATTAAGCCAGGGAATCCTGCGCAGTTCCTTGACAGAGATAGGTGTATGTGGCTTTCAGCTACGCTTGAGCTTCGGAGGCAAAGAAGGCAGTTGCATCTTAGTCGAATGGGTCATAACCTCCTTAGTCTCAAATTCTTTAATACGGACTACCGAAAAGGATTGTCCCTCAGACAAGGATAACAAGCATAAATCAGATGATTGAAAGATAGACTCTCCAAACTACAGCTTCCTTACTGTCCTTTTCATTGGAGCCACATCAAGTGTGGCACTCCTATCTCCAATCTCTATAGCCATGCTACTAGAGATAGCTAACCACACCTTTGGTCCAAAAGCTATTTGCCAAGTTCATTTGGATCTAAACCCAGTAAAATCAGTAGTAATCGGAAGAGGAGCTACCAACCATCTCTGTAGGGAGAAAGGAAGTCTTGCAAATCTTGGACTTAGAATTTCGAACAAATGAGAAATCACATGCTGAACTTGTTCTAGAGCATAAAGAGTAGGTAGGGATCACCCTAATGCCACCAAAGATGTCTGTTCCATTGAGCAGCCCTAGATCCTTTTCTGAGTAGGGAGTAGGAGTATTGACAAATGCTAAAACGGAATAGGGACAATAGCCATTTGAGGAGGCATATCCACCTCCACCATTGATCATGAAGCTGAGATAGACGAGGAGTCATCTGGATTGAGGGCAGATGAAAGTGAAGCTGACTCTTGTTGATCCATGCCAGCGTGCTCTAATAAGTGATCCCAATCACCATGGTTCTGCTGCTCGGACGCGCAATCATCCCAATGAAGATTAGGAAGGGTTCTTGCTCCCCCAGAACCTCATTATTAACTTGATTATAGCTTGAATAACAACAACATAGTTTTGAGGGAGATCTTAATCTCTTGGGCCAACGGCCAAAAATTCATAGTTCAGAATAGGAAAAATTGCTCCCCTACCCCAAAGTTTAATGGCGTTTGCTCATTTGCCCCATGATATCTCACTGACATGCGGATCCAGGGCCCACATGTCTTTAGTTCAGAATAAAGATGGACATAGTCCAGAATTTTCCAACTCCTCCTAACACAACACTTTTCTTTAAGACTAGTTTATGGGGCACTGAATCATAATTGAGATAAAGAATTTTAACAAGAACACAACCTTTGATTCTATCCCCTGAGTGCCAGTCCAATAGTTTCCCAAAAGTGGAAGCCACATGAGCAATGAGGTGTTAGTTAAGGCAATCTAGGGGGTACCCTACATCATAATCCATCCAACTCCAGTAAAAGTTGCTCCCCGCTAGTTAATAGCTTTATTATGTCTATGAAATCTAAGTTCATGATGCTCGTCCATGAAATGAGGATTGACAAAAACTAGCATGTCTCTTTGAATTGCCAAACTTAACTGGAATATACCAACTCCAAGAGGATAATGGGAACATCATACCACATGCATCTCTAGCTGACTTTGGATAAATCCTTGATGTCCAAAACTGTCTGTGCCATCTGCTCTTTCGGTGGTGTTGGTTGTAAGACGGCAATAGCATAGTCCTCATACTACTCGAGTGGTGATTCTTGAAAAACTAGATCAGCTCAAGGTAACTAAAGATGACCGCCATCTTCAATCTAGAGCCCCGCCGATATAAAATAGCCTGGATTTATCGATGTCAAATGCAGCCATTACACCAGAAGGCAACGGCAACAGTGTGTCGGCGAGGTTTTATCGGAGAATTGGGGGTTTTGGGAGAACAAAGGACCTAGGGGAGGGAGACGAATAGCCCAGTGCTTGGAAGACCCCACCAATCCCGCAAGGTAGCTATAGTTGGTTCCTATCCAAGTCTTGAGCCAGCCCGTTATTGTTGGGTAGTTTTACTTGGTGCCAAATCTGTTTACTAGATTTTCTAAGACAAAAACATTTAGATGCCTTATGTCCATAATTGTAAAATATATGATACCTGACTTGATTCGCACATGTTGAGGATATATGGCCGATCCACAAACAATGCCAGCATTAAAGAGTAGAAGAACATTGGAGATCATAGTAAGTTTTGAAATTCAAATCTCTACAATTCCACCAGAAGGTAAAAGATCATAGTTTGCCTGGGAATGACATGTTGCTGGAAAAAATTTGAATGGCTTAATCAAAGAAGGGGAGCTCTGGAGATGAAGATCATGTTTGATTCACAAGAAAATAGAACCATCTTTGATTGGCACAGAATTGTCAATAATTTTGATGGATGGTTTGTCTGCAAAGAAACCTTCTTTTGAGTTTTGCAAGTATCGAGATGGTGAGATTTCTTTTCGACGACATCAAAGTCCACTTATTATCATGTTCCCATAACCATAATTGATATTCCTTGTGAAAATTAGCACCACTATCTCACCAGAGATGAAAATGAACATAGAAGTGTTTGGTGATGCAATGCTTCAGAGAATAAACCAGCAAACCAACTGCTTTAGAGGCCACTGTAAACCAAAAACCATAATCATATGCTCTTATAACTTGAAAACCCAAAGCATTATCCCCAAAGCAACATTGAAGAGTAGTTCCAATGGATTCATCTGTCAAACGAAAAGTCAATCGAGAGAAGGTTGCAAGGAGCAAGAAACTATTTGCTAAAGAAGATGAAGGATGGACAGAGGAACCATACCTCCAAAGAACACTATCCACAAAGATCCTTCCCGGAGAGAGGTCCCAATCCCTGTGAAGAACCTCAGTAGACATTGTTGGTCAGAAAGATTGGATGATCACCGATAGAAGGGCACGAATCCAACGAGCTTCCCCCCATCGCCAACTAGTTGCCATATCATGCATCAATTTAGGGGAAGAATGAGTATTTAAGAGCTTTTATATATATATATATATATAATTACATAAGGCACCATGGTGCCTAGGCACCAACATCCGATACACGTGTATGATTGATAATTTTTTTGAGTTTGGGTATGAAAATGTTTTATACCCTTGATATATTTATGGTAAGTAAGTTTTGAACTCAGTTCAAATTAGTTTGAACTACTTTTGAGTTCAATGCAACTACAGTGAGTATATACCATAAAAATAGTTCAAACTAATTAAACTGAAGTTGAATTTAAATTTTTTCGGAGTTTGACATCTCAAATATACTTTTTTATGGGTATATGAAGATACCCACATCAAACGTTGCGAATCTCGAAGCAAATCAACGGGTATTGATATTGGTGCCTAGGCACCATGGTGCATGAAACACTCGTCCTATATAGGAAAATTACATAAGGAAGCCTCTTTTCTACTCCCGGGTGTAATTACACCCTATGTCGTATCTCACAACGTAGAGAGTATCTCGCGTAACGAGGAGTATATACATGTAGTATACGAGTATTTAAGACTATATAGGTGGTATGAACAATTTTTCAGAGGTGGTATGTACATTTTTTTTCAACATACTCCTTTTTATGTACGTATATAAAGGTATTTACAAAATACGCTAAAAACTATGGACTCCCTTGCAATTTTTTCGTGTGGTTCACATTAGAATATCTTATAATTAGTATATGAGTATACCTAAAGTGATAAAGGAGTATTTCAAATTTATTTAGGTGGTATATTAGAGGTGGGTGTAATTACACCCGGGAGTAAAAGGTATTTTTCATATATATATATATATATATATATATATATATATATATATATATATATATATATATATATATATATATATATATATATATATATATATATCTATATATATATATCTGTGTGTGTGTAGTATGTGTGGTCATCATTCTTATAGCATAATTAATTTGTTTAATAGTACATATATGATGGATAACAAAGGAACTATATGAAATCAAATCAGCCCTTCCTGGGGTGGGGTATTATCTGTCCTAATAAATAGATAATTCTAGGAGTAATAAATAGGAGTAAAGTATTGATATAATTGGAATTGCAGAAGCAAATACCAATTTACTAAAAAAAATAAGAAAAAGTATCTAATCTAAAGCACTCATTTTCTTTTTTAGAATAAGTCAAATAGTAGAATTTTTAGAATGTTATCATTTCAATTTAATTTCCATGTTTGTAGAATTTGTTTCTTTTGTGATATTAATGTATAGTAGTATATGTTAAAACAAAGAATATGGATTATATTTTGGGAGTAAATATTTGTTTCCTTATAATTTTTAATCAGCATCTCCAATAATAGAAATAATAGTTGTATCCATATTAATATAATTAAAAGAATGCAAATTAAAATGAATATTGTAGGTAAGTTTGTGTCTATGTGTGGATCGCTTGAGCTCAGTTTTATCTCGAGCATCTCGTACCTTAATTTCATACAAGAGTTCCCCAACTATATGTGCATGCATATCACGGTGCAAATTAACATCATATGCACTTTCATAGATCAAGAAAAACCATTAATTATGATTTATTAATCATAAGAAGGGTTCATCTAATTAAGAGCTAGATGCTTTTTTTTATGAGAATTTATAGCAATTATTCTATCAGGTAACATCTATCAGTTATTGATTGCTAAATATAATTTGGGTCCACCAAATTATTCTCATTTTTCATTTTTGGGAGAATTTCTATAATATTTCCCTTTTTCAAATTTCTATAATATTCCTCTTTTTTATTAGCTGATGTAATAAATCATCCTAAGCTTTTATTGTATCATAGATAACAACCAACGGTTAGTATAGTTTAATTTTAATTAGAATCCATCACATCGATGGCGATTCTAGCAAAAAAAAGTTGTAAAACATACATAGTTGAGAAACGTGTAGGTAGAATAGGTCTTGTTTTTTCAATTCTCTTTTTTCTTGCTGAGTGCCACTTTTTTTTTATCATGAATTGCTTTTACCTATTCATTTTGCATGTCCACATCCTTCTTTTCCTCTCGTACGTGACTTTTAGTGTGGGACATCTACAATTCTTTTTATTTATTGGGTTCATCTGGAATCTATAATGGGTAGCCTTGTCTTATAAAATTCCTTGTTTTATTAAAAACATCCACTGATAATTGGTTACTGACCATAATAAGGATTCACTGAATTGAGGGACACATGTATTTCTTTTTCTAAGAATTTCTAGCTTATTTCTCTTTTTATAAGCAACTATAAAACCCATGTCATTGACTTTTAGTAAATAATATATGGATTTTGTTTTTTGGGGATTTACATTGGCATTTGTATAGAAATCAAATTGCTATTTTTCATTTTTCTATGAATTTTAAATAATTTGGATTGTGCTTGACATGGACTATTTTTATTAATTTGCTAATTTATATTTATTTTTTGTTCTGAATTTTAGTTATTTATGGACGTTACTTTAGATGTCATATGAAAATTAAATTGCTAATTTTATTTATTTTTCTTTTGAATTACAATTAATTTGGATTGTACTTTACATATGATTCTTTCTATTAATATGACCTATTCTAACTTGGATCCATGAGATAGATGAGTAAATATTTCTAGTTAATACGGGAGATTCCTCGGTGTGCCTAATTAGTATAGGTTTACAAATTTTAGTATATGTAGAATTTAGGTTTCAAATTCATTTACAAATCAAATATCTAGACATCCTTTAATTTTTATTTCAAATTTGCATGTTTTTGGATCGTACTTACCATGGATTTCTTTTTAGTTTTAGACTGGAACGCACATAAAAAACCAATTTCTATTTTCTTTATTTATTATTCTAAATTTATTTTTTTAGGTGTTTACTTTTAAATTCATATAAAAATCAAATTGTTAATTTTATTTTATCTTTTATTCTAAATTTTAGTTAATTTAGATTGTACTTGGCATGGGCTCTTTGTTTTTATTTGCTAATTTTGTTTAATTATTATTACTAATTTTAGTTATTTATGAATGTTACTTTGAATGTCATATGAAAATCAAATTGCAAATTTTTTATTTTTATGTCCAAATTTCTCTTAATTTGGATTGTATTTGATATAGACTCTTTCTTTTAATTTGCTAGTTTTTGTTTAATTATTATTGCGAATTTAGTTATTTATGGATGTTACTTTGGAAGTCGTATGGGAATCAAATTACTAATTTTTCTTTATTTATAATTCCAAACTTATCTTAATTTATATTGTACTTGATATGGACTCTTTCTTTTAATATGCTAATTCTCGTTTAATTATTATTGCTAATTTTAGTTATTTATGGATGTTACTTTGGAAGTTGTATGAAAATAAAATTAGTAATTTTTCTTTATTTTTTAGTTCCAAATTTCTCTTAATTTAGATTGTACTTGACGTTGACTCTTTCTTTTAATGTGAGTCATTATAACTCGGGTCTGCCAGATTGATGGTTAGATCTTTGGCTAAGTGTATAATTAGTATAGATTGAGATAGATTCTTATATCTCTAAGTCACCTATCAAATCTAAACCTAATTTTGCCTTTAAAATTAGGATATATCAAATTAAATGCTAGATGTTTTACTTTTTGTGAGAATTTCTATTATATTTTTTCTTAGCAACTCTAAAAGATATGTAATCTACTTTTAATATATAATAGATCTGCTGGTAGAGATCGGATCAAGTAGGCACTAACATGCTAATGCGATTATCGACTATCAACTAATGATTGTATATCCAAAAATATGTAATTGATCGGAGCAGGAATGATTTATTGGATGTATATAACATCTAAGTGAACGGAGCAAATCCATTACTAAGTGCGACAAAAGTAGCCACGCAAAGTTTCTAGGTAGCAGTTATACAGGCAAAGCACTGCGAGTGCGAGCTCAAGTGGCCAAAAGGCTCTGCCCTGAAAGTGCAGTGTAAATATCCCGAACTACAGCTGCAAAATAGCTTGTTTCACATCCTTGTACGCGTGGCACATATGATGAAGTGGATGCCTCAGAGTTCAGACTTCTGAGTACAATTACCGACTTTTCTCAGCACTTGAAACAATTAAGTGCGAGTGTTTTTAAATTTTAGGTGAGATAGTCCTACTTGTTCGAACATAGAAGAAAAGTGGATTGATATGTAACTACAAGGGAAGACATATAACCATGCCGCATGCAGTTATTTTAAGTCTGTTTCAGTCATGTATTTCTGTAATTCCCCGGGAGTGGATTGGTAGAGGGGATGCGTTGTGATCAATTCGTTTCACAGGGAGGGATGTGTTGCGGAATCGACTAGGCAAGATACAAAACAATGAAGAATAATTAAGAATACGAGACAAAATTTTTATGTGAAAAAATATTCGAAAAAAATCATAGACACATAATCGATGAAATCACTATATGGAGAAGAAGTTACAAAACGTTCTTCACATATTACATGTGCATTAGCATTGTATGAGTCTCTCTAACGAGAGACTTACAGGGAGTATAAAAATATCCTTAGAAACAAGAGTCTCAGAGGATAAAGGAACAGAGTCCTAATAGGCAAAGGGAATAGAGCCCTACTCGGAGACGAAGCAAAATCCTAGTAGAAGATGATGAAGAGTTATAGTCGGAAGTGTCTCGAGTAGCCATATCTGAGTCTAGTCGGTGCAAGCACCTTAAGGCACTACGTCTGATGCAGATCGCTCACAACCACTTTGATCAATATGGAATCCTGACTAGTTCAAAATTATATACCAGTTAGATAATGAGTTCTGATAGAACTTATCGGTCTGATTGTTTTTACTTTTTAAGCAAAATCTGATGGAACTCCTTGAACAGTCAGAATTGACCAGATTAACGCCACAAAATACTTGTAAATGAATGAAAGCTCAAGAGAAAAGGCAACACGTTTGGCTGTCATTGAGACATTGACCAAGCTTGCCCGGGAATACTTGGAAGTTGGAAAGTTTCATCAGGAGACAAAATTATAGCCCTAGTAGCCAGCTTCATGGCGAAAATGGTGGCAGTCCTTAGTCTATTCAGTAGCACCGTAGTAGATTAGCAGATATAGCCTCCAGTAGTGGACACCGCTCATTGCCAACCATCGCTAATGACGTCTCATGCATGCAACACAAGTTTTGGAGAATACTACCAAGGGTGATGTATACCTTTCTCTCTCGCTCACTCTCTCTCCCCCCGGTTGCCTTTACCAACCTGCAAGAAGATAGTGGGCCTGTTAAGGGGCATGTCGATGACACATCAAGGGGAAAAACTATCAAGTGGCAGACATCCCCTGCAAAAGGGGAAGCAAGCCCTAGAAATATTCCTTTGGTAGGCTACGAGAGACTTTGTACAAAATCTAGTATATATTTATCATGAACAATTGTCGCTTTAGTTGAGTTAAATTTAAATTTAGCAAAATTTTAGAAAATTCAAATTTTAGATTGTACTGTTAAGTTCGAGCAGTTTGATCGATTGATGGTCGGCGGACTAACTGCCACAAGACAAGCAGTCATACCGGCAATGGTCTTTTAGGAAAATAAACACCAAACACGTGTGCAAGCTTATTTGGGGATGAGTTTGCACTAGGTGCCACTAGAATGTGAAACTGGAATTGAAACTCGATAAAGTTTAACCAAAATTCCAGATAGAGTATTTCTTGGTGTTATTAAGCGGTCAAATTGGCCAGTGGCCGACGGTTTGACTAGGGCGGTCTGCTCGGCATGTGAAGTGCGGCCAGACCAATGGGTGTGTCCAAAGAGCAGTGAAATTGGTTTTTGAGTTGGATGAGTATGTGCATGGCATGGGTGTCGTTGATTAGTTGTGTTGTGTTGCATGATGCATGATTTTAACTAACGTGAACCAAGTGCAAACTTATGCTCAAGATGATTGCTTAGTTTTTGTATGTGTATGTGACTTAGAGAATGTTAGTGAACGACGGCAATAGACCGGGACTAGGAGAGGGAGCTGAGGTCCGAACAGTCGTGTAAATTTGGGTGAGGCTATATGACTCAAGTGAGAAGCGCAGAGAAGACAAGGATCATGAAGATGTAAGTTAGTGCATGTGGTGCACTACGTGACGAGGCCGATGCATGTACAGACGATTTAGGGAGTCCGAATGCATGAAGACGCGATGGCTCGTCATTGGACACTACCGGTTGCATGTCGAAGCATGTGGATATATTTTGAGGTGAAAGGGAAGACATAGTCAAGGGGAGGTGTCTGGAAGCTTCGTTGAGGGTTTTTGGTAGTTTGCCAAATACCGGAGGTTGGTGCCTTGATCAAAACCATGGTGTAGAGTGGTGAAAAGGAGAAGTTGTTTATGTCAAAGAGAGCTAGAATTGGCAAGTGGATCAATCACTAAAGAGTTAGCTGGTTGAGTCTTATAAATTCTTTGAGAGGTGTGCATGAATGTGTAAAACCAGTGTTAGTGGGGTTGATGGGTTTCCCCGGTAGTCTTAATGGGTTAGACCTATTAGAATTGGTGTTGGTTATTAAAGGGGAGGAGAGGAGGTGGTAGAGGGTAAGGATTCTATGGTTTAGGTTTTGTGCTATCACCTTATCTCCTTCCATGGTTGTAAGATAGAAAAATTAAGAGAGGGAAGAGTAGGGGTGGATATCAAGCTAGCTTGGCTCGGCTCAGCTTGCAAAAGCTCGTTAAGCAAGTGGCTCGGCTCAGCTCGTTAGGCTAACAAGCTAAAATGGAGGCTCAACTCGACCCGGTTGAAAGCTCGAGCTTGGCTCGTTAGGCTCATTAACCTCCCTCCTCATTAATTCATTAGGAAATTGATCACCCAGATCTACAACTCCACAAGAACCATCCCACATATAACAATACACAAGTATGAAGTATATTCCATCATAGTATGACCAGAGTCCAGAAACAAAATTGCTCATGCACGTCGAGATTGCAATTGCACATCATCATCAAATCGAGATAAAAAAGTATACCTTTCAGGGGTGGTTCTTGATGGTGCTGGCCTGCTGCGGGTAGGTCTTGAATGCCCCCACATCGGCCTTTGACTCAATGTGGTGCACTGGTGCTCCTCTAAATATAACATGATGATCTTAGCTTCCCTGAACAAATAAAATCCAAGAAAAATAAAAAAAATTGACCTTTATTCCTTAAGATTTTAGCACCAAGAAATTTCCAAATCAAGAAACCGAGCTCCTAGAACAACTGAGCTACTAAATTTGGAACTAAATCTAAGTGGAGTCCCAAAAATTTACCTGGTTTGTATAGACCACGATGAGGAGGAGGCAACAATGGATGGCTAGGAGAGTCGGCGGCGGATGGCTAGGGGAGTCGGCGGTAGAGGCCAAGGGGACGCGGAGGCGGATGAGGAGGAGGAGGGGAGGCGGTAGTGAAGGCGAATGGCAAGGAGGTGGGCGAGGCGGACGAGGATGGGAAGGGGAGGTGGACAGCGAGGAGGAGGGGAGGTGGAGGCAGATGAGGAGGAGGAGGCCAAGGCAAATGGGGATAGGAAGGGGAGGTGGACAGCGAGGAGGAGGGGAGGTGAAGGCGGACGGCGAGGAGGAGGCCGAGGCGGATAGGGCTGTTCGTTCGGTTTTTTCGGTTTATACGGTTCGGTAAATACGGTTTGTTCGGTAAATACGGTTTGAATAATTCAGGAAATATGGTACTTTATAGAATACGGTGCGGTATCGGTAAATACCATTTTATTTCGGTATGGTATCGGTAAATACCAATTTTATCAAAGTTTGCGCGAATTGCTAAACGTTAAATAATCTCCATAAGACCATAACTCCATAAGGCACAAGCCGCACAACATCAAAAACAGCTCATCAATTCAATTCATCATCACATTCACAGATCACTCATTCATCAATCACCATTTACCAATTTAATCTCATCTCCAATTCTCCATTCCAGAAGCAGAATGGCAGTTCGCAGTCAGGCAGTGAGCACACCACACACAAACAAAGTCACAACTCACAACTCACAAACAAAGGACTTCCAGAACTAGAACCACAAGATTTTATAGTGAGTCAGTCGTCAGTGACATAACAGAACGTCAGAAACTCAGAACTTACAAACTACTTTGATTCTTTGAACATCCTCGGACTCAAATTTCTTTCTGTTCACCAACCTGCTCATAGATCAAGGAAAATTGTAGTGCAAAAAAGATCAAAGGGGCAGAACATGAATACATGATGTCAATCGCAGAAAGCAAGAGGGAAACCTAGACCTTAATATTGTGGCAACTCCTACATGGCGCGAATCAACCTCTCTTGTAGCTGCCTCGTTATCCAATTGCAAAAACCTACATAATGCATAAAAAATAGACCCAATTATCATAAGCATAAAGCACAAGGAAACAAATAGGAAAAAGGTAAGGCGATGGGGGAGAGGAGGATCCTGTGGATGGCGGAGGCGGGATCCGCCAAATGCGGTGGTGGGGGAGGGGGGCCGGGGGGGGGGGGGCGACGGCGGAGGATTGGGGTGGGGGGGGGGGGGGGGGTAGGGGGCGTGACGGCAAAGGCAGAGGATGGGGGCAGCACCGCAGCAGTGGAGGCAGAATGAAGATGCGAGGGAGGAGATCCGAGGCTGCGGTGGGCGGGGGAGCAAGAGAGGGGGCGGTGGGGGATAGGAAAGCGACGGCCGGCAGGCGGAGGCGATGGGGAAGGAGGATCTTAGCGGCCGAGGCGGATGGAGGCGAGTGGCGACTGCGCGTCTGCGGGACTGCGGCTGCCGGCTAGGGTTGAAGGCGTGAGGCGTGCCGCGTGCGACCGTGCGTCGGGCCGTCGGTGCACTACTTGGTGGGCCGAGTCTCGGCTGCCGAAAGCCCGAGACGGAGACGCCGAGTAGGGATGTTTAGTTGGGCTGTTCGGTTTAACCGGTAAAATCGGTTTTCCCTCGGTTTATACCGAAAAAACCGAATCTGTGAAACACTACTTTTCCAAAAACCAAACCGAATACCGAATATCGGTCAAACCGAGTTGACCGATTCAGTTTGGTTTTTTCGGTACGGTTTTTTCGGTTCGGTTTGAAACTGCACAGTCCTAGGCGGATGAGGATGGGAAGGGGAGGTGGATAGCGAGGAGGAGGGAAGGCAGAGGCGGACGGGGATAGGAAGGGAGGTAGACAGTGAGGAGGAGGGGAGACGGAGGTAGACAATGAGGAGGCCAAGGTGGACGGGAATGGGGAGGGGAGATGGACGGTGAGGAGGAGGGGAGACAGTGGCGGAGCCAAATGGCGAGGAGGAGGGGAGGCCGAGGCAGATGAGGAAGGGGACGATGAGGAGGAGGGGAGGCCGAGCGTGCGGTGAGGAGGAGGCGAGGATGTTGTGTGCGGTACTGCAGTGAGGAACTAAGGATGTTGTGTGCGGTACTGTAGTGAGGAGCTAAGAATGTTAATGTTAGGGATATGGTTAAGTTAACCGAGCCTAATAAGCTAGCGAGTGGCTCGTGAGCCAGCTCGGGCTCGGCTCGTTAGGCGACTAAGTTGAAACCTTGGCTTGGCTCAACTCATTTATACCACGAGCCGAGCTGAGACAAGCTTACAACGAGCCGAGTTGGCTCGCGAGCCTTGAGCTTTTTGCCACCCCTAGGGAAGAGTGGTGCTTTCGCTACACCTTGTAAGCACCCATGAGTATGTAAACTTCATCCTTCACTAAGAATAGATCAAAGTTTTATCTCAATCATATTCTTGTTTGCGTTCTTACTTTATTTTGATTGTTCTTGAATTTGATTTGTGATTTCATGTTCGTGGGTATTCTAGCCCAATCTCTTCCTTAAATTATATTGCTAGGACACATGAGAATGGATTTGAAAGATCCCATGTCTTATATCCTCACGAGTAAGAAGTAATTTAAGTTTTGGTGTTATTGTGCCATAGATTTGATGATATCGAATTCAGTGAACCCGTGCCTAAGAATCTTGTGATTCTTGATTGCTTCAGATTCTTAATGCCTTAAACAAGTCTCATGCAAAATTTGGAAGTGTTTGGATAAAAGTTGAGCAAATTCTTAATATTTGAGAGCAAATTCTTAATATTTGAGTTTTGTCTCGAGAGGATTTCATGTCTGAAAACAGGAGGCCAGTTAGACTGGCATTAGCTGTCAGACCACCGTTGTGTTTGCGGTCAAACTGAGCTCGGCGGTCAGATTGGTCAATCCATGGTGGCCTGACCAGCTATGCGCTGTTAGTAGCTGATTTTATTGCTTTAGCTCTCGAGGCTATTTTGCTTAGTCTAGTTGGTGTAATATGAACTTGGTTACTATCATAATCACTTAAGTGAAGATTTTGAATACTTTTAGAGAGAAAAATTAACATCAGTGCTACGCTCTCCATCATAGGTGACCACGTATATATGATTGGGTTAGCAAGAACATTATGATGATCCTCTCCTCTTAGCCATAGCTAAACCAAGCAGAAAGCCATCTGTAAAGCCACACAAATGTAGATACATACTATTTTATCGGGTCAGTGGACGAGCCAGGACAACTCAGCAGGCCTTTGACCAATGGAATGTTTGGGAATCTCCATGCATGCATTATGGTATGCGCTGATGGCGATCATCTTAGTCAAGATTCCCACAATTGTGTGGGGTTTAATTTGCACTACAGATCCGTGAGACCATGATGGGGTTGCTTGTGGGTAGTAGTGGGTCTGTGCCGCCACCGCTGTCCTGTGCTCATACATCTAAAATTCTACATGCCCTAGCCCCTATGTGAACAGATGATTCCTTGAACTTTCTGGGAAAGAAGAGAGAGAGAGAGATGGCCGGGGATGGTGCGCAGTTTAGGTTAACCCCCACAAAACAAGGCTGTTCAATTCGATCGCACAAACTGAAGGGTCATGTGGGAAAGATGGGTAGCAAGCACGTCCATGGATACATGCACATCGATGTACAGGGGTTGGACTGTGCAGAGATGTGTCCCCTTCCCCATTTTCCCTGCCAAACCATGCATACTCATCCTGCTTAATTTGGTTCTTTTGAACAATGTGTTTTGTTTATTTGATATCTAGAGGTAAGCAGGTGCAATGTACCAGAGAGATGGCAAGAAAATGGGAAAATCTCGTGGCCCTAATTCATTCAAATGTTCAGTTCACAGTTGACACAAACAGAACTATGCAAGTGACAGCTTCCATACTCGGACAAGGGGCATTGCAATGTCCACGCGCATAAATTGGAGCTAAATAAATGGGCCTTGACTTTAAAATACTAGGAAGGAAAGACACACCGTCAGGCCTTGATAATAAAGCTGTAAAAGGCATGGTTGACCGTCCAAATCAAATAATTCTTTTGAAAAAAGTAGAGATTGAAGAAAAACACAGGTGTGAATTAGTGGTCTGTTCTTTTCAGGAAAAGGTTGTCGCTTTAGTTAGAAAAACACAGGTTTGGTTAGTCTGTTTTTACTCTCATAGAATAAAAAGACCATTGAGGTTGGTGAGTTTACATGACCTTAATCCTAGTGGAATAAAATGAAGTTGTTGTCAAGGTCACTCTTTTAATGCCAGCTTAAAGCGTAGGAATTCCATAAAAATTTTATGGAAAACGATATTTGTTTCATCAAAGTTTCTATCACATCTTCCTAAGAACGTTTAGGACCCGTAAAAAATGCAGCAATTTCACATGACATAGTTAAATTTGCAAAACAAAAGATTGCTGACCTATTTATATCAGCTTTTGGCCTTGGTTTATGAATAGTAATAGCTTGTAGAGAAGTTTGTAGAGAGATACTCGCGTGTGATTTTATCTGATATAAATAAAGTCACTACAATATGTACTATAATCGACTAGTAGATCCCGTTAAAAAAAATACTTTGTTTAAAAATTAAGTATCATAAAAAACATAATTTATTATAAAATTAAGTATCATAGAAAAATAATTTATTATAGACAGCTCTCGTAAACCAACCAGAACAGCCATCCAAACGGACCTTAACGCGTGGAAGAAAGAAACCGCTCTTTGTTTTACCACCGTTCTAAGTAAAGATGGTCTCTCCTCGGCAAGGTACAACCAAAAACCACCCCGGTTTTCAATGCCGTCGCCGTACTGGATATCTCTCTCCACACACCTCACTATTTATCACGCCACTCCCCAACGTTTGAACGCTCTTTGCTCCACTTCTGCTCGCCGTTTTCGTCGTTCCTCGCCCTCAAATCTCCCGCGATCGATGGAGGCGGCGCTAGGAGCGCTCTGCCGCGGCGGAGGCTGGTCGTACGCGGTCGTCTGGCGCTCCCACCCGCAGGATCCGCGGTGAGTCTTGTGATTACTGAACGATTTGGTCTTCATACTTCATAGGTGGCTCGTGGTGCAAGTAGACGTAGGAGTCGTAGACTGTAATTGCCTCGTTCGGCTGGCCGCTGGCTAGTTAGCCTCCAGTTGGTTGGAAATTTGGAATGCTTTCTTGTTCTTATCCTTTCTTTGCCTACTTCACATTGCAGTGCCACTTTTTTTCCTCCAAGAAATGTGAGATGGGGGTCACACTATAATTAAGCATTAACCAGCAAGGCAAAATAATCGAAAATTCGAAATCCATGGGCCGGTTTCAGACCAGAAATTCGTAGTGCTATTTATATTGCTTTGTTTGTTTGGTGAGTGGTACTTTTACATACTATCAATCACATGAACGGAAGATGGTACGTACTATTGCCACGGTTCTCCAAAGTTCCGGCCTGCTCATTTCTTGTGTCGAGCAAGGAGCAATACAGGAAAATTTGGAACAAACATTTTAGCTGCTACTGTAGTGTGTTCTTTTATCAGAAGTTTGCATCAAAATCTCTACTTGTTCATGTCATTTCCATAAGAAAAGTTAACAGAAAAGAAAGCTAAGTGTCCATTGCTAATTATTTCCTTGGATTTGGGAAGGAAGACATGGCTGAGTTATCTTATCTCCTTCTATTTCTTTCTTTGAATGATAGGATGTGGGCTGTAAAAAGATGCATCCTTTTCTTATCTTTTTTGAACAAAACACTGTGATTCCATCAAATTGACAGGAAGGTGTGTCTCCTCTTTTTGGATGTCTCTTTTACTTTTGAATGCGATGCACCAGTCACTCGTTGTCCAACTTTTGCTTTTTGATTCCTGTTTTGTTTTGTTTTGTTACTTCCATTGGTGATGTGCAACTTTTCTTTCTAGGGACTTGCTCCTATCTGTATGAGAATACTGACATGACAGGTGCTATGTTTAATGCCAGGTTGCTTACATTAGGGGAGTACTACTGTGAAGATGAGGCTAGAAAAGTGGGTGAGGACATGCATAATCAAGTCCATATTGTTGGGGAAGGGTATGGCAAGATGAAGATCAACTTAGTTATCTTTGGTCATTTTATCTTGACGTACTGATGATATAAGAGCGTTCGGAGTTACCTTCAAACTCAATAGGATATGTGCTTTCCTGGTGGTAGTCTTGAACGCTTTGTAGGATTTGTTGGCTTCATAGGGAAAATCTAATCAGTTGCTTACCGTTTGTCATGGTTCCTATTTAAATGTTTTCTTAGCAGTGTTTGAATAAAACATCTAGTTAACCAGTCTCCTGGAATCCTAACTCGTCCTGGTGGTGTGATGAGATAGATATTTGTTAAAAAAAGGAGTGGTGGGAATCTAATTTTTGGGAGCAAGATATCTTTATGCCAAAGCTAAACACGAACGCCTCTTATTTAGTTAGTTTGATTTTACAATCATTTTCTCTATTAACTGTGTGTATATGTCACCATTGGTTGTGGAGTCAATAAATTTGGTACATGCTTCTTTTTTCCATTAGTAATTAATAACACCTATCTTCTCCCGTTTCAGCATCATAGGGGAAGCTATGGTAAGCGGAAAGTGTCAATGGATTTTTGATGATACCTTCCTTGGATTGGATCAGTTAAGCCATGCAGATAACCAAGACTTATTTCAGGTATAAATGTGTTGTTCTCTTCTTCTGGCACAATAAATAAAATTAAGAACGTCAAACAGACCATTTAGGCTTTAGCTTTAGAGGCTAGGACATATGGTGATTGACAAATACAGATAACTGAAGAACCTATTGAGTTGTCACAATTTGCACTTGTGCTGTCTGTTCTCTCTTTCTTTGTTTCTTTAATTATTACTTGTGTTAATTTTTTTAGAAAAATTGTTTGCCACCCTGGCTGTGATTTTTTCAGTAGTATGAAGGCAGTTTTCCCTTCTTGATTATAACAACGGAATGCTTAATTCGTTTTTTCAGGGCTATACATGGTTGCAACATCAGTCCCTGAATGGGATAAAGGTTAGTGTTTTCTTGTATTCTTTCCTGAGCAAACTACATTAGCATGAACATGTCACTCATGGGACCAGCTTGAAGTATTTGTTTATCTTTGTTGATGCCAAATTGGTTAATGAAAGTGGCACTTTATCTGCAGACTATTGCTGTTGTACCTCTCCAGTTGCAGGGTGTGGTGCAATTTGGTTCCATGCAAAAGGTTAGTACCTAAAATATTAGAAAATACAATCTTTATGCCCTTAAGTCAATGTCAATAATAACAATGTTACATGCAACTATGGATAATATGATACCGCCAGGTCCAAACTCAATTTCATGTTTGCTCTCACTTCTTAACAAAATATATGAACATATTCCATATTTTCAAGGGAGAGCATACAGAACAAAAAAAAAAGCTTTCTTGAGCATCTGCTACTGAATATAGTATTACAAGTGAAGAAATTGAGTTTTGTGGTGGATAACTTAGCTACCTATTATATATTAAAAATCCATGACAGATCTTTTACAACTACTAAGAAAAAAGAGAAATATGCTATAAATTCTTACAAAAAAGCATCTAACTCTTAAATTGGTGGACCTTAATTTTCAAGACTTAGATTCGATAGTTGTCTTAGAGATATATTAATTTAAAAAGATCTAAAAAAATATCAAATCCTTAATTTGGTGAATCATAATTTTAAAGGTTTAGATTCGATAGTTGGTTTAGAGATATATTAATTTGGAAAAAAGGAATAGGTAACACTTTGTTTAATTCAAAGGTAGGGGGTATAAATTTGCTCGATGGGCCCACCTCCCAATCATCTCTTTAATACATGAGGATAGAGATCTCAAAATAAAATTTGGTAATTAAAATATGAAATCAAATATCCCAAATTCAAATTTAGAATGCAAAATATAAATTTTGAAATATGAATGGCGTAAAAGTGTACTATACTACACCAAACCTTACAATTGTGCGGGCCAATAGGCTAGTTCCATCTAATAGTTTATCAGGGCAAGCCTATATGAGTACAGTCTTGGAAGCTGACTCTAATTTTCACATTTTGCCAGGTTTTTAAGAACTCGGTGTTTTTCAATCAAGTTAATAATATGCTTGATCAGATGTCAAGCACTTCAAATGATCCTTCAACAATCTATACCCAAACAGATGCTCTTGCATACACTGAGCAATCTATACTCGGTTCTATGAGATCTATGAATGGCATTCTTGTGCATAACAAGGTCACCCCATTGAAAAGTGAGAAATTTGAGGAGAATACAGAGAGAATAGAATCTCTAAGGAGTTCAATCTGTTTTTCAAGCAACTCTCAGAGATCTTTAAATGATCTCACCTCCTACGGAAATGGCGGCACTAGTCTTAATCCTTATATGGTGGCCATGCCAGTAAACTCCAAGTCAATAAATGAGTTTAAAGGATTTGATAAGTTCAGCAACTTCCATTACCAAAATATTGGTGCGAGAACTCCATTGCAAGTCAAATCTAGTAAAGAGCCTGACTCTAGTTTTGCTAGAGTAATTTCAGCATACAAAAGGCTGGACAATCTTCAGAGAACAGAGGTGTCATCTGATCAGAACATGCCAGAGTATTTCCCATATCTTTACACCTGCAGCAACTCTCCGAATTCTGGCATTGGCTTCTCATCATCTTGTACTACAGTATCTGGAAAAAGCAAAGATTGCCTCCAAACTGAGAGTGAGAAATTGCTGTGTAAATCTATATCGTTGAGTAGAGCCCCTAGTGTTTCTCAAATCCAAGATAATTGCTTCACACCACACCATGCCCTCGTGCATGAACAATCTCTGGTGCCTGATCCTGGAGAAGGTCCAAGTGTTCTCTTACATGAAGAATCTGTTATCGTTCAAAGTGACTTATTGCAGGTGAAGGATACCAATCACTTAACAAGCGAGGCTTATTGTACAGACCCCGAATTGCCTAATAGAACATTTGAGGAAGCTACCGTGGGAACAACAGACTGTAACATGAAGGGAATCAATGAAAATAGTGATTTGCTAGAGAGTATGATGTTTGATCTGAGCGCTAACTCTCTCGTGCGAGATTGGTCAGATGACAATGTGCTGCTAGCAGGAAACCTCCCAAATTTAGGTGACACAGCCTCAGAGTCTGTTACAGAACTGACAAACAACCATCCATTATCAATTGGAGCAAGGAGATTGACTTCCATATCTGCACTCGAACAGTTCCTTGGTGCCAATGATAATGTCAGTGGTGATGTGCATGTAGCTGCAGCATGTAGTCCAAGTGCGGCTGAAGCTAGTGCTTTAGCTGGCTGCGTTTCAGATTACCAGTTACCGAGCCTTGATTTTCAAGACTGCCTGACAGCATACAATGCACAAGTACCGCCATTGGTCTTCCCTTCCAGTAGCTATACATCCGAAAATGCGCAAAATGGATCTTCAAAGGCAACTTCAGTGTCACTAGCAAATATATCTGTTGATGACAGTTGCAGTTTTAACACAGGAAATTCAAAGAACAATCAGCCGAACAATCCCGAGGGAATGAAGATTGCCAAGAAAAGAGCTAGACCAGGTGAGAGCACCCGGCCTAGACCAAAAGACCGACAACAGATACAAGATCGTGTCAAAGAATTACGTGAGATTGTCCCCAATGGTGCAAAGGTAATAATCAATGACGCACACTATTTCAGTTCATCACGTTTCCAGTCATCGAAACTGACCCCTTTAGTTTCTATCATCTTTGATATAACAGTGTAGCATTGATGCTTTGCTGGACCGAACAATCAAGCACATGCTCTTTCTACAAAGTGTAACAAAGTATGCAGAGAAAATAAAGCAATCTGATGAACCAAAGGTATGCTCTATTGGATGTATGCATATTAACCTTGTATAGCTGAAGTGTTATCTCAGAAAAAATTCCTGTAGCTCTACACATGCTGACTTCTCATTCTTGTTAAGATGATCGGCAAAGAGAGTGGCCTTGTCTTGAAAGATGAGCCAAGTACTGGCAAAGATGGTGGTGCTACGTGGGCCTACGAGGTTGCTGGGCAAACTATGGTTTGCCCAATAATCATCGAGGATCTTGCACCGCCTGGCCAGATGCTTATTGAGGTAAACTGGATTTTCACAAGTGCGACCTACTGCCTCTTGCCGCCATGCAGAATAACAATACTAGCATTTTGCCCTCTTAATTTACAGATGCTCTGCGAGGAGCGTGGGTTCTTTCTAGAGATAGCTGACAACATACGTGGATTTGGTCTAACAATCTTGAAAGGACTGATGGAGCTCCGTGATAGTAAGATATGGGCACGGTTTCTTGTTGAGGTAGAGAATGAAACCATCTTTAACATATCGCGTGTCTAGCTTTACTAGTTGTTTTGAAGTGTATGCCGGTGATATTATTTTCAGGCAAGCAGGGACGTAACAAGGATGGACATATTTTTGTCACTTGTTCAGTTACTGCAGCAAAATAGTCTTGCTCGGTCTACTGACCAGATGACTAAAGTCACGAACAATGGGCCTCCATCCTTTGCAGATTATCAGAGATCTCCGCTACCAATTCCTGTTGGCATTGCTGAGAGACTGTGATGACTGCAAATGTCCCGAGTAAGATAGATTAGGCGACTAGACTGAAAAGGCATTTGGCAGCCATGCTTCCACATTGGAACCTAGTGTTGACCGTCTGATTGCTGATAGAAAATGCCGGTATCAAGAAGATGATGCAGCCATGAGTTGCTGTGCAGAAATTATGAACTGTCCTTATGACTTTTGGCCACGTACGTCCTTTAGCTTTGGGAGGATCAGTAATGTTGTGCATCCCATTCTCTCTAGCCTAATTTAGTAGAAATCTTAGATTGACACTGTGTTCTTGATACTGCTGTTTCTGTATGCAGTGTTGTATTATTGCGATCTTGTGCGTTGGTGATGATTCAGTGATTCAGTATTTCTTAACCATGTTCGTGCTCTTGGTACTGATTACTGTTCGTCTGTTCCTGACTTCCTGTATCCCGGCACGACTAAAGAACGCTATGATCGTCCATCCACCATCCAGATTTGGACTCGCGTCGTAACGCGGCAAAGGACAGGAGTCCGGCCGTGCGGGCTTCCAACCCCGCGGCAGTTGTTCGAACTCGAAGCGAGGTCCACTCAGCTTCGGCGCGGCGCGTAGGCGTAGATGGTCAGGCATAGCGCCGCGCAGGCGCCCTCTGTACGTATGCGAGATCTCCCCCGCGCTGGACCATGGCAGCCGCAGCGGGGCTTTCGGCACTAGCGTGTGTTGCGTGAAAGGAGGCCTGGTGGGCCGCCCTTGATTCTTGGCTTCTCTGAATCATTTAATTAAAAATTTAAAAATAGAAAAAAGCTAAAAACCTATCATCACAGATACTGTAAAGAATAAAAGAAAAAACTAAAAAAGAAAAAAAATCAAAATTAAAAAATCGACGTGTTCAAAAGGACTCCTATATTCAGAAGTGGAAACCGTTTGAAGTCGAACTTACCAGTTTGCCGTCGCCGTGGGGACAGGATGAGGGCCGAGGAGCGGGCGCACGGCGGCACGGACTGGGGGCCAGCGCCTCGATCAGCAGATGAAAGCCTGGAGGTAAAACGTGACGGGGGCGAGTTCGCGCGTGCCGCGTGCGCCGTGCGGTAGCCGGTAAGCTCCGGGATACGGTTAGCGTCGTGTCATGTGTTCGGGTAGTCGGGTGCCCGGTTGGTGGGCGCCGGCGCCCGCCGGTTAGAGGTGGAAAAAAACTTGTTAGTGAAGCTCGTTGGCTCAATTTAAAATTGCTTTAATTATATTTGTTAGTTGGTAATACATTAAAATGAGTTGATTTTAAATGAATTTGAATTTTACTCTAGCTCGTTAACTCATTTCTAAAAATACTCTTAAATTATATATAAAATGATATTAAATCAAACTATATCAGTTTTAGAAAAATCTCAATACGACGAGGAGTTAGCTCGATATCCACCCCTACTGCCGGTTGTGCGGTGCCTGATGATTTCACATTTCAGTTCACACTGCCACTCGCGTGATTCGGTTCCGTTCCGCCTGATACTGTGCTACATCCCATGCACAGATTGGTCGACTGATACATACTCTTGGCTGATGGCTATCGAAGTCTGCGAGCTTTGTTTTGCTGGTCTCAGCTAGCTGAGTTCAGGGCTGGCGTTTGACCATATGAGTGTGGGCCTATTTGATATGGATGTGACTTATAACTTTTGAATGAAAATTTTGAATTTTATCTGTTTGCGACAGAGATTACGGAGAGAAATACTCGCTTGCGATTTTGGTTGATATAAATATTGGGCTTTTAACGTATACTACAATTAACTTGTAGACCTCATATTAAAAAATACTCTATTTAAAAGTTAGATACTATAGTAAAAATCAAAATCCGCTTTTAAAAGTCGTAAAGAACAGGGCCTATATGTTCCGCTGTTCAGGACTGCAGATATCACAGTATATGTAATAAATAAAACATTTTCTAGCTGGCTTTTCTTGACTCAATAGTAGTGGTTCGCAACTTTGCCGGTTAAGAGTAGTGTTGACTGCTACATAATACATTGAACTCCTGGATGCAATTTGTGAGAACTTGTTGATCAGCGGTTTGCTATGTTCTGCTACTCTGTCTGCTTGCTCTAATCTGTCCACTTTGTTTAGCTGCATGCTTCTGCACCTTCCATGCTTATGGACAGGAAATTAAAAAGATTATCCGGACAGATAAAAGAACAGCCAACGCCAAAAACTCGTGGCTATCATGATTCATGGCAAAGCGAATGCGACCTCCAGGGTTCTTTAGTTCATCATGATGGGTGGCCTCAGTTTTGGGGAAGTAGAAAACGCGAGCCAGCCATCTTACTCTTCAACTGGGCATGGTAGGGCGAACAAATCAAAGTTATTAGTCCATTCCATCACATCACATCACAAGAACCGACCAAAACGACACTCTAGCCCGCCCAGTCAAAACTGTACAGAATTTAGCAAATAATAAACCCGAGTGAGAATCTAGATGAATTTTTTATACGGATAATCTATTTTTTATTCGAAATTACAGAAATATACCCGCGAGAAATTTTTTTTACAAAAATAGGCTCAAGTCGCTCAATGGGAGGGCGGCTGGAGCCTATCGCCCAACCAGAAACCGATTCTGTCCCTGTCGCTCTATCATCAGGCAACTGCATCCAGTCGCCCTCCCATTGGACGACTTTAATGCAGTCGCCCAATGGTTGAGCGACAGGGATCAAACCTTCGCAAAAAATAGTGAAAATTGGTGGAGATATTCTTCATTGATCCAAAAGCCTTCAGAAAAAAATTTGAGCAATTTAGGCTACGGGATCAAAAGTTATAGCAGTTTCAATCACTCCCCGTTTCCTCTCTTTGTGTTCCTCGATTGCTATAATTTTTGATCACATAGCCGAAATTACTCAAAATTTTTTCTGAAGGCTTTTGGATCAATGAAGAATATCTCCACCAATTTTCACTATTTTTGGCGAAGGTTTGATCCCTGTCGCTCAACTATTGGACGACTGCATTAAAGTCGCCCAATAGGAGGGCGACTGGATGCAGTCGCCTGATGGTAGAGCGACAGGGACAGAATCGGCTTCTGGTTGGGCGATAGGCTCCAGTCGCTCTTCCATTGGGCGACTTGAGCTTATTTTTGTAAAACAATTTACCTCATATATATTTCTGTAATTTTGAATAAAAAATAAATTATTCGTACGAAAAATTCGAATCTAGACCGCCTTAGAACAGAAGCCGGCACAGCTAGCGTATCACAATTCACAAAACCAACGAGAACATCCTCGCAAAGAAAACGAATCCAACGAGCCTCAACAGGCCAGGCCCCCACACCGGACCGCCCAAGTACTGCCCAGGACGCCCACGGGCGGCCCACCCGTCCGTCACATTTGATCCGATCGCGGTCGCGTTTACCTCGCCTCGTCCTCGTCGCCGCGGCTGCGCTCCTCTCGCCTCGTCCTCGTCGGTCGCCCTCCCCCTCCCTGCCTTCCTCGCGTCTTTGAACGTTCCTCTTGTTCTTCTCCTCGGTTCCTCCGCGCTCACCAACCCGGCAAACCCCCCTCCCTTCCTATATATCCATTCCATCCCCTCGGACCGCAGCAGCATACTACAGGCTGCACCCCGCAGCTAGCGCGCAGTTCTTCCGAGACGCCGAGCCCGTGAGGGAGAGAGGGAGGGGTTCGGTGGATTCGATCGATGGCGAAGCTGTACGTGCAGGCGGTGCCCCCGGCGGATCTGAACAAGAACACGGAGTGGTTCATGTACCCGGGGGTGTGGACGACCTACATCCTCATCCTCTTCTTCTCCTGGCTCCTCGTCCTCTCCGTCTTCGGCTGCACGCCCGGCACGGCGTGGACGCTCGTCAACCTCGCCCACTTCGCGGTACCGTCTCTCTCTCTCTCGCCCCTTCGGTTCTTCTGGAATTGCGATTAGGATTGCGCATTGGCTGCTTGGCTTGGGTGCTCCCGTGGATCTGAAGCCCGGGGGTTCGAGTTAGATTAGCCCGATTATTCGTTTCACGAGGTTATGAATTAGTAGGATGGATTGCTGCATCTGGCATTCTGGCTGTTGCCGTCTGCCTACGTATTGCCTTCACTAGCTGAAAATTGTACTAGCATTCGCCAATTCCGCCAACTAAAAGCTGGTACTACTATTGGCTCAATCTTCCCAGGCAATGGCGCAACACTCTGTGATTCACGTTCCGGCTAGTACTGTTATAGCTTGAGCTGAATGGAATTCAAACCTATATGCTAGCCTGCATTTCACTGCATGTAGCGCGGCAATTTAGGATCTCTGCATCTCTAAACATTCAGGTTTGTGCTCAACACCATTATGTTGTTACTGCAAAACTTTTGGTTATGCATGTTATGGGTATGCAGACATGACAAGTATCAGTAGTAGCCTGCCTTTTCTATCCACAAACGGTTGAAATAGTCAAACAGAGGTATGCCCCTGCTGGGTGAAATGTAGGTAAATACCAGAGTACATTGGAGGAGAGGGTATTCCTGGTCTGAGTACAGTCATAGTGGTGTTGCGTAACTGCGTACATATTGTTAAAGGATCAAAACACGTATTACTATTCTTTCTGCTGAGATACATTTCCAATTTTCCAAAGATGTGTAGTTCAGAATTCAGATAGTTTTGTAGTGTTACCTTTGTTATGGACTTTCTCTTAGTTCTACGCTATTCATGTATTCCCAGATAGTAGTGTGATATTGGTAACCACCATTTGTCACATTTCCAAGCTTAATGTATTGTCTCCGGTGCACCCTAAGCGAGTATGTATATCTGTAGCATTTCCCTGTTCACTGTGGAGCAGGAGCACTGTCAAAACTCCAAAAGAGGCACTGAGTAGTATTAACCATGACATGCATTGGTGCTGAGATTAACCTTCCCCTGAAGTGTACTCTGGTTCGATGGTTGTTCTTACATAACAGCCAAATAAACAACTTGCATTAGTCTGTGTTTTGCTACTCAAAATGATAAAATAGTCATGGCTGTTTCCATGAAAAATTCTTGGTTTATAAAGGCAGTCGATATTGTAGTTCTTTTATTTTTTTTCCCCAACCCTCAATTCTGGAAGTAGAAAGGTGCTACTAATTTTGAAGTAGAAAGGTGTCACTAATTTTCTCAAAAGATTATAGTGTGACATTTCTTTTGATACTGACTTCAGCCAGTCTTTGTTTTTCTATCGCCACTGCTTGCCTAATTGAATCTTTGTTTCAGATTACATACCACTTTTTCCACTGGAAGAAGGGAACTCCATTTGCTGATGACCAGGGGATGTATAATATGTTGACTTGGTGGGAGCAAATGGACAATGGCAAGCAGCTGACTCGCAACAGGAAATTTTTGGCTGTGGTTCCTGTGGTCCTGTGAGTGTTAATCTGTTGCAATTATTTTTTGTTTCATTTTTTGCTTTATACTCTTAATGACGTCAGCTTTTGCAAGGAATTATTACATGGAAGGATATTTGCGCAATGATTGATTCTGTCTAGTCGGTAAATACTAGGTAGTTTCATTAATTATGCAAGTCGCTAGTTAATATCTAGTTTAACTAGCATAGTTACAGTATTAAATATATGTAAGGATTGGTCATTGCTCTATTTCTGTGAGGTATGAATGTGCGATAATTTGGGCAAGCGACACTATCAAGGAACTATATTTCGTCAACAAATATTCTTGCATGTTTGGAGATATTTGACAGGAAGGATCACATATGATTCATTTGGGACAATGGTCTGAAATCTGAGAAAGCCTATTTATATGGTGCATCCCATGTACTTCAGTGCTTGCATATTTATATTATGGCCGTATCTTTGCCCATAATGTTTTTCTCAGAAATTCCGTACTATTGACTTTGATAATGGATTATGCACATGTTTCACTGGTGACTAAACTTGGTGACAAACTGGTTAAGTACTTGGTTTTAAGTGTCACGCTTGTGGTCAGTTCTTAGATGGAAAGTAATCTAAAGTCGCCACAACTGATTGCACTGGTTGCTTAGTTCTTAGACAGAGACACCAACCGTTAGCAGAAACACTGTATGAAGACTTGTTTATTGCAACCAAATACAGCTGTCATCCCAACAACCTATCAGTATCAGATATGTTGTTTCTCTTCGCTGTTTCTGTGCAAACCTTGCTACCATTTTTTTAAATGCCTTGTTTCTTAGATCCAATTCCAAGTTGGGATTTACATGCCATCTGAGGAGATAGTTAAGGCCCATGGTTACTCTATTTGATTAAATTGCTTCTATTAGATTTTTCTTATATGAGTGGACCGGCCGGATCAATCGCCTTTTTATGAATTATGATGGACAAATTAATACCTGCTATATCAGAAGATTTTTTGGCAAATTTCCCCAAACTAGTAGTTAGTTGGCTTGAAATATGCAGAATGCATATCTCGTGGACTTGAAGATAGAATGTCACATTCTTGCCATGTATTAAGGGAATCTGTTTCTTGCTGTAGTTCATAAACATTTAATCTGAGATAACGTGCACAGTATATCTTTATTTCTCTAACATGAGAGCCTTCGTTGAGATTCGATTGGGTTTTGGTCATGCCTTGTGTCTGATGATTTTTGCGTTTGACAGATTATTGTTTTAAGACAATTAAATACAGACTGACATTTCCATGTGGCTTCCGTATTTTCTGTTGGCAAAATTATTTTGTTAAGTTCAACTTCTGCATAAACATTAATGTACTACATCAGGTTGTTCCATATGCTTCTCACCTGTCTTGAACAGGCATGCTAGGTTATACCAGTTCTTAAAGAAACATATATGCTTTTTATGTGGCATTATTATTTGTTTACTATGGTACTGATGAGGAAACTTAATACATAATTGTCCTGTTATGTCCATGATATGTAAAAGAGAAAAATTAATCCCAATATGGTCCTTATGTCAGGCTAAAAAACATTAATGCTTTATTTAACATGGTTCCAATCATTAATACTGTCGGGGAACACTGACTATTTTGCTCTACAAATCAGTTTTACTTGGGACTTGGGTGTTTACTTAAAAATTAGTTTCGCTCTCCAAAATTAGGATACCATAGGACTTCTCTGTGGTTCAATTATCTGGTTTTCCTTAGCTGACATATCCTGTCAATTAAATCTGTGAAGCCTTTAATATTACTCACTTTTTTTCTCTTATATTCCCAACCTCTTGATGGGCTGGCCATTTCTTTCTTCCCCCTCCTATCTATTGTCTTTTATATGTCTGAGTGATCATAAGCACTAATTATTGGGTTGGCTCTGTTCCTCTGCAGGTACTTGATAGCTTCGCACACCACAGACTATCAACATCCCATGCTCTTTCTCAACACCCTTGCAGTCGGTGTGCTGGTTGTTGCCAAACTACCGAACATGCACAAGGTTCGGATTTTTGGAATCAATGCGGGCAACTAAGCGGCAGCATCCCACGGTAGACACCAACCAATATCATGTTTCATTTGAATGGCAGGATGTGTTACACCTAGTTCTGAATTGGCTCATCAGAGAACCAGTGTGTAGTGTTTAAGAGCTGTTAGTAGACTACATGTGATCATTGTACAGAGAAATGCTAAAAGGTCTGGAAATGATGCTGTTCTGCATCTAATGAACACAAGTTCTGTATACTCTTAATGCTGCTATATGTTCTCTTGCAAGTATTTGTCAGCTGATACATGTACAGTTTTGCTCTTTGTGACGAGTTTATATATGTTTTTTAAAAATATGCGTACCTTTGTTATTATTATAATTCCTAAAACAATAATTGAATCAGTAGCATATATATCAGAGATATTTGTGATTATGAATAGTAATATGATTATATACTTAAATATATCTATCTCATATATATATACACTAACAAGACGAAGTCTAGACTAAGAATACTACTAATAGAAGTAGACATTAACATCATCGCAGGACAGATATCTAGGAAACAAGGCATAACAAATCAAATGATATTCTTGCAGCTTACAGAGAATCGTTTCAACGTAGTTTGTGGTAGAGTCTAATCCAAATACCGTAGCGGTCAGAGCGTCCAAGTATCGAAGAGGTTGAAGATCATACTCGTAAGAGTACTGTAACAGACGTACTCGTAAGTCGAGTAGCGGTCATGGTTGTAAGTTGTGAGCAGTCACGTGAACGTTTCCCAAAAACCTGATTTGTCCCAGCTCGTGCAGGATCGTGAGAGACGCCATCTTCAGAGACACTGCTCTCTCGACGTTGGTGCATGTCAAAGAAGGGATAGAGAAGTTGAGGCTACACAACACAGAGAAAATGGGAAGGAGGGTTTATTCCAATTCTGAGAGGAGATATCTTTATAGAGTCCACCTCATTAGAAAAAACTACCATTATTATTATCATTACACTGTTTTAATCATGGTTAATATGTGCTATGAAAGCCAATTTAAATAGTGTAATTCAAACTTTCAATTTCTAAATTATATGCATGATTTTAAGGTGTAAAAAGAAACTGCCACTGCATGGCGTGGCAAGGCGAGTGAGCTAGCGCGTGCGTGTGATCTTCTTTTGTTTGCTTCAATTAGGTAAGACTAACTTTACTATATAAATTGGTTTTCTCTCACTTAGACTAACAATATGGTACTAAACTTTTTATCTTCTTATGCATCAATGAGCTTTTAAAATTTTCTAAGATTTAATTGAAATATCGAACGGATGAACCAAAAAAACTCCAACACACAATGTGAGCTAGGAACACGGAGCTGCCTGTGCATATCCACAGGCAATAATGAGTATACGTGGCAAGATCATAGCAAACAGTTCTGACTCAGAGGTGCAACATTCTACATGAGAGGCCCTGTTTTTCTAAAATAAATATGGAAAATGCTTGTATGCTTTGCTACGCTAAAGGAAAATGTTTTTTTTTATCCCTGAAGCTTTCTTTGATGAATGGAAGCACCCTCATTAATTATTTTGATGCATGACAACATCGAAATGGATGGGTTGACATCTAAGTATCTAACTTGATTTTGTCAAAGTTGTGTGAAGAAAGACTTGATATGTCTGGTTCTTCTGTCCTTTGGGTTCGTTGGTCTGTCAATTTTGCTCCAGTGAAATTTAAGTCTGTTTTCAACTCTTTCGATGAGAACGATAACTATGATTGATTGATATGATGTTGACGGTGAGGCTATTTAACCGAAACAACTAAGTCCGTCCTATAATCACTACACCACACCTTTGTTGTTACTAACCGTACCTAACACGGTTAATCTTTCCTGTAAGCAATCGAGAATCAAGTAAGAAAAAAATAAGTGTGATATGAATTCTTGATGAAACATGAAATTTTATTGAACAATGGAGATGCCTGAAGTCGTTGTAGTTGGTCTAATCGACACAAGTACACAATTGATATTTTTGAACGAAATCAATCTAAACAAGCCTAAGGACTAAAGTGACGGCCACAAAGGTTATAAGAAAATGATGGCCAAGGAGGGTCAGCCTAGGGTTTGTGCGCCACCAGGGGTGCACACAACTTGGGCTCGGATCCCAACACTATTACAAAGCCCAAGTTAGCCCAACAGGTGATGCAACACCTCTCTTTGATGATTATGACATGTAGACAACGAATCTGAAGGTGGGGCTGGATTTGTTGGAGAGGTCTCGTCATAAACTTTCCGTCAAGTACTTGAACACCTTCGGATTTCGTATTTGAAAGTTATGATTGTTTTGAGTCGGTGCTATCAGGCTAACTCCGAATTGGTTTGGAATTGTTGTGGTAGTAGTGTTGCTCCCCTCAACTTGATTCTTGAGTAGAATAATATCACATGACTTAGGTAGCAATCCATCCTCAATAGAAAAATTATGAACTCCTAGAAATGAACTCACCTGAAAATTCAACTGTTGTGCACGTTCTCTCGTCATAGTTCCTTGCCTAGCATCTTGTGGATGAGTATTGTGTGTATCCAAGGAAGTGATATCCAAATCACCTTGACCCCTCCTAACCCTTTTCAACCCCTGCCAAATCTCCTCAAACTTTAGAACACCGCTTCCACTGAGAGCCCTTCGTTCCTGAAATTGCTCATTGCTCCAGCTCGTGTTTCAAGCATTCTGGTAATTTTCTTTGAATTCTTTTCACGTCACATCATATTCCTGAGTATCTTGCATACTTATGCGAAGTTAATTTGATTTTCATGTCGTCGTTTGAGGGAAATCGAGTTTTTCCTGAAACCGATCTACTACATCCTTCATCATCGATTCGTTGCATCCGGTGAATTAAAACCCAATTCTTTACTATTGCATGATCACCATCATCTACTCTACGTATTTCATACCTTCATTTGTTCAATGCATCGCTAAGGAAGTCTTGCACCAGAGCACCCTATGGTTTCCATGGATGTCACCGTGGCTAGCCCAATCCATCTATCCTCCAACACCGAACCGAGCATACCATTGCATTCCATGGGACGAAGACGTGCCCATGCTCACCTTGTTTGCCCGCGTTTCATGCTCGGGTATCATTTTCCTTGTCAACCCATGTCATTGCCGCCACCGCTCTAGGCCCCGCCGGCCTGAGCTGCTGCTGGCCAACTGTCCTCTGATGAGTCGCGGACCTGTTTTGCCCCTTGGCCGGCCTCCTTGGCTTTCCCCTCGCCAGCGAGCACCATGGCAGAGTTGCCACCCGAGTACTGTGCATGCTGCTGTCTTCCAGTTGCTCTCTATTCTTCCTCTTGCATTTGTTTTCCTTCAAGTCAATGACGAGTGGGCTCCACACGTCATGCACACAAACAAATAAAAACTAGCCAAAAAAGAATATTTCCTAGAATATGTAACATCCTGAAATTTAAATCAGAAATATGTAAAGCTTTTGAATTAATTTTGCAATGTATTCCATTTGCAATTGGAGTTAGAATGTTTTCCTAAAAATTGGGCAAAAGGATTTAAGAGTTAAAAGGATCCAAAAAAAAGATATATATATATATATATGTTTGAATAGTAGAAGATTTAAAAATCTAAATTAAGAATCTGAAAAGATGATCCATAAAATATAAGGAGAGAATTGTAATTAAGCACAAAATATCACCTACGAAGAAAAGAGTATAAGAGGTAAAGTGGTAAGTAAATAAAAATGGGTCTACAAATAAAGAGCATAAATACCTGTATATAAAACTATAAGTGTATGTGTATATTTTCGTATACATGTGATGAAGATAGCAAAAGAAAAAGATAAAAAAAAAATATGTTTGGGGGGGGGGAGAGTCAGGCCAGACTAGCAGCCCAGCCCAACTCCCCGCTCTCCCCGTTTCTTCAGCGCGGCCGCCTCCCACTCCTTCTGCCCCGAGCGCACCCCCAGCGCTGGCTCCCTCCTCCTTTCTTTTTGCCTTCGCTGCGCGGACGAGCTGTGTCCACGTCGTCCCCTTCCTCCGCGCCTCCTTTCCTCCGCCCCGCCTCGGAAATGTTGGGCAACGTCGCCCCCGCCCATTGGCCAGCCGCGCCAGGAACTCTGCCCCGCTCTCTTTTTCTTCACCGATCTGCCGCCGCTCTCTTTTTCCTCCCCGCGCTGGCTGAGCCGTCTCTCCAGGCGGATGGATCGAGCTCCCTGCCACCAGCAGTCGCAGCATAGTGGCATGATGCCAACTCCCTCCCCGCGGGATCTCTCTGCCTGTCCATCATTGGTTCGCCGCTCCCCGATGCAGCCGCGCGGGCAAGCTCCCGAGGGCAGCCTTCCTCACGCGTTTATAAGGGTCGCTGTGTGTCTCTATGGATTCCCCGCCTCACCTGCTCCCTCCCGCAGCAAGGAATCGGGATTTCGCCCCAAATCGCCGCCACAACCCCCCCTTCTTCCCCAAGTCCGGCCGCCGAGCCATCTCCCTAACCGCACCACCATTTCTCAATTTCTAGCATCTACACCATCTCCATGACGTCGTGAGGTCAACCGTGAGGTCAGCCGAGCCTCCCCGGCCTTGTAGCTCGCCGGTGACGAGCCTTCCTCAAGACCGCCGCCACCGCTCGCTGCCGACCCCTCCCCGGCCTCCCACGACCCCGGCCGACCACCCCAGCAGACTCCACGCGGTGCGGGTATTCCGTTGTGGCCATCATCCGAGCCTCCCCGGTCCCTCCACGCCGACGAGCCCACCGCCGAAGTCTTCCCCTGTTTCGGCTCTCTCTGCCCAGTCTCTGCTAGCACGTACCTCAAAAGGTAATAGTCGCCTGTATAAGTGAGCAACCTCTGAAAAGTCCTCCTGGCTAGCAGCGTCGGTGAAAGAACGCACCCGGCCGGCGCGCGTTTGAGCCTTGCTCCGCCGTGTCGGGTGGGTTTTTGGTTATTTATTTATTTTTTTTTTGCCTGCACCCAAATGAACCATCCGACAGTGCATGGAAGTAGGAAACAGTACGGTAGGGGTGTATACTAAATCCTTTAGCATGAACAGCTAGCTTGGGCACATGGAATAACAGAAAACTTGTGTATTAATCCCTACAGATTACAACAAAGGGTATTTAGGGGATTCTTAAGTATGGATACATATATATGTTAGAAGGTAACACTTGGATATAGATGTAACATGAGTAGTATTCTAGTTTCTTGTCAAAAGAGAGGGTTTTAGCAGTAGTGTGATTAGGGAAGAATGTCACATGGAAAAGTGACCCATCAGTTGAAGGGTAAAGAAACCAACCATTAACAAGATAGGCTATAACATATTATCCATAACCTAGGTCATGATATCCAAATATAATTATAGAATGCAGAATATTAAAATGAGTATGATTAAGCATTAGTTACTCAAAATGAGATTACTATAGCACCAAAACAAATGAAATTAGGAATTTGGTGTTGGAGTTATTTGGGTCTTTTGGTGAATGTTTACTGGTTGCTGATTGCCTTTTTCCTTTTATCCAAATTATCGCGCGCGTTAAAAATAGCTTACGAGGCTCAAGAGGAGGAGGCAGAGGCAGCAACGCTAGAAGCTTCCGACAACCCAGAAGACGCCCACTGTGACCAAGGCGAGTCAACACTTTTTGATCATTTTGAACCCATGTTTTTGCAAAGTTAATTTCTTTTAAATTATCAACATGCATGCTGATATGTTATGTGGTAAAATATGTTCATTTCCAGAAGTGGTAGTTATACACCTAATATAATGTTTGCTAATAATAATCTGTTGAAATGTTTGGATATGTGAGCCTTGTCGCCTTAGCAAAAATATAATAGTAACATTTCGAAAATAAGTCCATAATTATATGCCATGCTTAGCATTGATTAGGAATTCGGGGCAAGAAATTGTCCCAAGCATTACACTTATTCATGAGAAAAGTTATTTGGGCAGTCATGACGGGTATGACTGGTATATGCTGATATGATTACGTTATGTTTCCAAAAACCCCAAAAATGCTTAAATATCTGGGCGGATTGGTTCGAGGGTGTGAATGTGTGGTGCAGTGGAAGCACAAAGTGGGTTAGTGGTAGACCGCCCGGATACCAATAAGGACCGAATCTTGTCATGTCAACCCGTGTACAACAGTACAACCACAAGTCTGTAAAGTATAGCTTGGCTTAGTAGATGTGCCGGACCCTGAAAGTCATCCTTCCAGGAGTGGGTAGTGGAGTAGTGCAAGCGGCAGTCTGTGAGACGGCTTGAATGGGACACTCGTAGAGAGTGAAGTTCTGCTGTGGCGGGCTAGCAGGGGCTTGGCCAGCTGCTAGACGTTCAGAAGGAGAACATCCCGCACAACGTATGGGACCCACCGCAAGTGGGAGCGCCCCATAGGGTGAAATGATGGAAGGGGCGAGGTACTTTGAACAGTCACTGTGATGATCTGCTCAACCACATGACTAAGGAATCTTGTGGGGCAACGAGTTGATTATCTCTTGTGGTGAAAGTGTACAAACTCTGCAGAGTCAAAACTATTCGAATAGCCGTGCCCACGGTCAAGGGCAGACATGGGAACTTGATTGGATATAGTTCTGTTTCAAAATCTTTGTGGGTGGAAATGGAAATGTGGAGGGCAGAGAAAGGCCCTAGTTTGGAATTGTCCTGGGTGTCGTCCCAGTGGTAAGTTAAGCGGCTATAACGCTGAAAGAAAATATATGGTGCGGAAGCCATGTAATGGTGGATGGATTCTGTAACACTGATATACATGAGTATTTCTTAAAAAAAAACTCAGTCATTTCTAAAAATGCTAAGTCTTAGGAAATTTTTATATAATTGTATTCAAAAGCACTCCTGCAAATAAAAGAACCCGAGCCATTCCTTTATTTAGCCATACATGTTAGATATTGCATTAGGTGTGTTGGCTCACGGAGCACGGGGTCGGAGTGCTCACGCTCGCCTTTGCGACAAAAATTCAGGTACAGGGACACAGGACCATTATGCCTATGAAGATGCTCCTGCTACGGAGAAGAAGGACAACGAAAGGAACTAAGGCGTAGGCTACGATGTTTTAGCATAGACAAGTGGACTTTAGGCTTTGTGTGCACGTATGTTGCTGGTCATCTAGCGACATATAATGCGCACATTACCCCTCCAGTCGCTTGCCTGTGGATTGTGGGTCTTACTTTTGCTTTCGTTTCCGCTGTGTGTTTGTAATAATGTCATTTGGCCAAGGCGGCCCCTTTTGTAAACATTCACCCGACGTGGTGTATTTCAGACTCTGTAATATTATTATGCGATGTATGAAATGATTCAGCAATGTTCCTGTGTGCATTATCTACTGATCCAGGGAATAATGCAATTAACACAGTAGATTCCGGATTAACAAATCTGGGTCTGACAGCGCTGGTATCAGAGCATACGACTGTAGGGTAAAAGCCTTAGAACGGTACTAGGATGGATATAGGGTCATAATATTTGAAGAACTTATAAAAATGATTTCGAAAAATATAGCATACTACTTCTATCCGTATCCCTCTTAGATCTGTTCTACTCTACCTTTCATTAATTATTTTGGAAAATTACTAGGACTAGTAATTTAATTTACAGATGACAGGAGTTGGCGATGAGGGCAACTGGGGCTACCTGGCCCATGGAGTCCATGAAGGAGAGTTTGCTAGCATACTACACAAGCTCTTGCAGTATTTAGGCTACAAGGATCATCCTATTTACCGTGAGCTCAAGCCTACTACTGGAGGAGTAGATAGAGTAGTGCCGTACTTGCCATATGTGCTGCAATTACTAGTTCCTGCATTGTAGTATGATGATACTAGTCCTTTAGTATTATAGTCGTTATCATGTCAAACCTTAATATATGGTGTAACCGTAAAGTCCAGCCTAAAAGCTGGCCATGTGGATGTTCGTGTGCTTAAGATACGGCCAGACATAGGCCTTATGTTGAAAGTTGCTTTACCGTTTGTCTTGTCGTTTTCTTTTGTGACATGGGAGGGTATCCTTATCTACTTAGCATTAGTATTAAGTTGCGAAGCACCAACTGCAGATGGCTAGTCGAAGGACCACCAGGGCTCAGACCCATGCTAACCAACCTGAAGTTAACTCAAATCCCGGGGCTTTGCCTGAAGAGCAAGGCGTGAACCAGGATCAAGGCGATGACCATCTTCCACAACCACCAGAACACCCCACCGTAGCACAAGTAATTGCACAACAAACTCAGATTTTACAAGCCATTTATGCGGGACAACAAGGAAACTCTGGTGGGCACAGGGCTGACTTGGGAGATTTCCAAAGGACAATACCAACTACATTCACATCGGCAGAAGAACCACTAGAAGCCGAAGATTGGCTCCGAGACACTGAAAGGAAGCTAAGGTTGGCCAAAATTTCAGATGAAGACAAAGTGGTGTTTGCTGCACACCAGCTTCAAGGTGCTGCAGCAGCATGGTGGGAGAACTATTTGGCTGCTAGAGGTCAGGAAGATGCTACCACTGGAGGTGACATGGAAACTATCCCATGGTCAGAGTTCAAGAAAGCCTTCAAAGACAACTTTATTCCAGCAGGGATAATGAGAATGAAGAAGAATGAATTCCGCACCCTCAAACAAGAGAATATGTCAATAAATGAATACCTTACCAAGTTTACCCAATTAGCCCGCTATGCCCCAAAGGATGTAGCGGATGAAGAGGAAAAGGTTGATAGATTCTTCGAAGGGATGAGCGAGGAATTAAGAGTACAACTGATAACCCAAGACTTCTCCAGCTTCCATCAACTGGTGAACAAAGCTTTAATCTTGGAGAATGAGAAAAAGAATCTAGAAGCAAGCCGCAAGCGCAAGCAGGTGGCTCAGCAACCCCAAGGGAGGTTTATCCAGAAACTCCTTAACAACCCTTCATTCTCAAGTCCCGAACAATCCAGGGCCACATCTTCCATACCCCGTTCGAGTGGAGGCTCCTTTCAAATGTCACGCTCAGCAAGCCAGTCCACTAGGGCGAACCCTGTCACCAACAGGAGCTGCTTCGGGTGTGGAGAAAAGGGGCATTTTGTTAACCAATGCCCGCAACGACAGACAAATCCAGTGAGAATCAACCTGGGAACCACCTCTATGCGCAGTCAAGCTTCAGTACACAACAAGGGACAGCAGTCCTCGCCAGCCAGTAAGAATACATCAGCACCAAACCACGGCCGAGTCAATCACATCACGGCCGAGGAAGCTCAGGAGGCCGTGGGAATTCTTATGGGTACGCTTTCTGTCAAGTCCATATCAGCACAAACACTATTTGATTCAAGAGTTTTGCGTTCGTTTATATCCAAGGGATAGGATGATAAATTAGGGTTACCTAACTATTCTCTAAAGAAAACATTAGCACTTAACCCACTAGCTGGTATAGTCATTGCCACCCTAGTATGTCCCAGGGTTAAAGTTGCCATGGGGAAATGTGATTTTCTAGCAGACCTGGTAGTACTAAGCCCCGACCTTAGGCATCATGGTTGTAATAGACCAGCTAGCAAGGTACTAAGGAATAGGGCACAGCGCCACTAGGAAGAATAGCTTACCAGCTAGAGTTGACTGCAAGTTTAGCAGATGAGCACGACGTATTCTAGGTATCCTAACTCAAGGCATGTCCACAAATATCAGAAGGATCAAACCCGTAGGAAGTAGCCGAGCTCAAGAGTGACCTGATACCTACAAGAAATGGCCCATCCAGATTTTATAAAAAGATAGAAAAGAATGCTAAGGATCAGACTACCCACTTATGTCGAGTACAATAAAGTCGTCGTTCCAAGAAGGAAACCACCCGGGTACGCAAAGATCAACTGCGAGAGGATTACCCCGACTGGATCACTAGCTAGGCTGAATCTCGGGGTCGAGATTCTTTTTAAGGGGGGTAGATTTGTAACATCCTGAAATTTAAATCAGAAATATGTAAAGCTTTTGAATTAATTTTGCAATGTATTCCATTTGCAATTGGAGTTAGAATGTTTTCCTAAAAATTGGGCAAAAGGATTTAAGAGTTAAAAGGATCCAAAAAAAAGATATATATATATATATATATATATATATGTTTGAATAGTAGAAGATTTAAAAATCTAAATTAAGAATCTGAAAAGATGATCCATAAAATATAAGGAGAGAATTGTAATTAAGCACAAAATATCACCTACGAAGAAAAGAGTATAAGAGGTAAAGTGGTAAGTAAATAAAAATGGGTCTACAAATAAAGAGCATAAATACCTGTATATAAAACTATAAGTGTATGTGTATATTTTCGTATACATGTGATGAAGATAGCAAAAGAAAAAGATAAAAAAAATATATGTTTGGGGGGGGGGGAGAGTCAGGCCAGACTAGCAGCCCAGCCCAACTCCCCGCTCTCCCCGTTTCTTCAGCGCGGCCGCCTCCCACTCCTTCTGCCCCGAGCGCACCCCCAGCGCTGGCTCCCTCCTCCTTTCTTTTTGCCTTCGCTGCGCGGACGAGCTGTGTCCACGTCGTCCCCTTCCTCCGCGCCTCCTTTCCTCCGCCCCGCCTCGGAAATGTTGGGCAACGTCGCCCCCGCCCATTGGCCAGCCGCGCCAGGAACTCTGCCCCGCTCTCTTTTTCTTCACCGATCTGCCGCCGCTCTCTTTTTCCTCCCCGCGCTGGCTGAGCCGTCTCTCCAGGCGGATGGATCGAGCTCCCTGCCACCAGCAGTCGCAGCATAGTGGCATGATGCCAACTCCCTCCCCGCGGGATCTCTCTGCCTGTCCATCATTGGTTCGCCGCTCCCCGATGCAGCCGCGCGGGCAAGCTCCCGAGGGCAGCCTTCCTCACGCGTTTATAAGGGTCGCTGTGTGTCTCTATGGATTCCCCGCCTCACCTGCTCCCTCCCGCAGCAAGGAATCGGGATTTCGCCCCAAATCGCCGCCACAACCCCCCCTTCTTCCCCAAGTCCGGCCGCCGAGCCATCTCCCTAACCGCACCACCATTTCTCAATTTCTAGCATCTACACCATCTCCATGACGTCGTGAGGTCAACCGTGAGGTCGGCCGAGCCTCCCCGGCCTTGTAGCTCGCCGGTGACGAGCCTTCCTCAAGACCGCCGCCACCGCTCGCTGCCGACCCCTCCCCGGCCTCCCACGACCCCGGCCGACCACCCCAGCAGACTCCACGCGGTGCGGGTATTCCGTTGTGGCCATCATCCGAGCCTCCCCGGTCCCTCCACGCCGACGAGCCCACCGCCGAAGTCTTCCCCTGTTTCGGCTCTCTCTGCCCAGTCTCTGCTAGCACGTACCTCAAAAGGTAATAGTCGCCTGTATAAGTGAGCAACCTCTGAAAAGTCCTCCTGGCTAGCAGCGTCGGTGAAAGAACGCACCCGGCCGGCGCGCGTTCGAGCCTTGCTCCGCCGTGTCGGGTGGGTTTTTGGTTATTTATTTATTTTTTTTTTGCCTGCACCCAAATGAACCATCCGACAGTGCATGGAAGTAGGAAACAGTACGGTAGGGGTGTATACTAAATCCTTTAGCATGAACAGCTAGCTTGGGCACATGGAATAACAGAAAACTTGTGTATTAATCCCTACAGATTACAACAAAGGGTATTTAGGGGATTCTTAAGTATGGATACATATATATGTTAGAAGGTAACACTTGGATATAGATGTAACATGAGTAGTATTCTAGTTTCTTGTCAAAAGAGAGGGTTTTAGCAGTAGTGTGATTAGGGAAGAATGTCACATGGAAAAGTGACCCATCAGTTGAAGGGTAAAGAAACCAACCATTAACAAGATAGGCTATAAAATATTATCCATAACCTAGGTCATGATATCCAAATATAATTATAGAATGCAGAATATTAAAATGAGTATGATTAAGCATTAGTTACTCAAAATGAGATTACTATAGCACCAAAACAAATGAAATTAGGAATTTGGTGTTGGAGTTATTTGGGTCTTTTGGTGAATGTTTACTGGTTGCTGATTGCCTTTTTCCTTTTATCCAAATTATCGCGCGCGTTAAAAATAGCTTACGAGGCTCAAGAGGAGGAGGCAGAGGCAGCAACGCTAGAAGCTTCCGACAACCCAGAAGACGCCCACTGTGACCAAGGCGAGTCAACATTTTTTGATCATTTTGAACCCATGTTTTTGCAAAGTTAATTTCTTTTAAATTATCAACATGCATGCTGATATGTTATGTGGTAAAATATGTTCATTTCCAGAAGTGGTAGTTATACACCTAATATAATGTTTGCTAATAATAATCTGTTGAAATGTTTGGATATGTGAGCCTTGTCGCCTTAGCAAAAATATAATAGTAACATTTCGAAAATAAGTCCATAATTATATGCCATGCTTAGCATTGATTAGGAATTCGGGGCAAGAAATTGTCCCAAGCATTACACTTATTCATGAGAAAAGTTATTTGGGCAGTCATGACGGGTATGACTGGTATATGCTGATATGATTACGTTATGTTTCCAAAAACCCCAAAAATGCTTAAATATCTGGGCGGATTGGTTCGAGGGTGTGAATGTGTGGTGCAGTGGAAGCACAAAGTGGGTTAGTGGTAGACCGCCCGGATACCAATAAGGACCGAATCTTGTCATGTCAACCCGTGTACAACAGTACAACCACAAGTCTGTAAAGTATAGCTTGGCTTAGTAGATGTGCCGGACCCTGAAAGTCATCCTTCCAGGAGTGGGTAGTGGAGTAGTGCAAGCGGCAGTCTGTGAGACGGCTTGAATGGGACACTCGTAGAGAGTGAAGTTCTGCTGTGGCGGGCTAGCAGGGGCTTGGCCAGCTGCTAGACGTTCAGAAGGAGAACATCCCGCACAACGTATGGGACCCACCGCAAGTGGGAGCGCCCCATAGGGTGAAATGATGGAAGGGGCGAGGTACTTTGAACAGTCACTGTGATGATCTGCTCAACCACATGACTAAGGAATCTTGTGGGGCAACGAGTTGATTATCTCTTGTGGTGAAAGTGTACAAACTCTGCAGAGTCAAAACTATTCGAATAGCCGTGCCCACGGTCAAGGGCAGACATGGGAACTTGATTGGATATAGTTCTGTTTCAAAATCTTTGTGGGTGGAAATGGAAATGTGGAGGGCAGAGAAAGGCCCTAGTTTGGAATTGTCCTGGGTGTCGTCCCAGTGGTAAGTTAAGCGGCTATAACGCTGAAAGAAAATATATGGTGCGGAAGCCATGTAATGGTGGATGGATTCTGTAACACTGATATACATGAGTATTTCTTAAAAAAAAAACTCAGTCATTTCTAAAAATGCTAAGTCTTAGAAAATTTTTATATAATTGTATTCAAAAGCACTCCTGCAAATAAAAGAACCCGAGCCATTCCTTTATTTAGCCATACATGTTAGATATTGCATTAGGTGTGTTGGCTCGCGGAGCACGGGGTCGGAGTGCTCACGCTCGTCTTTGCGACAAAAATTCAGGTACAGGGACACAGGACCATTATGCCTATGAAGATGCTCCTGCTACGGTAACATAAGTTAATCATATCTTATGGGTAAAATTGTACCACCTTTGCAGAGTATATAAACTATCTAGGACAGTCGTGCCCACCGTCGAAGGCATACCTAGTAAAGTTTTTTACGGATTAGACTTTGTTTTTAAAAAACTGGTTTAAATTAAAGGTGATGAGATCTTTTGGGAAAATATGGACCGGGTGGGATACCCATGGTTATATTAGTACTAGGTTGGATCTATACTAACGGTATTAATTTTGTTTGAATTATTAATTTTTTTACTTATTGTATTAAATTCTGTAATTTCACATCTATTTACTGTATTTGTTTAAATTTGGCTTTACGCGAAACAACTCTATATGCGTTCATTTGTTGCTCTCATATTAATAATGTATTTTTCATGTGTAACTTGCGTAGTATATTTTTGTACTCACCCTTAGTTAAATATTGTTGCTCAGAGGAAGAATATTTCAACTTTGGTGATGATCGAGACAAATAGACCGCGTCCCACAGTTGATTGCCTGTGGGCAGAATGGATAGGTTTCTCCACGTCGTTTTTATCTTCTGCTGTTACTTATATTTGGCCTATGGACTATAAATGTAAACTTGGACATAAAGCACATACTCATTTATTTAATAATATTAGTCATTATAGATGATATGTATCTTTGTTACCACTATATTCATTAGCTATTTCTGAACTAGTATGATTTATATAGAGGATTTAGATGTGTTATTTTCGGGTTCGACAGCCATGGCCGACTGCTAGTGTAACTAATATTCTGACCAAACCTGCAGTGTCATTACTGGTTTAACATACACAACAAAGAAAGCTAACTCGCTCAGTTACTGCAAGTGACTGCAAAGTAAATAACTGGTGGAAGTTGTATTCAGCAGGTACAAACAAAACAGAATTGCAATTCAGATGCCTTCCCACAACCAGTTTGACTTGTTCTTACTTCTTAGAAAAGTTGGGGCCAAACAATGCAACATATACCCTTCATTTCGGTGCAAATGTTTGCCACAAATGCGACGCATATCCACTCCTGTAACTATCAGTATCGTTCATCCGGACCTGCTTAGCTTCCAGATGAAGAAAAGTGGCGCCGCAAGGACTCGAGGACAGTGACACGCATTATCAATACGCAACAGTTGTAGTATCAGCTGATTTGGAGCCTGGGCTACTGTTTCAGCATGCAGCTTCTGTTTTTTATTCCATTCTGGTGTATCTGCTGAACCATTCACCACGCGACCTTTCGGCAATATTTGTCCTTCTTAACAAAGATATGATTGGCTCATAAAGACCTTGTTTGAACCTTTAATGGCCAGAGAATTTTGGTAGGCTTGGGGTAACAGGTGAAATCAGTGACTGCTTGTCATTGAGTTGGCTATAGTAGGCAAGCACCGAGACAACTTGGATTGACCGCTGTTATGTTGGGGCGGAGCTAAGGCCCGGCGACCCTAGGTGACTGTCTGGGCTTGCCGGTGAGCAGCCCTTTAAGATCGATGCTGTAGAACCGGTCGCTGTACTGCAAAAATCCGACGTGTTGAGCCTGCTCACCAAGACCAGAAAGCTACAGAACCTGTGGCTGTCGAACAAATATTTCCACTCCGTCGGGCACCACTGCACAGAAAATCGTCCCCTGGGGCAAACAACATTTATCCAAACTTGATCGATACAACCCTGGATGGCACTCGCCCGAGACTATAACCTCAAAGAACAAGAAAGCACTGGTTGCAGATTATCCGTAGGAAAGCTAGCTGAGCGATGTCTATTGGGGTCGAAATGACCTCTGTGAATGTGAAGTGATGTTGGCTCCATACCGGATAATAAAATGGTATTAGAACCTAAAAGTTTATCAAAAACAAAAGACGATGGAATTAACTCAGTTGAAAGGAGGGGAGAGGGTTTCCCCCAGGTGGATCGGTCTATTTCATGGCCTCCCCTCCATACCCCCCTTTCCCGGGGATAAGGAACGCTTAAAGGCGATCTTTTTTTCTAGTTCTCTTACTTGCTAAGCCGACTTTTATTAGTAGCAAAGTTGAGAGAAAACTGGTTTTAAACCTTGATTCGAGCTAGAAGAGAGGGCCACTCCATGAGAAAGTCTTACTCTTCACCAGGGGTGTAAACGGAGCGAATACGGACGGATATTGCTTATCCCGTATCCTTTTCCATATTTTTTTGTCGGAGTCGGACACGGATAGTGCCGGATACGAATACGAATGCGGATATTCTCGGTCACGAATACGGAGCAAATACATGCCGCTCCGAATACGGTTAGTTTCGGTTACGAATATTTAATCAGATAATGCGCGGAAGCAAATTTCACATGGTGACAGAGACAAATTAAGCAAACCGAGATCTAATACGAGTGTACCGACGTTGTAACAGCCACCGAAACAAGCAATCTTATATAAATAAATGATGCTACATTTCAAGAAGAGTCGGAGATCCCACCTGGCCGGCGGAGAGGCCAGGTATCCGACTCCGTTTCCGTATCCGGCAACTATCCGGGTATCTATCCGGTAACTATCCGGAAAAATATCCGGATAGTTCCGTATCCGTCGGATAATGCTTGTTCCGAATCCGTTTCCGTATCCGATAAAAAATATCCGAATCCGTTTCCGTATCCGACAAAACCTTCGGATATCCGAAAATTTGCTCCGAATTGTATCCGAATTAAAACGGACGGACGGTCGGTCGAGAAATATCCGCTCCATTTACACCCCTACTCTTCACTACATGACAAGAAATACCATCCTCCTAGCTCGCTACAGAAAGTCCCCTTCGGGACGCCTTCGTCTTGCCATATTTACATTGTCAAGTCTACGGGCTACGGCTATTTTGACCATTCGCCGACAGACTCTACTAAACCAGCTCATGCATGCGCCCGCCATCATGCCTCCTTGGTTCAGGACAAAACCAAGCGAGACATACGATAGACGAAGGAAGCGCCCACCCAGCAGGAGGCTAAAACCTATAGTTTTGAAGTTGCAAACTCCAGCTTTGAAGTTGGAGTGCTTTAGCCCAGCAATTCTGAGAAAAATGAATAGAGATTTTCTAAGCCATTCCATTCGGTGGAAAGGGAGAGTGGAATCTCGTCTCAATCATCATTTGTCAGGACTTTTCGGGGTAAGTTCATTGGCTTGGACACCATTTAGTTCGTGTCGCTATTCCCGGATCCAGGGGGAGTTACTACTGTTGAGGAAGTCAAGTTATAGATCGCGGGATACATTTGACCTGTCGAAAATGCTTCTTCTAATGGCAGACGTGGAGAAAAGGAAGTTTTCCTTGCTATTTTGAAATTGTTAGTGTACTCCTTTGTCTCAGTACGAGATGGGTTTAATAGCTGTAACTCAAACCATTCAGGAGTTACTAGGTTTTTTCCAGCTCATCTCTATTGAGTAATGCTTGAGTCACAGCATCAAGGTCTGACCCAAATGGAACGAAGGCGGCCACTTCGCGATATTGCGTCAATTCTAGTTTTGAACTACCGCAGACCTGTTTCATAGCTTTCAACTGAGTGGCAGACCCGGAACTCGTGCGGAGCCGACTGCTCCTCCCCTGCTGTTATGTAACAGTCCGTTCAATCTGAAAATCAATGATCAAGTCGAGTCTACCATGGAGCGTAAATCTGAAACTTCCATGCGAAAATTTTTACCATGATGCATGCGTACTTTGTCGACAAAAGTGCTGTATCCACGAGACAATTTCAGTATCCCCTTTGAACCACGTCGATCGTGCCACCACTACCGTACTCGCATGTCCTTGGTAATTGCCGACTAAGGTGAATGGGACGGCTTTTGGGATTGGGTCCTCCCAGAGATTGCGGTGATATGAACATAATGCATATATAGGGCCTGTTTGGATCCACCCAGATTTTAAGAATCTGGCTTTTGGAAACTAGGTGAGATCCAAACAGACCAGTTTTTGGGGTAGTTTTTAAAATCTACCTACCCAGATTCTTAAAAACTAAGAAGCTGTTGATACCCAGCTTTTGCCAGTTTTTTTTGCACAAATACCCATTTACCCTCATTAAAGACCACGCATGGCTGTTTAATGTGTTGTTCAAGAGCAATAAATGTAAGGGTATAATAGTCTATCAGCACCAATCATAAATGAAACCAGCTTTTAAAAACTAGGGGATCCAAACACCTCATCAGTTTTTGCTTAGAAACCAGCTTTTAAAAACTAGAAGTAATAGCTGGTTTTTAAGAATCTGAAACTGATCCAAACAGGGCCATAGACACGCAGGATAGATGCGAGTTGAAAATGTTGGCCCAGCGTGTGGGTGCTTTTTCACCAGAAGGAATTTGTTTGCGGCGTTGTCCCCCAGCTTTTCGCGGGCGAGAGTTCGTACATACGAATCTTACAATGCATGACACATTATATATTGGCATACGTTTGTCCTAAACGCGTGTTGCGTAAGCAAGATGATCATGGCAATGGCAATACGGGATAGCTTCAAAAGGTTAGAAAAGGAGGAAAAATAAAAAAATTAACTGTTTTTTTGTTCTTTTTCACCGGGCTGCTCATATAGTCTTATGGTGCCTTAAATTGATTGAGGCATGTTTCGAACACGGAAAATTTTCTTCTCTATTGATTGTTTATACTTTCTTCTAAAACGTCTATAAGATTCCTCCAAACTAGTAGTCTGACCTTAGTAAACTTATAATTAGAAAATTTTGAACTAAAATAGAAGTCCGAGAGTTTGAGGTCAATACACCAGATATCACAACCGAGATAAAGCCGGATTTGACACTGTTGCGCATTGTATTTATAAAACTAGCCGTATGCGTAATGTATTTGCAAAAATGTCACTTCTGCCGTCCGGTGGGTGGGCGGCAACGCCCGCAGGGCGACACGTGGTGACGCCACGCCATTAGTGGCAAGCGCCTACCGCCCCGCCAGCAGACAGTAGGCAACCTACTGCCCGATGGGGGATGGCAAGCAGGCCTGCCGTCCGGTGATGGGGCGGCAGGTGATTAAGCCAACTGATTAGCCGGTTTAATTACCTACCCTAATTTTTTATTTAGTATTTATTTGAATTTTAAATATATTAAATAAGCTCAAAAATTGCAAAAATTTATATATAATCTTCCAACATAATGTACTTCGTAGTATAATTTTTGGGTAATTTTATCTATTGTGAATGCTGCTAAAAAATTTATAGAATTTTGATACTTGTACGAATTTTTAAATATAGCAAACAAGCTTCAAAAATTATGAAACCTCCTAACATAGTTATAGTTATTGTGTAATTTTTTAAAAATTTTATGTAACTCGAATTTGTCATATTTATTTAGATTAATTTAATCATGAATTTAACTTACAGGAAATCTACTGTTTAGACTATGCCCACCGGACTTCATTGTGTAATTTTTTTACAATTTTATCCCATACGAATATTGCTCAAAAATTCGTATGATTTTGATATTTGTAAGAATTTTTACACATAGCAAACGAGTTCCAAAAATTATAAAATTTTATATGGAGCCTCCCAACACAGTCGACCTAACTATGTATTTTTTTGGGAATTTTATGTGCTCCAAAGTTGCCATGTTAATTCATGAAAATTTTATCGTAATTAGCGATATGCAATGCTCATGCATCTTTTGAAGTGTGTGACCTCTGTCCTTCGCACATATATCAGTCTGTTGCTGCTATCTTTTCTATTCCACTGCGTGCTTCACACAATTGTCACTCTGCCCGTGTCATTCCACCTCGTGCTATTGGTTATTTCGTCAATAGAGCCACTATAGCCAGGCGTCAAATAGACGAAGGCAAGAAATGGTCCGGGAACATGTACATGCATATGGAATTGAAGATGGAGAAAGCCCGAATGTACAACATCTGGGTAATCGATGGCCTCTGAAGGAAGTACGAGATTAGGTTTCGATAAAAATATATGAACAATCATGCCAGGAGTGAAATGAAACAGGCATACATCCTGAGTGATGTGGCAACAAGCCGACGCTCCTGCACAAGCCATGCTCATATGTGTACAAGGCGTGTGCACAAATAAGGCAAATGTCCAAGGCGTATATCTCAAAGTACTATGACATGCAACACCTTTTCAGTACATGGAGTGCAGAGTTTCACTCCTACGGTTTGGACATGAACTACAGGGATCTTTAGTCGAACATGCTGCAATGGGCCCCTAACAAGGAGTTAAAGATAACTATGAAGGGACGTCGGCAGACATGGCGCTTCCAGAACAACAAGGATGTGAGCCAACGGACCAGCATTACCTACACAGTGGAATGCAGAATATTTAAGACCTTCGATCACTCATTGAAGGATTGTCCCAACAGATCGAGCAAATCTGGTCGCCACTCAGTGTCATAATCTCATGTATCTTTTAGTGTATCGCATGAATTCATATTTGTACCCATTTGAGATGTAATTGACAACATTTGTTCAATACATATCGACCCCTCTAGCCATGTCCTTCCCTGCCTCCCCGACGCCAATGCCCTGCGTCAGCGCCACCCCGTGTCTTCGCCGCCGCGCCGCTGTACCCCAGCTGCCAGTGCCGAGCGGCGTTGCTCCATCCCGCACACCATCCCTCCTCAAAAGGGCCATCCCGGCGCCCATCTGGTCTGTCCGCCCTTACCGGCGCTAGCCCCGCCACGTCCGCCTCTCCGCAGTCAGCCACAGGAAGGGGAGTACCGCCGCGCCATACCCCGTCATCCCACATCTATATCAATCATTCATCCCATGCATGAAGAACATGAAGCAAAGACTGAAGATGACGACCAATACGCAGCTTAATCAAATCAGAGGTATTCCATGGGTTTGCCCAGCAGATGTGATTAACCAAAAGCCTTCTGAGGCCCCACGAATTAGGAGACCACAACATTTATGTCAAATCTGCTATGCAAAGTAGGCTATGGAGCACATACACACAATGGGAATATGTAATTTTGTTCTTCTCAAATGAATGAATAAAATACATGTTTTCCTCATCTTTCTTGTGTTTATTTATTTTTGTGTACTTTAGTACACTAGCATGCCCGCACCTTATACCCCGAGGCAAGAAATCCGGGAGCAATTTCTCGTGTCAAACACTCAGGGCTTGGGTAAAAGAACTCCCCTCATTACTCTGGGCAATTTGTACTATGGATAGTCATGCCTAGGCAAAACACCCTTCTTTCTAGTTTTTGGTGCAAAAACTATGCTTCCACTAGAACTAAAGATCGGATTGGTAAGGACTAAAGCCTTTAACGATGAGGAACAAGAAAAGCAATAAGCCGATGACATCAACCTACTCAAAGAAAAGAGGAATCAACCCTAGTTCGATCGGTGTCGAGACCCAAATATGCAAATTTGGACTCTCCTATGTATTCTACACTAGTTTAGGATCACACTAGCTCACACAGTGAAAATATAGATGAAATATTGACCATGATCATGATTAACTAAGAAATACTTAAATATATTAATTATCAGAGTAACAATATTATGGCCAAGTTTACAATAATAGATTGAAGGGCTTAGCAAAGTCTAACAGCAGAAAATAAAGATAAACACAGTGGCTATTCAACATACCCATAGGCAACTGGCTGGGGAGCGAAGTGCTAATACATTAAGATGTCGAAGTACTCCTCCATTACCTCTAGTTGAAAGGGTTCTCCTTCAATAATTGAGCTGCAAAGGATATAGCCGTGAGTACATAAAGTACTCAGCAAGTCGTTTGTAGCAAGATGTAACATATAATGATGCAAGACTTACCAAATGATGCCTAAGTGGTTATTTTGCAGAAAAAATAATTTAGAGTAAATATAATAGATAGATTAAAAGCAAACTTTGATAACAAATAATTAGTAATTAAGTCAAAAGAATTGAATAAACCATCGATGAACTGCTATCCACCCAATTAATCTCTTATGAGCTAACCATTCACATAATGAACCACCAATGAACTAACTATTCACTTCCAAAGCTTAACACTACTAGATTTTTATGAAATCTCTATCCCTCATATAAAATCATCGAGCATTATCCATAACCGGGGACACGGTTATTCGAATAGCTTAACATAATATATAGGTTGCATAACTTTACCCACATAAGATAATGCACTTATCATGTCAGCCAATACACGCTTTCTTGAGCGTGCGATAAAGTGATTATCACAAGGCCTTTACAATGTTCAATCTCAACACAATTCCATCTACTAATGTTTCACCGCTAAATGGGGTAAATCCCCCCCAAGTCAGAAATCCCATCTTGCGCCATGTGGAATGTCTAACCAGCACCCACTAACATCTCAATGACGGAATCAAAGTTAAAATATCACAAATTAGTTAGCCAGATCCATCCCATGCATGCTAGACATCTGGTTTCACGGTAAAGCTCAGATCAATGGTGTACAAGTTAAGTCCTTAAATATTAATCCAGCGAGACATCCACATACCAATATGTTACTACACCCCCTTTACTACATGACCACTCATGACTACCCATGACTACCGTACCATGGTACATAAATTTTATAACTGTGGTTGACCACCACGATTCAGTATCTCATTAAGTCAAAATTAATTAATTAATCCACATGTAATGATGAGCCTAACGTACTATAAGCATGGCAAGCATACTAGGCGTACAACTCAAGTGGATACTAGCATTGTATCACTTGTTAATTAACTATCCTATAGTGACAATAGAATTATTGCATTAACATTATAAATGAGGGAATAATCAAATTTGGTCAATAACAACCAGTACATAGGTTTATAATAAATTAGCAATGCGAGATAATTTAAAACAAAGTAATAATAAATAAATTTAAAACAATAGGTTCAACGTGATCAAAGGTCACAACTTGCCAAGACTTTGCTTAGTTACCACTTCTTAATTTTTCAAGTCTTGCTTTTGCTCCTTTGAAGTGTTATCTAACGAGCGAATGAAACACAATTAAATTCAAATAAAATCCAAAAATAACCAAACTATAACTAAAATATAGACCTCAATTTTAGGTGAATTTGGAAACTTGAATCACTGGATTCAAAGTTCGAATGATGGAAAACGAGCGATCGGATGATCAGTTGGAAAGAAAATTCCAAAAAAAAATCTCAAACGAAGAATATTCCCTGGTATCTTATTTTTGCTGGATTTTGAGGATTATTTGAGGGTATGACGGGTGGTCCCACTTGTCATTAACTCAAGGAAAAATAATTGGTGAGCATCATAATGCATGCAATCCATAGGGTTTCAACCCGAGACCTAATGTCTCCGAGCCAAAGAGCTGACCACTTGGCTAAGCACTGACATGTCACTTAGGCTCACAACAACATGGAGCATCTTCATTGGATGCATGTCCAGCACGCATGCATGCATATGGCCAGCTCTATTGCCATGGTACTCGTTGGTGAGGGGAGAAAAGGGAAGTGTGGTAAATGGGCAAAACAGAACCGTGGGGTCCTGAGGAAGTCTTGGGAGGTAGTGATGTGGTGAACGGTGATCGATGGCGGTGACAGTGGCGCATGGAGTGGCTGAAGGCACGAGCTACAGGGGCTACGACGTTTCAGCATGGAACGTGGAGAAGTAAGGTGAGCATAAGCTAGAACACGACATGGTGAAGCTAGGAAAGTGGTCAGCTAAGCTGGGAAATCACCGAAAATGACACAGCCAACGATTGAACGATGACGATAGGGAAAAAAGAAAAACTCGGGATCTCAGTGCTCGATGAAGAAAAACCAAATCTACTTTGAGGGTAGCTTTATGGGATGGTAGAACATGTTTTGACATGGAAGGATTGAAGAAAATCTCATTAGATAGATGAAAACGCAAGATGTTCTAGGCAGCCATGGCTAGGTGTCAGAGGTGACAAATTGTGGTGGGTTTCCAAGGAAAGTGAGGTAAGCACTACATAGAACACAACGAGATGAATCTTACAGAGCTGATGGCATGGGTAAAAGCTCACCAGAGGCGACAAATCAACGACGAAAGATGATATAGATCAGTTTCAAGAAAAACTTGATTCCGGGTGAAAGGCTACACCAAAATCAAATTAATTAGATAAGAGGGTGGATGATACACATGAACACGATGTGATGCGAAAGGATTGTGAAAAAGCTCACCAGATAGATTGAAATGCGAGTTGAAGCGATGAACGATTTTGGGAACGAAGAGCTCTTAGTGGCAGCAGTGTTTTGGAGTTTGAAAAGAATTGGCAGGGGTTACGAAGGGTTAAGAGGGGTCAAGGGGTCGTGTACAAAGGCTTGGAAGAGTTGGAAACAGACTCTACTTTGCGGGATTTGGTTTGGAGTCGGTCCGAAAAATACAGAATAAAAGGCAAATGGATGAATGAATCACAAATGGGCCAAAAGGAATGGATTCCTTGTGAGATTTGGCACAACTTTTGTTTTGGCGAGTCATCGAGATAAGGTCCAGTTTGGAAGTTGGCTTGGAAGGGACTTGGGAGCCATGTTTGTTTTGCCTGCTACGTTTAGCTCAGCTAGACTTGGAAGATAAACAATGTTCGTAGATGAATAGTAACCGAAGATGGGCCAAGAAAAATAGAACGGACATTTTTTTGGAGATTTGGATATTTTGGAATTTCAGGAAATTTCATAATTCCAAAATTTGGGCTAAATTACATGGAGCTACAATAAATAGCAAATAAACTTTGAAAATCCAAGAAAATATAGAAAAAAATTCCTTGCAACACAAGGGACCCAAATAAAATAGGTTTTTATTTCATTGATGTTTATTTTATTTATATTAAATCTTTTTAATTTCACAAAAAATCATATTAAGCTTTAATTAATTTAAGAAAAATCTAAATGGTTATTTTTTATCTTAAAAGTTTCAAAAAAAAGACACTAAAAATCAGGATGTTACAATCGGCAAGCTACCAGCAAGCCTTACAAAAGTACTACGAACATAAAATCCAACCTCACAGCCTTGTAGTAGGTGACTTGGTCTTAACAAAGATTCAAAGCTAATCTAATCGGAATAAACTTCCTCCAAGAAGGAAGATCCTTACACGATAGTCTAGGTCACTCGACTAGTCTCGGTACAACTAGCGATGGAAGCTATGCGGATTCTGTCCAATTCCTAGAACATAGATCAGCTAAGAAAATTATGTGTAAACCCTTTTATATGGTCAATAAATTTAATGCTTTTGTATATTCTTTCTTGTCTTTATAATAATCTTTTTTCTGAGCCAAGTGTGGATTTCTTCCTTGGCCACTTCAATACTTGGCATACCTTACACTTGTTGGAGGAAGGTGACATCATCTAACCAAAATTTCTCCTCTCTGTATGTGATCCTGCCTACTAAAAAGAGCTTTGCTAGTGTGGATCAATCCCTAACTTTTGCTGCCAATACGAGGTACACTTAGTTCAAACAATGGTCGAGAGTTTTCTGATCGGCTCTTTTTCCTATTTACTTAGTAATTTCTTTTAACTTACTAAATAAATAGTCAGGGCTAAGAGAGTTATATTTATGGCTTTTACCCTAGTCTATTTCTTTTTATGAATTTTGTTTTCAAAAAATTGCTAACTATTTCAAAACAAGTTACCTTGTAGGAAAAATAAGTTATATATTATAGATGATGAATTCTTATAACAAGAATTTCCTACTCCTCAGATCTTCTAGATTACTGGTAGTTAGACGGAGACCCGACCTGCATATCCTTGACTACCTTCTTCCCAGTCGGTCTGGCTTCTTCCATGAACTTTGCTGCAGCTTCTTCCATACAGTTGAAGTCCGCCTCGACTGGGAGGAAGTTGAGGGTACGACTAGCAGCTTGAGTTTCGCCAAGGCAAAGCAAACTCCATCTCCGACAACACTCTTCATAGATTCGTTTTGGTTGCTCCTTAGAGTAGTCATTAGCTCTCAGAGGGTTCCCACTTGCTGGCCAAGGCAGTGTATGTATCAGGGGCGGGCCCAGTGGGTAGTCCATATAGGCCCAAGACTACCCTGCAACAGTGCAATTTGGCCCACAAAATCCCCTGCCCTAACCCCACGGCAGCACGGCGCCCATCCGCCTCCACCACTCCGCCAGGCTCCCTCCGCCAGTCCGCCTGCGCCTGCGCCTCCACCATTCCGCCAGGCTCCCTCCGCCTCCGCCTCCGCCTCGGCGCCTCCGCGGCTCCGCCTCCGCCAGGGCGCGAGGGCGGCGCGGCACCGACGCTGGCCGGGCGAGCCTTGCTCCCGTCGGCTTGCTGTGCCTTCACCTCCCTGGTCCAGTGGTCCTCCTGTGACCCGTCGGCTTGCTTCGGCTCCACGCGGTGGCTGGCTTCTCTGTGGTGTTGGAGCTGACTGGAAAGTGTTGGGGCAGAGCAAGCGGGCACCGGCGAGTGGACAGCGACAGGGCCGCCTCCGCCGCGCTCTCCTCCACAGGCCGCGAGGTCCCCTTCCCATCCCAGCCCTCTCTTCTCCACCTCGATCCCTTAGGGTTTTCTCTATCATTCAGCTGCAGTTTTAATTCTGTATTTAGGCTAATCTTAGCCTAGTGTGAGATTTGCGTTATCTTCGTGGAACGTTGCTGCCTCTTGTAGATTGTGCTTAATTACCAACCTTCTGCTCTAGTTTCTGGGATTTCTAGACTGATCCATTGTTTGAGGCCTTATGTGCAATAGGTTAAGCCTTATTGCAACATAGATCACATTAACTTGCTATATTATCAATTTCTGGAACATTAGTGATAGCTTGGAACATGGGATTGCAAACTCTTTCAGTTAGATAGCTATACCTTATTGCGCATTCCTGAATTTTGGTAGCTGTGGCATGGTTGACATATTACTATTGACTCCATTGAGTTTATCAAAATGAACATAAGTTGTCATGATCAAGGCATATTGATTGCATATACAGCGGCACATGTTGTGATTACTGGATGACCATTTTTACGTTTCTCTTAGTTGCTTATAGTGTGTCCTTTAACTTACAAAAGTTACATTTTTCTTAGTTGCTTATAGTGTGTCTAACTCCTTTAACTTACAGAAGTTAATAGAGTTACATTGGTTCCATAATTAAATTTGGATAGTGGAAATTATATTACATTTGAACAATTTATATTATCAGTTATGCAAATTTTGAACTTATTTGTTGAATTTAAGGTATTATGAGATCTTTTAGATATATTATGTTTTTTACCGAACCGTTTACCGAATTTTTGTATTAGATTATATCATATTGGATACTAATATTTTAGTTAGGCATACGCTGGATTCAAATCCTGGGTCCGCCACTGATATGTATCCGACCAAGTTGTTCCCTCGAGGATGAACCTCCTCAAAATGAAGGTCACGGAGCACACTGTTCAGGAGGGAGACATTGTCATGTAAGTTGACCTTTACTGCCACTCCTTATTGGCTGCAAGTTCCTCTCGGAGGCTCTAGTTTTATGCTGCTTTTTTATGTACAAGAAAAGGCAAAGAAGTCAAACAAGTAAAGATCTACTGATCAGTTATAAGTAACTGGTCGGAAAAAGATCATTTACCCTGAATGCCGCTTTCGAGCGCTTCTTTTTCATCCCTATGGTGAGTTGTCCTCTCCATAGCATGTTTTCCCCAAGTCCGAATGGACTTGTTCTTCTCTTTCATTAGTCGACAGAGCTCTTCGATTATTGAATATTATCTTTGATCTCCAATCAATGCTTTTCCATATTGAATCCTTGTCTTTGATCTCCATTCAATGCTTTTCCATCTCCTGGTTTTTTTTCTTTTGAAAAGAGAAGGAAGGAATTAGAAAAGGGAAAAGGAACCCGATCAAGAAAAGAAAAGAGAATCAAAGAAGTGGCATACCTTTGATAATTCTGTATATTAACATAATCTAAGTCTAACCATAAGCATTAGGTTTGATCCTAGGCTCAAACAAGAACACCTAACTAAATACTTAGTGCTGAAGCGTCAACGTACCCGATGTCGGAGAGGCCATGAGGGGTGGTTGGTGCTCGGTGAAGCAGAGGTGACCGGCGGCGTGAGACGGCGACGGTGAAGTCGTGGTAGTCGTCGTGTACGGGAAACGAAGGAGGTTCAGTCTTCGTTCACCGTAGCGCCCGTGAATAGATCGGGTCTATTAGGGTTTTGAGGCCTAGAACAACTCGTGCACGAAGCCCTGCCGAAACCCCTTTTTATTTGGTGCTAGGTGACCAGGACCGAAACCAAATCACAGTTGGTTGTGCCCCCGATCAGGGCGCGAGGTGGAGGACGTGACCTCCCTGAGATCTTGGAGGTTGTTAGCCGAGATCAACCCAACACTGTATAGTTCATATGTAGCAAAGTTGCTCTCCTCACGGAGTGGTCGCACAACCAACATGGTTGTAACAATTGGCAACCAAAGTGATCAAGAATCAACATGCTCGTAACCAACATGGTCGGATGCCAACGAGCGGTCGAACATCTAACATGGTCGGAACCAGTCGGCAACCAATGTGATCAATGTGGTCATAATAAACGTGGTCGTAAGCCAATGAGTGGTCGAACAACCAACATGGTCGGAACCAACCGACAACCAAAGTGATCAACATGGTCGTAACCAATGTGGTCATAAGCCAACGAGTGATCGAACAACCAACGTGATAGATTTAGTTCAAAAACCAACCAGTAAAATAGACGATTAGTGAGCGAACGAAAATCCCACGTGATAGGGAAAACGCGAAGCAGTTAGGAGACTGAACGAGGTCAAAAATGATGCGATGCGATCTGGAACTTGACCGTAGTCGAAACCAATGTGGTCGTAAATCTGGTCGACGTTCCAGACAGAGAACTGCACCGACTGTTTCAACTCTGATTCAAAACGAAAATAGATGAAAATTTTGATTCATAGATCCAAATGATGTGAAACTTTGTGGAGATCATCACTAGGGTATTGTAAACCTATTCCAATAAATGATCATAAAAATTATGGCCAAAGATGAGACCTTTTTCAGTTTGTTGAAAGGTTATATCAAAATCGAGTCTAAATCAAAATCAGTGAATATAACTAGCTCGTGGGAGGCTGATGACCAAGATGAGTCTAGATGTATTCCCACATTTCATAGTAAATTAGAACATCAAAAAATTAACTCAAAAACCCTTGGATCAAAAAATCACACTTTGAGGCCAAATCAAGAGCAAAACAACCAAATCAAGATAAATCCATGGAAATATACAAAGATTGATGTATTGCTCACTTAAGAAGGTTGAGTTTACAGTTACTTCACCTTGGAGAACAAAGAGCACACCATGTGCTCCACTCTCAAACCCTAACCCTAAAGAAAAAGCACATGAAAGAGGGGTTTGATGGTTAACCCTACATGTCTCCATCCTAACCCCTATTATAGGTAGGCAACCACCCACCTACACCCCAAAATGGATCCTATTCACTATTACAATGGAAAACCCCGTTAACCCCACACACGGGTTTTACTCACTCAAGTTCACTTATACATGCTTTTCAAAGTGCATAAATATGTATCCGCTAAATTTTTAGTCTTGATCTGCCTTGATCAAACCAGCTCCATCTTGACCTAAACCACTCTCCAATGTATCGCCCATGCGCTGCGATTTTGATCGAATATGGTTTCCGGTATTTTGGTTAAAATACCAAAATGCCCCTTTGTTGACACGGTCATCACTATTCTTTGCAAGTAATAGCCATGCTTGCCACTTGTAGGTACACCACTAGCTTGCCATGTGCCTTCAAGTCTCTCCCATCCCGGTTCCACTAAATCATGGCTCACTTGGCACGTGCAAGCCACTTGGCATCATCCCGCCGTTCGATCTCGCTTTCAACATTCCCGCTTTTCTCGTGCCATGCTTGAACTCACCGACTCACCCAACATCCTTGATCGTTCTGGGCCTCGACTCCTCCATGAGCCTAGTCCCGATCATCGCCGTTGACCACAATTGACTCCAAGCGACCTTGCACATCTAAAGATAAAGAATTTGTTTCCAGGCACGTCCTTCACAACTTGTCCTACATTAGCTAAGACATGTATCATGTAACCTTAATCCAACAACTCAGGTCAACCTAACTAAATCCATGACTCAAATCCTAAAATCCTCAATTTCTGCCTAAACCAATCCTGACAGAGTGTAATCTTTACAAAGCCAATTGACCACTCCACAAATATTGCAATGGTTCATCACAATTTCAACCTGGACCAACTCACATGGTCCATCAAAACAGAAGAAAGAGAAGAGAAGAAATAAAGCAATAGTGTGAGAGATGAGGAAGCATAAGTAAGGTACTCGAAAATACTAATAGTGGTAACCTAACAGGCAACTTGCCCGTATAGATGTTTGAGATCTGCCTACTTATGGAGGGCCAAATTTGATATATGCCACTCAGAAAGCTATCACTTTGAGATATACCACTCAGTTTCCTGAAATTCAAAATTTGCCACTCCAGTTTATTCCTTTTTTGACATATGCCATTATCACTCATTTTCTCCCATTTTCTTTTCTATTCTCTAATTTTCTATATATTCCAAAGATGAACTGTCGGTTTTGCCCCTTGTCTATTTCTCTCATCTCTTCATTCTTCCCGCCGGAGCTCCTCTCTCCTCCCCGATGCCTCCCTCCCCCGCCCCCCCGGCGCCGCCCTCCCAAGCTGCGCAGCTCCTTCTACGCCATGGTCGTGGGCAAAGGCGGCCGTGGTTGTGGCGGCCGTGGTTGTGGCAGCCGTGGTCGTGACCGAAGGAGGCTGTGGTCATGGCGCCATGGTCGTACGCGACCGTGATCGAAGGCGGTTGTGGTCGTACACGAATGTGGTCATGGGCGACCGTGGTCGTACGTGGCTGTAGTCGTGAGCAGCCATGGTTGAATCGACGAGGGGAGGGAGGAGCTCGGGGAGGCAGGGAGGCCGGATCTGGCTCCAAGAGGGCTGGGGAAGAGGGAGGAGCTCAAGGGCGGCTGGGAGGTCGACGGGAGCGGGAAGGAGGTGCTCGAGGGCAGGCTGGGAGGAGCTCGTGGGCTCCGAGGGGTGATGCCGGGGAGGAGGGAGGAGCTCCGGCGGGGAGAACGAAGGGATGAAAGGAATAGATAAGGGGCAAAACCGGCCATTCATCTTTGGAAGATATGGAAAATCATAGAATAGAAAAGAAAATGGGAGAAAATGAGTGAAATGGCATATGTCAAAAGAGGAAGAAATTGGAGTGGCAAATTTTGAATTTTAGGAAACTGAGTGGTATATGTCGAAGTGGCAACTTTCTGAGTGGCATATATCAAATTTGGCCTCATAGAAATTAGTTTTGAGGGGAGATATATGCCTTCAATTGGACATTCCTTTCTCTGTCAGACATGACAGCTAGGATTTGAGGAGCCCCCTCCTTATTTGATGTCTCCTTCTCGCAAATATTTTTGACCCGTTCCGTAATGCCGGTCGAGGACAAAGCTGCATAAGAGGAAAATGTTAAAATTTACTCCAAAAGGGATATTTCGAGTGGTTCTATTGAGGAAAACTTACCATCCTTGTAGTCCTTGGTTGGGTCGTTGACCTCCGAGTATATCCACATTGGATGTGCTCGGGCCTTAAGAGGGCTGATGCGGTGCGTGATGAAGTGCTTTAGTACATGCTACCTGGTCAGCAAAGATGCTCTATATCATGATGCAGTTGGGTGTCAAATTCACCAACTCCACCTTAAGTGCTTGAGCACCGCCACCAAGAATGAATGAGATGGCAGTCTAAATTCGCACTCGGTGTAGGCCTAGAAGACTGCTATCTCACCTTCTTTGCCCAAGAGGTAGTGTTGCCCCACTGCTTCCTTCCACTTGATCAAGCTCCAATCTGGGATCAAGCCCTTGCTCACTGGGGCTTCGGTATTCTTCTCTAATATCTCTGATTTGACCCTATCAAAATACTTTCCTACCATTGCTTTGGATCTAAGATTACATCTAAAAGTTTTTTCGGTGAAAGATTTGGAGTTGTTTGAGAGTGAAGAGCGTAAGGAGGAAGAGAACTTGGGACATAAAGTGAGAAGACTTTAGGGAAGATGTAAAGACCAAATATTTATCCCCTGGGTTTCAATTTACAACTATAGCAACTGATGGGATCAAGAGGAGCTCAATAGGCAGAATTTTTTGAGAACTATGCATAATTGGTAAAATTCTCTATGACCATTTACCTCTCCTTTTCCATTTTCATAAGAACTAATTGGATTTATTTTACAACTTCAATTGAAAAAACTTCCTTAACCATGTCATAATCTGGTCAAGAGATGATGTGGTCAGAAATGCTTTCTCCAACCGGTATTCTCAAGTAAGACACTTTCATTTGAAGTTGAAGGGCTAGCTGACAAGGATTAAATAATCCATAATAAATATCTTTCTATCTACTAGTTAGAGACTCGTGCGTTGCAACGGGGTCATAAAAAGAATGAGACGGAACTTACTGCCTAGCCAACTTCACACATCAAACATTGGAGAGCAAGTGACAGAGAGAAGGGTGGCCAGAATGCGCAAGGAGATGGGAAAAGTGGAGGGGGTGGGCGGTTGTATCCTGAGGGGGAGTGGAGGAGAGAGACGAATGGTCCAGATCAAATCGGATGGCTGAGAAGAGATGAGGGAGAATGAACCAACAATCAATTCACACTTTTATAATAGTAAAGATAGTAGTTGCCAGAACAAAGTCCAGTCAGTAGCCTCTGAGCATCCCCCTAGTTGAAGGAGTATATGCCTACTTCACACTAGTCATTAATTACATACCAGACAAAGGGTTCAAGAACTTTCATGTGGACCTACTCACCCGACTGTTAGATAGGCCTATTTTATACTATCACATGCAGTAAATGGAGGAAACACGTGTTGTTGTGTTTCTGACATAGCCACCTGGCTCTTCTCACGTCTCACTGACAACAACTGCCCAAGGAGCCACCTTGCTACTAGCCAAAGGGTGAATCGTTGGTAGCAACCATGCTTATTAAGGCGTCGCCTAAGCGTTAAGCGACGCTTAGGCGGTAAGGCGGTGCTGCAGTGTAAGGCGTCGGCGTCGCCTTGCCAGGAGGGAGTATGGCGTCTGCCTCAACCCCCAAGGCGTCGCTATGGCGTCCGTGAGGCGAAGAAAAGCGAGGAGACAGCAAAGGCGGACGCCCCAAGAACCCAAAAAAGCAAGTATAAGGAGATGGGATGAGGGGGGCCAGTGGGGAACCTGTCGCATAAGCCTGGGCGAAGTCGAACCCTAGCGCCGCCTCCATCCCCGTCACCCCGAGGTGCCACCATCGTTGAAGCGGCGCGCCGGCGGCCATCTGCTGCGGCCTCCACCTCCAGGTATGCCCTACCTCCCCGGCCTCCTCCTCCTCCCCGGCCTCCTACCAGGATGAGAGGGAGGGGGCAGGGGAGGGAGGGGGTGAGGCGGAGGCACGGAGGCGGAGGCGCGCGGGGAGAAGGGAGGGACCGAGGGAAGCGGATTCGCCGAGGAGAGGAGCGAGCGAGCGGAGGCGCCGAGGCGGTTGAGTGGGAGTGAGAGCGAGTGAGAGAGATGAGCGAGCAGTGACAGACTGTGCTGCTATGTGCGGCGGCTTGGAATGAGGGAGGAGTGAGGAGGAGGCGGCTGGGGTGAGGGAGTATTAGGGTTAGGATATTTTACACTTGAGTCCTCAGAAGTTTATGAAATTACAATTTGGCCCTTTTAGATCCTTTGTCTCTTTAGATTTCTTCAGATTTAGTCCTCCAGAACCCCGTTTTCTTTGCCTTATAATGTGTGTAAGGTGTCGCCTCACCTCACGCCTTACCGCTTAAAAGGTGTGAGGGGGGTGGGTCGCCTTACCTCGCCTTACCGCCTTAATAACCTTGGTAGCAACCATCTCCATGTGTGCCAATTCCTAGAAGCGACAAGGCATCTCTTCATTGAATACAACCACCCCTTCGGTCCTATTTAAGACCAAGTCACGCGGTAATACAGGGCATCTCTCATCTGATCCGTAATTCATCCACTCTTATTGTTTTTCGTGATCATTGAGCACCCTTTGTAATACATTCTGAGCAATAAAGACATTCTATTTTCCCCTTAATAGTCTAGATTATAATCTTTCCTTATTTACTTCGTAATATCCATTTCGAGAACTTGCATTCTTCCACTACCAGAAAGTGCTGACAAGCAAACGTAGACCTAAGTGGATGCATGAAAGTAGTATGCATTGTGAAAGAGCATCCAAAAAGAGGACTAAGATTGAAATCAAGAAAAGCATAGTAGTACATTTGCATATGCTCTCCTTGCTAGCAGCTTCACCTCCCGCATAAATGAACAAGTGTGAAGAGCTGCAAGTTTAGGTAGTGGTTGCGATAAAGTAAGTTGAATGGCCAAGCCATGGACATCCACTATTCATGGAATGCAGCAACTAGGCTACATGCAACTAACAATGACCTATCTCCTTGGAGCGGCACTAACAATCCTTAAAATGGCATGAGGGTAAGCCAAGGACAACATGCAGACAAAGTAGAGGCCATGGCACAAAAGTAGAGAAGCAAACAAGATGGATGGAGAGATGAGATAGTTACAAATCATCAATCAAGAAACATGAGAAACATAGTTGACAAAACCAGTATTTAATAGCCTATAGTTAAGATCAATAAACATGTATACTGACCTAACTCCATTATTTTAGAAACATGACAGAACTTTCCTTAAAGTTTGTTATGTAATGATGTGAATCATGGGAACAAGAGCATGCATATAAAATCCTATCCCCACATAACATTAGGTTGATACAACTATATTCAAGGCGATAACAACAATATTAAGGCCATGCTTGTATTTATTTCTATTTCTAGTTTTTTTCTTGGAAAAGTCAAATGTCAATATAAACATCTAACTTTTCGAAGCGGTTTCTCTACTCTTCTCGCTACTATCTTCCTTCGAGGATAAGCCAGAGGGTCACATGAGCATTACGCACTTTACTCCCGTCATACGTTCGCATTTCTCCTTCACTTTTTTCACCGCTCACTCTTTTCTTCTGAAAGACACTTCTTTTAGCTATTATTATTTATTTTTAATTAAAATTATAAGTTACAACTAAAAATTATCAGTAAAAATCAATACCAACGCCCTGATTCTATGGCCTATGGTTGCACAGACCCAAATGTAGCATAACATGTATCCTCCTGGAGCACATTACAATGAAGGCAGTGGGTTGTTTAAGAGTCGCCAGTGCATCAACAAGGATGTGAAGCAATATTCCTCTCATACCCCCATCCCTAGGAGAATGTTTTGTGGGCCCCTCTAAAACTCCTCTGCAAGATAAGGCTGGTACTAGCATGGTGAAGAGCTTGTGTGCCATTGCAGTACATTAACGAACATATACAACTAGAGGCCATGCATGTACAAAGAGCTGGTACAGGATGGGTGGAAGAATCATTAGTGACAACTTTTTGGTGTGGGCAGGTGAACTGGGCAAGTGAATGCCTAACACAAACAAAAACAGATGGGTAAAAAGTTAGCATTCTTACCAATTTGACATGAAAGAAAGAGGGACAAAGATCAGAGATGCAACAAGCATGATGATGAGAGGGGATAGCAATGTACCTTTTGGTTTACAAAAATAATGAAGGTAGCACAAATGGTCTGCTCAAGCACTTACAGATGGCCAACATATGACATAATAATACCATGTGAAGAGAGAGAGAGAGAGAGAGAGAGAGAGAGAGTAAAGTTTCTTTAGGAAGTGGGGTGTTTGTCATACATACTTATTCCCTTTCTCCCATGCCTTGATTGCCTTCTGTTAGCTCTTCTCCTCTCTTCCTCGCTAGTGCTTTTCATGGCTGGAAGATTCTTGGCTCGGGGACGACGGTGAGACATGACATCTCAGAGCTAACCTGCTACAAGAAAAAACAGCGCAGAGAGAGATGACAGATAGAAAGACAAGCTTATAAAAGTTGATAAACAAGGAGCAAGATATATACATAAGTTTAGCTGTAAATAACAATAAAATACACATATTACATGCTCTCAGAAACTGTTCTGATAAACTATGAATCTATGCCATAAATAAACCACAATAACAAAGGAAAAGAATGGAAAAAAGATTGTACTAATACTATTTGGATCAAGTACAAAGTTACAAACATGCAAATCCTCCTAAAGATCTACATCCACACCTAACGCTTCAAGCCTGAAACAGCATGCATGCATTATATTGTTGTTACCAAACACACTGTAGTACCTCAGTGTGGCATACATGTGGGTGGGGTGATTCCTCTCTCCATTGCTACAAGTCTCCTACGTTGGCCCTGCAAAACCAAAGAAACCACACCACATGCACCATGTACTACGTACGTACCGTGGTAACTCGAAGCCAACCGAAAAAAGAAGCTTTCACAGGCTCGATCTAGTGTTGCACTGAAGCAGCTATGTATCATGATCAAGCGATCAAGAACCCCAATGCAGAATGGAGAGATAAGAAATGAGACGGACGCAGAGATCAAGCTATGTATCACGATCCTTAAAGTTGTGTACTCTGATGTGTTAGAGCCCTAAGTCGATCAACAAACACACATGAAAGCGATGAACGACGACAACAGCAGGAAGAAGAACACCAAGAACGTACCAAAACCAGAAAGAGATCATCAAACACCATATAACAGTGATCACCACCAATGCCACCCTCTTATTAAACCCTTTGACTACTGCCTATCTCCAGTTGCCCGCGCGCGCATGCACGGAGGCTTAGCTTGCATGAGCCATGCATGGGCCGGGCGCCACCGTGCACCGCGACCGCCACATTACCAAGAAGTGCCACCGCCGATCATGCCGTTCCAGAACCCTGGCGTGTCGTGCTGCCCACCGGTGGGGCCACTGCCTTGCTCCTTGCCTTGCTCAAACTGAAGGTTGCCGTCCACACCGGCGCCGGAGCCGCCACCGCTTGCGCCACCACCACCGCCAGAGCTAACCGTCGGCTTCAAGTCCTCAAATGGAAACAACAATCTGCCCGCGCTCTCCGGCACCCCTTGCAACCCCGCGCTGGAGCCGTACCCCGCCGCGGAAGCCCCGCCCACCGAGCCGTGCGCGTCGAGCGAGAAGCCGAGCACGCTCTGCGACGGCGGAGGCGGAGGCGGCGCGCGGATCTCCCCGAGTGCGAACCCTGCCGCGGCGTACTCTCCGGGCATCTGCATCGGCACCTGCAGCGGCATATAGCAGCCGGTGCTCCGAAGCAGCTCCATCGCGGAGAGCGCGCCCCCGGCCCGGCCGTTGCTCGCCATTGCGCCACCCGGGTTGCACACGCTGCTGCTCTCCAGGCTCGGGAACGCCATGAACTCCGCGGGCGTCTGCAGCCCGCCGTGGTGCGGGAACGCCAGGTTCAGGTCCTGCGAGCCCTCGTGCGACAGCTTCGGGTTCTGGGACGCCGCCCCCGCGGGGCCCTCCGCGCTGGCCATGGACGAGCTCGTGACGGAGGTGGTAGTGGAGGCGGACGCGGACGACGACGACGACGAACGCTTGTTCTTGCGGGAGCCTCCGCCGACCGGGACGTTGCGGAGGGAGCCGCCATCCGTCCAGTATCGGCGGCACGTCTTGCAGAAGTAGCGCGGCTGCTGGAGGCTGTAGTTGTTATAGTAGCAGAACTTGGTGTTGGTGGAGTTGCACCGCGGGCAGTTGAGCGCCTTCTCCTTCAGCGGCCGCGTCCGCCGCTCCGTGCTACCAGCCCCCGCGCCGGCGCCGGCGCCCGCACCTGCCACGGCCGGCGCGCCACCCCTCAGGGCGCCCCCAGGTGCTGACGACGGCGCCGGCGCTGGAGGATTCGGATTCGAGCCTTGGTTAGCGCCTGCTGCCATCAGCATCTCCTCCATGGGCTTCACCAGCCCTAGCCCCTGAGGACACACACATGGTGCAGCACTTCATTAATCAGCACGCTGACGATCAACACACACCAAGCTAACAACTAGAGCAAGAACAAGTGAACAAAAATAGCATGTGGGCGTGCATGCAGGGATGAGACTGGGAGAGCTGGGGGTAGGGGTGTTAGAATCTTTATGGTGCAACTAAGAACCAAGCAAAAGGATACAAAGGGAGATTAGAGGGAGGGAGAAAAGGAGGAAAGGAAGGAAAAGGTGATAAGGGAAAGAAAGAAAGAAAGAAAGAAAGAAAAGATGAAAGAGAAACACACCACCGCACAAAACACAACTTTGTTTGTGCTCTTGTAGGGTTGTGCTGCTACACATCACCGAGACATGGCCACTCTTTTGATGCAAGGAGGTGGCGAGGAGAGAGAAGAAAAGAAGGAGAAAAGCTATGAGAAAAGAAGGTGAGGTGAGGGGATAAAAAGGAGGAAAGGGAGGAAAGGGGGATAAGAAAGGAAGGAAAAGAAAGGTTTTGGTGTGTGTGCTGCTTTCTAGGATTAAAAGGGGAGCGCAGTAGAGGATTAAAGCCACAAAGGCCTCACCTCAAAGCCTATGGAGAGGAGGACAGTGGTGTTGATGATGATACAGATGCATAGATCTACACGAAGGACAATATATAAAGAAGAACAAGGCCCAAGAGGAAAGGAAAGAGAGATCATGTTCTCATCAAAGAAAGCATGCACCGAGAAGAAGGCATGGAAAGGAAGATGAACAGCAACAAGATCAAGAAGAACAAGAGCCAAATTCTGACAAGTACGCATGTGCTGCAGAATTGATCTCTGCAAAGAGATTTACCTGATGCCAGTGGGCTGCATCCATGCAAGGACTCCAATTGCTTCGCTACCTCCAACAATCCTTTCTCCGGATATCTGAATATGGCAATAGAGAGGCGGCCGGAAGAGAGGGAGGGAAGACGAAGAACAGCTTCTGCTCCCTGCTGGTGGATTTCTTGAGCGAAGGAGAGAGAGAAAGAATGTCCTGTGGTTGGCCAGTGAGTGGAATTATGCCGCCTAATCTCTGTGCTCCTCTCTCTCTCTCTCTTCCCGCATACGTTTTGCTGAAATAGCTAAGCTAGTAGTGGATTCTTTTTTTAATATTTCGATATGCCTCTCAGCTTCAGTGAGGGAAGAAAGAGTCAGAGGGGCAAAAACTTGGAGCACTCTGGCCTGTAATTGTTGTCAAATTAAATTCCGCTGTTGATGTTAAGGCCAAGTAGGCTGTGAGTGCGAGGGGAAGAAAGATAGAGGAGTTGCGTTCTTGCTCATGAGTCATGACACACATCAGACCAGAGGCTGCGAGTAGACGAGTAGTCAACCGGCCGGGATTCCACAGAAAAGGCGAGGAAGCCACCAGGGGGAGAAAGCCCTGAGGATGGCGGTTCGTAGGGGCCTCGCACGTGCGTTGGACGGCGCAGCACGTGCGGGCAACCTGGCCTTCTTTAGTTCCCCTGGGCGTCACTGTATGGTGGTGCAAGTGCAACCTTTTACGTTTGCCTTTTCCTTTGTATGCGACATGGCACCTGCTTCTTTGTTTTTCGGCTGTACAGTGTTACTCGTTTAATTCTTTTTTGACACCGAAGCACTGCACCCACTGAAGTCACTTTATCATCTAATATGCTTCGAGATTTGTACACCCTTACCTCTCCTTCCCTTTTGTTCCCCCCTCTCCACCTTCGGCGAAGCTACGCCACTGCCGCACCACACCAGAGCCGTGTCGTCCTTGGCCGACCGCCGGCCAAGATTTTTGGCAAGGTTTCGAGGTTTCCAACGGTAACACTGCGATGGCAAGCGGGCCGGAGCTAGAGCCGAGAGAGTGGAGAGGGAGGGAGAAGAGAGAAAATGCACAAATCTCAAAGCACAATGGGCGTCCATGATTACAACTAAGAGGGATCAATCAAGAATTGGATGTTTTGTTAGAGGTTGAAGCAGAAAAGTTGTCATGGCGAGAAAAGATAGAAGACATGGTTCAGTGGGGTAGCCAACGTGTGCGGGATTATAAGTTTAAGATAAGTTGACCATGGTGCACGTGTATGTGTGAGTAATATACTCTAATACCATATAAACTAATAAGATTGCCGCACATATAATCAATGTATTGCTTTGAGATTAAGGCCCCGTTTGGCACGGCTCCACTTCACAAGTGGAGCTGTTTTTTTTTTTTGCTTCAGCTCCACGAACAGCTCCACCGGTGGAGCTGGAGCTGTTTTGGCAGACTGTTTGGCAAAACAGTTCCACCTGTTTTATCATGCATGGTTGAGAGATGTCAATTGTCCAATATACCCCTGTCTATTTGGCTTGTAGTAACATCAAGAGCTGTATGTTTCTACATGATTTTTCATCCGAGTAAATTTGAATTAAAAAAATTAAAATTTAAAATAACACAAAGTATTAGCAACCAATATTTAATGTGTTTTTTTGCATAGGAATGACCCGTTAAAACAAATATGCATGACCCGTTAAAACCAATATTTAATGCGTTTTTTTTGCATAGGAATGACCTGTTAAAACCGGTGGCAGATCGCGTAAATTCACGAAAGTACAAGGGCAGTGGCATGCGGGCCTGCGGATGGAGCCGGGTGAAGCTACTTTTTTCAGCTCCATCTCGTACATATCCTTTGTCTCAGCACGTTTTAAGGGACTCCTTGGGTGGAGCTATTTTGTTTTACCCCGTTTGGCACAAAACGGCTCCAACCAGCTCCAGGAGCCGGTGGTGGAGCTGTGCCAAATGGGGCCTAAATAGATATACATATGCAAGTATATATTTTGAAAAAGAGTAATTAATAGAGGAAGAATAGGGGCATGCAGCTATGTAATTTATGCATGATAAAGAGTATTTACGTTTTTAAGAATCTCAATTTATGAAGCTCATTTTTCATATACATTCATCAAATTATTTTTTTTCTTCAAGCTTTTATTGTTATTTTCAATATTTATAATGTATTAAAATCCTAAATAACCTATAAGATATGTAAATATATTCTCAAACATATAAGTTATATCATTTGATACTAAATACTTTAAAATAAATTTAACAGCGTAAATGTATAGGCCACCCTGATAGTTGCATGACAAAAACGCAAACAGTGTTTTTCGTCAATTTACTGTATTTAGTGGAGTTAATGGTGAAACTAGACCGAGTGAGTCTATGCTAGACCAAATGGACCATTTGACACTCGGCATGATTGTGCTGAGTTTGCCAAAATCTAAGCAACCGGGCCGAGGAGTGAGCGTCGTTCCAAACGGCCCTAAAGGTAACAATACAACTCCTTTCGAGATTTCTCCAAAATTCGCTGCTACAAGTTTCCTTTTTAGGTATTGATAAACATCATCTGGATGTTTTATTTCTAATTATCATTCAGATTTGTGTCCGTTGGATTAGAGATCCAACGGTCACGAATTCTCCTCGCCCCCTCCAAAAAAACAATCTCACCCCTCCAAAAAAAATATCCCTCCTCCAAACTTTTTGTTGTAAGACTCCCGTAAATGCAAAGAATAACCTCCCGTATTTACATCACAGGCACCATGCACCGTCCTTTGTTATCTATCATTTTGCCATGCATCTACTCGATCGTCAGCACGTATTACACGTACGTCGCCCCCTCTCGTTAGCACGCAGTTCACCAAAATGACGCGGGTTAGTGGGTCTAAACATATAGGCTATACTCCAATCTTGTACAGTTCTATTTAATCAACTGATTGAATTCAATGATGTAATTAAATTTTAAAAAAAATTGCACTGTAGCTTTTTTCACTGTGGCTAACTTATTTTACACTATAACTACTTATGATTTTTTTAGCGTAATTAAATTTAAAATTTTAAAAATAGAAAAAACATATTAATCCATCACGGATAATACAAACAAATATGGAAAAAAGAAAAGCTAAAAAACTAAAAAAATCAGAAAAAGATGAAATAAAAAATTAGTGAACTAGTAGTCAAAACATAAAAGCTGGAGCTGAAACAAACGTCGACATATACCGCTCAACTTCTCACAGCTCAGGCAGGGTGCCGCTGCTTCTGCTGCCAGTAGTGGCGCGCGTAGTGGAGCCCCTGCCCCACCGCGCCATACGCGCGCTGGCCGCGCGGAAATAATGGCAATCAGCGCGCGCCTGCGCGGTACTCGACCCGTCGGCCGGGCCCCTCCGTTCCGACAAGGGAAGGCACGCCGCGCCCGCGCGCTAGCTGCCGACCGGTCCCACCCGGCACCTCTCGCTGGTGCGCTCGGCGCGAGTTTTTGGACCTGCCGCTCCGCGCCGCGCGCGCCTCTTGGCTACTTGAGCGGCTGGTGCTGCTGGCTGCCCCGCGCGCGCGGGCTCTGCCGATGGCAAGAGATGGTGCAGTGCGGAACGCACGCGCGATGATTGATGAGTACTCTGGTACGATGGTGTCACTCGCCGGTGAGCAAATTATCGCGTGCCCCACTCATCATGCGTAGACTGTTGGGCCTGTCGCGAGTTTGTTTGCAGCGGCGCGGCGGCGGCGGCGGCGGCCAGCAGGAGCTTCCGTTTCTTCTCTTCCTCTTTTCTTTCCCCTCCGGCGCGGTTCGAAAAGGGCTTGTTGGGCCTGGTTCTACCGTGCCAGTGACCGGAGAAGTGAGAAGTGGGGAAGGAATTACTCACACGTTTACTCCATTAATTATTCTGCAGAGGAAGAGAAACGAGGAAAAAGGAGACGAGGTTTGATCTTGCTCTCTTCTGTCTCCATCCGACATTTTTTTGTTCGCTTTTGCAAAGGCAAATCCACGGATTGTTGGGCCTATTTTTCGGTTGATGGTTTATAAATATGGGGATTGTTTTTTTCCTTAGAGTGAATATTTGTGCAAATGAACCGAATACCGATAAGCTGTTTCAAAAATATTATTCTTATAAGTCGTTTTGAAAAGATGACAGAGAAGCCGTCAAGTTTAGGTAGTGCTTATTTGAGCTTATAAGTCCAAGCTTATGGCTTTTTTTGCATTGTAGCAATTGAAAATGCACTGTAATTGTTGTTAGCTTTTTAAGTATAATTAATTTTTTTAAAAAATATCATTACGGACAATACAAAAGAATAAGGAAAATTCCAAAGAGACAAAATTAAGAGGCTAGAAACAGAAGTTTGTTGGAGCAGGGCCTTATTTGTGCGAGAGAAGTCATGAGCCATAATTCATAAGTCGTCTCGACCGTGCGCTTCTTGGAGTTTTTCGTCTGTTGGCACAGCCGGATCAGATTTCCCGGGCGTTGTGACATCGACATTGTTGGCGTGGGAAAAGAGTGTTGTGAGCCGTGGATTTTTACTTTGAGTTGATTTGGGCTTTTAAATCTGAGCTTCTGACTTTTTTACACTGTAGTGTTTTTTTTCACTATAATTGTTGGTAGACTTTTGAGCATAATTAAATTTAAAACATGGAAAAAGAACATTATTATATCATTTAAGAAAAAAAGAAAAAAATACAAAAAAGTCAGAAAAAGATAAATTTAAGAAGCTAAAAGCTGAAGCTTTTAGAAACTTCAGACTCCCATAAAACAGAATAAGTAAAGTATTCAGTTATTTGTACAACATTTTTTTTTGAAGAGAAACAGTTGTTAGTACAACATTTTTGTGAAAGATACGAAATTTCCTTTTCTTTCTCATAGGGTTCATTAGGTGGAACGAACAATCGAACAGTGTGAACGTGGCGGTCCTGAACATGTACAAGCGTCATTAGTTTATTTTCTCCTACTTTTCTTCAAAGGAGGAAGACGAGGAAAAAGGACTTTTTTCGAGCCATCATCTTCCCCCGAGACCTTAATGCCTACTTGTGCAAGTTTAGTCTTAAAGGTTGTAGAAAGTCTGAAGAGAATCAAGAATAAAGTTGCAGCCGATTACTAGTTGCCTTTTAATTAGGACACATTCAGGAGCTAGCCTGGAAATCCGCTCCCCCTGGTACTATCATTTTCGCCATTATTTATGTAGTTTTTCCCCTCGTCTGGACTAAGAATGGAATTAGTTAGGTCAAGCAATCATTACTAAATCTGTTGAAAATTGCTGTGTGGCCCATGCATGTTTCAAGATGATGACAATTGTGCTGGTACTCGCTCTCCCACTATGTAAGCCAGAGCCGTTTCTGCCACACACACACTCCTGCAACTGCTTTCTTTTCTTTTCTTTTCTACTGCAGGGAACCCATCACTACATCAGTGCCAAATCTTGATTGCTTTGCTTGTGACCACTAGTACTTGGTCCAAATTTATGATCATGAGAGTAACATGCTAATGAGCTAGGAAGTTGTAGGCGTGTTCCAGGTAATATGGAACAGGGGGCCCTGGCTTCCACTTTGCAGATTAATGAACCTGTCCTTTCCCTCTCTCTCCTCCCGGCAGAATGCTTTTCTGCTAGGTCGTCTTTCTTGCGTCCCATCGACTGCACTGCAGCCCTGCAGTTAGTGGGCTAGTACTGACTGGGCTGCCTCCCGTCTACACGCGGCTCCGCCACGAATACGAAAAGTTATAAACGGAATAGTAGAAACCTTTATCCGAACAAGATGATAGCTAGAATGTTGATCTATATTAGAGAAAAACTTAGCATATTTAAGCTAGTCGAAGAGATCATCAATATGAGGTAAGGGGGGCAGTTTTTGATAGTCACCATATTGAGAGCTTGATAATCGATGTACATATGTAGATTCTTTTATTTCTTTTCCACGAAAGTGATTAGGAAAGCCCACTCCGAAGTACTGTGTCAGATAAAGCCTTTGCTCTAAAGGTCATCCAATTGGCGCTTCAACTCTTCTAGCTCTGTACGAGACAGACGGCACGGAGCCTTAGCGATAGGTGCGGTGTCAGGAATAACATCAGTAGCACACTCAACCACTCTAACTGGAGGCAGGCCTGGAAGCTCAACTGGGAAGATGTTGAGAAACTCTCGAACAATAGGCAATTCTTTTGGTAAGGGTCCAGTGATAGGTTTCTCTAATATAGCGAGAAGACACCTAGACTTGGTCATCCAGCGTCGACCAAAATAAAAGGCCAAGAATAGTAGACTAAGGAAGAGCTCTTCGCCCTAGTAGATGATCTCCCTATCACCTTGAAGTAGAATAACCATGCGGTCAAAGCAATGGATAATAGTATGATAAAGGGACAGTCAATTCCTACCCACAATCAGGTTGAAGGGTTGGATTGACGCCACCATTGTGTTAATGCTGAATTTATGGCTTTCAATCTCCAGGGCAATATTGAGATAGGTAAGATTGTTAGTATGAGGTCCATTGGTAGTGGACACCACCATGGAAGACACCAAAGTACTGATTGGCATAGAGTGCTACTGAACGAAGCAAGAGGCTAAAAAGGAGAAGCTAGCCCCTGAGTTAAACAACGCAAAAGTAGGACGAGAATTCAAGATAACCATACCTAAAAAGTTAGGGAGTGAGGCAAAAAAATTATCGGTAAGATGGGTAACAAAAGGAAGGTAAAGCGTCATAGGGAGGAATTAGTATTACCGTGCACCACATTAAAGCAGCGGTGCAACTCCTGAGTCGGTAATGTGTAAAGACACACATCAATACCCCTAGGTACAGTAGCAATTGGAGTAGGAACCGGGGCTAAGATAATTGTATTCTGATTCCCAGCGGGTGAAGGTGAAAATGCAAGCTGGTTTGCAGTGCCAGCCAGGACCTTGCGCTTCTTGAGTAGCCCAGGCGGGAGAATGGAGTCAGGGTTATAAGAGCAAACAATAGTCTTGTACCCTTGAATTCCACAAGTGTGGCACTTGCCATAATAGCCACAATCGTTGCCCCTGTGATCTTCACCACAACGATAACACACTAGCTTTTTCTCGGAAGTCACCCAAGCTGTGGAGCAGTTCTCGCCCTTGGACTGGCAAGAAGGAGGAGAACATTGGCTCTTCCCACGGTGACAAGCCCTCTTAGAGCCCCAAGAGCTGGACACATGCCGATCCTCCGATGGGTAAGACCTCTTCTTGTTGGAACCGCCGGTGGAGGTAACATCGACGCATCAGAAGCTGAATTCGTTGGTGATGCAACATGACTTTGGCTGTCCAGATCGTTGGTACACCCACGAAACAGTCCACATACTCTTGCACCCGAGCGCTGGCATGCCTAGAGTAGTGATTGATTGGAACAATGTCATAGAGTAGTGATAGGATAAAGGAAATAGCAATTGGATAAGGACTCATGGTAATATGACAGTGACTAGAGATGCATGCATGAATAAATTAACCCGAAGTCCCGTGTACGTGCAAAACCATTTTTTTTCAAAAACTACAGCTTGAGCTCTGAAACCAACTGTAGCACCTCACATACCAAAATGAGATACCACTATAAAATGTCATCACCAAGTAAAGAATAAATAATAAAAGCAGCAATAGAAATCACAAGAAATTAAAACTTTAAGAGTACTTTATTAGAGAACCAGCAGAAGCTAAAAATAAATATTTGAAACATGGGACTGGTCCACTCCTGACTAAATGAAGAATAAATAAGCTAACATAAATAGTGGCAAGACACGGTGCTGAAATCTCGAGTGCTCCCACCCATGCATGTTGCTATCACTCCACTGGCCTTTTACCTGAGAATGAAAAGAGCAAGCGTGAGATTTGAAAATCTTAACAAGTACCAGACAACGATCGCAAGCAAAGTGTGCAAAGGACAAGTAATGCAAGCAAGTAATTGACACAGATTAAGTGCAATGAAACTAGGTTACCGAAAATAGTGATACAAATCGGAGATAGAGATAATAGAAAAGGTGGAATTAAAGATAATTGTTATTTAGCTAGTTATGACAATGGTTCTAGCGTTTACTTTCCACATACCTGATTATACGAGACTAGTTTGACACATCAACGTCCTCGACTGTATAATTACAGACGAGGTGTAATATTCTGAGTAACGAAAGAGTACGACCCCCCATACGTTACTACGTGGATGAAAATCTCCTCTATATGTTGGTAACCTCATGCCAGGGAAATGTTGTATTATTAGCAGATTATATGGTATAAATTTAAGGAACTAAGAGAAGGCTAAGATAAAGCTATGATTAGTGAAAGGATTTGCTAAGACTGGGAATGAAAAAGCATAATTCCTGATATGAGGGCGGCATGGAATGATAATAAGGTGATAGCGACCTAGGAATTATTCTAAAAGAAGTATCATAACATCGCTCACACAATGTTGTCAGCCATCCAAGTTTTATTATGTGATGAGTGATTGTTAGTCCGGTTAACGTGTATGATAAATAAATCTGTCATGGCTTACATACAACAACATACAAGCAGTGGATCATGATATTAGTAAACTAAAGCATTACAACCCTAATATTAAAAGAGTGCTTGTGGTTTACATATGCTACCCCATCAATGATTTAAGTATTAATCCTAATCACTAAATTAAAACATGTATTCTAGAACATATTGGATGAGCACTCTAACAACTCTAAAAGCATATAAATCTGGTAACCTAGAACATCATTGCATAAATACTTGATTAGCAGTCTCTAACCAAGTAAGCATTACAATATGATAATTATACTCAATGGCAATGATGTCAAGTAATCTTGGAAAGTATGGTGTGCGGAACAGACAGATTACGACCGTGAGGTACTTGCTTTGAACACACTCGGCGGACTTGCTACTTGAAGGATTAAAGGTACACAACTGCCCGAACGCTCCCTCAGAAGCCATGTACAAACCTACAAGGTAGAAAAGAGACGAATTAGACCAAACCTAAGGTAAACTTGTGGACAGATGGGAGGAAGTGCATTCGGCCTGAAAAGATTGCGTCCGCTAAGCCTTCACTGTGCGCACTACTATTCGACTGCGTGATTCGCTATTCGGCCGTGCGCAACACAACCCACTGCGCAGCCCACAAAAACAACGTGCGAATCGTGGTTCGGTCGTGCCCCGGCCAACCGAACCACGTGGTTGTGGAAACCGGCCACTTCGGCCACCGCTAGCCACCGCGCCACGCCGACCAAGCCTCATGGCCGCCTGCGGCATCGTGGCCATTCGGCTGCGCTGCCTCCAGTGGCTGCCATTACTGCGCACCTGCGCCGCTAGCCGACACCGTCGCTGCTATCGCCGCCGCCGCTGTTAGCCACCATGAAGCCGCCAACACCTCTCATGCGCCGCCCGCGCCTACCCTCGTGCCGCTGCCAGCGTGCCTCCCGTCGACCGACGCCGCCCAGGGGCGAACCCATGGGGTAGGCTTCATCAGGCTGAAGCCTACCCTCCACTGGTTCGCCGACACCCCCCCCTCTGCGGCGACCAGCAGTGAGTGACGACGCCGATGAAAGAGCTGAGGGAGGAGAAGGCACGGAGCCAGGGGAGAAGAAAGGCCGAACCGCCGAAGTAGAAATACAGCCATACAGGCTCACAGCCCACCGGCCCACACATCCAGTACATGCTAGTGCCCTGTTCAGCTCCCGAGCTCCCATTCCCCCAAATCCCCAAATCCATTCCCTCCCGAGCTCCCGTTCCCCCAATTCCCCAAATCCCCAAGACCCCAATCAATTGAAACCGGTCGCCGGATCCAGAGGGGGGACGCCGGGGAAGGGCCGAGGCGGAGTCGGGCTGCTGGCTGCCGGGGGCGGGGTCGCGCCGTCGCGGGGAGCCGGGAAGGCGGGAGGCGCCGAAGCTGGGAGCCGGTCAGCCGGGGAGGCGGGAGGCTCCGAGGCCCGAGGCTGGGACTGGGAGGAGCCAGGGAGGCGAGAGGCAGGGAGGCCGTCGCCGTCGCCGGTCGCGTGAAGGCAGCCCGCGGCCGTTAAGTGAAAAGTTTCACTGTGACTCTATGAGTGTGTAAACTGTGAAGTGAACTACAGAACTAGTGAGTAGTGAAGGCGTCGTCGGTTGCCTTTAGCTTTAGGCGTGACTGGCGACCTGGCGTAGTGGCGTCCGCGTGTCCGCGTGTGAACTGTGGTCACTGGTCTGTGAACTATGAAGTTAAGGCTTGGCTTGCTGTCGGTCACTCGGCTGAATGGTTGATGATCTGTCGGTTGCTAATGCTGGCTAACTGGCTTGCTGTCGGTTGATGCTCCCAGACAGCCAGACTTGAGTGCTTGGTATTTGTCCTGGACTATTCAGTATTCACTATTGGAGTATTGGTTGCTGGACTCGGTTATTTGGATTCAGTGATTTGTATTTTGTAAGTATACTGTTATACTGTTACAGCCGAGCTTATTTGATTAGCAATTAATTTGTTATACTGTTATACATACAATTTGCTATTATGTCACTAATTTTTTTTAATTTTGATGTACAGATTGTTACGTACCGGAATCATATTTACATGTTTTAGGGATTCACTTGCCATTAGCAAGGTACCTTCATTGTATCTCTCTTTTTTCTTTGCTTTTATTCATATATAAAACTATGAATTTGATTGCACAAGAATACAAAACTATGTTTGATGTTTCTAACAAATTAGTTTAGTCAATCGAGATGTAAGGCTAACAATTCTAGAAAAAGCTTATGATATGGTAGAAGAATGTATTTTTTTAAGCCCATCCTTATTTTTTATTCTAGATTCGCCACTGACGCCGCCGCCGGCCATGGCCCTACACCGACCCCAAACGAGAGAGAGAGACATATACATACACACACACACACACACACACACACACACACACACACACACACACACACACACACACACATATATATATATATATATATATATATGTGTGTGTGTGTGTGTGTGTGTGTGTGTGTGTGTGTAATTACACCCTATGTCGTATCTCACAACGTAGGGAGTATCTCGCGTAACGGAGGGTATGCACATGTAGTATACGAGTATTTAAGGCCATTTGAGTGGTATGAACAATTTTCCAGAGGTGGTATGTACATTTTTTTGGCATACTCCTTTTTATATGCGTATACGAAGGTATTTACAAAATACGCTAAAAACTATGAATTTCCTTGCAATTTTTTCGTGTGGTTTACATTGGAGTATCTTATAATTAGTATGTGAATATACCTAAAGTGATAAAGGAGTATTTCAAGTTTGTTTAGGTGGTATATTAGAGGTGGGTGTAATTACACCCGGGAGTAAAAAATATTTTTCATATATATATATATATATATATATATATATATATATATATATATATATATATATATATATATATATATATATATATATATATATATATATATATATATATATATATATATGGTGTAGGGCCATGGCCGGCGGCGGCGTCAGTGGCGAATCTAGAATGAAAAATAAGGATGGGCTTAAAAAATACATTCTTCTACCATATCATAAGTTTTTTCTAGAATTGTTAGCCTTACACCTCGATATACCTGTTGAGAGAGAGAAAAAGGATGTGTGTATGGGAAAAAGGATGGACTCCTAAATAGCCCCTCAACATAGGTTAGGAAGGTACCAATTGATTTAAAAACTGATTAGGGTTTTACCTTTTTGTGGCCCCTTCCAAATGTTAGGGTGCTACACTCCCTCCAGGATGTATTTGTATGATGACTGATACAGCCATCTGAACCATGAACAATATGTATATCTAGACTGGGGTGGTGCTGTCTGCCCTAATTATTTTCCCTAATGCAGAGGCTTATCGCGTGTACATTAGTACATATGTGGGGACGGGGGAGGTACACCATCAATCATGTTCAATTGGATTATCTGATGCTTTCGGATCTCACTGTACCGACTTGGTTGCTGTCACTGATCTTTTTCTTGAGGAGATCCATGCTCGCGGCATGGTGCTGCATTGCATGTATTAATTGTAATCCGCCTTTGTAATTTTAAACGGAAAATCGCTCTATTTAACAATTATTCACATATAGGATTATGTGTTGCTTCATCATAATGGACAACAAGTTTCCACTTGTGCAATCAACTCAACATACAGGTTAACGATTTTTTAAGCCCTTCAGGAGTCGGCATGTGCAATATCATAAGATTGATTGCTTCATATACTAGTATCATGCATCAAAAACTTTTGCCAAAAGGGAGATGGAATTCCATCATGCAGATCGAACTCCAGCACTTGGTTAATTGGCCAAATGAGCATATCGGTCACATCGCGATCACTTCTACGACAAGCAGTACACTATGCATGTGTTGCATGCAGCTTCAGACAAACATGCATTTTGTCTCGCTCCTTTTTCTCGGCCTTTTGCAAACAGATCGGCCGCTGCCTTCTTATGGGACATGAGGGCAAATAGGGCCAGGGCATTAGGCTCCTGGGCTAGTCCCATAGGATTAACTGATTGACCGATTCAAACAAAAGAGGGAGACAGGAGTTCTAAGAGACGCGACTCTGGGCACCAACTACATGTCGTCACGTCGGTAGTAACACGGCCGTGAATATGCATCCATGGTAAGTTTCAACATCGGCACCGGCCGGCACTGGCTAATCGACCACAACTTCCATTCATTCTACAGATTGAATTGATGGTTTCTAGTATCTTTGTGCTTCGATTAACGTCGCGCATTTAGTCCCACTCACTGTGTTTATGTATTTTGGCTGACGACTAGAGTTCGATTTTTCACCAACCTCAGATTGAGTTATTTGTATGAATTTTTCACTTGTATTTTTCAGTATGTAAACTCAAGACTGTTTGTTGTAAGCCTTAAGATGATCGCACCAGTTAGTTGTTTCCACTATCTTAATAAAAAACTTGTTAGTGTTATAATGGTAGTAGCATTTGAGCCACTGAGACGATAATTTCGTGCTAGTTTTGATCACTGACTTTTCCGCTAGCTATGCCGTTCAAGGGTGCAGCCTGGGTGAGTTCTTTTAGAATGTGGTTTTGGTTTTTGAATTCTAGCTATTTATGAGACCTAGTATGCTGAGAGAAACGGTCGCATGCAATTTTAGCTAGTATAGCTGAATTTAATATAGTGTCTATTATAATATACCTGTAAATTTCATCTTAAAAAGATGTACCTTTAAAAACTAATTACTATAAAAAATTGATAAGTTAAATCCAAAACAAAAAAAAACCTAACCATTAGTCACCAGGATGATCTCACGGCGACAAAAGATGGAATTTACCCGAGTACATGATAGAACAGGCCAGGGTAAGAAACAAGAGCGGGTCCCATCTGATGTCAACTCCACGCGGCAATTAGACGTGGACCGCACGCCTCCAGACCAGAGTCCCTGAGAGTGGTGCTCCCATCGCAAGAACCCAACATCTCTGATCAGCGGACATGGAATATGGAATTCCTTGATCCCGCGCGCCTTTCGGTTCAAGGCCTGGCAGGCCAACTGCAGCTTTCAGCTCCCAAATTTATAACATGTCACTTTGCACCGCGAAACCCCTCTTTACGAGTGTTAATATTGCCATTTGCATGTCCGTCCACCTTGCCCTTTTGTCTTCTGTTTCTTGCTTTCGCTTTTGATCTTGTCTCTTAACTGTTTGGGACGTTGTGCGAGTTGTGATGATAGGAGGAATATTGGGTTTCTGGAACAAGTTGGACAATCAGCTAACTGGAAGCAAGACAATGGTGTGTTTGTCCTCTTCCCGGCTAGCTACTATAGAATTGGCGGTTGGTCAAGCGTGATGGTCGAGCCGCAGGTCAAGCGGGTTAGATGCATATATGGTCGCCATTGTTTCAGAAGAGCTTTCAGACGAGTTCAGAAGAAAGTGAAAGTAGCAGCCATCCTAGGCATGCATGAAGCATGTATGGTGCCTTTTCCTTCAAATTAAGAAATGAGGAAAACATATGTAGCGCGTACACATTGATGCACATGGTACGCATGGATTTTAGAAAACCATTGTTAGTCGGCAGGTGTTGCAAAGTGTACTATACAAGTATATATGGTAGTAACAAAAAACATATGATCACGAGTACGTACAACCTCTGCAAATAAATATGAAAACATCTGTGTTGTGGCCATGCAAAGGGAAGCAACTAGGAGTCCTCGTGGCACCGCGACATCCGATCAGGCACGTCATCGGAAGGAGAATGTCCGGAAAAAGACCCTTGCCCTGTGTGGATTTGCTCGATTAGGCAGATTGCTCTGCTGCAAAAAGAAGAGATGGAAAGGAGGAAATAAGGTAGGATCGGCCTTTCGACAAGCGGAATGTTCTTCGTGGAAAGTTGATTTTCATGACTCGTACGTGCTTGGTGCGCAGAATTAACTGTGCTTACAAACTAACAAGTCTACGTATCAGCTTTGAGGTACCTGCGAGGAAAGGCGTATAACTGATGTTTGGAAGAGCCAAAGGGTAAGGGAAAGTATGAAGTATGAATCATGGCATGTGACCGGCACAGGGCGGCGACACCAGGTCATCAAAACTAGTGGTACAGTCCCGGCGACCAATTAAGCAGCTAACTTTCAGTAACTTCTGTAGCCAAAACAAAGTGTCGAGTTGTCTCTGGCTCTCTGCGCGCGGTCGCTAGGGAAGTTGGGAGGTTAGGCCCTGTTTGGATCCCTTAGACTAATAACTAGTTGCTAAACTTTAGCCCTTGAGGATTTAAGGGCCTGTTTGGATGGACTAGGACTAGTTGTTAGCTAGGACTAGTTGTTAGCTGACTAGTAGTTAGCTGGCTAAAAATTAGCCCAGTCCTGTTTGGATCCAAGGACTAATAAGTGCTACTATCTCAGTGCAAAGTCTGTTATACCCCTATGCATGGTGGTCTGGGAGGGTTGGCGTGGGTATCAACGTCTTTTTTCCATCCGGCTGGTCCTTTAGCCCTCATTAGCTGGGTTTGATGGACTAATTAGCTAACAACTAGTTGGGGCTTTGGCTAAACTTTAGCCCACCCATTAGCACTCCTGTTTGGATCCTCAAAGGCTAAAGTTTAGCAACTAGTTGTTAGCCCAAGGGATCCAAACAGGGTCTAAACAGGAGGGCTAATGGGTGGGCTAAAGTTTAGCCAAAGCTCCAACTAGTTGTTAGCCAACTAGTCCATCAAACCCAGCTAATGAGGGCTAAAGGACCAGCTGGATGGAAAAAAGACGTTGATACCCACGCCAACCCTCCCAGACCACCATGCATAGGGGTATAACAAACTTTGCACTGAGATAGTAGCACTTATTAGTCCTTGGATCCAAACAGGACTGAGCTAATTTTTAGCCAGCTAATTACTAGTCAGCTAACAACTAGTCCTAGCTAACAACTAGTCCTAGTCCATCCAAACAGTCCCTTATTTGGTAGTTCGAACAAAAGTTTTCCATCTTTCAGATCGAATACGTCTTTCTGAAACTCCCTTCAGGCATCTAATAAAAGAGGATCACCAATACGAAACAAAAAACTTCCTTTCAGATCGAATGCATCCATGTGAAACTCTCTTCAGGCATCTAATAAAAAAAGCGATCACCAATGCAAAAAAAAAAATCAACAAATGGGTAATGGTGGAGAATTTTACGTTGACCATTCAAGTCTCAATGGATTCGCCATCAGGAGAAAACCTATTCCTACGTTTAATTAAGCCCCACCATTGGTTGGTTCAAAGATTGGGCAAGTTAACGCCCGACAGCATGCTCCAAATTTCAACACCGCATCATACCGTGTCTTGAACTGTCACCTTCGTGACTTCATTTCCTCACCATCTCCACTTCCGCATTAGATTACCTATTTTTAATCGACCAGTCCGAAGCTAGAGACCAGAAGAATTACTGATTAAGAAATGACACTGCTAAGGTCAAATCAAATCCTCCGCGTATCTTACCCAACTTGCATATGCATGCTCTCTTTGACATAAACACACATCGTACATACCTAGCCGGAACGAACTGTTCTAAGCTCTACACTTCTACATCCAGTGGGGTACTATTACTGTCTTATGCTGAAGGTGCTACTAGCAATACTCCATCAGGCAGCACACAGACGTGCTAGTCTTGCACGATCTGACAGACGGCAACAGTATCACGCGCCCGCGGAAATGCAGATTGATCGACCGCCCGTACAGTTTGTGGCCAGAGAAATAGAGATCATGATGAACGAGTTGACCTGTGCGTGCCGGCGCTCGAAGGCGACGCAGCCAAAGGAGACGGAAATAAACGACCGGCACGGCCTGCCCACGCACCGTCTCCAAAATCTCAGTGGAACGAGCGGCGCGCGGGGCCACCCACGCGCTCCACCACCTTCCAGTTCCACGCCCGAATCACCCGATCGGCGACCGCGCTTGAACCGACGGAACCGTGCGGCACTCGTGCCGTGCACGCACCGGCTGGCGTTGGCGCTGCGGTGGGCGCGCGGCGGGGCGGGGTGTGGCCTGGCGCGACCGCGAGGAGACCGGCGGACTGGCGCGACGACGTGGAACGTACGACTGGGCGTACTGGTCATGTCCGTTCCTCCATGATGGATGGGTACGGGGGCGCGCGGGGATAGGTCAAGCGGTCAAGCCTGATGTGGAGGTCGTTTTCGTAGGTCGGACTCGGCGCTGGAATCTGACGCCTCCCGCTAATGCGCCCTGGGCCCCGTGACGGCTCTGCCCCGCCGCTCTCCACTAAGCTTGTCCGCGTCTCGTCCCACGCCCCCTCCCCCGTTTGGTGAGCCGCGGATTTTCGTGTCGGGACCGATCGCCGGATCGTGCAGGTGCAGGTAGGCGGGGCGCGTCGCGGTTTTGTTTACAGGAGCATGGACGGATGGGCCGTTCGTTGTCTCGCGCGGATTGGTTAATACACGGAACGGAAGGTTACGCACGCACGTATGACTTTGGCCTTTATGTTTTTTTTAAAGTGAGTTTTCTAAATAGTTTTTCAAACATAAAACTATATGTGTTATCCACGTTAACATCTTTGTTATCTGCTACTATATTGAAAAACATAGACAAAAACCATTAACCGCAGCCTTAAAAAACAAGGCCATAATAATAGTGCAATGATGAGTCCATCCCAAAATATACAATATAGGCTCTATTCAATTTGGCTACAGCTAATGGTTTTTGCCTAAAATAACAATATAGCGGCTATTATCTTTTGGTTAAGACATTTAATTAAACAAAAATATAGAAAAAGAGAAAAAAATATTAAAAAACCATTATATCTCCATAGACAACGCAAAAAAAAAATAAGAATGAAAAAAGAAAACTGTGTTATACAACTAATGTATTTAAAACAATTTCTATATTTTGAAATATAGAAACCGGAAGTCAAAAGACAGTATAAAACAGGGGCCGTTGTCGTGTGCAGACTGCAGACCAGCACTGACAGTATCAGTTTAGGAGAGGTAATTAAGAAGCTTCGTTCCGGTGCTCGAAGTTGAATACTTGGGTTGGATTGACAGCAAGTTCTCGGTAAGAAAGTATGAATGTTTAAGTTTCTATTAAGAGAAGCACATCTCTACTAGTAATGCATTCTTTTTGGTTATAACTGATAATTTATAGCTATGATTGATATTTTTTTTGTCATAGCAAGAATATTTGTACGAACGAACCGAATGTTAATAAACCGTTTTAAAGGTTAACATGATAAACCACTTTAAAAAGGCAATAAAGAAGCTGTCCTATTTATTTGTTCGGGACAATACGAAGAAAAAAAAACAAAAGATAGCTGCATGATAAAAACCAATATATTTAAAATAACTTATATCTTCTGAGAGGCAGAAACTAAAAATCAAAAACTATTTAAATCAGGACCTTTGTCGGATGCGGACTACCACTGGTAGTATCAGTTTAGGAGAGAGGCAAGAAGCTTCATGCCGGTGCTCTAAGTTGAATATATGTTGGGATTGGATTGACAGATACAGACAGCAAGTTCTCGGTAAGAAAGTGTGAATGTTAAGTTTCTATTAAGAGAAGCACATGTCTACTAGTAATGTATTCGTTTCGGCTACTACCGATAATTTATAATTTCGGTTGCTGGTTTTTTATCATAGCAAGAATGAAACAAATGTTAATAAGCACTACTTCGAAAAGACAACAGAGAAGATACCATATTTATTTATTCGAAGGAACCATAAATTATAAGCTAAAAAGAGAGACAAGGGTACAAAAGAAAGGACAATTTGTATAAAACAATATAATCCTGCTTCTCTAGATATTTCAAGATGCATACGCACGGAAAAAGATGAATTCTTCTCAAAACACCGCTAGTGGGAAGAGGGTGACAACCGACAACTGTAACAAAAGGATTTAGAAAGCACCGTTGGGGCATTAACGAAGCATCAAGCCATCACCAGAAGCTCAAATGACCTTTCTCCAACCCCAGTTAGATCCGTGATAAGGACTCACGGAAACGGCAAACAAACTTGGCCCAACCCCATCTAAAAAATAAAGCCCAACTGAAAATATGACATAGGCCCAACTTAGAAGTCCATCAAAATCACGACCAATTTTTTTCTCTGTTGAAACTTTGCAAACAGAATATCATAGTACCGTTGTTTCGCAGTCCTCAAAAATCCAACCTTCCTTTTCGAAATCAGCGCTACCTGACGGCCCAATCCCTTTTATATGGACTGACACGCCCTTCGATCTACTGGAAGGAATTCATTGTTGACCCATGATTTGTCAGAACCAAAAAAAAAAAAACCGACGTTTGGAAACACACACTTTCGGAGCTGCCGAGCATCTCCGCACTCGGAAACTATTGATCGGGCGCACAAGACGGATACATGTCACCAGCGACCTTGCTATTGCAACGAGCAGGTCAAGACAAATGCTCAACAAAATGTTGGGGCTCGGCTCACACGAGCCGGTTGCATTGCACGCAGAGGGCTAATAAGCCAAGACATGTACCAGCAAAAGCAAGGCGGCAGGATGACAAGGAAGGGCTCGCCCACCTGGCGATGATTGATGAACCAAACCGGTCGACGAACGTAGGTACCCGCGCGCGTACGTACGCCCATGCATGAATGATGAATCCATATGCGCGCACTTGGTACATCGATCCATGTCGATCGTTCACGTCTCTCTCGTGTGCGGTGTGCCTGTCCCTCGATTGGATTTGTCACCTCCCATGCGGCGCCTAACAAACGCAGAAGAGATCGATAGAAGCTAGCAGACTGATCCAACCCTCTACGTTGTCAACAAACAGCTCGAATAAAATTGCCATCTGACTAAACTCCAACAGCATCAGGCTGAAGAAGGCAAACAATATATTGCTGGTGGTTAGACTTGAATCCGGACGTCCTACATATTTGACGCATGAATTGAACGCGAAGTAATTCACTGACAAAATGATCGTGACAGGGTAATAAGCAAGTTACGTACCGTGTTTCCTCAGCTGATCTGTTCCTGTATAGATGTTAGTACGTACGTACGTCGGTAGTAGCGCATGGGACATGTACAGTGTTTGTACTGTTGGAGTGTAACGGCATTTTGTTTCCTACCGAATTATGAAAGGGGCCAAGCTATGGAAAGATCCATATATGTAGGGTTGGACTTTGGATGGACACATGGCCTCGACCGATCGACGGATCAGTGCTCCATATGACTGGCCTAGCTTGGAGATTGATGGGAGACGTTTCCTTTTTGGGGGCCCGTCAAAGTGATGGCCGACCTTCGCTTTGTTTGCATTGTCGCACGGCGTTTTCTGTACGGCTGGCCCGCCCAAAGACAAGCAGGCAGGCCCAGTTGCATTGTTGCTAAAGTCTCCCCACATTGCTAGGTAGTGCTCTGGCTTATCTAGGATAGGTTTGAACTGATCATGGATATGACGACCTCCACATGCAGTGCATGCATTACGTACCATCTCCATCTTAGGGCTACCAGACGCGAAGCCCGCTCGCTCCGTCTCGATCTGGGGCTACGTGCCAAATGCATGGACGTGGACACTCTACCGAACTTGCAACGCTGGCGGTACTCATCTGAGCCATCTGGGACAACACCTACGTCTCGCACACGGCTCGACCGGGTCTTAAGTTGGTGCGATTGCCCGGCGCAGAACAGTGCCATGCACTCCGCGCACGCATGCGAAAGGCTGCCACAAACTAATCCAGACGAGCGGTTGGCCTCGGGGAGAAACGATGCGATATGTACGCGAAGCATGCATGTGCGCGGCAAGTACGTACGCCCCGCCACGTAGTGGGCATGGAGACAATTTTTATACAGCAAAACGACACGACTGGTGTGTACTAGGTCTAGACCTCTCTAGCCATATGTGACTTTATGCAAGCGTACTTGCCCATGCATGTGCCTTCAGGTCGATCGATCCCCTTGCTCTCTGTGAGACCTTGTCTCCTTGCTCGCCGTGGTTAATTTAGTCGCCGTGGATGAGTTGTTTATGCCCATGCCGGGTGCCAAGTAGCTTCGTGCTGTAGCTTTGTTGGTTTCTTACGTGCAGCCGAAGCACGTACGTGTCCCGCTCGCTTTCCTTGAGAAAGAACCGTCCAGACGACTTCTGCACCGACAAATTGTTCGGGAGGAAGCTGCGCATGCAAGGATCCGTACCTATCATGTCGAGGGCACCAGGGTCCAGGCGTTGGCGGCATTCGGTTTGTCGGTTTCCTGTTCAGGCTTAACCACTATCAATGCTGACGTGGCTCGAGTTGATCGACGGAGATCAGTGAAATCCCTGTTGCAGCATGCGATCTCTCATTTAGTCTCAAAACACTGCTAATTGCCATGTCTTGTCGAAGATTTCCTCCTTGCTTCCTCTGTGTCGCCGTGAACTATACTTCTGTTGATTCTTTAATTTGCATCGGCGTCTAGAACAGGACAAGTAATAAAATCAAGATCTTTTTAAAGACAAAATCAAGAGTTCAAGACTGCAAATGCTTTACTGAAGCAGTTCCGCTGATGTTGGTGACCCATATCCTACTCTAGTAGGACTTAGAGAAGTGTGCTAAGAGATTACTGTATGAATTATAATTGGATTAAGATTTCTACTTCTTTTTGAAGTAGAATTTCTACTTTATTTTAAAACATAACTAGTGCGGCACCATATAAAGCCATAAGAGGGTGATCATAGAAACCTAAAATACATACCAACTCATCTGAAGCAAGAGGTGTACAGGAGGATTAGAGGCCAGGTTAATTTTTACAACTAGATTCTTGTATGGAGCAAGAATCCAGAAGATCTAAAAGGGTTGTGGGAGAGTGAATCCCCTGTGATCTTTTGAGGATGTGCTTAATAAATTTGTAGTCAACTTCGTCAAATATCTCTCTCGTTATGATTGTTTTGATATCGTTATTTTAGTTCTCTCTACGTGATTTGTGTAGTTCGTTCTTGACACCGTGTATACCTGTGCTACATCTCACAAATCTGATTCGATCTATAGACTGCTATGCATAAAGAGATGTATCAGATAGTAACATGTTATTTTTCAGTGCGAATGAAGAAGTTGATACATACTCATCATGACCATTGATACCCGTGTAGAGTGCGGGAAGACTTCCCCTTGTATTTTGGGCCTGTTCTTTTCAGCTTTAAAAACCTATGCTACATCTCACAAATCTGATTCGATCTATAGACTGCTATGCATAAAGAGATGTATCAGATAGTAACATGTTATTTTTCAGTGCGAATGAAGAAGTTGATACATACTCATCATGACCATTGATACCCGTGTAGAGTGCGGGAAGACTTTCCCCTTTTGGGCCTGTTCTTTTCAGCTTTAAAAACCTATGCTACATCTCACAAATCTGATTCGATCTATAGACTGCTATGCATAAAGAGATGTATCAGATAGTAACATGTTATTTTTCAGTGCGAATGAAGAAGTTGATACATACTCATCATGACCATTGATACCCGTGTAGAGTGCGGGAATACTTTCCCCTTGTATTTTGGGCCTGTTCTTTTCAGCTTTAAAAATTGCTTTTCTCAATAACTAGGTTTCAAATGGAGTGTCTTTTGAAAACGAGGTCTACAAGTTGATTGTAGTACATATTATAGCGACTTCATTTATATCGATCAAAACCGAATGAGTTTCTATTATTCTGTACTTTCTCTCATAAATTATTTAAAAACTATAAGCTATAGCCGTAAATTATAATTCACAGTAAAAAAAACAGACGCTTTATTTCGCCCTTTGACAATCGATCGGGAAGCATGCGTTTTAAATTTAGGCAACTTGTTCACTCCCAAGTACGTGCAAGTCAGCTGGCTACTTTGCACAGTGTACTGCAGACAGCGTGTTTGCGATAATGAGGTGCAGTTTCTAGGACTCAATCTAAGAATGTTAATTAATTCAGCATTACGAGGTGCGATTTGTGGTCTTGGTGGTTCCTGATCTAGAGATATACATGCATGCATCTCTTCTTTTTTAAAAGAGAAGTTTCGATTTATTAACCTGAGGATGAGAGAGAGCCTTTTTTTGAGCATCAACTGTATTGGAGTCTGGAGTTGCTAGAGACGCAAAGCACCGCATCTTTCCACATTAAGCTTGCTTAATATGGACGGGGTTGTTTATTTATGCATGGGTTGCTGGGGTGGCCAGTTTCCAACTAGCTTATCATGACCATATTTAGCAACCGGTTTATTTATGCGTTGCTTTCTAAGGATGTTAGTACTAAATTAAAAGTCAAGCTAGTGTTAAATTACCAAGTCAACTGTAGCAGAGTAAGAAATAGCGCTGATTTCTAGCTAAAAATTTTAAATCATAATGCACTGTGTGCTTGTTGACATTTTTCAGGACGAGAGCTTTGTCATTCGTCAAAAGGAAGAAGAAACAGCCATCGGCCAGATGACACGTGCCCTTTTCTACTTATGGCTTGTGGCTCATGCTATAATGACTAGCTTTTAAACGGGGTGTCTTTTTAAGGCGAGGTCAACAGGAAGATTATAGTAAAAAATATACTGAGTTCAGCTGTGTCAGCTAAAAACACATGTGACTATTTTTCTCTACGTACTGCCTCTCGCGAACAGTTAGATTCAAAAATTTAAGCCATAAGCCACAAGCCAAAAGAATCCACCCCTTGAGTTTGGTCCTTCTTTCAATGTCACTAGGCCCCATTCCATAGGCGTAGCTACATGGTGGTCCGGGTGGTCCGCGGACCACCATGCGCTCGGCCCATATAAGATCCATAGATATAGAAAAATTTGGATCCTCAGCAGCCAAACATCGAATACGTCGGAGCGTCCAGCGTCCGCGGCCTTTCGCGCATACGCATTGTGCGACCCTTCGTATTTCTCCGTGCGGCCGGCCTGCGCCCATTCGTATCCCTTGCTGTGTTGTGCTTCATAGAATACGAATACAATTATACGAATGATAGTGGCGGCAGGCGCCGGACGACGAGCAGCAGCACACGTGAGTCCTCTGCAGGTACGTCTCAAAATCTTCATCCAATTAGCCTGCTCGTTTAGTCATGTTTCCTTTTTTTTCTCCCAATCTCTCCCTGGCCTAGAGCTAGAGACTAAGCAAATAAGCCCTAACTCGAGCAGAACGCCAGAACGCATCAGCTATTGGCCTATTGCTGGTGGCCACCAGCCGGTGATCAGCGACAGCGATCCACCATCAGGCATCAGACGTTCACAGGCCGCAAGTCACAAGGTACACAAAACCTTATTTTATTCTGTGTCATTAGATTATATTATTGGAATGCACGGTCGCATTGGACTATTTAATTTTAATTGTAGGATAGGATTTTTTTTATGAACTCTACTCGTCTATTTTTATTGGAAAGCTATACTCGTCTATTTTATGAACTCTGTATGTCCTTTTTTTTCTTAATTGCGTTTTGTAATTCATATACTTGTGTACTGACATGTTAAATTTATAGCGGTTAAAAAAAATTTTAGACAATGGACCACCATCGCTACAAATCCTGGCTACGCCACTGCCCCATTCTTTTGGTTGCAGTTAATACCTTTTGGCTACGACTGATAAGTCTGATGATTGGTACCAGTTGATAGAAGATGAAACCTAAAACTGACTAAAAAGTCAAAAAGAATGAACCTATGTGCTAGAGGATGTTTCATCTGGATAATTGCTTGCATAAGATGTTAAAGTTGAAAATAGTTAGGGGTGCATGTCTATTATGCTCCTACTATGGTGAAACAGAGTGCGCCACTGCACTATAGCGTGCAGCATCCACTGCGCTGGAAGGAACGTACTCCTACATAGGAGTATTATCCGAGTAAAATAAAAGGGCTAGGCGGCAGGAGCGAAGGTGGCAGGGGTGCTCACACTGTCTGGGCACATTTAAAAATAAAAAAATTCGAAGAATCAGTTTAACATTTAGGCCATATTTATAGTACTTATTTAGTGTGCACCTTCTTGAAACTCAGTCCACAATGAACAACCCACTCATACTCCCCACCAGCCCACAATCACCTCACCACTCACCAGCCAGTCCAGCCCACCTCAATCACCATTCTCCACTATCTCAATTTCTCCCCAATTTCTGGATCTTAATCATCTCCTCTCCTCCCCAGTGGATACCTATTTGTGGCTGGGTTGGTTGCTCGACGACCGATGCAACGCAGAGAGGAGGAGCAACGGGCAACATGAGAGCTGCGGGAGTTGATGAGTAGTAGGCGGTGCATTGAGGTAGGCACCGACACAACCACAGTAAGTCAAGGCTCTCGCTGGCCAACTCAGCCCCCGAACGGCCAGAACGCCGATAAGATCACCCACAACACCCAGTTTCTCCTCTTCTTTAACGCCCTGCATGAGCTCATTGGCTCATTCAACGCCTACATGCACGTGCTGGAGCCACGCCTAGGCTGCATCATCGTCAACTGGTGTAACCCATGGGTAGTCGGCGTCACTAGGAGCCTCAACATCACGCAGTTGTTCTTCCATGGGCCATCGTGTTTCTTCTCACTCTGCGATGTTAACGTCGCCGTTCATGAGCTTCATAAGGAGATAGCCATAGGTGATGAACAACAACCGCTCAGTGTGCCAGGAATGCTGATGCCTATAAAGGTGACTGAAGCCGTGACCCCAACTTCTTCAACACGCCAGGGTGCGAGATGTTGCGCGACGAGACCATTTCGGTGTCGTTGGGTCCAACTCCCACGGGGTGTAAAGGTCGACAAATACGGCGTCACTAATGTGGAACTCGAATATGTAGGATACGGAGATGAACCATTCATACTCGCGAGGCAAGTTGTTCAAGTATTTTATGTAACCAACCCAGCAAATAAGAAGCGCAATGTAGTTCTTCATGAAAAAAGAAGGATTGTTGGAGTTGAGAATGTCGTGGATGAAGAAGAGTACAATTAATTTGATGAGTTGCCTCCGTTCGGAGACGGCATGAGGCTCGAGGAAGAATAAGGCGATGAAGCAAGCTATATGCGTGTCGATTATCATGAAGGACTTTATTTAAAAGAAAATAGGCAAGTGTAATCAATGATCCCACACAATGAGCACCTATTTAGAAATTGTTGCAATGTAATCATAATTAGGAAACTCGACATGTAATTATGGAACTATATTCCATTGTAATTGTAATTGATTCAGTAACTAAGAAATAGTTGTATTTATGATTATGCTTGCGTTTTTATATGCATGGCCAACATGCATTTCTTGTGGCTAGATGAAGAATAGGGAACTATCACAAACGGTTTATTGGAACAAACCATCTGTGATAGTATTATCACAGACGGTTCTATAATAGAATCGTTTGTGATAGTTTCTCTATAAATAGACCCTAAGGATAGATTCTGCTCGCAAAGTCCTCACTCACGCACTCCGTCTCTGCCGCCCCTACTAAGTTTTGCTAGATCTGACTTCTCACTCATGCGCGACACCGCCACTCCCTCCTGACGCCGCCTCTTCCTCGTGACATTGCCTCTCCCTCCTGACGTCACCTCTCCCTCCCGATGTCGATCGCCTCTCCCTCCCAGCGTCGGCTGCTTCTCCCTCTTGACGTCGGCTGCCTCTCCCTCTCGACGCTGCCTCTCCCTCCCGACGTCGCCCGCCTCTCCTTCCCGACACCACCTCTCCCTCCGGACGTTGGCCGCCTCTCCTTCTTGACGCCGCCTCTCCCTCATGATGCTGCCTCTCCCTCCCGATGCCGGCCTCTCCTCCCTAAGGTATGAATCCCAAATCCCACTATGGGTTTGGATATTAGTTCGATGATGATACTGGTCTAGTATTGAAATTGGATATTCAAGCTTGAGCTCTAAATTATTGCTATTACTGTCATTTGTAAATCTTGTGGTCTATCACTTTCGGAATAGTCAGCTAATTTGTTTTGTGATGTTTAGTACTTCATGATATATACTTCACTTGTTAGATAATTCGGTTTACTACCAAACTTGTTAAATCTGTGATTGTATTGTTGGGAGTATATTAAGTTGACGTACTGTCCTGCGATCACTCCCTTTGCCTTCCTGCTGGCCGAAAGTTTAATTAATGAATTTATGCTTGGTGGATAAGTAATTTGTTATTTAAGTGTTCAAGGTTTGAGTCTCATTTGGTATATCCAATTAGTGAAGAGTATAGACCATAGTAGCAGGACGACCAAGATTAATTCTTATGTAACCCTATATGTGAGAGCACTAAACTAAAATTTGAGCTTTATGCTAATTTTAGTTGATTCCCTATTCTTGAGAATGCTCTTTATGCTCATTTCAGTAGTCATCATTCTTCTTGATTTATGTTTATACTTTTAATGACATGGAAGAATTACATGTTTATATGCAATTTTGTCATTTATATATTGCTACAAATGTGCTTTGATCATATTTAATTATGCTGGAATTAAATCTAAATATATACATTATTACAAGATGAGGAGGATTTCGTGTTATTGCTACAAGATCTATTTAAAATGGCATGTTACTGTTCCAAAGGGACCTTATAGCAATAATATATGCCACATAGACCTTCACAGGGTATGAAGCAAGTTACACACTCCAGTGTGTCAGGTTCAATAAATTTAAGACACTGGTGTGTGTAATTCAATACATAGAACTTAATTTGTTTATGCTCATATCTCACTGCAATTAGTTTTTTCTTATAAGAGAGATGACATTTACATAGTCATCGTCGTCGTCATTTAGGTCTCACGCTCTGAAAATCAGGATAACTAAGCGTGGACGAGGAGTACCATAAAGGCCAGAGGGCTGAATGACCATCACGGTGGTCTCTTCAGATAGGGTCCCTCTACAACCGAAGAAAGCAATGGTAGCATTGCAGACTAACAGTGGGATAATTGGAAGACAACGGGTCCCCATCACCATAGCAAGCTAGAAAAATTTGGCAAAGGATTAAAAAAATTAGCTGTGGGAGGAAATAACAAATTCATTCAAGATCCCAGCAGAAATACAGGGACTCGTGCAACAGCATGCGCTCCTCGCGATGGGAAAAATATAGAAGAACTTCAAGAGCACTCATGTCACACAATATGTGGCCAAGGATCTCACGCCCTTCATGAGGTATCATTTCGTGTCACCGAAAACATAGGAGGCCTTTGTGCAGATGAAGACAATGACTGAATTTGAAAAACAAAGTGCGATGCACAAGACTCTCTAGTCACAAACACTCACCCTCATAGACTCAGGGTAAAATCCTGTAGTGGAGGATGCAGGACGAGGTCGCAATCCGATCAGACGTCTCCCCGCCATTTGTTGGGATCACAAACAAGCATGCCTGGAATTGGTTAAGAGTGAGGCCATCAACCACTTCTTCGGGTGTCTCCTTTTTCAAAAACCCCGCAGATAAGAAAGTGTCCCAATGCCTGGTAAGAGATGTTAAACTACATAGTTGTTAATGCCTCTTGAGCTTCATGGGTTTGAAAATAATATGATTACCTCTTGTAGCAATCATTGACTACCAAATCTTTCCGAGGCTCCTTTGAAGAATACAGAGAGAGAGATATACTATCACAGGCCCTGGGAAAGAAGGAGCACCTAGGTCGCACGCGATGCCTGAGGGTTTACGTATCTTGGAGGCACGGATTCCCAAATGAATCCGAGAAATATAGGGGTAGGAAGAGATCCAAGGCCTATCGCAATGAACAAATAAAGCATGAGTTTCGTTCACAACTTGAGGAACAACTATCTGTCTCACTTCAAAAGAAGACTGCCCCACTTTGAGGAGAGATAGATTCATTGAGGGAATAACTGAGACAAGTCCGCAACCAATCGCAACTCACCCCCGATAATGTGGTAACCAGTCCCCCTCAACATCGAAGTAGCTACGCGTCCGTGCCAATTACTCAACATAGCGATGCCCAATTATCTATCGATGATATCCATGTAATGTACCTCTTTAGAATGCTACATAGATAGATCTACCTGGTATATGCCTTAGCTCATCATGTATCGTTATGCAGGAGCCCACGCCTTGCATCCTCAGAGTCAAGCTTGTTAGCTCCATTCCCGTTGATGTTGGGTGGGGGATAGCGTGTCCATGGCTATCAGGGACGCTAGTGCACGATGCCCAACTAGAGACCGGTTTTGTGAAGGTTCAGGTGGATATGATTAATGATGTTTTTAGGACCGTTCCTCTTAAGAAGCCCCCAAACAAAGAGACATTAGGGGATGCCGTCCACACATTCATCTAGTGGCCCAAGAGGGACATCACCCTAAACTCGTATGTGCCACAATCTCTACATCAAGTGCCCCAAGAAGGACATCGCCCTGGACCTGTCACATTGGCTCCCGTGGCTCCACCTCTAGCTCCTTTTTCTTAAGCCTGTTGCATCGGCTTGGAGACGACGCCAAAAATGTATTGTAAGCGAGGCGCTAAGACCTAATTGAAGAAGATTAAGGCGCCTCCCGGACAATGGAAGTTCAGTCTTGGAGTGTCGTTGGTCCCCGAGTCACAATTACCTAGGCTTGGACTGGTTTGTAATATATTGCATACCTGGTACATGCAGAGGTCCAATATGAAGCCAAACCAGCATAGTGGATTCACTGTGAGATACACAGAGGCGCATTTCCTCCACGACTCGGGGTACTTCGTCGTGACCTTCGAAGAGTTATTCTTACTATTTAAGATCGACGAATTCGACGTCTCACTTATATGATGCTGGGCACTGTAAGTGTACTGTACAATGAACTTCTACATTCATGTCATACTGATAGATGTCATTACTCTTTGCTTATGTATAGATACATGATCCAACAAGTCTGGCAACGGCGACAAACGGTGGGTTTCCTCGACCCACACTTGGTCTCTGTGCAATCCATCACCGATAATACATTCTTCATCCAAGATTACACAACGAGCAGATTGATTACTCACAATGACAAGAGTACATCATGGTGCCCTTCAACCAAGGATAAATGCTTCACTAATTGCCACGCAAGTTCCATTTGTACTTTATATGCAACATGAACTTAGGATTAATCACTATGGCGACACACATGACTAGGTCTCACTGGATTCTGATTATGATTGTACTAAAGTGGAGCAAGGTAATATATCTTGATTCCCTACTCAGGAGCAACCACGACTTCACTCGTGTGCAATAGGCAATTGACAGGTAAACTCATTTCCTCCATACATAACTCTATTGTAATCTTTCCTTCGTTTGCAATGGCCGATGCTAACTTTTTTTGGAATCACGTAGGTCGTTTAGCGCTTATGTTGCCCAGGGAGGGAGACACAAGGAATCCAGCGACACACTGCGACACAGGACGCGATTTTTGGTACCTGCTACAACACAACAATCCCATATCATACTTCGTTACAATGCCTCTAGAATTGACAATACCTATATATGTAATTCTATTTTTGCACTGTCACCAGCAGCTACAGGGCAACGTATGTGGATTCTACGTTTGTTGCCATATGAAGGAAATTATGGACGCTAAGACAAATGATCCAGAGGTTTGTTAACCTTCCAATAATTATTATTTTATGATTATATATGTATATATATACACACATATGCTAATTAATGATTTAACATTACTCCTAGCGACAACGTGTGGACTTCGACGAAAGTACAATTGATCTTGACAAACTCATCGAAATTCAAGAAAACCTCTCCCAATCTTGCTAGCAGAGGTCATAAACAAGACTGGAGAGTTTTCACCCCGGCAATGGCGATTAGATGTTCAAACATTGGATTCAATTGTAATAACTTAATTGTGCTTAATCAAACAATTCATATCATGGACGATTGGAAACACCGAACCGTCTGTGATATGCACCATATCACAGATGGTTTCGAATACCGAACCGTTTATGATAAGCACCATATCACAGACCGTTAATTACAAAAAACTGTTTGTGATATCGTGTATATCACAGACGGTTAATATAAAAACCGTCTGTGATAGTCGAATATCATAGACGATTTTTCAAAAAAATCATCTGTGTTGTAAGTTATCACAGACGGTTTAGGAGCCGTCTGTGATAACCAGCTATTATCACTGATACATAAATGAAGACAGTTCAGAAACCGTCTGTAATAATACTGTCTTTATTAACGTAGGTGAGGGCGTGATGGTGAACACTTTGTTAGACCTCAAAGGCTAGTTCGTCGGGTGCTACGAGACGGCGCTTGGCAAGCTAGTGTGAATTCTTGGGCCATTTTGACTATACAATCGGGATGCCAGAGGCCAGGACGTGGCGCGGTATTCAATCACTATGAAACAACAAAAGATTGTGAATTTATGGGCCTGTTTGGTTCACGTACGAGTAGAGCCTGGCTCGTATCTGAGAGCCAGGCTCTCGTGGGACAGGTTGAGCGCATGCAACGCTGTCGTGTTTGGTTCACGTACGAGTAGAGCCTGGCTGAGAAGAGATGTTGTTTGGTTGCCTGTACGAAGATATGTTGCATGAGATAAAAATAATATAAGATTATGATTATGAAGATATGTTATATGAGATGTTCGTATCTTATTATATCTTAAACTTCTTCAAAACACGTTAATAATACTTGATATTTACTAATATACACTAATAACATCATCAACTGACTAATCACCTGCATCCCGCGAGCCTGGCTCCCCAGAAACGCCCATCTCCCACGTTTCTCCAGAGCCTGGCTGGAGAGGGAATCTTGCATGAGCAGAGCCAGGCTGAACCCAGCGACCAGGCAACCAAACAAGGAGACCCTGCATCTGGCCAGCCTGGTTCAACCAGATGCAGGCAACCAAACAGGCCCTATGTGTATGAAGTATGCATCATACCGAAATATTTCTACTCCGCCGAAGCTACTAGGTTTGCTTAACATCACTATGCATGGCAGTATGGCACCCAGTCGGCCCCTTGCGTGCGTTGTGCCAAATGCTCCCAGGCTTTTGTCTCAGGAATCAAGTGTGTGTACAACGTCACTACTAGTCCAGTCTCGAGCTGCAGCCTACCACGTGAAAGCCGCCTGCCTGCCTGCCTGCCCACCCACAGTGCAGAAGTACAAAACTGTTTACCCATACTACTACTCCGTGCCATTTTTATCCTTTTTACCCACAAAACCGTTGACAATCTCCGCATCACCCGATCGGCCGGAGCGGCACACAGGTCATTCCCCAATACAAGGTGGCGTTGCGTCGGCCGCTTGTCGTCTTGTACGTGGCGGCCTCGTGTCCGCCAAAGCTCTGGGGAAACGTGCACGTTCTCCGACAGTCTGGCAATGCCAGACCGAGCCAGATCCGCGCCGTCGGTGGCGCGACCGTGTGCTCGGGCTCCCCGTCGCGCGGCACGGCACGAAAGACCCATACGCTGGCAAATGGCATGGTCCTTTGCTGCGTCCAGTACGATCATTGGCCGGCGGTAATTACGATGGATCTAGTGCCCCTTTATTACCCATCGGTCATTACATCCGACGGAATTAAGGTTTGGCAAATTCTTTTCGGAACCGACATGTTTGCCTCGCTCATTTTGATTTGAGCTTCTGATTTTTCATTTATTTTTTACTATTTATAAATTTTGTTTTTTCTAAACTTTTGATTTTTGTGAGCTTTTTTGCCTCTTCTTTTTTCCGTATTCATTTGTATTGTCCGTGATAAACTAACATATTTTTTCTATTTTTTAATTTTTTTTAAATTTAATTACGTCAAATAAGCCACCTTCAGCTACAGTGTAATTTTAGTCAGCTACAATGCAATTTCAGCCATAAACCACTATTTTCAACCCAACCGAGCGGGGCCCTTAGTGCCTTTAGTGGCAGGGCTAGAACTCATAAAATGGAGGAATTGACGAAAATGACGTTTTTTGCCCTTTGACGTGATTTAATACCAGATGTGACCTTCGATCCGCGGTAATTCTGGTTCTGACCCCAGGGCCGGGTGGTCGCGCACCCACCGGGCGCATTAAGTCGTCGCACAGTCCGAGACCGCGTGAGGTCGCCTCGTGTGGCCAGGTCGGCTCGCGCGACCATGCAGCGCATGAGGCCTAATATGCTAATAGAAATAAGATACCCCTCTGTGCACAAAATCTCACAGTTTTTTTTATATTTTTCATGGTCTCTTGTAGGTAATTTTGGCTGTTATGTTTATCTAAATATGTTTTGTAAAGTTCTGTACATATATAACAATATGCAAGTATTTTTTACAAAAAATATACTTAAATTACTTTCATGTGACCTATCTATATACTTAATATGTTGTTACTGTTCAAATATAAACCACAAGCTTCCTACGGTGACGGTCCTTAATTATAACTGGGTTAGTATATAAACATGTACACTTGCCTTTTATACCGAAAGAAATGCAAATAAGTAAAACCAGACAACAAGTATTGGAAAAATATGAACAAAACCATGTTTGTCAAACTAATGGTGCAACACTATTAGTGAAATATAATATAAAACTTCATATACTTTGTACTAATTCTTAAACATGACAAATGAGCTCCAAAAATAATAATTTTTTTGTAGAGCCTCCCGATACAGTATACTTGGTTATGTAATTTTTTTCATAATTTTTAGCACTCCGAATTTTGTCAAAAAAAATTAATTAGTTATATTGTTTGTAAGAATTTTATAATATAAAAATGAGGTCTAAATAGTATGAATTTTTTTGAAGGCCCATTACACAGTGTGCTTGATTGTGTAGTTTTTTTTATATAATTTTGTATGTGCTGAAATTGTCTCACAAATTAAGGGTTTAGTTATCGGAAATTATGATATTAGGTTTATGGTGGCTAGATAGCGCGTTCACATGTTGTCAATTCTTTTATGGCTAATGGTCCATACGAACAAAATGTACAGTTCATTGAGAAAATATTGTTTTGCCCTCGTGAAATGCCTGCTTGCTAGCGGCAAGAATGGGCCATTTGGCGGCAAAGTAGTCGAGAGTTCAGGCTATAAAAAGGACATTCCTCAAGCACTGCCCCTGTATTATTCTCCTTCCCCTCCTCATACATTTCTCCCCAACCTCTCTACCTTGACCTTGCTTCTCCCTCCCCTAGACGTCGAGATGAGCCAAGTGAGCGCCTCTTTGTCAGCACCCGCAGTGTTTTTGCCCAAAATGCAACACGCTTGTCAAACGGAAGACCTCATGGATGGCCACGAATTCTGGATGCCACTTCTACAAGTGCCCATTTTACTCGGTGAGTGAGTTTGGTTTGTGTTGCTTCCAATCATTTTGCAGATATTACGAAACCTTATTTTGTTGAATGAATTGCAGGATGGCTCAAGCGGTTGCCGATTCTGGTTATGGGAAGATGAAATGAGCACTAGACACGGCATTGTTCTGGAGGAGAAAACTGTGATGGGGGGTAGGGAAATGGTAGAGATGAGGCATCGTTTTGACAGCCTAGATGTAATACCAGGAAAATAGAAGGGGGGCCAGCTGGCAAGACACCGCACCTGCCCTTGCCCCTGCCAGGGAGAGGTGGCAAGCCGCATGCTGCCCTAGCGTGCATGTGAGCCACCTGCGCTTTGCAACCTGCAAAAGTCAGGAACCAGCACTTCTTAAGTCAAGCCAAACCGATAGCATTCCAGTGAGGAAGAGGGTAACCACCTCGCCATCGCCGCAACCTTCTTCATCGCCCAAACCAACAACTGGGTAGGTCCCCTTGCCATAGCCTAAAGGGAAGGAAGGGAGGGTGTACCTGGTGCGAGCCAAGGGAGGTGTGGGGGCGCAGGGCGGAGCCGAGGACGGCGGCCAGGCCGCTGGCCGAGCCGACCGGGCGGCGGTGCCCCAACGCCCCACCGCCGCGGGTGCCAGAGGAGGCGTGGATCCGGTCGGAGCCGGCCGGATCTGAGGCGAGGTAGGCGAGGGCGAGCAGGGGGGAGGTCAGCGGCGGCGAGCTTGGGGCCGGCGAGCCCGAGCTCGGCCGTGAGCCACCCCGCGCACCCCAAGCCGCCTGGGGGGAGAGCTGGAGGGAGAGAGAGAGTGGGGATAGGGGAGGAGAGGAAGGCGGCGGCGGGAGAACCGCCGGCGTCGCCGCGCTTGGCCACGCGCCGCCCCGGGCGGAGAAGAGGAGGAAGAGGCCATTTCGGCCGAATGAAGATGAGGGGAGAGAGAGAAAGAGGTAGGTGAGGAAGGAGAAGGAGCGGCCGGGCCGGGCTGTGGCCGGCCGGACCTGAGGGAGGAGCGGCGCCAGAGGGGAAGGCCTTCGGCCAGGAGGAGGAAGAGAGGAGGAGGCGAGCGGCTTCGGCCAGGAAGGAGGAAGGGAGAGGAAGAGCCAGAAAAGAAAAAGAAGGGGTGCGGCTGAATGGGGAAAAGAAGGGAGGAAAAAAAGGGAAGAAGAGGAAGGGCCGGCCGAGTAAGAAAAAAAAAGAGGAAAAAAATGAGAAGAAAAGGAAAGAAAAGAGGAGGAAAAAAAAGAAAAAAAGAGAGAAAGGGTTTCGGTGGCATGCGCAGTGGATCCCATAGTCTTGAGTGGCCTGTCGTGAGTCTCGGGTCGCGTGCGTAGTGCCGACGTCGTCCGTACGCATGCGCATATTATTACAACGATTTGAGTCGAGTTAATTGCCTGTTCAGGTGAAGGTCCAGGATCGACGCCGCCCGCACGACGCTCCACTTCGTTTGGTTAACAGGCAAGTACATGGTAGAGCGGTAGACCAAGGTTTATGAATATGCGATGTTTCCCTGTTATGATAATATTTATGTGGAAATGCGTTGATTACATGATATCTATGTAGAAATGTGATGTTTACATGGCATAAGGTTGCATGGTAAATGATGGCAATGATGGAGTGAGGTAGGCAATGATGCTTATCTGCTAATAATGTTAATGATGAGCGTGATTATGATCATGGGCATATGCATTTGCATGAGGAGCACTCAAGAGTGAGGGCGGTGAGAAAGTCCTTAGCTATGAGTAAAGCTAGCGGACTAATCCGGAGTGCTCTTGAGTAAGACCTACTTCGGTAGGCCTCCACGGGAGTGGAGGGGTCCCGTGCCTATGAGGGCGGGCCCACGATGGGTGAACATCGACGGGTGTTCACTCGGCAGTACCGGTACTTGCAATGTGAAGAGCAAAAGAGCATGTAGAGTAATGATGCATTGCATTGATGGCATGGCAATGTTTGGCTAAGAGGATGATGATACGAACGTGATGATATATGTGGATTATGTTTTACTTATGTTGGTGGTGTCTATTGTTCTATTATGTACTTGCTGAGTCTTTGGACTCACCCTTGCCTTGTTGTTTTATTTTTAGGTGATCGTTGAAGACGTCATGCCTGGGGCGGGAGTAGCACATGAATAATCTTCACTAACTAGCAGCACTCCCTGTATCCCCTATTGTCAGTTTAATTTAGTCTCGGCTAGACTGCTAGAGTAAGGGTTAGTAGGAAAATTTATGATGTACCTATTCACTGCTACCTAAAATGAATTAGCAGATGTTTTAAACTTGATATTGTATTGCAATGATGGTAGCACTCTAGGCCCAAGGGATGGGCGGGGTGTTACAGTTGGTATCAGAGCGGGCGTTAGGTCCGTGGTATAGAAATTTGGTAATTTAGGTTAGTTAATCAACTAAAATTTGACTTAGGCCTAATAATGAAATTAAAATTGACACACTGGTGCACCATAGGTTGGGGAATGGGTCTTACATTGCATTTACGCTTTCGCAGCCTTGATGTTGATCTGTGCTGTTGAAATAGATGTTTGTGGGCTAGCTGTGTGATTGGCCATCTGTCTTGAACAGATATGCCGAGAGCTAGAGGATGCGGACGTGTGCACAGTCAGATGGGATTGGGTCAAGCATTGCGTTTTCGCTTCTGTTGGTCATGTTGTTGATTTGCAATGATTGATGTTGATGCTTGTGAGTTGATAGCAAGCATTTGAACTTGTTATTTGTGTGTCCTACGGGACTTTGCCGTGATTGTGTCGTGCACCGATGCAATCAAGACTGAGATCGTGGCCATTGGAAAGGCCAGGTCATGTTGCCAATCGTGGCATTGAGGTAGTGATGTTTGCTTCAGTTTTGGGAAGTTGGTTCCCTTTGGTTAGCAACTTGTTGAGTTGTTTGGTAAATACCCAATAGTGGGGAGTGTTCCATGCGAGTATAGTTTTCGGGAGAATTTTGATTATATGAATGATTGGAGTGACTTGCATGATAAGACCAATTTTTGTTTAGAAAAGGCAATATCCAGTAGTGGTTGAAGTGTTGGTTTAGGCGTATGGGGGATATGGTGGTTAAAGTAACAAATTGGTAGGACATGGTATTCTAAATTGTGAGAACCTAGGAAAGTAATTAACTTTAGCTATGGTGGTGGGATTGAGTTCAACCCAATGAGGATCTAGTGGTTGCATGATAAGTAGCGGTGTAAAACATATCCATTTCTGTTTAATAGTGGGATTTGAATTATTGGTGAACCAGTTGGTGATTATAGTTGCTTAGACTATTGAGCCACATTGAATGACTGGTATCATGATGGTCCCAATCGATTAGCCCAATCGTGCAATCTAGGCATGCTAAGAAGTGTGCTAATTTATTAATTTGGTGGAAAATCCCTCATGGGGTTAGCCTTTCAATTGATAATAGGCGAAGGATTATAAAGCTAAGTCCGCTAATCCCGCACCATGAGTGATTATTATAATCATGACCAATGTTTTGGAAGATTCTAATAGTTGTAATGTTAGAACTCTATTGGGATTAGTTGGGAGAATAAGAATGAGGATCTTAATGTCGGATAAATCTTCCAGCTAAATTGAATAGGGAAGAATTGTTATAGAGTTGAATGAGACCCAAATTCTGAGGGATGAAGTTAATAATGTTCTAGTGAGATTTGGTGGCAATATTAAAGCATGAGTTGGTGGAGTTGCCACTGCATTTTGTAGGAAATTATATGCACGCCTATGGAAGTAGAACAGACGGATTCTATGCTTAAAAGCAATTGTGGTTTATGAAAGTACATATGATGTGTGCTAAAATCCGGGTGATTGATCATCCTTAAAGTTGAGCTGGCGGAGATTAGTTAGCGCCTTGGAAATTAGGTGCTCATAAGATTATTTATTTATCAAAGAGCCTTGACCACATCTTGTGGTATGCGCGCTTGATAGTTGTTATGATTGTGTTGTTTTGCACAGTAAGGTGGTAATGTTTGATGAGCTATAGAGTAAATATGGAAGAATAAAGTATCCGGTGAACCGTGGAAAGGTTCAAGATGGGATACTAAATGTCAATGACTTATGTATTAGCGAATTGACATTTGCTAATCTGTGTAAGCAGTACAAGAGGTACTGACTTGTTGTGGTTATGGGAAAGAGACTTTTAATTGGTTTCTATATTGGTATTTGGAAGAAACACTTTGTGTTTTGGCGTGCATTATCATTTGGAGTTCATGACTTCGAAGGAGGTCATGTTCAGTGCTAGCAATGATGAGTGCTTGGAGGTATGGTAGGAGATCAGCATGACTTGCAGATTGATTTATGTGCATGTGTCATGAGTGCTACCTGACTTCCCTCACTTCTGCATATGAGATTTCCCGGACGAGTGGTCTGTGGCGCTCCCGAACACGTAAGTTTCGGGCGTACCTAGAAACGAAGTTCTAGGCGTACTCAGGAATGAGTCCTGAGCGTTTCCCAAACATGTAATTTCGGTTGTCTTGAGTTGAGAGTCTAAAGTGGGCCCGGGCGCGTCAACTAGGGTAATGTAATATTTGGATTTTGTTGTATCTCTCCGTTTTCTTGGTGTTAATTGCCTATTGTGTTTGTTGTGATGTGATGCTATGGCCAGAGGGATTGGTTCTCCTGTCTATGCGTTGCATCATTGATAGAGTGAATCCCGTGTTGGGGAGTTTTGTAGTTGTTTTGGGGGAGTGAGTGATGAACTCATTCTAAAGTCTTGTCTTATTGAAGAATGAAAGCTGTTGGGATTTCGTTCTGTTTTTTTTTTTGATGTTTAAATTTGGTAGACTTCTTAACTCTAGAGGGTTGTTGAAGGATTGGAATCCCTTGCTCTCGAAACGAATGTTAAATTCATAACATGAAGCTCTATTAGGCCTAGATCTAGAGTGAGATGGTTGATATGTTGATAATAGGGTGATAATAAAGATTTGTGTGGCTAATAGAGTTCTGAGTCGATCTTAGGCCATGATCCTGGTGGTAAATTGATTAGGGATAAAATTGGCCTTAAAGGCGAAACCGATGATCAATTGAGTTATCGCAACTAGTAGCATCTATGGGGAATAATGGTGACTGATGTCACATTTAAGCTGGTAAAGCATGGGTAGCGATGAGAGCATGAGACTTTGGTGAAGGAGCTTCCCTGACTTATGTTTTGAGGTAATCATCACTAGGTGTTAATGATTTAGATTACTTGATTCCAATAACATAGATCGAGGATGATACTAATATCGGAGTTCTTGGAGGAGTATTGGGAACCTTGGTTTATGAACCTCATACTTGTTGATAGTTAGTAGAGGCTAAAAGATTAAGGAAAAGTTAAAGTAGAGCTATTGGAAGATTTAGTTATTTGATGTTAAATAAGATCCTGATGGAGCCTACCTTATTCTGTGGATGTGAGAAGTTGAGGGTTGGTGTGATTTGTTTTATCCACCGTGTTTGATGACCATTATTTAAAGGAGTAGTCAGGAGTGTAATCCATTACATGGGTAATTGGAATGTTTTGATATGTTGAAACTTGGGAACCTATTATTCTTGCTAAGGGAGTTAAGGAGAACTATCTTGCGAGTTTAGTCACATGGATGTGTGATCGATACTGATTTTTAAGGGACACTAAGTAGAATATTTCTCGTCTTATTGACTGAAGTGATTGATCGATAGTCAAAGGATTATTTTGGGTTCTCCTGATTTGGGAAACTGTTCATGGTCACTTTGAGGGATAGTGGATTTAAGTGGAAAGTTGTGGTATTTCCGCATTTTACTTGTGGTCTATGTGGTTTTGGCTAAGGAGTTATCCATATGCCTAAAAGAATATGCTTTCCTTTCTTGGAAAAGAAAAGACTGATTTGGGGAATAGAAATATTTCGCATGATATATGCGGCATAAAGTTGTTTATTAGGATGAGGATTGATTTCCTGTGGGGAAACGAATTTCCTTCTGATTTGGGAGAAGGGTTGGTGTTTGTAGATGAATAAGTTGATTCTATGAATGTTCCGTGATATTTTTATTGTAAAAGAGAAGAGCTCTCCTTGTTGCAAATAAGAGTAGCCTTGTCTCTTTTGTGCAAGCTATGAGAGTGTTTTTCCTAAAGAATTGGAGGTTTTCTTATGCCGAGGCATGAGAATTGAGTCTATGCATGGAGTGCACAATGTGTTTCATGTTTCGATGTTGAGAAAATTCTTGCGAGATCCAGAGCATGAGATTGTGTTGGAACCGGTGTCTATAAAACAAGACCTCACCTTCGAGTCCCGTCCAGTTCGGATTCTGGAGGAATCAGAGAAGGTGCTGAGGAATAAAGTGATAAAGTATGACAAAGTACTTTGGTTACATCAGTCTGAGTGAAAAGTGACATGGGAGTTGGAGTCTCGCATGTGCGAGAAGTATCAGGAATTGTTCACTCCGAGTATGAGTTAATGTTATGTTATGCGCAGTTAGTTTTATTTTGCTCTTCCGTGCGAATGTTGAACGCTAGAATTCGGGGTCGAATTCTGTTAAGGGGGGTAGAATGTAATACCAGGAAAATAGAAGGGGGGCCAGCTGGCAAGACACCGCACCTGCCCTTGCCCCTGCCAGGGAGAGGTGGCAAGCCGCATGCTGCCCTAGCGTGCATGTGAGCCACCTGCGCTTTGCAACCTGCAAAAGTCAGGAACCAGCACTTCTTAAGTCAAGCCAAACCGATAGCATTCCAGTGAGGAAGAGGGTAACCACCTCGCCATCGCCGCAACCTTCTTCATCGCCCAAACCAACAACTGGGTAGGTCCCCTTGCCATAGCCTAAAGGGAAGGAAGGGAGGGTGTACCTGGTGCGAGCCAAGGGAGGTGTGGGGGCGCAGGGCGGAGCCGAGGACGGCGGCCAGGCCGCTGGCCGAGCCGACCGGGCGGCGGTGCCCCAACGCCCCACCGCCGCGGGTGCCAGAGGAGGCGTGGATCCGGTCGGAGCCGGCCGGATCTGAGGCGAGGTAGGCGAGGGCGAGCAGGGGGGAGGTCAGCGGCGGCGAGCTTGGGGCCGGCGAGCCCGAGCTCGGCCGTGAGCCACCCCGCGCACCCCAAGCCGCCTGGGGGGAGAGCTGGAGGGAGAGAGAGAGTGGGGATAGGGGAGGAGAGGAAGGCGGCGGCGGGAGAACCGCCGGCGTCGCCGCGCTTGGCCACGCGCCGCCCCGGGCGGAGAAGAGGAGGAAGAGGCCATTTCGGCCGAATGAAGATGAGGGGAGAGAGAGAGAGAGGTAGGTGAGGAAGGAGAAGGAGCGGCCGGGCCGGGCTGTGGCCGGCCGGACCTGAGGGAGGAGCGGCGCCAGAGGGGAAGGCCTTCGGCCAGGAGGAGGAAGAGAGGAGGAGGCGAGCGGCTTCGGCCAGGAAGGAGGAAGGGAGAGGAAGAGCCAGAAAAGAAAAAGAAGGGGTGCGGCTGAATGGGGAAAAGAAGGGAGGAAAAAAAGGGAAGAAGAGGAAGGGCCGGCCGAGTAAGAAAAAAAAAGAGGAAAAAAATGAGAAGAAAAGGAAAGAAAAGAGGAGGAAAAAAAAGAAAAAAAGAGAGAAAGGGTTTCGGTGGCATGCGCAGTGGATCCCATAGTCTTGAGTGGCCTGTCGTGAGTCTCGGGTCGCGTGCGTAGTGCCGACGTCGTCCGTACGCATGCGCATATTATTACAACGATTTGAGTCGAGTTAATTGCCTGTTCAGGTGAAGGTCCAGGATCGACGCCGCCCGCACGACGCTCCACTTCGTTTGGTTAACAGGCAAGTACATGGTAGAGCGGTAGACCAAGGTTTATGAATATGCGATGTTTCCCTGTTATGATAATATTTATGTGGAAATGCGTTGATTACATGATATCTATGTAGAAATGTGATGTTTACATGGCATAAGGTTGCATGGTAAATGATGGCAATGATGGAGTGAGGTAGGCAATGATGCTTATCTGCTAATAATGTTAATGATGAGCGTGATTATGATCATGGGCATATGCATTTGCATGAGGAGCACTCAAGAGTGAGGGCGGTGAGAAAGTCCTTAGCTATGAGTAAAGCTAGCGGACTAATCCGGAGTGCTCTTGAGTAAGACCTACTTCGGTAGGCCTCCACGGGAGTGGAGGGGTCCCGTGCCTATGAGGGCGGGCCCACGATGGGTGAACATCGACGGGTGTTCACTCGGCAGTACCGGTACTTGCAATGTGAAGAGCAAAAGAGCATGTAGAGTAATGATGCATTGCATTGATGGCATGGCAATGTTTGGCTAAGAGGATGATGATACGAACGTGATGATATATGTGGATTATGTTTTACTTATGTTGGTGGTGTCTATTGTTCTATTATGTACTTGCTGAGTCTTTGGACTCACCCTTGCCTTGTTGTTTTATTTTTAGGTGATCGTTGAAGACGTCATGCCTGGGGCGGGAGTAGCACATGAATAATCTCCATACACTAGCCGCACTCCCTGTACCATCTTTTGTCAGTTATTTTTAGTCTCTATTAGACTGCTAGAGTAGTGGCTAAAGAAAAACTATGATGTATCTAATCGCTGCTACCTAATCATATTAGTTGTTGAATCTCTAGCAATTGAAGGAAGTGTAAAAGTTTGCAATGGTGGTAGCATTCTAGGCCCAGTAGGATGGGCGGGGTGTTACACTAGAGACTAAGATGAACATAATGTTATGTGTTCTTTTCTTTCTTGTGTTGGTCATCATGTTGAAGGTGTAATGCTGTGAATGTTGTTGTAATTCACGTTGTTATTTGTACTGCTTTGTACGATCTATGTCTATATAATGCATATCCTTGCCTATACCACAGTAGATGGTCACAAGTTCTTATTACCGTTTCAATGTCTTTGCATCGCAGCAACTCATATAGATATAGCATAAGAAATGCACACATCCACGAAGTCGCACAACTTTGCACAGCGACGTGACCCAACAAGTTAGGTTTGCACAGTGATGTGATGGCAACAACGATAATTTATTATATTTCTTTTTGAATTTCAGTTTTAGGTTACATAAAAATTCAACTGCTATTTTTCATCTATTTTTTATTCTGAATTTCACCTATGTAATGGTTTTTATTTGGAATTCATATTAAAATCAAATTGTTAGTTTCTTTTTATTTTTCATTCCAAACTTATGTTATTTTTGCTATGATTTTTACTTAATTTCAAGTTTTAGTTTTAGATTAGAATTTGAATACAAATCCACTACTAATTTTTTTCTAAATTTTATTTTGAATTTTAGGTATGTATGGATTTTAATTTCAAGTTCGTATGAAAAATCATATTGCTAATTTACTTTTATTTTTAATTCTAAATTTTTGTTGTTATTTGTATCTTAGTAATAAATATATTTTTTCCGCCAAACCTCAGGCGAGGTCGCATGCTAGTTTGTTGCATGGTCGCGCGAGCCGACCTCAAGCGCTTCACTGTTGCGTGAGGCGACCTCACGCGGTCCCAGACTACACGACGACATAACGCACTTGGCGGGCACGCAACCACCTAGCCCCAGGGCCAGAACTGGAATTACCACAGATTGGGAGCTACATCTGATATTAAATCACATCAGGGGGGCCAAAAAGCATCATTTTTAGAATTGATGTCGTGTTGTCACCAACTGCACCATGGGGTAGCAGATAAAAGGTCAAATTTGATATATGCCACTCAAAAAGTTGTCACTTCAAGATATGTCACTCAGTTTCCTGATAAGTTTTTTAGAGGTTACAAGACAGGGCGTATACACAAAACTTACACCTCCACTTATATAATCACATATATACGTATATGTGTCCGCTATCATATCTATCATATGTTTGAGAATTTTACGAAGGCACCAAAATCTTACCAAATATGAACACATACTTTCTACTCAATACGTATATATGTGTACTATGTTTTAATTATTTATGTAAGACACCCCGGGTTCATCCCAAAGATGATACGTGCACTACTACAGTGCCAACCACCCAAGCCCGCTCGGTTCTCGGTCCCGTGAGACGTTGAGTTGTGGTCTTGTAATCCTAAAACTTGTGGGCCATCAGAGAATGGTTTTTATGTGAAAAATAACAAGTGTAACACTAATTGCACCTGGCAGCTAGAAGTGAAAACATTGAACGACTCTTGTCAGGAGCAGCGTGACTTGGAAAAACCGATTCCATCCATGTGTTTGTACGGCAGTGCACGTACGGTTGACGGGAGAAGTGTTGTGATTGATTGATCCTAAAGCTAATTAAAGCCCTAATCCTCCCGATTTTTACTTAACGAAAAGCAATATATGGTTTTTCAAATATGACGGCGTGCACCCGAGAAGTCTTTATCGAGGCCCAGTCAAATTTAAACGAAATGAAATTCCAAGAAAACTCTGTGTGTCCGATCGAGTCAAGGGACACGACTAGCTAGTATAGCAAGCCCTGGCTAGCCAGCCCTTTCAGAAAAGAACGGGTAGCCAGTCTAATTACATTTGCGCTGACTTGGAATTTGGTCGGCAACACGGCAAAGACTAGTACTTCCCAGGAACTAGCCCGTCGTTTTCGAATGCCAAGGAAACATCTTACAGTTAGCCAGGCTGCCAGAGCCTTTTACTTGATCCGCAGGACATGATGGTCTCGGTGTATGTATCAATGTGTCTATCTTTAGGAGCGTTATGTATGATGAGAGGTCGAGGACATGATGGTCTCAGTGTATGCATCGATGTGCCCACCTTTAGGAGCGTCCTGCATGATGAGAGGTCGAGGACACGCTTGGTCTTTTCGTTGACCTGATGGACAACGCCCACCAACTCATCATGCATCACCTCCAAACCGTGGACGATCCTATCCACGATCGACCCAGTATCCATCACAATCTCGGTGGTGATGTCTGTTTGTAAGAAATACATGAAAGCATCAAAATAGTAGTTATGGTAACCATACTTAGAAACTTTGAAACATGATAGTACCTATCACAAGGGCGAAGTTCGCGCAAAGTGCACGGGATAGCGTCTCTCGATGCTAGTACGTGAGCGGGGGAGGATCGATGACATGCACCGTGTCTGTGGAGCGTACCAGCATAGGTACTCCACATATGTGCTGGGGTCATACGCGGTGGCCTTCTACACGATAGAGAGAGGTGGTGGTAGTGTGATTTGGTGGTAGGGAGCAGCATTGATGTGCGGCTCTGGCGGTGGGGAGGGGACGGCGCATGAGGGTGTTGGGTTTTGGTGGGTTTCCTCATGAAGTTGCGAACGAATTGCGAGAATAGGGGGCAGCAGTGTTGGCCTACCTGGTGACGCTCCAATTTTAGAGAAGAGGGAAGGGGAAGATGAACCACTACCACCACCACTCTCTTTTTTAAATAGTAGAGATATAGCTAGCAAAATATGACTAAGTACAGTATCAGTATGCATCACAGAGTTATGAAACCCAAGTTAAAGCCGAACAGGTACGAACAATTCCAGCCCTAAATTTGATCGGTGCATGCACGCGGCACGCCTTTCCTGGCTTTTCCTCAGGGTACGTACTAGCTCTTTACAGCGGGGGCATCCTATGATCGATCCTTTGTCCTTGACGCAACAATTGCGTTCGATCGGTACGTACAACTTAACCTTTAAAGCTAGGCGCATCGATCGATCTCGCACACCCGAGCGTCAATGTGCGTGTTGTGGTACCGACGCCGAACGTGAAAAAAAAGCATATGCATCCATGAAGAAATTTTTTCACTTTGCACCGTTGTTGTGGCCTGTCGGCCATGAGCCCATGACTATGTTTATGTGCCGTGCAAGTTGACATGTGAGAACAATGATTATGTGTACTACTCGATCCATCACTTAAGAAAAAGTTGCCGCATGACAAATCTCGCAAGTCCGATGAACAGTGGTAGATCCATCCATCTCATCGTATTTCTTTCTTTTCCTTTTTACCAGAACTTGCTCGGTTGCTCTCTACAAAGAGAGAGGATTGTTTATCCATCAAGGCATTCCCAGCGGAGTGGTAGGTGTATACTTATCTGGTCATTTTTGCCAACTTTAGCTACACACCTTTCAGCATAGTGACTAATTAAACTCAGTCACATGCTTTCTGTGGCCTATGGAATCCAGGGATGGAAGACAATGCTTTCTGTGGCCTATGGAATCCAGGGATCCTTCCATGAATGTGACCTTTGTGTCGTACTTATGTTAATGTACCAGCAACAGCTAAGCCTATCTTAGGCGGCCATGCATCAAGGCAATAGTTCATGCTTGCAGGCCTGATGTGATATATTGCATTGATCCCCATCTTGTTTTGAGCTTGTTGTTGCTAGTATCTTATTACTTTTTTGCCACTTCTTTTTCAGTGACAGTAATCGCTCGGCCGTTGCTATCAGGTGCAATCCAACCCAAATACCCAATCCTCTTGCAACTGTATAACCCTGAAGCAAACTAATGGTTCATTTGGAATTATCTAATTTCTGCTGTTGAGGGATTGACTTGATATTTATTCCTAGATTTGTTGATCCACTGGGGGACAGTGGGCAAAAGGACAAAGCAGCAACATGGAGGAAATTGATCTTCTTGTCACTGTCCATCGATAGCACTACTATTAGTCAACTGTAACTGATAATACCTTTTTTTTTTTGTGAATGAACTGATAATACCTGTTGCTACACCATTGGAGCGCGCTGGCATCAAAGCAAGGAATTGGGGTATTCACATCACTCACAAAGTAAAAGGGGATAGGAATATATATAAGATTCCAAGAAGATAAATATCAGCTAATGGATGCCAGAATCGAACAAGAATATTAGGTTGTCCAGAAAACTTTGGATTATTTGGGTCTAGTGTCATGTTCGAATAACAGGATCTATATACGCAATAATTAGCAGCTAACTGTCAGTACATGTCCCATCTTTCTCAGGGGCCATGGAGTTGAGTAGGATGCATTACCGGCAACCCGGACAAATTAACACTGTTCTAATTAATGACGTCCGACCAAATTTGTATTTCAAAGGAAACTGCAATTGTGATGAATAAAAATCGTACTTACGCTTGCACAAATGTTAACAATGTATCATCGCCTCGTTGATATATTCTTAAGTTGCTTAATTTGTTTTGTTGGTCTACAGTAGAAGATAAGTGCCCCGATCCAGTAAACAAATTGCCAACCAAAGGAAATGTAAAAATAGTTTTGACAAGAGTGAGGTTTAGGGAGTTGATGTACTTGTCTCTAATGAAGATGCTATTAAAAGAGGAATACTACATAGACAGCATGTTGCTTCATCTAGAGGAACATAAAAGAATAAATAAAAAAACTATATAATCATTAGTAGATGACAGCGAACCACTGTCCCTATGATTAAACGGGATCAACTACCATTGTGGTTTTAATCTAGTGGTAGTGCCCCTTTCAATATATGTATGTTAATTGGAGTACTACATTTTGAAGGGAAGAAGTCCATAACTGGAAGTATATCCTTGCTTGTTTATCGAGACAGACAGGAAACTGTCCTTTTATTGTTGAAAGCTAGCAAAATACTACTACTACCTTGCTTTGACATTTTTCTTTCGCTTCATGTTACATGTCATGAAACTTTGCCCAAATGCTCCAAGAATTACTAGTAAGCTGCTAAAAAAAGCACTTGCTTTCGTCTAAAGATCGATGTTCCTAAGCATACACATCACGCATCTATTGGTTGTTGCCGCCATGCCCGTTGCCATCTTTGCCCAAACACAAATCAACTTTGGAGCAATGGGGATGTTGGGTTAGCTAGATATGGATACGTCTACATATCTACTCGTGCATATCCATGTACTCATCAATCGAGTTTAGTGGATCATACATTCGTACTGCAGGATAACTCGCTCTTCGAGCATCTCTTTGTCATTATTCACGGCTTAGATGACACGGCAGTGCTACATACTGACATGAGGCATGCAGTGAAACACCGAATTTTCAAACGAGGAACAGGGCAACAAGCAGCCAACCCCAGCTGACTGCTTGACCCAGAGCAAGAGAGACAGCTAACGTGTTTGTGCGAGTTTTTTTGTGACTAGGTAGAAGAAATTACACTGTAGGCTCAAGGGGACCAAGATAGTGGAAGGTAGTAGCATGTTAGGAGCATCAAACTGTTCCCTGCTTTTATGAACCAGTCTTGGGCAAGTAGTGATTGTCGTTGCAATCAATCAAAACCGTACATCCAAGCACCGAATTTTTACCCCATGTTGACGAAGGCAAAGGTCCAATTTCCTCGAGAGAGAAATTCCAATTTCCAATCATGCGTGCGTGTTGATTGCCGATTATCTCCACATGCCAAACAAGTACTGTTGTTACCGTTTACAGATTTACAACAACTAGTACAATTCCAGCGGTAACTCCGGACAGCTGATGCATCTACCACGCATCAATTCCACCAGGAGTAGAAGATTCAGTGCCCGTGCAGACACTATACAGAATACAGTACACCTATTGGAAGGCAAGGAAACAAAGGGATAAAAAAAGGAAAAGGCAAAAATCTAAAAGAAAAGGAGAAAAAGAAGCAGTAGGACGGCATGCGTGAGCACTGGACCAGTGGCAGAAACGTCGAGAGAGAGAGAGAATGACTGAAAAATAATAAATCAGCAGAGAAAAGCAAATTTGCAACATCACAACTAAAGCTACAATTTTAATGTGATTAAAAAATAGACACTCTAATTACACAACATTTTTCTTATAGTTTTTTTTTTGCTGCTTCCAAGTCTATCGACGGGACGGGGACGGACGGGGATCCAGCGCTCGGTCTCCACGTCCTAATAAATCGCTCCCACTCTCCCATCTCCAATCCGTCCACCTTTCTCTTTATTTTTTCCGCCTACTCGTCGATTCCAATCCTCTAATAATACTCCCCATTTGCGCCATGCTGCCGCAGCTGTCCTTGCGCCGGGCGACCACGAACGCGCGGGGGGCTCCCGACGGCAGCATCCAATTCCCGGGCGCGCGCGCGAATTTTTCATCGCCCAGGCGAGCTTCCCCTGCCTGCCAAGAAAAGAATTTCCCTTTTTTTTATTTGCCAATCGTCAAATCCTTTCGAGAGATGTGTTTGTGAATTCGGCGTTTCTTGAAAAAAATTCTTTTTTTGTGCGACGTAACCCAATGGGCTTTCCAATACGACACAGCACGAATTTGAATGTGGTACAATTCGATTAGGCTCGGCACGGGGTTTAAATATGACACAGTTTGATTAGATCCAGCATGACTAACCTGAATAAGTTATTGTGCCGTACCGTGTCGGTTCACATGCGTGCTCTCTGACCCAGACACGGTACAAAGAGAGATCGGGCCATGCTAAGTCGGTCTGAGCACGTTTAGCCCAATGGACCATCGATGGTCTGGTCCAACGCTACCGTGTCTGTTGCCACCACGTCGCCCCTAGCCGTCATGTCGTGCTGGGCTGGGCCCATGGCTCAGCACCGTACTGTATGTGACATGCCGGGTCGGCCCACCGTGGCGAGGTGCCGGTTGAAGTATGACATGCCCTGTCGAGCTGGGCCAGCACAGGCTGTTTACTATTTATATTGTGCAGTGCCTGGGCCAGACCAACAATGTCGTGCCTCGGGTCGGCACGGTTAGCCCAATCCATTTAGCCAGGTCTGGGCCAAATGGATTGCATGGGAGCGATTGGGCCATACAAGGTGCGGGATTTGAGAGATATAGGGAATTGTTCATATATATGGTATGTTAGCAATTTTTCTTTCAAATTTGGCTATCGAACATCCACTTTTATAAATCTAGCCTCTTCTTGAGCTCGGTAGGACATTCCGGCCACACAGTGATTTTAATTAGTGTTAACCATGATTAATTTAGTGCTGATTTTAATTAGTGTTAACCAAGCCAGAGGTGCTACCTAACTCTAGTGGCTCTACAGGACCTACCGGGCCACTGAAGCGCGATAGATAACATATGTTGCCTATCGCGGTTGTCAAGCTTAGAGAGAAGGTTATATTTACAAAAAAGATGTTTGGTACTAAGTTTTTTAAGAAAAATGGAGTGCCATACTTGTGAATAGTTTGATACAGAGAATTGAATAGTTCGGATTTGGTGCTAATCTATTTAGTTTAATTAACGGAAGTGCTATACCACATTCAAATATTTTTTGGAGCAAAATCAGTCGAATTTCTGACCTTTCAATCTTTGTGGAGATTTGTGTGCCGTCTTCACCGCCGGCATCTTCCTCATCTTCGGCAACGCCATCATCTTCGTGCGTCGTTGCCACATGGGATTATGACTCGGGTCCCTCGTTAAGGTTAGGGTTCACTCCAGCCCCCCGAGTTTAGAGGGATGCCGGGGCAGCAATGGGAGGCGGAGGTGGCCGGGCAGCGGTGGCGCCACCTCAACTGCGGGCGGTAGGAGGGCGGTGGGCGGGGTATGCGGCGGGGCGACACGTCGTGGAGTCATTAGGTGGCGGAGGGCAGTGCTGGTGAATCTGACTACGTTAGCCACCGAAGACAGGAAAGAAGGGCGGGGCGGGGCATTGGAGGCGAGTGTGGGGAAGGAGAAGGCCGCGGGAGGGAGAAGGAGCAAGAGGAGAGAGGTGATCGTCGATGAATCTCGTTGACACTAGGGGTGATGCCGGTGAGAAGGTGGGTGGCAGCGCGGCAGAGGTGGGGAGGCTGCAACAGCTGGGGTGGGGTGGGAGTGAGGGTATGGTTAGGGTTTGGGTTGAGCAGATTTTATATAGGAGTGGATGAAATGATTTAGGCCTTTGGTTTTTCTAACTGTTAGAAAATATGACTGATTTTAGAGAAGAAAATAGTCCAAAGTTTGTATAAACACTTCTTTTAATTAATGGCACCACTAATTTTTCCTCTCCCATGCTAACCCCGCGTCCGCGCTTTCGTTCTCGTCCCCAGTTGCCGCCGAGGCAATTCAGCGCCCCTCCTGCCGCTTTACTTCTTACTGTTATATAAGCGCGTGTCTGGACAGGGCTCTGAGATGTGTTTGCCCATTGTTTCTTCTTATCTCTTCTTTCAGCGCCGAGCCTGCCCCAACGATCCATGGAGGTGTGCCAATTAGTAGTAGCGAGAAGCTGTAGTAGGATGGAGGTGGAGGAAGAAGCTTTCTTTGACACGCGTGAGGAGCTGCCAGCGTCGCCGGCGTCCAGCCCGGGCCCGGCGTTGCCATGGTCAGGTGGCCTCGACAGTGTCCGGGAGAGAAGGGAGCGGTTCTTGAGAAGCATGGGCCTGGAATGCAACCCAAGCCCCCCACAGGCGGATTCTGCTGGTACCGTGGGCGATTTGGAGGAGGAAGAGGAAGAGGAGATGATTGTGCAGGAGATTGGGAGATTATCGTCGCAGTCGGATGAGAATGACTGCTCCATGTCGAGTTGGTCGACGGAGGAGACGACGAGCTATGAGGATGGTACATCGGATGACAGTTCGGTGAGTGGATCCAGCAAGGACGATGTTAGCAAGGTGGGCAGGAGCTTCAGTTCATTGTCGTTTATTCAGAGGCTTATGAGTCGAAGTGGTAAGGCTTCTGGTGCTCCGAAGACAGTTGAGAGGAGGAGAAATGGATGGCTTCGGAGGTTGGGTGTGGGGGCTTGTGTTGTGGATCATGGAGGGGATGAAGCTAGCACAAGCTCCTCTGATAGTGAGCAAATTCGGGGTGGAAGGTATGAAAGAATTAAGGTCCATTCATACCAGAAGCGGTCGAAGGAATTGTCTGCAGTCTACCAAGGCCAAGTGATCAAGGCACATGATGGTGCCATCCTGGTTATGAAGTTCAGTCCTGATGGGCAGTTTCTTGCAAGCAGCGGCGAGGATGGAGTTGTCAGGGTTTGGGGTGTCATGCAGTCTGAGGACTGCAAAATCCCTCTGGATGATCCCTCCTGTGTCTACCTCCAAGCGCAACGCAAGTATGGGTTGGGTCCTGTGAATGTTGACGACGAGGGGAAATGTAAAATCAAGGGCATGAAGAAATCTGCTGAGTCTGCTTGCATTGTCATTCCAACAATGGTTTTCCGGATCTCAGAGGAACCATTGCATGAGTTCCGTGGGCACTCTGGTGATGTACTGGATCTGTCGTGGTCCAACAACAAGGTCAGTTAAATAAATGTCTATTTTGTCAATCTGATGGTATTGTTCTTTGTTTTCTTATATATTTTTGTTTATGATGATTAAAATTTATCTTAACATGTTGCAGCATCTACTGTCGGCATCAACAGACAAAACTGTTCGCTTGTGGGAAATTGGATCTGCAAACTGCATCAGAGTTTTTCCGCATAGCAACTTTGGTAGGCCTATAAACTTCTTTTTTTTCCTGCTTCAAAGTTTTCGCCTTTACTAACAATTTAAGCTCACAGTTGTCTTTCCTTGTTCTGCAGTGACTTGTGTCCAATTTAATCCAGCTGATGAGAATGGCTTCATCAGTGGATCCATTGATGGCAAAATCCGTGTATGGAACATTCGTAGATGCAGAGTTGTGGACTGGGCGGATATTAGAGACATAGTAACGGCAGTCTGTTACCGACCTGATGGAAATGTATGATTATTAGTGCCCCACTGTAACCATTTTGACTAATTTGCTGCCTCAATAGTTTGTGAGATTGACGTCCCTTGGGCTTCTTGCAGGGAGCAGTGGTTGGAACCATTACTGGAAATTGCCGTTTTTATGATTCATCAGGTAAAGTAAATTTGTAAAATGTCTACCATCTTGTAAATGTTTGTGGTTTGCAATAGTTCTTCCTTTTTTACTTTCGTAATACTTCCATGTATGCCAACTACAAATATTTTGCATTGAATCAGACAACCTGCTGCGGTTGGAAACTCAGATTGCCCTCAATGGCAAGAAGAAATCCTCTCTTAAAAGGATCACAAGTTTTCAGGTAAACATCTTCAAGAAAAGGATGACTCTTGTTGCGATCTGTAACTTCATTCATCCTTCTTCATCATGATTCATGAATGCTTCTGACTTTTGTTTTTTAACATTTCCCTTGCAGTTCTGTCCAAGCAACCCAAGTCAACTAATGGTAACATCTGCTGACTCAAAGATCAGAATATTGGATGGCTACAATGTGATTCAGAATTACAGTGGTACAACTCAAACACTTAAGCTTTATTCCTATTGCTCAACTCAATCATTACCTTTGATGGACACAACTCATATTTCTAACCCATCAGGACTCCGAAGTGGTTCTTGCCAATTGTCGGCAACATTCACTCCAGATGGGCAGCATATAGTTTCTGCTAGTGAAGACTCCAACATTTATGTTTGGAAGCATGAAAACCAGGATGAATCTGTATGGAGACAAGCAAAAACCACATATTCCTCAGAGCGCTTCCAATCCAACAATGCAGCCATCGCAATACCATGGAATGGCACAAAACCAAGAAGCCCCGTTTCTTTGGCCTCTCAAATCTTACCACCGGAAGGAGATATTTTCTGGTGCATGAGTAAGGCTGTCAAGTACAATTCAAGCCGCTGTGGAGAGGATTCTTCCATTAACAATTTTGTTTCAAGATCCGCTGCTCCTGGTATTTTCAATGTGAACAAGGAGTTATTCATTGAGCCCTCTTGCCAAAGTTCAGCAACTTGGCCAGAGGAAATGCTGCCGTCTTGCTCAATTGGTGCAAATTTGGACCAGTCACAGTACAAGCTCCTAAGGAACTGTTTCCAAAGCACATCAAACTCCTGGGGTCAAGTGATTGTTACCGCAGGATGGGACGGCAGGATTATGTCGTTCCAGAATTATGGCTTACCAGTGCATCAATGAATAGTTTGAGCATTTGGTGAAAGTAAACGGCAGTATTGGCACCTCACATGGCCTCAAGAAAAGCACCCCTTGCACCCAGCTATACTGGTCCATTGTGTGGTTTCTTGGTACAAGACATCACATGCTTGGTGCTCCTGCTGAATTGTACATGGACCAGTGTTGTACGTAACCAACCAGGTGGTCCTCTGAGATCTCTACATCAGCGGTTGTTCGTGGCAGACCCGGTAGCTTGTACCTTTTGTAGAAATCTTCCAGTGTAGATCAGATTTGTTCTCTTCCCCCCTTTCAATTGCTCATTGATATGCCACAGAAATGTTAGCCTTAGTTGAATGTAAATTTTCCTCTCATTGAATGTATGGGAGCTCGATCGAACAGTCAGATACATATGTTCGATTCAAATATACAAATTTCGTTCATTTATTCAAAACTCAAGTGTCCGGTTCTTCACATCTGTTGTTTCTTGATCTGGATTTTGTCCAATTTCAGATGTGGGTAACTTCTGCTTCTGGTTGGGATCAAAAGCTGTTTGCTGTGGATATTGTGGAGCTGCTCCAAAGGTTATTATTGTTCCTCTAATGGGACCTTAGGTGGTTGATCTTTTGATTGATTTCCCATGTTAGTTGTACATCTCGTAGATCTACTGGTCCTGAATTTGTTGAGTTCTAATTAGCATTCTATGATGAATGTGCATCTGATCTTTAGTCTTGTCTGTTCCCAAAAATGCTTAATTTCTTTTGATATGTTCTCCGTTTTTCTTTGTGAATATGCTATGTAAGCTGTTATCCTTCTAGTTTGTCACTTTGGGCTTCTATTCAGATATGAAATTTAATCTTTTGGTTGGAACTTGGAACTGACAATTCCTTATCTGTCGGTACATCACATTGTTTCTCTGGAGGGCGAGTTGCCGAATTCTGCTGCTATTTTAGGGCTGGAAAGGGTTCTGGTACATGTGGCCCTGATGCTGCTCGTCACGACTTATTCAGATTCAGCTCACTAAAACATTTAACATGCATTTGTATGCTCAGATGCTTCACTTGGATCGAGGTAAGGCGATTGATGGTTGCCTCTAAACTCATGAGTACTTGACGAAGAATGGGTGATCCGGTGTGTCAAACATTAGGTTAGTCAGTCAGTATGATTGACCTATGAAGTCCAATGCTAGTTGCAGCTGTTTATTTTCAGTTTTTTCTGCTTCCTTTCCTGGTAGGATGATGAGAAATCTAGGTCACTGCTTCCTGTAACCTCTGCTTGGCTGACTGCTCAGTATTTCACATGATGGCTAGTACACTGATGGTAAAACTTCTGACGCTACAACAAAGTTACGTGAACTGCTTAAGTGATCAGTACGAACAATTCATTTCAGTTTGGACAACTTCTGCTCGATAGCAAGGTGTGTAAATGCAGCTCCGTATTTTTTTTATTAGGATTACGTTAGGCAGTTATTTAGATAAAGCATGACACTCTGACCACGACAATACTACTTCTAAATATTAAGTTACACACACCAATCAATTCATCCAAAAATTTAAACTAATGAAGAAAGATAGATAATTCATTTATACTTCAAAACTGCACCTCACATGTAGGCTCCCTCATACTTAAGATTTGGAATAGACGTGGGCTGCAATTATTTTTATTTTAATTGCGCTAGCTAAGTCTTGAACTTAGAATCTCTTGATACCATATTGAGTTGTATGCACCAGCTAATTTATCCAAAAGCTTAAACTGATGGAAAAATACAAACAATTCACTTATTCTTTAACACTAAATACATCTTCTGTCACATAATGGTCAGTATTTTACTAAGCATTTCTGTTATTGTACACTGGTTCTTGCCACCATTGTATCAGGACATCGTTATAATATTATAGTAGTCAATAGAAGGTAGCTTAAATCTGACCAATAAATAGTCAAATTGCCTCATTGCTTAAAAGTTCTGCTTCAAAGTATGCATGCTGCATTGCTGCGAGCTAGGTCATTGCTGCTTTCCTTCTGGGTCCTGCTCCTTAGGCCATCTTACATTTTTACCTGCCACATACATACTTTCAGTTCATCGCAGTTTTGCAAGTCAGAACATGTTCGAAAAGCCAAAAAGGCCACGCGGCAGATTCAGAGGTTAGTAACACCGTGAACAGTATAAGAGAACTTTCCACGCTTGAATTATTGAGCTGCGCAGACTTGCAGAGTACTACTCTGCCGGAATCTGAACATTCTGGCCACGCTCGAATTATTGCGATGGTTTCGGGCATAATTGGAGCGATTTGCATCGCACTCAACAGCTCATTTTGCTGGATGGCAATCTGTAGATACTGTCATATTTCTCTAGTGTTTTTCAGTAGTACCACCAGATTCCGTTTACGTACGCCATGACCAAACCATCGACTTCGTTTCCGGTGACAAGTAACCAGTCATATCGTCACTCCTTTATGACAAGTTTGAGGTGTACTACACGGTGTATGTAGTCATATAAGAGACCAATCCTTGACCAGAAAGGGTATGTAGTCATATAAGAGCAATTCCAGCAGAGCGTCTACTTGAGCCATCAAACTTAGATTTGAGAGTTAAAGCCAAAAACTCAGCTTCAACAGGACCTCTACTTGGCTCTCAAAAATAGGAGGCCTCTCAAATGAGGCCTCCAAGCCCTCATTCTCAGGGGCCCTGCTCTGACTCTCATCCTACGGTTTTCCTCGTTTTTTTGCCGCACCCGTGAAACTTCCCCCGCGCTCGGCCTCCAATCCCCAGCCGCCTCCAATCCCCCGCACGCCCCGCCCCGCCCCTCCTGCTCGGCCTCCAATCCTCCTCTGCCGTCCACGGTGCGGCTCCCCCGGCGATTCCTCCCGCGCCGCCACCACCCTCCTCGGCGGCTCCTCTTCCCCGGCTCCCGATGCATCTCGCCCGACGCATCTCCGACGCGCCTACACGGCTCCCGACGAGGGACCTCCATGGCTCCCCGACGAGGGACCTCGGCGCCCGACGCATCTCCGACGCGCCTCGCCGAGGGACCTCCGCCCGACGCCTCTCCCGGGACCTGCGGATGACGAGCGCGAGAAGCTGGGCGTAGCGCTGCGCGGGGCCCACCTGACGTTCTCGGAGAAGGAGGATGCGAGGAGGCGGACGAGCGCCTCAACCTCGCCATCCTCGGCGGGGGTGAGGGCGCGCACGGTGAGGAAGCCGTGGGGGAAGGAGTGCGCGTAGCGGAAGGCGGCGAGCGCGTCGAGCTGCGAGAGCATGCACAGCGAGAGGAAGACGCCGCCTCCGCCCGCGCCGGTGCCGCCGCCCGAGGAGGGGGAAGCGGAGGCGGCGGGAGGCGCGAGGCGGAGACGGAGAGGTGAGGGGCAGGGGGAGAAGAGGAGGTGGGGATGCCTGGAGACGGCGGGGGTGAGGGAGAGGATGTAGGAGTAGATGGATTTGAGGGGTGCTGTTGGAGTAGATGCAAAAAAACTGGGCCCTCAAAAATAGGAGGAGCCCTCAAATCAAAAGTAGGGGCCCTGATTTGAGGGCTTCTGCTGGAGTTGCTCTAAGAGACAAATGGCCTTGCACCAGCCGAGCTTTCCATGACCTCAGACTTGCTGGTACCTGCCCCTGTAATCACCACCCCTGATGACGGCATAGGAATTCAATAGCAGGACGCACTCGATGAGAGCTTCCTACTGATTCAGGTGGGCAACAACACCCCCCTGATCAACACCATCAAGACCATGACTCTGGCTACCTGGGTGCCATCTTTGTGCAGACTTCACCTCCCCTCCTTCCAACACTTTTAACTCCTCTACCGCCCAAGCACGGCAAAGGAGTTACTCCCCACCTCAGCGACCACCTTGTGGCCAAGTGCTATGACACGCCGATTTTGAAGCTTGCCTAGTCGGTCCTAGCTCGCAGGCTGGGTGTCCTGAAGGAGAATGAAGTCATGACAGACGAAAGCCTCAATTGCTACACTGCGATGTTCAAGGGGCCTTGCAGGTGGATGGCACCCTTGTGAGGGAGAAGCAAGCGGCAAGGCTAGAGATAGATGACTTGGGGTCGGCTTAACCAAGTGTTGCTGGTCGTCTAATGGAAGACAACTTTTGCCTTATGAGACCCACAGGCCTTATGCTTTTGTGTCACAGAGATGTTCTAGTTCCTTCCCATTGTGAGTTGGGTGCGACTGTCCCTTGTACCCCATCCTATGTGGTCTGCTCAATGAGAAATCATCCTTGTGTTCCTGTTATGCATGCTCTGTATTTTATCAGCTTGATTCTACCTCCTATTGCTTTGGTCATTTCTTTTGTCACCGACTCCTTTTGGCCAGGCCTTAGCCCCTTCTACCATGATGGGTTGCCTCAAAGGGGACCGATCCACCTACTGCCCCTTGTTTACATCATGACAGGGGTCAACCTTGCCTAGAAGTCACCCCTAGGAGCTCCTGGAAATCTGCATGGCATAGCCCTACCGGGTACTCCTATCCACACTTTGCAACTGAGGACCCAATCGCTCAATGACGGATCCTAAATTGACTATACTCTCCTAGAACGTGAGGGGCCTAAATGCCCCAACCCGCTGCGCAGTTGTCAAAGAATTAATCGACACCAACAACCCCAACCTAGTTTGTCTTTAATAGACAAAACTTAGCACGATATCTCAGAACCAAGTCTCCACCCTGGGAGGCTTTAGGCTGCAGGACTTCCTCTTCTTACCGACGGTTGACACCCGTGGAGGAATCTTCATCCTCTAGAATAGCACCATGGTCCATGTCTCAAATGGCTGCCGCTGTGTCTTCTCCCTAACTGTCAACGTAACAATCAAGGATTGCTCCACACTTTGTGATGACGACCGTTTATGGTCCCTCCACTAACAGGGACAAACTCAAGTTCCTACAGGAACTTCGGCAGGCGCATCCGCCTAATGACACTAGTGGCTACTTCTAGGAGATTTCAACCTTATTTACAAAGCAAGCGATAAGAATAACCAAATCCTTAACAGATGGCTCATTGCTCAATTTTGTCATGCCCTAGACGCTTGCAAGCTGAAAGAGGCCCACCTACAAAATCGCAAATTCACCTGGAGTAATGAAAGAGATAACCCAGCACTAGTTGGACTTGGCATGTTCTTTTGCAATAATTAATGGAACACCACTTTTAACAGCCATGCTCTACATGCCTTGCCTACATCTCTCTCAGATCACTGCCCCCTACTCCTTTCTAATGCAACCGGACCGCAACCGCCAAAAAGATTTGGTTTTGAAAACTTCTGGACTCGCCTCCCACAGTTCCTCCCGTAGTCTAGGCCTGGGGTCAACCCGTCCTAGGACTAGATCCAATCCAGTGGTTTAACAACAAACTAGAAAAGATGGTGAAAATGCTTATAGCTTGGAGAAACACTCTATTTTTGAAGATGCGGCTATAGATTCATATGGCCCAAGATATCATCCTCCGTCTAGACATTGTGCAGGACAATAGGATCTTAACACCGGAAGAAAGTGAGCTTCGAACATGCCTAAAGAAAAGGGTGATGGGACTTGCGGTGATTGAAAAATCAAGAAAGAAGCAAGTGTCACGAATCAACTAGCTTAGAGAGGGATATGCAAACACAAAATTCTTCCACATCAGAGTAAACTGTCGCAAAAGAAAGAACTTCATCCAGTGACTCAAGATAGGCCAGGGATGGGTCATCTCTCACAAAGATAAAGAAAATGTGTTGTCCGCTCACTTTCATCATATCATAGGACAACACTCATCTGCAACCACCTCATTCAACTAGGAAACTCTCCAACTGTCGTATCTTGACCTACAAAGCTTAGTACTCCCCTTCTCAGAACACGAAGTGCATGGGGCACTTCTGCAGCTACCACTAGACAAAGCTCTAGGACCAGACGGTTTCAATGGGAACTTCTACACTGTATGTTGGGATATCATAAAGGAAGGCCTCATGGGTGTCGTGTAGGCCTTCTACAGCCTAAGAACTCACAACTTCCCTCGAACAAACACAGCAAGATTGATCCTGGTGCTGAAAAAGGATACAGCCTAGTCTGCAGGCGACTTTAGACCCATCAGCCTCATACATAGTGTTGCCAAAATTATCACGAAAATCTTGGCCTTGTGACTTGAGCCTTTCATGAACACACTAATCTCCCCAAGCTAGAGTGCCTTCATAAAAGGTAGATGCATCCAGGATAATTTTCTTTATGTTCAGAATCTAGCTCGAAAAAATACCATCGAAACCACACCTCATCGCTCCTTCTCAAACTAGACATTGCAAAAACCTTCGACTCTGTCCGGTGGTAATATCTTCTCACCCTTCTGGAAAAGAGAGGATTCCCGCCCCGATGGATAGACTAGGTATCTTGCCTCCTCTCCACTACCACCTCATGGATCCTCCTCAATGGCGTCCCCAAGGACAAGTTACATCACCAAAGAGGCCTTCGACAAGGTGGCCCACTATCACCCCTCCTCTTTATCATAGCAATAGACCCACTACAGAGGATCCTTAACATCGCAACGGACCTCCGTCTCCTACACCCTTTGGGTGGTCACGCAGCTACCTTCAGAACCACCCTTTATGCCGATGATGTCGCCATTTTCCTAGTTCCAAAGCAAGACAACATCCACGCCTTGGTCTGGATCCTACACAATTTTGGTAACACGACGGGACTACACACCAACCTTCAAAAAAGTCAAGTGGCACCAATTAGCTGTAAAAACGTTGACCTGCACGAAGTTTTGCTTGACCTACTGGCTTGCCTAACATCCTTCCCTCTCAACTATCTTGGCCTACCACTCGTAGTCAACAGGCTCCAATGGGTAAACTTCCAAAAACTCGAGCACAAGTATGAAAGCCATCTAGCAGGATGGTGTGGCAAATTGTTAATACTGGTAGGCAGAAGGACTCTTATCAAATCTATTCTAATGGCCCAGTCAACCTACTTCCTCACGGCCATTAGAGCTCCAAAAGGTGTGATCAAATCACTAAATAGGCGAGCAAGGCGCTTCCTTTGGGCCAGGGACAAGCAGCTAACGCGTGGGAAATGCAAGGTCAACTAGGAGAGAGTTTGCAGACTCACACAACTAGGCAATCTCGGCCTCCCAGACCTTGAGCGTTTCGCCAAAGCCCTAAGGCTGAGATGGTTTTGGCATGAGTGGGACACCCAAGTTAGACCTTGGCAAGGGATGGAATCCCTGTGTGATGACCTAGATCGGACCCTCTTTGCTGCGCCACCACAATTTCAATAAGAGGTGGAGCCAAGGTGACTTTCTGGACCTCAGCTTGGGCGGACAGAAATAGATTGTGTGATATCGCGCCAACAGTCTACACAAACTCAACAAGGAAAAATCACACCCTAAGAGCCGCTCTGACTGGCAACAACTGGCTTCAAGACCTAAATTAGGTAGTCGACCTGACACCTCAATACATACGTGAGATGATCGCAATCTGGAGCAACATCTCTACCTTGAACATATGGGAAGATCTCGAGGATACAATCACTTGGAAGCTCACCCCAACTAAAACATACACTGCAACCTTTGCTTACAAGGCTCAATTCCTAGGAGCAACCAAAACCTCGATGAACACTCTAGTCTAGAAAACATGGGCACCCCAACAATGCAAGCTTTTCACCTGGCTGGCCATCCAAAACAGACTTTGGACAGCGGATCGTCTGCGCATGAGAGGATGGCCAAACCAGTTTACTTGCCCTCTCTGTTCGCAGGCACTAGAGTCTACCATCCACCTATTGACTAAGTGCAGCTACACAAAGTATATCGGGACCTCCATGGCGCAGTGGATTTCTCGCGACTCCATCAACCCGACCACATGTCATACTTTCCACTGGCTTTGAGACTAGCGGGAATCTGTCCTCTTGGCACACCTTGCAAACCAATGGCAACACTAATAATGCTTATCATATGGCAAATTTGGAAAGAGTAGATTGCCCGAGTCTTTTGGTCATCGATGACAACTCTGATGTACTTACTTGCCGCCATAAAAGAGGAGGCTAAAGTCCAGTCCCAAACCTTTGCTACTCACTCTCCCTTTTGAATTAATATAGGTAATCCGCTTGCCCGTTTTAAAAAACAAGCATCTTGACCATGCCAAATGCAACCAAGCTTCACGTGTTTAGAATGATCGAGCAGCGCTTCTAGAATCTAGAGGTGTCTTACGTCAAATTAGTCGCAGGTTTAGCAAGCATTTCTGCTGTTACACACAAGTTTTTCTATTATTGGAAGTTTGGAGCTTGGAACTGACCAAGAAGTGCTGGTCAACAGAGGCTTGCTAGCTTAAAGCCAACATCCTTGACTAGCAAAAGAACAAACGTTCCCTCAGCTAATGCTTGGATTCTGAGAACAACAAGAGTTTGACCAAATACTGTTGCTGGACTGTTTCTGTTGCATTCTGCTCTGGTCATCTTTTGCCTGCTGCAGTAAAATCCAGCAACCTGTCAGAGTTAGAAAGTGACGACTTTTCCTGGAAGGCATGAGGCTGTCAAATTCAGAAATTACTAATTACAATCGCAGACAAGAGAACAGTACTAGACATTTGGCACGCATGAGCACTCAGCCCTGGTGCTTTTGCGCAGGCCTGTCCCTTCTGACCATGGCCGAATGATTGTGTTAGTCTCATGCATAATTGGAGTTGTTTGTCATCAACTACACATTTAGCAGGATCGCGATCTGTTATCGTATTCCCTCAACGCTTTTGCAGCCAAACTGCCTCTAGATACTCCATTACCTCATTGCTTTACTACTGATCGCGATTCACAGGTTCACAAAGCCCCCATGTGCAGAGCAGCTAGAGTTTGTGCATTATTATTAGAGTAAATTACATTTTTCAGTAGATAAATTATCGATTATTTTATTTTACATCAGAATTTATACATACTTTCACTTTACACTAAACTAGAGCAAATATTATTTTACTTTGCACTAAGGTGGAAACCGAAGCCGTGGTCGACACCAAGGCAATGGTCGAGGGGCCATAGTCAAAAGGGGTTGTGCTCGAAGTCGACGCCGTGGTCAAAGTCAAAACCTTGGTCAAAGTCGGGCCGTGGTCAAAGGGAGCTGTGGTTGAAGTCGGAACTCTAGTACAAAATCAAAGTATATGTAAAATCTAATATAAAATAAAACAAATAACAATTTATTTGATACAAAGTATAAATTATTAGCTACTTATACTACCGCATTAGCCAAACGCATCGCTTGCTTCATCAAGCCACGTGCAAGCGTTTCTTTTGCTGCACATTATGGCATCGAAAGAGGAGAACGACTCCTCCAGGTTCATTGCAATGTTCCATCTTTAGCAAGGCGCCAGCTCTTCACAGATTCCCGCGGCGTGCAGTTCAACACTGCTATCTTCTGTACAAAAAAAAACTACACTGTATAGATCCTGCGCTGCGAGAGACGCGAGAGCGTGGCATACTTAAACAGGTGCGCGAGTTGGTCTATGCTGTAGCGGCGAAGGGAGACAGCCGCGGTACCGGATCCATACGGCCACTCAGGGCACGGACAACTGTCTCTTAACGTCGTTTTTAAGACTTTTACATTATCAGAATTAGAGGTGACCTCTCTAATAATAAATTATTTTTTAATTATTTTATACTATTTTTTATCGTGATTTTCTACATCATATTATCTTCCTATTTACCTTAGTTTACGAGTTCGAGTCGTCTCTTACATAAGAGACGACATATTATCTATTATCACCTTCTCTCTTCTACACAAGATTTTATTTATTTAATATAGCTATAAGATAATTAAGATAGCACTGTTAAAAATACCCTTAGGACTGAAAACATTGGATCTGCCAATCTTTGGTCCGGTCCTGCACGCCCCCTCGGATCTGGCCTGCGCGTCTGCCTCCAGATTCCAGTTTCGCCCATGGGCCTCCTCCCCACGGCCGGCCGGGACCACGCGACGCGATGCGAGACAGCTCATTTGGGCGAACTGTGCAGGGCGGAGACATGAAATGGGGGCGCGTGTGGCCCGTGTGCGATGAACGAAGCGCGCGCTCGTGGGCCCTGCTCGGCCTGATGTATGTATCACGAAACTTCCAGAGTTTTTCTTCTCTTGAACTCTTTAAGGGGCTGTTAAGTGTCCATTCTGCAGAATACGCATCCTAAAAATCTGAAGCGGCACTAGGCTTATTCTCACGAGTCCACCATTTTTTCTCCATGGGTTGTTATGCGTGTTGTCACCATGGACACCAGGCCTACTACCCATCTTATCATTATTTCATGCTAAGGCCACAAGAAATGAAGACCGATCGGGTTGTAGAATATATTCATTGGTGTTTGATGTTTGGTAGTAGACACATGCCTCAGTTTTGTGCTTGGACAACCAAGTGGTTAGCCTCAGAGGTATATGTGCAATGAGATCCTGGAATTTTTTTTGAAAACCGGCTGGAAAGCTGCCGTGTATTAATTTACAGGAAGAAAAATGTTAGCTGCTGCATACCTGGAGTTTCGCATGTTAGCTGCTGCATTGTCCATGGAAACCTCAGCAGAACAGTGACTGTCTCATTACGAAAGAAGTAGAAACCTCTTCCATAGTATGATTCTTTATATATCTAATAAATTCTATTACAATGTACGTGTATGTAACTAGTCAGAAAAAAGAACAAGTTAAATTGGGCTGGTCCAAGGCTATAGCTCAGCTCGTCCCCTCCAGGCCTCCAGCCCATCAGGCCTCAATGCTACGAACCGCGCATTTTCTAGAAACCGCACCACGTGTCCGCTTAGAAAGGCCGGAAACCTTCTAGAATCCGCTGGATGCTTCCCGCCCCCGTCCGCGAGGACCCCGGCCTATCCCCCTCCCCAAAGCGCGTCCTTCCCTTCCTGTGGAAACAATCGCGCGCTCCGCATCCTCTCACGAGAGCACCGCCCGAGCCACCACTCCCGACCAGCTGCTCAATGGCGTCGCCGGTGGCGGGGACGCCGCCGTTCCTAACGAAGACGTACGCGATGGTGGAGGACCCGAGCACAGACGAAACCATCTCGTGGAACGGCTCCGGCACGGCCTTCGTGGTGTGGCGGCCCGCCGAGTTCGCCCGCGACCTCCTCCCCAAGCACTTCAAGCACAGCAACTTCTCCTCCTTCGTCCGCCAGCTCAACACCTACGTGCGTGTCTGTCCACCCCTTCTCTCTGCTCCTCCTCCGGTAGATCGAAATTAAAACCCAAGTTTTTTTTTTTGCGTTTCTTCGTGTAGGGATTTAAGAAGGTGGTGGCGGATAGGTGGGAGTTCGCCAACGACTGCTTCAGGAGGGGGGAGAAGCATCTGCTCGGCGGGATACAGAGGCGGAAGGGGTCAGGCTCCGGGGCGCCGGCGCCGGCGGGGAGCATACCGACGGCGATGCCGATCTCATCCCCGCCCACAAGCTCCGGCGGGGAGCCCGCGGTGTCGTCGTCGCCGCCGCGCGGGGCCTCGGCGGCGGCGGGGGTGAGCGGAGCGGTGGCCGAGCTGGAGGAGGAGAACGCGCGGCTGCGGCGCGAGAACGCGAGGCTGGCGCGGGAGCTCGCGCGCGCGCGCCGCCTATGCGACGGCGTGCGCTGCCTCGTGTCGCGGTACGACCACGGTGGGGAGGAGGAGGGGGAGGGGGACGACGAACCCGGCGGCGGCGGTGGCGGGAAGCCGATGCTGTTCGGCGTCGCAATCGGGAGCAAGAGGTCGCGCGAGGATGGCGACAACGACGACGAAGACGGGGCCGATGAGGAGGGCGAGGACGAGGAGGAGGAGGACGACGACGAGAGGCATGCGGGGCGGCGGGAGGGGAAGGCTAGGAGGACGGAGCTGTCGGATCTGGACGTGCTCGCGCTGTCCGTGCGGGCGGCGGCAGCGGCGAGGCCGGGCGGGGACTCGCGTGACCGCAAGTACTCGTCGGTCTCGTGACCGCAAAGGATTGAGACGTCCCGCACTCGCTTGTATAGTTAGATAATTGAACCTTTTTTTTTTTCTGTTATCTTTGTAGAATGAGATTTGACGATGGCATCAATTGCAGGTGTTACTATGGGCCTGGCTTAGCTTACGTTCTTACTGTAACCCATCGTTTGCTGTTGTCTGTAGCTCTGGAAACGTCGGGAAATTCGATGATTTGACACTCACATAGGTTTAAAGTTTGGTCTCTAAGGATTTACCACTTAAAATGTTGTAATTGATCTTTTACCACTTAATTCGTTATGCCACCTATAAAATATCATTATCATGCTTTTTCCTCGTTTTCTTGTTTTGAGGACTTCTTCCCGACATGAAGTGACCATTTTACCCCTCTTTGAGCTACACTGAACCATCTGCTTGGCTATGTACGAGCACAAAACAGAATCACGATTAATGGCGAGTTAGCAGGAAAAGTATTGTGCTACCACCCTGTAAGGACAGTAGGACACCCGGAAAACCTGGCGGTGCTGCAGGAGGGCCAAATCAATGGTTCGGTCTATAGCCCAAGGAGGGGTACTACAAAACAATGAAACGAGAAAAAGGGTTGAAAATGGCATTTTGTCGGTAGCGCAACGAATTGAGTGGCTAAAGATCACTTGCAACTTTTTGAATGCCAAATTCTTCAGACCAAATCATCGAACATTTTATGGCAACAGTCAATGAAATGGGAGGATCTCGTATGCGAGTGACAAGACTATCCGGCACTGACCTTGAGAGAAATTCTACTAAGGCATGCTCGAAATTACTCCTATTTTGGTCTGCAAGCTCTAGCGTCAACGAAGTCGCTGGGGCCTGGCCGCCTGGGGGGCAGCAATCACGCGCCTATATTTCCTTTCGTCGTAACTGTTTGATTAATGTTGAAAATTGTGCTAATTTAGGATCCTATTCGTATTAACTTCTACTTAAAAATGTCCAAAGACAATATGAACATCCAGCTTCTTTAAGTGACTTCACTCCTACTATCGTGTTACTTTGAGAATAAGCCAGCAATCACAGGTGCATCATCCAAATCACTCCTTGCTCACAACATGTGCACGCTTTTATTTACCTTTTGCACCACTCACCTTCTATTTCTAAAAGTCGCTTCTTTCAATCATTACTATTTATTTTCAGTCAAAATCAATAAATCACAACAAAAAAACTATAAGCAAAAACCAATATAATCGTCCTTACCATAGCAAGTCAAAAGAGGCACATAGAAGAAGGCAATTCAGATTTCAGATACAAGTCAAAAATACCAGAAGAATAGAAACATACACTGTTCATTAAACCTTACACACGGGCGACAGAAACATGTCGAACACCTGGCAGAGCGTACTGCCGTGCGTGGAAAATAGTAAAGAACTGTAGGGCGTCAACGGCGAGGCAGTCGAAGCGGGAGGTTATGGCCTTTTGTCCCAGCATCTTTACATGAGCGAATAGCGATCCTGCTGTCGCTCCCCGTCAAGTGCCACAGGAGGCAGAACAGAAGGTGACGGCCTCTTTGAATGCAAGTATTTGCATGCAGTTCTCTGAAGAGGAAACCAGCAATGCTCCTATTCAGATTGGTCCACTTAAGGCCCCTAAGCCGGACGGTTTACCTGGTCGATTCTTTCAGAGAAACTAGTGTGTTAAAGAACGATATTATTCCTGAATGTATAGTATCTGCGATATCAAAGATCTCTGCGTCTGCAGCGAAGATTCAATCTCGCTGGGGGAAGCTCCTGGCAGTATTATGCCCCAGCTGGTTGCTAGACTGCACTGGGAACCACCAAGACAACATGTACGAATACCCTGCAACATAGAAAACTGATTTTCTTCTTCTTTTTACTTTGGCACATCAGATGTACTTTTGGGTAAATCTTGAACTCTTTCGAAGGATGATGATCTCAGGTATAAGTCCACTTCTTCCTACTCTTCATCAACTCGCCAATTAAAGCTTCTGTGCTTCTTCCTCATCTGTTGCTTAATGTCAAGCGGCATCAAGTTAGGTAATAGCTGTTTAAAACATGGAAGGTCATCATGCATAGAAAAGGTGTCTTGTAGCATATACTACCTTCATTTGCAGCTGTGTATACTAATTTGCATCGTTTCTATCGGGGCTGGGCAAATTTGCAAAGGTTATGGGCCTTGAGAAGCATTGGAATAAACACCGTACTCGTTCTTCTCAACACCAACCTTCTGATAATCATCCTGAATATACAGTGTTCAGCGTTTTACAAGTGCACCCAACATTGAAAAAACTAAAATGATTATCCAAGTCTACATTAAAATAAAAAAAACATGAGAATGTGAATATAATCATTAGGACGAATCATATAATCATAGGGACGCTTCATCTACAAAAGTAAACCAGAAGCCTACAATATTCATCAGATATGTGCAGGAGCAAATGTTAGGTGTAATTGAGATATTGTTGTCCAGACTCCAGAGTGAATTCACAGGAAGCTAAGAAATTCAATGCTCTAACTTACAGTTAGTATTATAAAGGTTCGGCTAAAATCTTAAGTCCATGCTAGGTTGGAAAAGTAAGCTCACAGTTCCTTTTTGATAGTACAGCTCACCAAAAAGGGGGTGTTATGAACCTTAGTTCATAACGGGTAAACACCACCAAGAAGATGGCCAGATGGCGTCGGCGTAGGGAGAGAGGAGAGACTATAGACTAGGAAGACTTTGTTATTACTCTGCTTGATTACAATAGCATGCGATAGCCCTATTATACAGATGGCTCCCCCCTAACAGATGAAATCTAACTCCAATCATATCTCTAACTATATCTCTAATACAAGGAAACTAATCCCTAACTCAAATGGAAACCAATCTCTAATTCCTAATAATACCCGATTGGCCCAAGGCCCACGTCTATAACAGGGGGCTCATTTAATTGCAAAATGGGAACGCAATAAAGACAATAGGAACATCAAGTGCAGCTTAACTGTTGATAACAAAAGGCTATTTGCACATATCCAGGTGCTATGGGATTTTAATTTTTTATTGCTTGTGTACATATGGAAAGGACACGTGCAAACCAAGCAGAATTTTCTCACCAAGACACATCTTACTGCCAAGTAACTTCTTGCAGTTTCTTCTTCATAATCCTAAAGCTCTGCTGCCCAGTTTCTGACCAATTGAATGAAGTACTTCTTTTCAGCATATCTGAAAATATAGGTACTTTAGATGACGCGTCCTTCACAGGAACATCATCATAATCTGCATCAATGGAGAATTTACTGTCATTTCATTCCAAACCTGAGGGAACTGAAATAAAATTAATTCTGAAGAAATGCGTAACGTTGGAGGCAAAGTGCATATGTGACTAGAAACACATGTTCACTGTAACTATGTAAGATAGAGCAATATAGGTTAGTGCATGTGCTTTGATATTAATGAAATGAAGCAGAAGACCAGGGAGCAAATTATTAAAAAAAACTAATACCCTCTGTTTTGCTATTGCTGAGAAACATCAAAAACATGACACGTCAAGAATTTTGTCTCACCTGAAGACCTTGGAAGATGGTATTGAATTTTCAAAAATGTAGAGGCACTTTTATCCTTCTTATGGCACAAAACTCGAAGAAGGGTATGGGCATCATGTACATATCTTCTTTGAGCAGTTGCAAGTTCAAGATGGTGCGACATTTGATCACTTGCATTTATCAGCATTTCAATGATTGTATCAGCCTGAGAACCAGTAGGGGGTAAATTTAATTTAGTTAATCACTGTGAAGCATTTTCTTTGATAAAACTAAAGAAAAAGGAATACCAGACCTTTAGCACATAAAGGTCTAAAATCTGCTGAGCTAGTTTAGCCTCCTTTTCAACCACATCCAATGGTAAGCCTTGGCCTTCTGCTATAAAGAGATCCTAGGAGAAAATTTTCAACAGTCAAGACAAAGAAATGTTGTAATCATGTGTAAAGTTTCACCAAGAAGTTAACTTGTTGAAATGATATGTGAGATGTTTTGCAAAATTTTTGCTTCTTTCTTGCGAGATGTTTTGCAAAATTTTTGCTTCTTTCTTCACTCATGGTAAGTACGATGCATATTCTTTTAGTCTTATTCTTACCTTGAGCATAGCCAGATCATGTTGCATCAAGCCCACATCTGTCTCCAAAAATGCACGGGATGGACCTCCATCCAGTAGGACCCAAATGAACCCTTCCTAATTAAAATCAACATTTCAAGTTTGAACTTTTACTTTAGATAAATAAGCTATCTAAAAATTACATTTATGACAGCATAGACAGATAGATATATACCATGCATGCTTGAAAAACTCTCAGCACAACTTGGTCTCTTAACACATCAACAATTAGATCACATACCTGATCCAGAACCTGCAGCAAATGTCCGGTTCATCAGTTAATAAAGCTAAACGCAAGGACTTGTTTACTGACAGAACAAAATGTAGGTAACTAGGCATCTCAAGTTTAATTTCCCTACTTGATCAACTGTAGGGATAAAAATCTCCATGCGTCCACCTTCAACGCTACCACGGTACAAGGAGAAAAGAAGTGAGTCCCGCATATCCCAGAATACAGCCCTTGTTCCTGCAAAGTATTTACTTTAGCAACTCAAGTTTGTGTACCTTATCAAAGTACATCTTGATCTAACTGAAGAAGCTTAAGAAAAACAGCTCAGTTGATGGTTACAAAGTATACACTACACGTCATAGGGATTTTATATTATTGTTAATATTTTCTACTGATTATTTATGCAATCAAATGCACCCAGCAGGTTACTAATGGATTTGCAGTGATTTGATGGCAAACCTAGCAGTGAACTTCTCTGGATTTTGAAAAGTAAACATAAACATAATGTTACAATGTTTCTAACAGCTTACCTGTCCAAAGAAAATCTTAAGTCTATAAATGATTGACTACAGTGTGTTCTTAAATATGCTCCCTTAAATTTCATTTCCACAAATAACAAGTGCAAATTACAAAGAGCACAAACTAATTAGAAGCTTAGTAGCTCACCAATGAAATTCAAGATTGTGTCAGTTGTATTCACCGCGGTCCTTCGCACGTCATCGAATATTGTAAACAACTCATCAATTGATTCATCAGACGATGATTTTTTTTCCAGATGAACTCTTTCACTAGCCATACAAGATAAGTAGTCTAACAACCCCACAGCTGCAACAAAACAAGTGTAGGAACAAAGACTGGTTATGTATAATTTATCATCCATGACACTAAGCTTGGCAAACTCCACATGTAAACAAGAACTTGTAACTCTTGCCCACAGTCTACAACAATGTCTAAAAAGTCCATGACATAAAATGGGCTTGAGTTTCTCAATACCAATGGGCCTAATCCTGCATATGGAGTCCCTCCAAAGCAGCCCATTAAACAGTCTTAAGATTGAGTCAGTTTTAGGATTACCTGACTGGACCGAGATCCAGGATTGTTTGATGCCCTCTTCTATGGTATCAAGTTGATCCCTAATGTACTGCAGCATTTGGGGAACAAAAGGATCATAAGATAACTGAGACTTAAAAAGGTACAAGTTCTGACAAGAATAATGGAAGCAAGATTTCTTTATCTAGACCACTTAGAAGATTAAAAATGCCCACATATAATATGATCATAAAACATTTATCAAACCATTGCATATCAAGATCCACATTGTCTAATGCAAAAGTTGCTGACTTGCTGATATACCCACCAACTTTACCTATTGTTACCACCGATATGGAACAGATGATGACAATCTCGACCAAAATCACTGTCATCATATAGTGTGGTGGCAGTACCAAAACTGCGATCTGTCAATGAATAAGATAGAAACTAGACCTCCAAAAGCTAAACACGCTAAATTAACATCTCTTGTTATTCAATTCTCTTCTCCCCTAGACACTTTTACCATTTTGTTCCCATAAAAAATAATGGCAGTAACAAGGGCAAGATAGAGTGAAGCGAGAAGTTTTGCATTTTTACACACTTATCCCAAGTTGCAGTGGATCAAGAAACCATACAAGGGTTGGTGAAGGCTCATACTGAAGGTATTGCAACCAATGTTATTTAGTTGTCGCCTAATACATGATTAGTCATCCGGTCAGTTCTTGGCTGCCGACTGGAGCAATTGACTCGACTTGGAGGCCTAGTCGGGTGACCGGAGCAACTAATCGGCGTCCAGGTCGACTAATCGTGCATGGTTGGGCGCCCGACTTGTTCCGCATGGCTATCCCACCGCCAGATCGAGAGGGACATAGCAGGGGAAGGGGAGGAAGAGGCGGTGTTGGTGTTGGCAACGCAGCGGCGGCGGCGGCGGCATGTGTGAAGCAAAGAGCAAAGGCGGCGCTGGTGATTTGCTAAATAAAGGGAAGTTATGGAAGAGTGGATATGGGCCAGGCCCAACCTAGCTGGCCCAACTCAACTATTAGCCTCTCACTATATAATCCAAGCAGAGAGCAGACAGAGGAAGGGAAGAGGTTGCGTTGGTGCTTCCTAGGGTTCCTCCTCTCACTATATAGCCAGCGGCGACTGCAATGCACGAGCTCCAGAGGAAGCACAGAGGCGCAAGCTGCGCATGGCGATGGAGCTGTGATGCGACGGCGACGGCAATGGGGCAGTGACGGCGAAGGTAAGATTTGCAATGAGGCTGCCGACGGCGGCAACAAGCTGTGACGGGTACCTTCACCCCCTAGTTGGTGTCCTCGTTGAAGTCTGAACCTTCCTTCGCTATGTTTTGCTGCTCTGTTCTACATCCAGACATAATAGTAGGAGAATAACAGCAGCAGGTAGTCGATCGACTAGTCAGCAAATCGGTACCATGGTGACTGGACTCAACTTTATGACTTAATAACTTTAATTGAAACAACCACCTCTATATGAAATACATGATTTAACCAAACTTTTTCGTACATTAAGCTGCAATCCATATCGGTGACTTGCTTATACTTACCAAACTCTTCAATGGTTCTATGGATATATTTGCAAGGTTTTGTATAAACAAGGTAGACAATTAATTTATTCAGCCGCAATATTTAACTAAAAGAAATCCTCCTATCATGTATTTATTGTATGTACAATCAAATATGCAATGGACCGGATGTCGGAGCATGATGGATCTCCATATGAGTGTTATGTACTTATGTTACTAATAGTACAGATACACTAGCATTTGCTAATTGTAGAATAGCGTAAGCTGAGCACAACAGACTTCTGTGGAAGGCTTTCCATAACTACCAGCCTGACTTTTTCACATGTATTTTGATGATTCAAAGTCTACTAAAATAATATTTTTATTCTATGACCATGACAATATTGATAATTTGATTACTGATTTAGAGCAGTAGTTTGTTTCACAAATTTAACTACATAAAAATCAAGCATCTATGATATGCAAGGCACAGATGTATTGCTCAAAGTTTTAACTAAAAAACACAGTCATGAAACTCATAAAACAATTTTTTATCAACTCATTCAGAAAGGAAAGGGGAAAATTTTAGTCAATCAACAAGACTAACCTGAAGGGTGTTGAGTTTCACACATAATCTAGGCACTGTCAAATTGTTCAATTTATTAGCCACCTTTTCTTCAGGAACTGTAGGCTCAATAAGTTTCCTTTTTGCAAATGGATTCATTGATTCTGTGTAACGTGTCAAGACTGGAGCATTAGGAAGCAGGGTAGCTCTAGGAACTGCAACAGAGAGAACACATGAAGAAGGAACAGTTAATTATCAAAGTCAAAAGAAAACAAGTAATATGGTTTATTCATGGTTTTCTAAAACATATTTTCATGGTATAAGATAATAAGAATACACTTGTGGGGGGAAAGGATGTAATATAGCAAAAAGGTCTATGCTACATAGTTATATGATGTCTGAAAGGATATCCCAATGATTATGACACCGTTTACAAGCAAGTTCAACACTCAATTAAGACACAAAAGGCAATTAATAATAATCCAAGACACTCAAATAAATGATTACATAACTACTACTTGGATTATTAGTTCGGACAGTTATGTAATCTAGTTGAAGACACAAAAGGCTGTTATATAGCTAATAATCCAAGTAGTAGTTTAAATATGTACTGGAAACGGTACCTCATGTGGCAAACTTATAACCCTCTTCAGATTGATGCATGATCGTAGGTGATGTTCCGCACACAAAGAAATGCATATATCGGACTTATTTTTGTTGATCTTTGAAGGCAATTGGAATTAATAGATTGATTAGGAGGCCAATAGGCGGGTTACATATATAGGCAAGGAGGACAGGTTGGTTTATAGTCTTATAGAAGCATAACCACCGTGGGATCTCCTTGCCTAATACTACATCAATCTATCATGGTTATTACGGCGGTGCGGCGAGGCGCGGCGCCTCACCACCTTCACACAACAATATCGTGTATGGCGCGCGGCGTGGCGACGCCATACACATAAGTAGTTATAACAATATTGGACTTCCGGAGGGTTTAAATAGAAGAAATATAAAGCAAGAAGGACTTTATTGTAATTTCAGAAAATAACAGGACTAAATTGTAAAATATCAGAAACCCTAAATATAACTGGGCTCAGCTCGCCCGCCCGCTCGGCCGCCTCTCCTCTCGCCCTCTCGCCCGCTCGGCCGCCTCTCCTCTCGTCCTCTCGCCCGCTCGGCCGCCTCCCTCCTCTCTCCCTCCCCCATCTCCGGCGCCGGCGAGCCGACGGCCGCTCCCTCTTCCCGCCGCTACTCCACCGCCCCCAAGCGGCAGCCGCGGAGGAGGCGGCGCTTCGAGGCAGGTGGGCGGAGGCAGTGGATCCGGCGGCGGCGACGGCGGATCCGGCTGCGGCGACGGCGGAGGCAGTAGATCCGGCGGCGGCGGCGGCGGATCTGGCTACGGCGACGCCGGATCCGGCTACGGCGACGGCGGAGGCAGTAGATCCGGCGGCGGCGGCGGCGGCGACGGCGGATACGCCACACCTCCATGCCGTCCGGACGGCATGAGCCTCCGGTCCGCCACGACGATATGGCGACGAGATATCGGCGATATCTCGACGCCATAACAACCCTGCAATCTATAATCAAGCCATAATGGGCCAATAGCCCATGCGCCTGTGGAGGCACCTATGCAGCTGTCTAACAATCTTGTTTTGTTCTATGCAACAATATAAGGGCACAAGTGGAACAAAACAGATGGCCTTATGGAACGAAAAACCACTACAACAATCGGAATAGGTTGCTACTAAAACAAAGACACAATATATGCATCATTGGTCCTGTTTTGAATATCTTGTTATAAGAAACACGACCGTTCAAACGGACCACGAAACGGATACTCGCTTTAAAAGATGCAGACTTTTAAATCTTGAAATCACTTTTTATGAGCTGCTGACATCATCTATTCTGTCATCTAGTGAGGTGATGGTGGTGGACTGGTGGGCGGTGATTACTTCTGAGCCGTGCATGCGGCACATATTATTTCCACCAAGATAATGCATCGGCGTTTACCAAATCCTACAGCATACCTTGTTGATTTTCCATGTGAAGCAAATAGACTTGAAGGCTGCTAGTGATTCCGATGAGTAGACTTCGCAGGTGGACGATATCCAAAGGTAGACTTAAGTTAAAAAACTGATCAATGGTCTGCACATAAAATGATCAAATAAGCCCCCTAACAAAGATAAGAGTGATCATCAAATATGTAGATATTAACTGACTTAACAATGCATACTGAACAACCCCCAGGATGAACTACAATACGAGAAGAGCAGTGAGAACAAAAATGGAAACACCTGAACATTCAGGCACCGACTGGAAGATGTAATTGGAGGATTCTGCCTTCATACTGAAGTTTCAGATGTTCAGATTGCATTTAAGATGAAATAGCACCACAAGTAATAACCATGTTTACTAATGAAGTTTGACCACATCAACATCCAAAAGTGAGTGGTTTTATTTTTTTCTTTTTCTTTAGGCAATGTAACAAACGGTGGTAAAGGAGCCCATTATGCAGACACTTCTTTCTAATTTAAAGAAAAACTGACCTCCTCCACAATCCGGAATACTTCAACCACAGATGTTGCTTGCTTCTCGTGAGCTGATAGAGGCTCCCAATCCTATGGACCACAGATGAAACAACAGCCCTCATGAACAGTTTGTGTTGGACACTTGGGAGAACCATAAATACAAATGAAAGGCAAAAAGAAAAAAAATGTATTTATGATACATGACAAAAGTTTAAAATAATAGTAAGCCGGTAAAGAGGTATCCAACAAAGTAAAGTTTGAAGCCACGAACTAAATGATGCCCTGCGGCCATCTTATTGTAGCAGGAAGTAGTAGTTATTAGAATTGTGCTAACAAGTAACAACAAATATATGTGTTTTGTTGCATATGCAACACCGGTTCAGTTTTGATGAACAGTTTCGTTAAAATCATTATTGCGCTACCCCACCAAATTTCATCGAAATCTATCGAAATTGATGTAATTATTATGAATGCAACTCACCCCCCCCCCCCACGGCAAGCTTCAACTTGACTACATACAGGGGTGAATCTGGGTCTCGGTCTAGGTAGGCTAGAGCCCAAGATCCAGAAAAAATAGTAGTGGTGTTATTTTGATATGGGCTTAAAAAATGAAAGATTAGTGGCTCAGCCTGAGTCGCCAGGCCGCTAGTGGCCCAGCCCACCGCGCCCTCAGTCTAACCCTCGCCAACCAGCACCACAGGCCACAGTCTAACCCTCGCCGGCTCGCCCGACCCCAACTCCAGCGCCTCCCTCTCCACTCCTCCAGCGCAGGCGCCGCCTCCCAACCTCCCTCCACTCCTCCAGTGCTGGCTCCTGGTCTCCAGCGCCACTGGCGTCGACGTCGCGTCCCTCCGCGCCGGCTCCCTCCAGGCTCCAACGCTCCCCTCCCTCCCTACGCGCCGCCGCCCCCTCCCGCCCATGCCCAGCGGCCAACGCCCCCCCCCCCCCCCTCCCGGCAACCTGGCCCGCTCCGGCGAGGCGGCGCTCACCTCCAGTCCTAGCCCAACGGCCCCCTCCCTGCGCCGTCCCCCCCCCCCCCCCTCTCCCAGCGTCGTCATCGACTCATTGTCTTCTTCACCCTCTCCTCAAGGTTGAGCAACTTGAGCTCGTCGGCTACCGGTGAGGCAAGGATTTCAAGAGCTAATCTGCTAGTTATTTCTTAAGATTTACTTGTCTCTTGCTCTAGCTTATTTAGCTTGCTTGATTTTTTGTTGTAAACTCTGACTTGTTGTGGGTGAATGAGGGATCGATACGATCTCACGGGGTTCTGGTTATAGGCAAGATCAAAGCAAAGGAGAAAAGCAGCTCTGTAGCTGGTATTCTCTGATATTGAGTTCTTGACCTTGGGAATTTTTCTAACCAAGATTATATCCAGGAGACTAGGACTGGCTCCATATATTGGACTTTGCTTTTACCTCAAAATGTGAATGCAAGTACACAAGGAAGGATGTGTCCACTGCTCAACATATATAGCTTGTTTTGATCAAAGGGCAACTCGATGAGCTTAGCATCCAATTAATTATATGTGTTCAATAGAAGGCTTGAGCTATAATTAGTGAACTCTTGGTTATCCATCTTTTCCCTTAGTTACCATGGGAATCCTTGGTTTTGGTTAGAAATGTGTTAAAGATTAAATCTTCCATATTAAGTATTTTGATATCAGTGCTTAGTAAGAATTAGCAGGAAAATGTGTGGTATTTAGGGAACTGAATTTTATACACTTGAATCAATTATACTTGTAGTTAATTGTGGTGTTATCTGAGCTAGTTCACTTAATGCCTTAATCCCAAATCTATTGTTATTAGTGGTGCTGCTGCTAGTTCGTTTCCATGAAGACACCATGACCAAATTATTGTTGAGATGAATAATCACTTTGCTGAAAGATCGACCTAGTTATTGACGTGCATTGCTTGTCTTGATTCAAAGAATCCTTATTATCTTTTATGTTTTACCATTGAACTCAAGTTTCATATTAATGATGCATTTGTGGTATACTTTTGTTATGTTGTGATATAGGTACAAATTAGCGTTAGTTTTATATTGTTAGAGTTTAGCCCGGGACATAGACAAATCATGGTTCCGCCACTGACTGCATTTACTAATTTGACGTCACAAAATGTATTACGAGACATCAAAGTTACCATATGAAGAATGTGGTAGTAAAAAATCAATCTAGTTTGCACCAAACAATACGACTAGATACAAATTTACAATCGCGCCAATTTATATCAAAATCCACAGAAAATTTTACTCATCTTTTATATGAGCATGAATGTACAGAAACAATACAGAATGATGTTCAGGAAGTACAAGCACAATTAGCTAAGCAGTTAAAAAAACAATAGCAGTGAACTTTGCATAAAGTAACAAACCTCTATCTCAATAGTACGTTTTGTCCACTCCAAGATATTCTCATGTTGAGCATGCAGCCATTGAAGAATGAGAGGTGAAGAAAAACGATCTATCTGTTTTGAATTTCAAAAAGGTCATTTAGTGCTCATTGTCATTGGCCAAATGACGCACCAATACAGTTTATTGCAAACCAAAAAAAGAGAAAGACAAATAATATCTAACAGGATTGCTCATTGTTATACTTTGATATTTGCCCTAGAAGCGAACAGAAACTGATTACAGTTGTAAAAAGTGTTATGAATATTGTGTGTATTAATATGAGACCCAAAGGGTCAATATATATAGAGAGTACAAGAGAGATATAAGGAAACAAATAAGAGTCATATTCTATCTCTAATACCCTTAACACCCCCCCACAAATGCAAGGCGTATGCAATAGCATTGCATTTGAAAAAGGGTTAATACTAAAACAAAAATATCCGACATCCGAGTCGTGATAAAGTCGTCGTTGCGTGCAGTCGTTGAATAAACTGTCAAATCAAGCCGAAGAGGAATTGATAGAAGCATGACGGCACAGATCGAAGCCTGAGACGGCGGCGGCGCAGTGCACAAAAAGCGCAACGGAGGCGCGGTGCAGAAGAAGCGCGGCGACCTTAAAAACTCGGGGCGGCGGCTCAAAGAGAAGCGGCGGCATCATAAAGACTTCTACGATCTGCAGCGGCTCAAGGAAAAGAGCAACGGCTGCTGCCATGCAAAAGAAAATTCCTACACTTCTATGACTGACAAAAAAATTTGTGGACTCGCACGGCTTACAAACTAAATATTAAAGACTACGGATTTGGATGGACGCAACGAAAGCTCACGAAAAAATAACCAAAGACTGACTAAAAGAAATCAGCCGCAGAAAATCCCATCCAGGCTTGGGCCCAACATATGGGCTCGCCAAATTTTCGAGCACCGACGATGGCCTGCCACTTTTCTAGGAACCGAAACAACTGTTGTGCTCACGGGGGCCTCCACAACGATCCAGCAAAAACGCCCAGGCAACGGCGAGCTCCGGCGGCAGCGGCCACAAGAGCGGCGGCAGCACGGGAGCAGACAGCCCGAGCCGCGGCGGCGACTGCCAGGAGGAGAATCGGCGCGACGGCGGCCGGATCCGACGTGAAGGCGGCCGGGTCCAGGCGCAGACAGACCGGGAGAAGGCGGCTCGGGTGGAGACAGCCCGGCGGCGGCCGGATCCTGGCGGGGCGAGGTCGGATCCAAGCGGCGACGGCGCAGCGGCGGACGGATCCAAGGATGAGCGGGCGGATCCAGGCGAAAGGCGGCCGGATCCAGCCGAGGCGAGGCCGGATCCAAGCGGCGACGGCCCCCTGGAGCCGCCACGAGCCGAAGACGACCGGATCGGGCCCGGAGGGAGGCGAAGACGTCCGGATCCGGCGATGCCAGACCGGCGGCGGCCGGATCCGGAGGCCCGAGCCCAGATCCCCAGTTGTAGAGAGCTTCTCGAGGCCGGGCACGGCGAGATCCAGGGCGGCGACCAAAGAGGCGGCGGCAGCAGCGGGATCCGGGGCGGCGGCGACCGTAGAGGCAGCGGAAGACACGGCGGCCACGGGCAACGGCTCGAGCGCAGGGCAGCGGCGGCGAGCGGTGGCCGCCCCCGGGATTAGCTCCTCCCGGGGGCAGCAGCGGAAGTAGATCGGTTAGAGTTTTAACCTATGGCTCTGATACCATGTTATGAATATTGTGTGTATTGATATGAGACCCAAAGAGTCAATATATATAGAGAGTACAAGAGAGATATAAGGAAACAAATAAGAGTCCTATTCTATCTCTAATACCCTTAACAAAAAGTTCCCACATTGCAAGATATTTGGACGGTTTCATGGTCCAGTCCAGCGTGGGCCAACCTTCATGGTTTTGCCCACCCCAAGCTCATATCACAATCTTTCACCACCCCCCCCCCCCCACACACACACACAAATTACAAGTAAGCTAGCAGGGAAGACATTGCAGCAACAGCCAACGGAGTCTATATGTGATTATAAAAGGTGCAATGAAAAATCACTTATAGGTTTGCAGATCATCAAACCACTGGCTTCAAGAATTCTGGCATTACTTTGGTACCACCATCTACGTAATGCTCAGAGCAATATCAAATCCACAGAACAGACTATACAAGATATTTCATTTTCAAAGAAATCATATTGGGGCACTGCTAAGTCTTGTTAGACAGGTTTTTTGGGCTTATGGCCTTGGGCCCATGTGTGCTTAGTATAGGCAAGGATCTCTCTGGTTGGCCCATGATTCTATTAACCTAACCCTAGACATCCTTGCCTATATATATAGGTCTTGTACTGCTGCCTCTATGAAAGCAATATAGATTCCAGTGCACACTCTTTCCTACATGGTATCAGCCGGTCGATCCCGACCATCCGGTCGATCTCGACCATCCGTTTCTGCTCAACCCTAAAATTTCTTTCCCCAGTCCCCATGCCGGGCGATCCGCCGCCAGCTTCCTCTGCTCAAGCCGTCACCGACCCCTTGACGGCCGAAGCCGCCGCCAGAGCTGCCGATGATGCCCGCGCCGCCACGGTGATCCGCGACGCGCGACTCGCTGCCGCCGCCAAGGTCCGTGCCACCGCTCTCGCGCGGGCCGAAGCCGCTGAGCGCGAGGCCGCCATCGCGGCCCAAGAACGCGCGGCCGCCGCCGATGGGGAGCGCGCTGCCCTCGCACGCGCAGCCCGTGAGCGCGCCACTGCTACTGGGGAAGACGACTCCGATGCCGAGTCTGTCCACGAAGCCCCTCCTCCCCTTCACGACGCTCTTCTCCTCCATGAAGCCGCCGCCATCGCCAATCTTCATGCTCAAGCCGTCGGCGTCCAGAACATCCGGTCGCTGGTTCCTCTCGTCCTCGACCTCACCTCCGACCATTACACACGGTGGCGCGAGCTCTTCCTCCTCGCCCTTGGGAAATACTCTCTCGAGGATCACGTGCTCAGCGATGCTCCCGATCTGGCCCTTCCCGATTGGACTCGCATGGACTGCGTCGTCAAATCCTGGATCCTCGGCACCCTCTCCACCGAACTCGTCGAGACCGTGCTGGAGCGCCGGGCCACCGCGCGCGTAACCTGGCTCGCCGTCGAGACTCAATTCCTCGGCAACCGGGAGTCGCGCGTCCTCTACCTCGACGCCGAGTTCCGCACCTTCATCCAAGGAGACCTCTCCATTGCTGATTACTGCCGCCGATTCAAGAGCATGGCCGACGCACTCACCGACCTCGGGGAATTCGTCGCCGACCGCACTCTTGTCCTCCATGTCATTCGCGGCCTCAACGAGAAGTTCACCGCCATCGGCCTGCACCTTCAACGGAGCAGACCTTTCCCCTCCTTCCTTGAGGCCCGCGCTGATCTCCTTCTGGAAGAACTTCACATGGCCAACCGCAAGACTCCTTCGGCCACCGCTCTGCTCTCCTCCGGCGTCCAGCCTGCCTCGACACCCACCAACCGTTCCTCCTCTGCTCCCACCGGCTCCGGAGGAAGCAACGGAGGCGGGGGTTCCTCCTCTGCTCCCAGCGGCTCCGGAGGAAGCCACGGAGGCGGAGGCGGGGGCGGTGGCTCCTCGCACTCGCGTGGTCGGCGCGGCAAGCGCTCCGGCTGTGCTAGCCAGAACGGCGGCGCGAGCGGCCCCGACACTCCAGGCGCGCCCAAACCCGGTAGCTGGCCCAGCTTCTACAACCCTGGACAGGTACTATACAAATGTGGCCTGGCCCCCGGCCTCCTCTTGCTCCTCTTCCACCGGGACGCGTCTTCGGGCCGGCCATGTCTCCTCAGGCTCCACCGCACCTTCCCCAACCTCATGCCCTGCTGGTCGCCCAGAACCAGTGGGCACTTCCCGGCCAGACCGCTGGGTTCTACGGAGGTCCACCCGCCGGCCAAGCACCTAGGCACTCCGCCATGCCTTCCTGGGACCAGCACAGCCTGCGAGTGCCTTCTCCACCATGACGCTCACACCACCCCCGCAGCCTGAGTGGTACTTCGACTCCGGCGCTACCTCCCACATGGCCTCCGACCCTGGTATCTTCACCAAGGGTCTTCCTTCCTCAGTCTTCAATGAATTTCGATCCAGGCTAAACGTCCGTGCTGTGGACGCTTCGACTGCCGGGGGGGGGGGGTGTTAGACAGGTTTTTTGGGCTTATGGCCTTGGGCCCATGTGTGCTTAGTATAGGCAAGGATCTCTCTGGTTGGCCCATGATTCTATTAACCTAACCCTAGACATCCTTACCTATATATATAGGTCTTGTACTGCTGCCTCTATGAAAGCAATATAGATTCCAGTGCACACTCTTTCCTACAAGTCTGTTTAAGAAATAAAGAGCACTTTCAAAGATTACTATGAGCATAAAGGACATTTTCGTGCCTTACCATGTATGGTTTTAAAAAGTTGGACAATGAAGACCCAACAGCTTCCCCGTACATCGAGTAGAGCTTCTGAGCTATACAGAACTCAAACGTGTTCGATGCTGCCAGTATCTCTTTCAAGTTTTCCGAATGGTCAGTCCTTTCCAAGAACAGCTCCTTGACACCGATAGTAGTGGTAAACATCATTAGAAGTGCCCAGAATAAACATATCATGGCTGGAAAAGGGAGTTAGACTAACCAATTGTTGGCCATACAGTATGTGCAAGAGAGTTAGAGCCACTCTTCCAGAATCAGGATAATGTTTGTGAAGTATTGGGCTGAATGCAGCACACTCTTTCTCCACCACTAGCTTTAGCTCGTTTGCAAGTAAAACCAATGGATGCTTAAATTCTGCTTTTGATTGGCCATCTGATGAAATTAGGGCCTAATGAAGCATAATGAAATATTAAGAATTCACTACACTATCAAATGTACCATTTAAGAGTGAGATCATTTAACTCACATGCTTATATGCAGCTTGAACGGATCTGACAACAAGTATATGGATCAACGTGGCTTCTAGTGTACTGCCTACCGGGGTCCCAATAATCTGAAATCAATCCAAAACAGATCAAAGCATAGCACTCTCAATCTCAGAAGGCAAATTTGAAGGGGAGAACAAGAGGTCAACATCCAACACAAAAGAACAAACTGATCAAGCCCAAAACATTTCCAAAAGACTTTACACAGAATATGTCAGAGGGATCAAGCTGACTTAAAAGGAACTCCTGTGTATTTTAACATTGCCAAAAAAAATATTGTTGGCTTTTACTACGAGAAACATCAATTCAGGGTGATGACTTATATCATTATAGACAATATTACATCCTTACTAAATGTTGATTACATTAACGACTACAGTAAAAATAAATGAACAAAACTGATCCAGGTGAAATATATATTTTTTGGTTTCTTAACCTCTCATGTTTAGGTCATGATTAGAAGTAGACAATCCAAAGCAACTGAGTGATCTAGTACCTATACTTTTTGAGAAGAAACTAAAAAAATTGAAGAAAGATCCTGTGTTTGTACTGTCCAGCAAATATTTCCAATCTCAACAAATATTAAAGTACAAAATTTGAGTTGTTGTTGTTGAAGTATAAGTGAATTGTCCATCTTTCCTCATCAGCTTAAGCTTTTGGGTGAATTGGTTGGTGCATGAAACTCAATATGGTATCAAAGCCAAGAGGTCTCGAGCTCAAGACCTGGCCGACGCAATTAAAACAAATTAATTGCAGTCCACTTCTATTCCACGTATTAGACCTAAGGGAGCCTACACGTGAGGGGGAGTGTTGAAGTATAAGTGAATTGTCCATCTTTCCTCATCAGCTTAAACTTTTGGGTGAATTGGTTGGTGCGAAACTCAATAGTTGTAAACAATTTTCCTTTCTGAGAATTTCTCAAGTCCAGGGGCAACATGGAGCTTCAATCTCAATTATCATGATTATATGTCACTACATGACTTTGATAGTTTGAAAGCTAGTTATATCATGACATATGATAACATTAATATTCCAAGATTTTCTCCACTTTTCTATCAAACACAAGATTATTTTTATTTAAATAGAATGGATTAATCACCATTATATTGCTTCCATACTGGAAATGAGGGAGCACAAATATAAAAATCTAACCATGACTTCTTCTTCTTCATCATCATCAGTGAGATTTGTCGCTGAAAGTAATACCAAGTTCAGCATGCTCTCAAATATTGAGTAGTTAGCCTGTTACAGAAAGTCAAGATAAAGAAACTATTATGACAAAACTTTCTGGTAACATTGTACCTTCTTATTGAAAAATGTGCAACAAAAATCATTGTGAAAATTGATTTAACCTCCTGATACTCATGCAATCAATGAGAATCATTGAGCCCCTTCTTGCCCAGTTTACACTACATTTCCCTTTCATGGTTTCATAGTTATCCAGACAGTAGCACTAGTTATATACTTATATTCACATATAACTTTGTAAGGTCATGAGACAACTAATAAAGGATGACCTACCTACATCAGCAACTGCCATGTGAGTTATGCACTTCTGCCTCTGCAGTAGCAAGAAATTTGACAGAATATGGCTATAATTCAAGGAATTATACTTGCATTGCATCTACCTTCTTAGTCCATAATAAATTTGTAATGTAGACATGGATATAAATATATGTCAGATCACAAGATGCCCAGGTTAACTTTAACACCAGCCTGAGTCAAAGGGTACATCTAAAATGAGATAGAAACGGCCTAGGCTAGAAGTATCAACCCATCTTTCATGTATTATCCAACAATAACTAATTCAATGTAATAAATTTTAACAGTTGGTTTGGTTGATTAGGAAATGGACAACCACATCGGTGAGGAGTAATCACTGATCAGCATCATGTAAGCATGTTTAGTTGCATTACTGGCAGAGAGTACGAGATAATAACATTTGTTAATAGCTTTTCTCAATCAGCATGCTAAAACAGGAAGACACACCCAGCAAAAAGTTGATGGCTTGATGGACGGTAAAAACAAAAAAAAAAATCATCAGCTGAAACATTTGTGATCCAAACAAGGGAGGTGGCCAACCTGACTAAAGTATGCATGATAATTCTCCAGTTGTCTGCGGCACCACACATTTATTTTAAGAAAGGCACTGTCGACCAAATTTAGAGCCATGTTGCTGCCACAGTCTTCCACAGAACAAATAAAGCTGTTTATATACAGCTCTATTTCTTTAACATCATTATGTAATTGAAGTTTCTGTATCTGAAGGCCTGTGTGTTTTAGTAGAAGAATTTCCCCAGTTTGAGCAAACTGGATGGAAGGAAAACAGCCATAAGAAGCAGTATGGAGAAGCTATGCATTCACAATGCACTCATTTTGAAAAGGGATAAAATATAGCAGTAAACAGACCTTCTGGAAAAGCACCCAGGCATATAAGATGTCATGCAACTTCTGGGTAATGCCCAATATAGGCCAGGTCAGCTTTACTGTTTCCAGTATTTCATCAGCCTCCTGGTAGTAAAACCAAATAACACTGTCAGGAACTCAAGATGCAACCATTGACTTAATACCACATTGCTGTCCAAGAACAATTCAGCTATGCAAGAAAAGCAGGGTATTTCTTGTCTAAACAGACCAAGGAGATACTGACATCTAGAGAGAGAAGAAAAGCAAACCTCTACAAGTTGTCCATCTTCGAGAATATCAAACACACTGCAAAGTAATTTCTCATATAGCCTAAAATTAAAATGATAGCTCTGAGTCCAATGGTAGGTCTCCCCTATAAGGCCGAACTTCTTTGGCGCTGCAGATAGTTTTGCGTTGTATCTTTCAATGATAGTCAAGACCTCAATACGCCCATCACGAACACTCACAACCCAGTCCTGGAATAATTGACAATGCAAATATAGAAAGAACTCAATATTGGAACAAAGCCCAAAAACAATTGATGTAGCATCTGAGACGCTAGTAACATTACTTAATACAAAATGATATGACATATGAATACTATTTCTTGCCTCTGTATATTTTAGCTTAGAGAGAACTATCCGCAATGTTTCACTCATATCATACTCACTAGATGATGAGAAGAGAAGTAATTCTTCTAGAACATTTGCCTGGATAGAAGAATCATGGACAATGGTTAAAACAGACACCCATACTGTAGACAGGAACAATTAAAGGTGCTTACCTGTCTTCTCTGCCACTGCACACGCAATCTTTCTGTTGGGAAATCAAATTTGCCAACAGAACTTAAGAGCTGTAATGATATGCGAGGCACATCAAGATGTCCTTGCACCATCTTCAAACTAATAAGTCTTAAAGCTCTCTTAGTCAATGTATCCATACATTCTGAGATCTGAAAGAATTTTGTTTATAATGAGTTCTCTCCACACTATTCCCTTGCCACATAATCAAGAGAAATAGAAATCAAATGAAGTTCAAAATGATCAATGACCAAAAAGAAAAATGGACTTCTGATCTTAGCCAGAACCTTTTGTCCTTGGATCACCATGCAAAAACCTAGAGTCTAGAGGAACGAGCAGAAAATGATATTTTAAAACGACTAAAAAAGAAAACGGAAAGTGTCCTCTGATCTTTTGCTAGAACTTTGCTTTCTCAGATCATTATGCACATGTCCAGTCCTCAACAACAACAAATATGTAATACTGAAATGAGAGGAGACCACATGCATGTGAACATGAAGAATCTTGGTACCATTGCCATGGATTTCAAACAAGTAGATAGCAGACACCAAATGTTTTTTAATTTAACTAACAAAATGACTAAACAGCATAAAAATTGGTGAAGGAGACCTTGCCTCCATTTGTACTCGGATCAAATCAAGAAGGTGGGCATAGTAATTTTCCAGCTGAGGCGATGAATTTGATCCTTCTGTCTTAGACCTTAGACCCTTCAAGAATTTAGGCTTCTTTTCTCTCTTCTCTTCAGAGAACTGTATTTTTCCACTGTTGGATACATAGCATTAAGGAAGAGATTAGAATAATAAATGTATAATGTAAATATGAATACACACCATACATGTATGCAAACAATCATGCAGATACGTTTATGTGAGAATTACCTGACAAATAAAGAAGCCAGAAGGACCTCATAAGCTGTTTCTCTTATATCATCATCAGACAATTCTTTAAAGGGTGAATAAAAAGCATATAATCAGTTCAAGAAAACTCAAAAAAAAAGGTTAGAAAAATTGAAAATAGCTTACGGGATATCATATATCTATTGAAAATGCAGGGGAGTTATATCCAAAGAAAAAAAAAGAGCACAGCACAAATGAACAATGTACAGTTTTCTACCTGTGCTTAATCTAGGTAGACCTAGAGAAAGGACATCCATTTTCTTTACTTGCTGAGGAGAAATATCTTCCAAACTAACATCCTTGGTACCATAGGATGTTCCCAAAATGTTAACGGCTACTCTAAAAGAATCGCTAGGTTGTCTTATTGTACTTGAGTTCTTTTCTGCAGGTGCTTGGGGCCCAACATCAGGTGCTGCTTTATTTGGAGGGGAACCAGACAGTTCTGGCCTCGAAAGAAGAAAATATGAGTTCCTTGATGGCGACCTCATCTGTTGAATGAAAAATTCATAACAGTTACAGAAAAATTCCAAGCAGTACTTCATGGGTAAACTACTATTTAACTTCCAGAATTGGTAATTGCAGACCAAGGTGTAATAAGTCCACTTCGAACAAAACATCAAACATTATGGCAAATGAGAGTAATTAATTATCTGCAAACAAAACCTTATACGGAGGATAACCATAACTTTCCACAAAATTGTGGGTAACAATATATAGAGTGCCTAGTGATTGTTTGTCGATGCCAGAAGACAGTCCTCATTATGTTAAATTTTGTATGTATAATCAGGAAGGAGAAATGGAAAACTCAACTGAATCCAAGGCCTTTATTCTTGCAGTAGACATTTAGATACCTCCAAAAGCGTGGAGGGAAGTCAGCAACATGGTTATCAAGGTGTCGCCTAGGCGACGCCAAGGTGTCCTGGCGGCCGGAGGGGGACGCCGTGGACAATCGCCTAGCCCATGAGGAGTTAGGCGGTGTTGGGCGACACCTAGGCGTCCAAGGCGACGCCGAGGTCATTGTTGCGCTGCCTGGATGTTGGTTAGGGGAGATGGGGGCTCTAACCTGGCACCAACCCGTAGTCTTCTCTTCGCCGGCGCTGTCTGCCGCTTCTCCCTCCGCCGGTGCCGATCTGCCGCTTCTCCCGGTGCCTTCACTGAGCTGCTGCCTCCTCCCTCCGTCGGGGCAGATCTGCAGTCGGAGGAGGGCGGATGCGGCAGGAGGAGGCGGTCGGGGCAGCCAATGGGAGTGGTGAGTCATGCAGCGGCAGGAGGCGGCCGGAGGAGAGGCGGAGCTGGCCGAGGCGGCCGACGGCAGCAGTGGGTCGAAACAGCGGCAACGTCAAGCCCAAGGCAGCGAAGAGTCAGTGGGGAGAGGAGGCGCCGGGCAAGGGGAGGAGGTGGCGGGGAAGGGAGGCGCCGGGCGGGGTTTGGAGGCGGCGGGGAGGAGAGGCGCCGGGCAGGGATTGAAGGCGGCGGGGAGGGGAGCGAAAGTGAGGAGTCGGGAGAGAGACGGGATGGGCGAGAGCACTTTCTGGCGACTAGGGTTAGGCCATAAGGCAATTTTTGGTCATTTTGCGATTAAATCTTCAAAGCTTCTAAAAATTGCGAACAGACCTCTCCTTTAATGTATTTTTTCTAGTTTAGACCTCCTGAGTCCTTTAACGTATTTTTTCTAGTTTAGACCTCCTGAGACATGGCTATTTGAATAATATGTGCTGTTATGTTACATAGTTATTTAATTTTCGGTCATATAAGGTATTATTTGTCGTCTAACTACTATCGTCTAACTGTCGCCATGGTGAGCGCCTAGTCGGCTAGGTGTCCAGGCGCCCCGGCCTCGCCGCGACTTGCCGGAGCACCGTGACAACCTTGGTCAGCAACTATGAGATCAAGAAGATTTAAGTACAGAGTAGGTTGGGAAAAAAATCTGACAGATTAAAATTAGAAGAGAAATGCTTATTACATTGTACTGCTAAAATCAGGTAAAACTCTGAGCGGAGTTCAGATCAAGGACTAGTCATCTTAGATTAAATATACTATAGGAACATGATGCTTATAGCTGAGGAAGGACCTGTGCATAGCCACATACAAATATTTGCACCGTACAATCCGGTTCTTAATGTTTTTTCAACTTTGATGGAATACTAGACCGTCATGATGCTTCATTTGAACATAGGGCAGGGTCTGTTATGTGTCTTGGCTCTAGGTCTAAGATTGTATGAGTGGGTAGGATGGGATAAGTCTTCGATTCCCCGGCTTGGCACTCCTTGCCTTGCATGGCGCGTGAATGAGGCGGCTCGAGAAGCTTGTGGCGGAAGCCTGCGGTGATGGCCAGATCCCGGAGAGAGCCATTCTGGATGGCGTGAGAGCACGAGGAGGGCGGCGGCGACCAGAGGCGTTCCTCCTGAGACGGCGGGGGGCGGCGGCACCAAGTGGAGCGGCGGCGGCGTGGTGGCTGGAGCTGGCCAAGAGGAGGCGATCCGGCGACGAAGAGCCTGCTCCGGGTGGGAGGCGACCCGCATGAGCCAGGAGCAGCCCGAAAGCAAGCCGGCGGCGCCGGACGCGGGCGGGAGATGGCGACTTGCGACTGCGCCGCCGCCAGGAAGAGGTGGCCGCCCCCGGGAGCGTAGATCGCTCCTCCCGGGGGCAGCAGATGCGGAAGTTGAGCGGAGGCTAGGAGGCAGCGACGATGGGTACAGTAAACCCTAACCTTGGCTCCGATACCATGTTATGAACATTGTCTGTATATTGATGAGGCCCAAAAGGCAATATATATAGAGAGTACAAGAGGGTATATGAAAGGAATACAAGTCATATAAGGAAACAAATAAGAGTCCTATTCTATCTCTAATACCTTATCTCTAATACCCTTAACACTCCCAGTGGACAAGGGCCTACCAATTGTCTTTGTGAAGACGAGACGAAACCACCTTGGATGGCATTGGTAACACCCAGCCATTTAATATGGGAGGAAGACTTGGAGGACTGGCTAGCGGAGTACCCACGAACTTCTTCAAAAAGGCCACATGGAGCACATTATAGATACGAGCCAAGAAAGGCAGCTAAAGCTTATAAGCCACGGACCTGATACATTCAATGATTTGCTATGGCCCATAATATTTGGCTGAAAGTTTGGAAAGTTTTGCCGTAATGCCAACAGCATGCCGGTGATGAAGTTTAAGCAAAACCCATTGTCCCACTTCAAATTCAAGTTCTCGGTGATGTGTGTTATAGAAGACTTTCATCCGCTGCTGAGCATGAAGTAAACGGTCATGGGTCTCCTTCAGGAACTCGTCGCAAGCGCGAAAAGTTGCTTCTACCACCGCTACTTGGGCAGACCCTGCTGAGTAAGGCACAATGGCCAGAGGGGGTCGATCATACACCACCTGATATGGTGTCGTTTGGAGAGCTAAATGGAACGAGGTGTCGTAGCAGAATTCTGCCCACAGAAGCCAGCGAATCCAATGACGCGGACGATCTCCACTGAAGCAGCAGAAGTACATTTCAATAGTTCTATTGACAATCTCACTTTGGCCATCGGATTGTGGATGAAAAGCGGATGTCATATCGAGGGATACTCCTGCCAGGAGAAACAATTCCTTCCAAATTTTGCTTGTGAAAATAGTGTCACGATCATTGACAATAGACTCCGGAAATCCATGAAGACGCACAATGTCATTGAAGAATGTCTGGGCCACTGATTAGGCTGTATACGGGTGAACCAAAGGTATGAAATATGCATACTTGGAGAATCTGTCAACTATTGTCAATATCACGGATTTGCCATGGACACTGGTAAGTATATCAAGGCCCATATACTATAGGCCCATGTGGTTATTTATATATTGGCATCTCCACTATTGGAGTTACTGTCTTCCCTAATCCTTGAAGTTAGTCACATGGTATCAGAGCTATGGATTAGGGTTAGGTTAGGATTATTTCAGTCCTCCTCTCCCATGATCCAAAATTTAACCGGCCAGTTGGCCAGTTGGCCCTTCGGCCGAAGTTGCTGTCGCCCGTCGCCCGTCCGCCCTTCGGCCGAGGTCGCCATCGCCCGTCGCTCGTCCCTGCCGCCGTCACCCGTCGCAGTTCTCTTCGGCAGACGTCCGCCCGTCGCAGCTCTTCCCCTCGCGGCTTCTTCCTCGGACGCCGTCCCTGCCGTCGTCGGTTCGGCCGCCGTCCCTGTCGTCTCCGCCCGTTGCGGATCCTTCGGCTGCCGCCTCTGCAGCGCCTTCGACCGCCGTCTCCGCCCATCGCGGATTCTTCGGCCGCCGCCTCTGCAGCGCCTCGTCAGATCCGCCTCGCCTCGTCGCCGCTCGTCCTTCATCCGCGTCGAATCCACTCCATCTGGGCCGCTCGTCCTTCATCCAGGCCGCCGCGACTCATCCTTCCGGGCCGCTGTTGCTGCCTGGGCCGAAGGAGCCCCTGCAGTCGCCCTGGGGGAGCCGCCACTTGCGTCGCCTCGTCAGATCCGACGCCGCCTGGGGGAGCGCGCGCCTCTACCACCGCCTGGGAAGCTGCTGCAGTCCGGCCTCTGCTGTAGTCCGTGGCTTCTTGGTGGGATTCTCAGCCCGTTTGCTGCTGCTGTCCTCTGCCCGTAATATCACAGTCAACACTTCCATTGTGGTAACTGCTATCTGTTCCCTGCTCTGCTGTTGGTCATCATGTCTCAGATAAATGCCATAGTTATCAATCTCACCCTAGATGGTCAGAATTATCCAGAGTGGGCTTTCTGTGTAGAGACTGCATTGAGGGGCTATGGTTTACTTTTTCACTTAACTGAAACTCCACCTGTGCTTAAGGATGATGGTAGTAATGCTGCTGCAGTAAAAGAATGGCATATTAATGATGGGAAAGTAATGGCTGCTATGGTGAATAGTACTAAGCAATCCATGATTATGAGTCTTTCTAAGTTCAAAACAGCCAAGGGCATATGGGACAACTTGAAGAAGTGCTATGTTCAGAATAGTGGTGCTCTTTTGCATACTCTCATGCAACAAACTCATGAAATTGAGCAGAATGATGTCTATTGATGAGTACTACTCTGCTTTTGATCGTCTGATGGGATCATTGACTTCCATGATACCTGAGTGCATGGTTATTAAGGCGTCGCCTAAGCGTCGCTTAGGCGGTAAGGCGGTGCAGCAGTGTAAGGCGTCGGCCACGCCTTGCCAGGAGTAAGTATGGCGTCCGCTCAAACCCTAAAGCGTCTCTAAGGCGTCGGTTAGGCGAAGAAAGGCGATGCAGCAGTGAAGGCGGACGCCCCAAGAACCCGCAAAGGCAAGTACAAAGAGATGGGATGAGGGGGGCCAGTGGAGAACCTGTCACATAAGCCTCGCTGCCTCGGCCGAAGTCGAACCCTAGCGGCCTCCATCCCCTTCACCCCGTGGCGCCACCATCCTCGAAGGCTCGAAGCGGCGCGCCGGCGGCCATCTGCTCACCGGCCTCCATCTCCAGGTACGCCGCCCTAGCTCCCCGGCCTCGTCCTCCTCCCCTATCTCCCCGGCCTCCTCCTCCTCCCCCTACCTCCCCGGCTCCCCCTCCCTGCCGAGTGCCGACCTTCACCTCCCTCGGCCCCTCCCTTCTCCCCGTGCGCCTCCGCGCCTCCGCCTCGCCCCCTCCCTCCCCTGCTCCCCCTCCCTCTCATCCTCCCCCTCTCTGAGAGGGGGAGGATGAGAGGGAGGGGGAGCAGGGGAGGGAGGGGGCGAGGCGGAGGCGCGGAGGCGAAGGCGCGCGGGGAGAAGGGAGGGCCCGAGACCAGGTCGGCACGGAGAGGAGCGAGCGAGCGGAGCTGCGGACTTGCGGAGGCGCCGACGCGGCTGAGTGCGAGAGAGAGCGAGACAGAGACCGAGAGAGTGCGATTGTGCGTCTGAGGCTCTGAGCGGATTGTTTAGGGGATGCGGTATTTGGAGCGAGCGGCGACGGATTGTGTTGTTCGTCGGTGGCTTGGTGCGATTGGCCGAGTGACCCGAGTGCGCTGTGCTGTGTGCTCTGCTGTGATTGTTTGCTGCTGCCACTGCTGTGATTGTTTTCTGTTGTGCAGTGCTGTGTGCTGTGTGTTGTTATTCTCTGATGATGAATTGATGATTACTTTTTTGTAATGCAGAAGCAGAAAAAATGGCAAGTGGAAATGCAAGTGCAAGTAATGCATCCTCTGAGGCTGTGTATGATCCAAAGACCGATCCAAAACGGAAGGCAAAGTCTAATGATCCGGGATGGAAATATGGATATTGGCCGGAAATTGGCAATCGAGATAAGGTGATGTGTATCCTTTGTAACACCCCAAGTACAGGAGGGATTAAAAGGTTGAAGGAGCATCTTGCGGGTGGCTATTCGGATGTGGTAATGTGTCCCAATACTACCACAGAAATCAGGAAAGAGATGGGAGATTATTTGAGAAAAAACAAGAGTAGACCAATCTTCCTAGATGAGGAAGAAGAAGAAGAAGAGGCAGTGGCAACACATGGCATGGAGTCCCAAGACTCAATTGTGAAGCCAAGTTCAGGGACAGCTGCCAAAAGAAGGCATGCTGCCTTTTCATTCAAGGTTGCAACGTCAAGCAAGGCCAAGGCAAAGGAGACCACCAATACCAAATCAATTGCTTCTATGCTTCGAAGAACACCTGAAGAAATTGTAGATCAAAGACATTCTGGGTCTTTTCAAGGGACCATAGAGACCACCACAAGGACCAAAGATGACAGGCATTATGTGAATAAGCAATGGGCCTTATGGTTCTCTGAGTGTGGTATACCTTTTAATGCCGCAAACTCAAGGCAGTTTGAGATTGCTTGTGAAGCCAGTGTGCAGTACGGTTCTGGGTATAAGCCTCCTAGTTTCCATGAGTTGAGGGAGCCATTGCTTCAGGATTGCGTCAAGGACATAAGTGCCTTGAGGGAAGAGCACGAACGGGCGTGGAAGCAATATGGTTGCACACTTATGTCGGATGGATGGTCCGATAGGAGAGGGCGCCACTTGATCAACTTTCTTGTCAACAGCCCCGAGGGGACTTTCTTCTAGGAGTCGGTTGATGCATCAAGTGAACAACATGATGCAACTATGCTAGCTAATTTACTAGAGGAGAGAATTGAGGCTATTGGAAAAGACAAGGTTGTTCAAGTTGTCACCGATAATGGTGCTAACTACAAGGCAGCGGGCAGACTTCTAATGGACAGGATTCCTACACTGTTTTGGAGTCCTTGTGCTGCACATTGCTTAGATCTTATGTTGGAAGACATTGGGAAGTTAAAGGAATTTAAGAAGCCTATTGCACGTGCCAAACGTGTCACCACATTTATTTATAGACATGGGAGGCTTCTTAGTGCAATGAGGGAAAAGACAGGTGGGATGGATCTTGTGAGACCCGCAGCCACTTGGTTTGCTACAGCCTTCCTTACTTTGAAGAGCATGCACAAGCACAAGGATGCATTGAAGTGTCTATTTGTGAGTGAGGCATGGACTAGCATCAAATTGTCAAAGACTGAGGCCGGCATGCATGTGACAGACATTGTGCTCTCTAAGGAGTTCTGGAATTCAATTGAAGACTGCCTTAGAGCTTCAGCCCCACTTCTTATCGTGCTTAGGGTGGTTGATGGTGATGAGAGGCCTGCAATGCCAGAGGTTGCAGCATTAATGGCTAATGCAAAGGAGAAGATCAAGCTTAGCTTTGCTACCCAAAACAAGCAACGTTTGCTCAAGAAGATCATGAACATTATTGAGGGACGTTGGGTGAAACAAATGGATCATCCATTGTATGGAGCTGCACTCTTTTTGAACCCAGGGAAATTCTTTGCCATCCAAAAGAGTGGAGATGATAAATATGTTGGGGAGCTAAGGGGTTGCTTCAATGATGTGCTTGGAAAAATGATCCAAGATGAGAATATTCGGAACAATATTGATGAACAAGTCATGAATTATGAAGACCAACGAGGAGATATCTTTTCAAGCAAAATGGCAATCCAAAACTTAGAGACAAGGAGCCCTAGTAAGTGTAGTTAAATTATGCAAGCTAAGTTTATCTTTAGCATATTTATTTCATTCCTAATTCCTAATATATGCATGTATTTGCCATTCTAGTTGATTGGTGGCGTTCATATGGTGGCCGAGCCATCGAACTACAAAGGTTTGCTAAACGTGTTGTTAGTCTTTGTGCTTCATCATCCGGTTGTGAGCGAAATTGGAGTACCTTTGAATTTGTGAGTTAATTTATAGCTTACATGTGCTTATTAAATATTAATTTCAGCAAGTTATTTATTCATTTCATTTGCTTTGTTTGTCATTTGTGCTTTTGTAGCTCCATATAAAGAAAAGGAACCGGTTGCTACACAAGAGATTAAATGATTTAGTCTTTGTTGCCTACAACCGGAAGATGAAAGCTAGATTTCAAATGAGGCGGGAGAAGGGCAAAAACTATGACCCTTTGGTCATTGAGGAATTTGATTGGGACAATGAATGGACTGACTCATTGGCGAAACCACCTCAAGGTGCTCGTGGGTGTGACCTTACATGGGATGATATTGATGAAGCCATTGGTGCATCACGCTCGCTTCGAGGTCGCAATCTTCCAAGGCAAGCTAATAGGCATAGTCATGGTGAGACTATGACCTACCAAAGGCGTGCAAAATCTACATCAATAGTGGTTGAAGGAGATAGCTTAGATGAGCAAGAGCAACACTCGGATTCAAGCAATGAAGAAGATGAGGAAGAAGATCCATATGATGATGCGGGTGTGAGCGATTGTGATGAAGCTCCCAATGCTACCGAAGATGGTGGACAAAACATGGATTCTACTAGCAATCCCAATGAGTTTGACGATGGATATTGAGAGATAAGAGAGTTGGATTATGAACTATGCTACTTTTGGGTTGTGAACTACTATTATTCCATTAGACTACTCTAAGTTTGTGGACTTATCATCTATATTATTTGTGTGGACTCATGTCGGTTATGTCGTGCTTGCTAATTTGTTATGTTATGTCGCTCATATTTAATCTTGGATTCACTTAATTGTTATTGACTTATTGTGAACTTATGTTACTCATTATTCATGTGGCTTGTTGTATGGGAGAATAGAAGAGAAGAAAGGAGAGATTGTCAACAAGGTATGTCACTCAATCCGTATTTACTCAATTAATTAGAATACAATTTGTATCTATTACATTTGTAACAATCTATATGTTGAAACTTGCAAGGGGACAAGGAGAATGGATGCTACATGGGAGAAGAACAATTGGAATGGGGGATAAGTGCAACATGGGCTCAAGAATTGACAACAATAAGGTACACATATGCTACTAAAATGCTCATTTTATTTGCTGCCCTTTAGCGCCTTAGGATGCGTAAGGCGTCGCCTCGCCTCACGCCTTACCGCTTAAAAGGTGTGAGGGGGGTGGGTCGCCTCGCCTCGCCTTATCGCCTTAATAACCATGCCTGAGTGTACAGTTGTTTCCTGTCCAGCACATAAGTTTATTGAAAAGTTTTTCTTACAGAATTGTCATGGGAGTTCGGGCTGAGTATGATTCCATTCGTACACGATTGCTTCACAATTCTTCTGCTCTCACCATGGCACAGGCATTGTATGATTTACTTGCAGAAGAAACACGTCTTAAGTCTGTCTTCTTCTGCATCTGTTCCTCAGTGTGTTGGCGGCTTCTCAGAGCATCAGTGCAGCAAAAAGTTCCTTTATAGCACTCTGTAAGCATTGTGGCAAGTCTAGTCATCTTCCAGAGAATTGTTTTTCTCATTATCCAGAGAAGTTGGCTGACTATCGTGCATGTCGTGCTGCTCATGGTACTGGTTCCACTCCTAGAGGTTCAGTGTCTGCTGCTGCTTCGCCTGTTAATGCTTCTTCGTCGTCTTGGGTGCTTGATTCAGGAGCTTCTTTTCATGTGACATCTGATCAGTCCCAGTTGGTTGCTTGCAAGCCGGTCACTGATGGTGCTTCTGTTCAGACAGCTGATGGTACATCTTGTCATATCACTCACCAGGGTTCACTTTGCAATCCTCATTTTTCTATACCTGATGTTTCTTTTGTACCTCAGTTGTCCATGAATCTTATTTCAGTTGGTCAAGTTACCGATCAACATTGTTTTGTTGGATTTGATGACTCATCTTGTTTTATTCAGGACCGTCGAAGCGGGAAAGTGATTGGGACTGGCCATCGCCGTAAAGGTGCTCCTAGCCTCTACATCCTCGACACCTTGCGTCTTCCTTCTTCCATTGAGTCTCCAGCTCGTGTGTCATCCGCTGCTTCGTCTTCCGCCTCTTCCTTCGCCCAGTGGCATCATCGTCTTGGTCATCTTTGTGGGTCCCGGTAGTCCACATTAATAAATAAAGGTTGTTTAGGTCATACACCTATTGAGTCTAGTTTTCATTGTAAGGGTTGCAAACTTGGAAAACAAATACAACTACCATATTCATCTAGTGTTTCTCATTCAGCTAGACTTTTTGATCTTATTCATTCAGATGTATAGGGTCCTGCACCTTTTGCTACAAAGGGTGGTCATAAACATTATGTCATTTTTATTGATGATCATTCTCGATATACATGGATTTATTTTATGAAACATCGCTCTCAGTTGTGTTCCATTTACCAGTCTTTTGTTCGCATGGTTCACACACAGTTTTCTACTCCTATTAGAGTTTTTCGCTCTGACTCTGGTGGTGAGTATTTGTCTGATGCTTTTCACCAATTTTTGTCCTCTGAGGGCACTCTTACTCAGCTCTCTTGTCCTGGCGCTCATGCTCAGAATGGTGTTGTTGAACGCAAACATCGCCATCTTATAGAGACTGCTCGCACACTTTTGATTTCATCTTTTGTTCCTTCTCATTTTTGGGGTGAAGCTGTTTCTACTGATGTCTATCTCATCAATAGACAACCCTCATCCAAACTGTCTGGAAAATGTCCTGGTGAAGTTCTTTTTGGTACTTCTCCTAGCTATGATCATCTCCGAGTTTTTGGATGTACTTGCTATGTTTTGCTTGCACCTCGTGAGCGAACTAAGTTGACCGCACAATCTGTTGAGTGTGTTTTTCTGGGGTATAGTCCTGAGCATAAAGGATATCGATGTTATGATCCTTCTTCTCGTCGCATACGTATCTCTCGTGATGTGACCTTTGCTGAGGACCATCCTTTCTTTTATAACCCCTCTACTCAGCCCTCATATTCTTCTACAGAACCCACATCGTTCCTGTGTCTTCCTCCTATTTCACCCAATACTGATGTCACCACACCTTCTCCATATATTACGCCCATTCCTGCTCCTTCTATTTCCATCACGCCACCTTCACAGGAGACTACACCTCCTCCTGCACCACCTCCTTTTCATTATAAACCACCTATCACACGTGTTTTCCGTCGTCGTCCTACAAACACCACAGCGCCTCCACCCAGTTCTACCACCACGGCCAGTCCTGATACGACCGCTGTTGATGCTTCTAATAATATTGATGAGTCTCATACTATTCCTGATGAGTTACATGTTGGTCCAAGATATAATCTACGAGATCGTACTGCTATTGGTCTGGCTGACAAGTATGGTTTTCCACGTGTGAATGCCGTTGTTGATGAGCCATCCACTTACCAGGAAGCCTCTCATATTCCGAAATGGCAGCTTGCTATGTCTGAGGAGCTTGCTGCCCTTGATCGTACAGGAACTTGGGATCTTGTTCCATTACCGTCACATGCAGTGCCTATTACATCTAAATGGGTATTCAAAATTAAGACCAAGTCTGATGGTTCTATCGAGAGATATAAAGCCCGTCTTGTTGCTAGAGGCTTTCAGCAAACTCAGGGTCGAGATTATGATGAGACCTTTGCACCAGTTGCTCATATGACTACTATTCGTACTCTCATTGCAGTGGCTGCTACTTCTTGGACCATCTCTCAAATGGATGTTAAGAATGCTTTTCTTCATGGTGATTTGCATGAAGAAGTTTATATGCAACCACCTCCAGGTGTTGATGCTCCTCCTAGTCATGTTTGTCGCCTTCGTCGTGCTCTATATGGTCTTAAACAGGCTCCTCGTGCTTGGTTTGAACGTTTTGTTTCGGTGATACGGGATGCTGGGTTTTCACCTAGTGATCATGACCCTGCTCTATTTATTCATCTCTCTCCACGTGGACGTACTTTGCTTCTTCTATATGTTGATGATATGTTGATGACGGGAGATGATGTGGAACACATTTCTCATGTGAAGAAGCAACTTGGTGAGCAATTTCAGATGTCTGATTTGGGTCCTCTCAGTTATTTCTTAGAAATTGAGGTGTTGCATTCTGCAAAGGGCTACTATCTCTCTCAGTCCAAATACATACAAGACCTTATTGCTCGTTCTGGCATTACAGATAGTCGAACGGCTGCGACACCTATGGATCTTCATTTACAACTTCGTCCTACCGATGGTACACCTCTTGAGGATCCCTCTCGATATCGGCATATTGTGGGCAGCCTTGTTTATCTCACTGTTACTAGACCTGATATTACTCATGCGGTTCATATTCTGAGTCAGTTTGTCAGTGCCCCTACTTCCATTCATTTTGGACATTTGCTTCGTGTACTACGGTACTTAAGGGGGACATCTTCTCAGTGTTTGTTCTATGCTCGTGAAAGTCCGCTTCATCTTCATGCTTACTCGGACTCCACCTGGGCGAGTGATCCAACAGATCGTCGTTCTATCACAGGTTATTGCATTCTTCTTGGTTCTTCTCCTCTTGCATGGAAGTCTAAGAAGCAGGCAGCTGTATCTCGTTCTAGTACAGAGGCAGAACTTCGAGCACTTGTCACTACCACTTCAGACATTGTATGGCTTCGATGGTTGTTAGCAGATTTTGGTATTTCTTGTGATGCTCCTACACCTCTTCTATGTGATAATACTGGAGCCATACAAATTGCCAATGATCCTGTGAAGCATGAACTTACAAAGCATATTGGCGTTGATGTTTTCTTACTCGGTCTCATTGTCAGCAGAAAACAATTGCTCTTCAGTATGTGCCCTCAGAACTGCAAGTGGCAGATTTTTTTCACTAAAGCACAAACTCGAGAGCAACATCGGCTTCACTTGCTCAAACTCAATGCTTCAAAACCTCCGTTTCCACCTTGAGTTTGAAGGGGGTGTTAAGTGTATCAAGGCCCATATACTATAGGCCCATGAGGCCCATGTGGTTATCTATATATTGGCATCTCCACTATTGAAGTTACTGTCTTCTCTAATCCTTGAAGTAAGTCACAGACACGAGGGAATCCATCAATGAAATCCAGTGAAATATGGGACCAAACTTGAGTGGGCACTGGGCATTGACAAAGGTTGGAGGAGCCCAGCGGGTTGGAGGTGTTCCACTTTATTCCGTTGACAGGTTGCATAGCAATTGACATGGTTGCAGACCAATGCTTTAAGTTTGGAAATATAGAAATCTTTGCAGATGCAATGTTTTTTGAATCCCCTCATGACCAATAGCATGTGTCATGGAGATTATGTGCTGGACCGCAGGGGATGAAACAGACACAAATATATGACCATTGAATAGGAATAAACCATCCACAAAAGTCCAGTTGGGCGGTAGAGTGTTGGCGGCCAATTGGGAATGAAGCGGTTGAAAGTCCAGCAGAGACTGTACATCATCCTTCAGCTGTGCAAGCAAATGAAATGTAGGAGCTGATATGGCCGAAAGAGATAGGCTTTCATCTCGACGGGATAGAGCATCTGCCACTGCATTGGTCTTGCCCGGTTTGAATTCAATCTAAAAGTCAAAGCCCACTAGTTTGTTGACCCATTGGTGTTGGGGAATTGTGTTCAAGCGCTGATCGAGGAGGTATTTGAGGCTATAATGATCAGCGCGCACAATGAAAGCTTTGCCCCACAAATAACGTTGCCAATGTCACACTGCTTTAACCAACCCGATGAGTTCATGCTCGTAGGCTACCAACTTGGCATGGTGGGCTGAATCGCTCGGCTAAAGAATGTGATGGGCCGAGAGCCTTGGTGAAGAACAACCCCAAAGCCACTGCCGGAGGCATCGCATTCCACGATAAACGGGGTGGTGAAGTCTGGTAGCGCGAGGAAAGTCGGCGAGCAGAGAACCTCTTTCAGGCTGGAGAAGGCTGACGCTGCTTCGGAGGACCAAGAGAAACCGTCCTTGGTGAGTAATCTAGTGAGGGGAGCTGCAATGGAGCCAAAGTTGCGTATGAACTTGCGATAGTACCCAACTAGCCCCAAAAAAAACCCCTTAACTGTCGGGGGTCTTGGGAATTGGCCATTGCTAAATGTCCTTGACCTTTGCCTGATCCATGGAGATGCCTGCTGCGGAAATAAAATGGCCCAAGTATGAAACATATGACGTGCCAAAAGAACATTTGAATCTTTTGAGGAATATCTGACTTTAGCGCAGGAGGGTGAAAATGGCGTGTAAATAGCACAAGTGTTCCGACCAAGAAGAACTGAAAACAAGGATATCATCGAAGAAGACCAAAACAGATTTGCGGAGAAATGGATGGAGGATAGTGTTCATGACGGCTTGAAATGTAGCTGGAGCGGTGGAAAAACCGAAGGGCAAGACCAAATATTCGAAGAGGCCTTGATGTGTCCTGAAAGCTGTCATATGTATATCGTCCGGGTGCATTCGTATATGATGGTATCCTGCTCGTAAGTCCAATTTAGTGAAGTATGAGGCATGTTCCAATTCATCCAATAACTCATCCACCACCGGAATCGAAAATTGATCTTTGGTAGTTTGTGCATTAAGAGCACGGTAATCCACACATAGGCGCCATGATCCGTCCTTCTTGAACAAAATAACCGATGAACTGAATGGGGAAGTGCTAGGGCGGATGGTCCCTTGAGATAACATCTCTGCACATTGTCGTTCAATCTCATCTTTGTGGTGATGAGGATAGTGATATGGGTTGACCGCCACTGGTAACATCTCTGCACATTGTCATTCAATCTCGTCTTTATGGTGATGAGGATAGCGATATGGTCTAATCGCCACTGGTTTGGACCCTGGAATAAGGTGGATCCTGTGGTCATGTAGTCGGGAAGGTGGTAACCCAGTGGGGGTCTGGAAGATATCCTCAAAGTCAGACAATAGCGTTGGCAGTAGTGTTTGTGAAGGTTTGTCAATGGTGCAAAGACGAGAGGTCTGCCGTTGAGGAGGGCCCCAAAAGTTGACTTTATGACCCTTATACCAGAAAGACATCGAGGAGGAAAAGTCCCATAAGATTGGTCCCAAGGTGCGCAGCCATTGAACTACTAGAATCAGGTCAAAGCCATGAAGAGACAATGCATAGCAAGTGATGGAGAAAGCCTCATTGTCGATGGTGAACGGTAAATCCAAGCAAATGCCTGGACAGGGAAGCCTTTCGCCATCAGCCACCGCAACTTGAATGCCCGCCCGGTTTTGAAGAGGAATAGCTGACAGTTTGGCGGCATCCACACTGATGAAATTGTGCGTGGATCCTAAGTCGACCAACGCGCAAAACTTGTGATTGTTGATGAAGACTGTTAGCTACATTGTGTCCCCAGACGAGATCCCTATTAGCACATGCAGTCATATCTGTGGAGTTGCCTCTTCTGTGCTATCAGCTAGGATATCGTCGTCCTCCAAAATCTCGATCCAATACAATCGCTTGCAACGATGTCCTCAGGTGAATTGATCATTGCAGTTGAAGCAGAGACCCTTTTGTAGGCGTTCTGCCATCTCGATAGGTGTGAGCCACCGAAACGATTGCTGAGCAGATGCAGTCAGTGGAGCCGGAATAGCAGGGATGTCGGGAGCCTTCGCTAGCAGGGGAGGCACCCATGTTGTAGAAGGCTATAATGAAGCCGTAGAGGATGGTCCAGAAGTTGGCGATCGACAAAACATGCCGGAGCTATATAGAAGCTTGTAGTGCCGCTCCGCTGCCTTGGCCAAACTGACTGCCATACTAGTGAAGCGAGATTCTAAAGTTCAACGTCTGATTTGATGAGATCCCCTAGGCCAGCCAGAAACAGTCCCACCTCATGCTCCGGAGAAAGATTCTCTACCCGACACAAAACCTTATAAAATGCTTGAGCATACTCTTCCATAGAACTGGATTGACACAGAAGAGCCAATTCTACAACTGGGTTTGCTCTGAAAGGTGGACCAAATCGTAGACAACAAGAATTTTGAAACCGAGGCCAAGAGGGGATACCTTCTGTGCGTTCAAGCTTATAATAACATTATTGAGCAATACCAGTCATGTGGTATGAAGCAAGCCAGACCTTTTCTTCCTCGAGGGTTCGATGACCGCGAAAGAATTGTTCGTGGCGAGGTAGCCACTCTAGAGGGTCTGATTGGCCGTCAAACAGGGGGAAATCCACCTTGTAGAAGCGCCCTAGAGGTGGAGCTTCGGCCTGCTCATTAGGTCGTCGTGCAGATGAATTGGCAGGGCTGCTGCTGTGGGATGTCAAGGACACTCGCCCCTCCAGATCCAGGATTGTTGCTTGAAGATTTTCATGAGCTGCCGACTGCTCCTCCTGATGCTTCAATACTTTGCCAATGAGTTCCTTCAACTCGCGCAGCTCCGTGGAGATGTGATCGTCAGCCATGAAATCTGATACGAATCTGTTATGTCTCTTGGCTCGAGATCTAGGATTGTATGAGTGGGTAGGATGGGATAAGTCTTCGATTCCCCGGCTTGGCACTCCTTGCCTTGCCGTGGTTGAATCGGCTTGAGGAAAATAGGGTTTGGGAAAGAGAACTCTTTATCTCTTCTTGCCTTCTTGTTAACCGCAGGAGGCTTATATATATTACAGCTGCCCGACTTCCGGACATCCAGTCGGATACCAAAACCGAGTACTAGACAAAAAAGACTTTCCTAATCTTATAGACTACCAAGCTTATCAAGGCGTCGCCTAAGCGGTAAGGCGCTCCCAGGAGGCAAGGCGTCGCCCCCGCCTTGCCGTATCCGCCGTCGCCGCAGCCGGATCTACCGTCGCCGCTGTCGGATCCACTGCTTCTGTCGTCGCCGCAGCCAGATCCGTCGTCGCCGCCGTCGGATCCACTGCCTCCGCCATCGCCGTAGCCGGATCCACCGTCGCCGCCGCCAGATCCAGTGCCTCCGCGGCTCCGCCGGCTCCGGTCTCCGCCGCCAGATCCAGTGGCGCCGCCTCCTGCTTCTCCGGGCGACGAGTCTAGTGGTGGCAGGAAGAGGGAGCGGAGCCATCGAGGGGAGGAGGCGGAGGCGTGGAGCCACCGAGGGGAGGCGGGAGAAGGGAGGGACCGAGGGGGAGGCGGAATCGCCGAGGAGAGGGAGTGAGTGAGGCGGCAGAGAGCTGCGCGAGAGAGAGGAGTGAGCGAGAGATGAGGGAGCTCGTCGCTCTGCTCTGATGAGATGAGTGTAGCGACAGCGAGTGAGTGAGGGAGAGATGAGATGTAGCGACGGCGGACGAGTGTGCGATGCTAGGGTTAAAAGGGATGATATGTTTGGTATTTTTGCAATTTACTCTCTAGGGTTCTACAAAATTGCAATTAGGTCCTTTTAGATCCTTCTCTCTCTTTGGATTTCTTCCAATTTACTTCTTCCGAACTCTGTTTTCTTCGCCTTACGATGAGTGTAAGGCGTCGCCTCGCCTCACGCCTTACCGCTTAAAAGGTGTGAGGGGGGTGGATCGTCTTACCTCGCCTTACCGCCTTAATAACCTTGTAGACTACTATAAATATCATAAGGATCCGAATCCGAATAGAATACCCTCAATTCTTGTTGGATTCGGTCACCCTTTTCCCTCTCCGAGTGTAATACTTCCCCCAGTACATATCCCTAACAGGGTCAAACTATGGTTGCGTCATGTTCCTGTTGTAGTGATTGCACGCATTTTAAATGCATAACTAGAAAAGAAAAACTACTAGAATCAGTTTTAGCGCCCCCCCCCCCCCCCAAAAAAAACATTTGTGTTGATAGAACACTGCTCATTTCGTACTCAGGAGCAATTATCTAATGAAACGAGTAACCAAATCAATTCGATCTGAAATGGAGAGGAAATTTCGAGTGATCAGTTCACCCATACCATGATCGGGTACCTCCTCTCGTCGAAGTACCTCCTGGTGGCCTCTGAAGCATCAAACTGCGCGCCTGGTTTAATTAAAACACACGCGCGACCAACCATCAGATTTATTAGACTCCAAACGCCCCACCTCATGCATTAGGGGGGTTGCCTTACCGGAGGCGACGCACTCGAGGGCGTAGTCGGCGCTGACGGCGTCGAGGTCGACGCGGGAGAGGTCGACTGCGCGGCCGCCACCGCCGGCGGCGGAGAGGAGGAAACCCAGAAGGCGGCGCCGGTCGCGGCGATACGCTTCCAGGAGCGACGCGGGGTCCATCGCCGCCGCAGCTGCTGCTCGCGCGCGGAGCTTCTCGAGGGTTTGGGTGACTCGGGGAGGCGGAGAAGGAGAGGAAATGAGGAATAGCTGCGCCTTGCGAGGCTGCGACTGCGAGTGCGGAGTGCACAGAGAAAGCAGCTGAGAGATGGACCGGAAAATTTATGGGAAAATTGGAGGGTTTTGGTGTGGTGAACAAGGCCCGCACGCATGCACCAAAAAAAAAACAGGAACGGGAACGGGAAACAGCAGCCGCGTAGGGCCCGCAACGCAGTAAACGATAGTACACCGGACGGTGGACACTAGACGCGTACCGGGTACGGTCGTCTTTCTCCTTTTGAAATCTTTTTTCTTTGGCGGCGTTCTAGTTTGAACGAACCCTTTTGCAGCGGAATAGCTGGTTGATCAACTTGATGGGTTGTTGGAATACAGGAATATTGTGGGATTTGTATTGTTTCATTTAAAATTCCTATGAGATCCTCACAAAAATTCTGTGAAATTTATGCGTTTTAAATTAGACTATGCAGTGTTCACAAGTTGGTGGTTTGAATTTTCTATGGCTATTTTGGGTATTCAAAGCTGCTGGATGGCATGGCAGACCAATAACCCATCGTTGTCCTCGTTCGATGCGAGATTCCAGAACGGCCACATTCCAGCTCGAATTTCGAATATTTTACCTTTTATCTAAAAAAACCGACCGCCAGCTTGAATTTCGAATACCGAGCAAACCACTGCCTTTCTCTGGAAAGATACAAAGGTAGAATCTTCACTTGAAGTATACAGACCTGCAGTATGAAGCACCGTACAGAATGACCAAGAATTACCGCACGAGAAGATCATTTTCAGGGGACAGTACATATTCAATGCAACAATTCAACAGCCCGGAGCTATCCATGGCTTCTCTCATCAGCTGTGTGATCTTGTCAAGCATAAACCATTCAAGTAGGAAATTATGACGCTGTCATCTGACACAGATAGGGCTGGATAACGAGCTGGCTCGGCTCGGCTCGGCTCGGCTCGGTCTGGCTCGGTAGGATAACGAGCTGGCTCGAGCTGGCTCGTTATAACTAACGAGCTAAAAAGCCAGCTCGGCTCGGCTCGACAAAAAGCTCGAGTTAGCTCGTTTGGCTCGTAAGCTAGGGCCAAAAAATATCTCCATCATATATTCATCCATGGAAGTTTGGCTCGTTTGGCTCGTTTGGCTCGTTAGGCTCGTTTGACTCGTTTGGGTATAATAGAGTACAAATTAACACATGCATGGCTCGTTTGGGTACAATAGAGTACAAATTTACACATTAACACATGCAATAGAGTACAAATTAGGTCCATGGAAGCAGCATATGCATATCTAAATTCCTGGAAGCATGGCTCGTTTGGCTCGTGAGCGGCTCGCGAGCTGGCTCGAGTTGGCTCGTTATAGCTAACGAGCTAAAATCTTGGCTCGGCTCGGCTCGTTATCCTAACGAGCCGAGCCGAGCCGAGCCGAGCCAGCCACGAGCCGAGCGAGCTAACGAGCTTCGAGTTTTTCGTCCAGCCCTAGACACAGACAAGCTGGAAAAGTTTGAATCACTCAAATATAAACTCACGAAGTAACAAGCATATATTCCAGCGACCACTTATGTAATATGAACAGCAATTTGAGTCACTTTAATAATTGACACTATTGGCACAATTAGGATACAAAAATTTACACCGGTCATGTCCTGGAGTTACATTAGCAGAGACCCAAATGTGAAGTCGAAATGGATCGGCATTCTCAAGTGGAGGACATTCATACTTCTTCACTTCCACTGCTACTGCTGCTTTTCCGAATATTGAACTTGCACAGGGGACATGTTGCGTTGATGTGCAGCCACTTATCAATGCAGGCACAGTGAAAATGGTGCCCACAAGGGAGTTCCCGCAACTCCGCACCATCATCATATGCAGAAAGGCAAATGCAACACTCCTGAATTGATCAAGCGAACAATGAATTAATAGTTTAATTGGATTACAGAAAAATGATGAGGAAAAGGGATCTTATATGTTGGAGTACATGGCTTTTTACAGAAACAATTGTTGTTAGTTCTTCCCTGTTGTGACTATTGTTAGTTCTTCCCTATTGTGACCAGTACAACAAACAATTGGTTCAATACTCAGAATTCCTAGTGATGTAGGCAAATAATGTTACACATGGCTAATATATTTGCCAAAACCAACAAGTGCACCAAAGCCAGAAGTATTTGATCAAGGCATATGAGCTGACTAAAAGCAAGCACATAATTATTTCATGACATTCCATTCACTAGACATGATATCAGTCATGATGAATGAACAATGTGATGAGGGTTCTGAATTGTAGCACCTCATGAATTGTTAAGTCCAACATTATTCATATCCAAAATATCAAAGCATGAGAACTTACTGCATCTTCAGCTGCAAGCACTCTCTCAATAGGTTGGTTGGTGCCACACTCTGTCATTATTCCACCAGAAGGCCCCGTGGCATCAACAGTTTGCTTTTCAGGCTCATCCGCCCTCCGAAATTTGTATCTTGGAATTTGGCTAATGTCATCATCAGATGCTCCTTCCTGATTTCAATCAGATTATACAAAAGGTTCTCTATTGCAAGAATGGCATATCAATGTTAATATAAATATGTTATATTCCACATACTTGAAAACCATACCTGATCAGAGACAGCATACAGAATTGCTATAATGCAGGGGAGGCAACAACAAACAGCAATACCAATGATGCATGCCAGAGCAACACAGAATACAACAAAGAACACATCAAATGCCAGAAAGACTATGCAAAGCCTGCAAAGCAAATCATATGGAAACATGTTTACAATAGCAAACAAATAAACAAGGACAATAAGATAAATCGACTGTTAATTTAAAAGATGTATACCAGTAAAGTTGAGGTGCATTGTGGATAACCTCTTCACCTCCAGCAGATATCCAGTAAAATCCAATTATCCACCATATGAAAGAGAACATTGTATTAGCAGACTCCAGATGCTTTGTGATACTACAGGAGTAAACCATAATAATATTATCAGGTACAAGACATACCGGAGATATTACGTGCTGAAACATCAATATTCTTAGAAGAGATCACATAATATAAATATTTAAATAGACACGAACTGAATTAACAGCTGGTGTGACAGTAACAGTTGCTATAATGCTCAACCAAACTAAAGAAACAAGGCTGCGCGTCTATAAGCCACAAGACATACAATTCAGATAATAGGATAAAGCGTAAAATACAAGTGTATTTCATGAATGAGGAAGTAACAAAATCATCCAACTGGCTAGAACATTAACAGAGATGCGGAGTTGACCAACTGCGGTATAATGCCTTTTTTTAGAACAAGGGACTGGGTTTTTTAGGACAAGGGACGATCCCCATGTCCATTTATCATTTATGTAGACAGAAAATAGGCAACATTACTGTAGAGTGACTCCTGTAACTGCAACTGGTACATATGCCAAGCATTACAACACAATGTCCATATTATACTATGCATCTCCTAAATGAAGGCATTGTACCAACTTGCTGCACATTGACATTCAGCAGAAGTTATATTAGTATCCACCAGCACGAGAAGCACGTTTCGTGAATGTACTCATAACTAGATAAATTTGTACGATTTTGTTGGCCTGGGTTAAAGAAGTAATGCAAAGCAAACACAGAGATGATCATTGGTTGACATTACAGGCAATAAATAGAAGAGAACAATCAATTCAACATGACTGCAAAATTGTGACCTAAAATATCAAGCACTTGGGGCCACTATTGTCTTTTACTTGATCTATCAGAACAGATATCAGTAGATGGTACAATGTATCTCTTCACTAAATACCAAATTTCATAGATTCTACATCTCCATTTGCTCCAAAATAGAAACCTAAACATACTATGCAGCTCCTTCTAATGAAATTTCTAATGAAGATTGAACCCAACACAAGCCTTTGCCACATAGAGCAGGCCTCAATTTTTTGACACATTGCAAAATAACATAGGTATACAACAAGACAACAACAATGCTGAGGTATGCCTTTTCTTTTCTAATTTATTAAGAGGAAGACCAATTTACAGATTCATTTGTTCAACCCTAATTGAATTTAGGTCCTCTTTAGGACCCAGTTCTGGAGATACACGTGTACCTGTTTCAAAGTAGTAGAGTAAATTATGATGTCATATGGAAGATAGCATTCTAAATATAAAGATTTTATAAATTATAATCATAGCAGACATCATCCAAAGAAGAAACACTAGATTACTTAAACCCCTTTGGCAATAGAAGCCCGCCTAGAAGAGAAGACTAGGCAAAAAAAATCTGGACATAACAGAGTGGAGTGAACTTCGTAACAGTATTTAGTCATCACTTTGTATGAAGAATCCGCTCTGGCCTTCCATAGATCAGCGAGTTTGCTCTATTCACCCCAATCCACAAACAACAGCAAAATAAAACTTCATAGAAAATCGTGGAACAGCAACCCATTTATACGACCTATCATTGCAGGACTGGGTAATACTGACCCAAGTACCCAACTTATGTACTCACCTGCCTTTCTTCATGGTATGGTGGACAGCCATACAAAAACAATGGTGGACAGCCATACAAAAACAATGCACCAATTTTACTACCTTCATTAACCATGACTACGGGCAACCATAAGGAACCTTCCGCTAGAAACTGCACTACCGTAATCCGTAAACCTGAGTTGCTCCGCTTACTAGGTAGGTTGAGACAACACTAACACGCGAAAGAGAAATTATTAGACACGGACTGTAGCTAGCTTGGAAATCTCTCCTTGTCAGATCCTTCAAAATTACCTGACGCAACCGGTGCGGCGACCACGGCGATCGTGCTCCCTGACATCCTCATCGCTAGACAAGGACGAGCCATCGCTACCCCTCTCCTCGTCCGCGGGTCCTGGGCCCCCGCCGCGCTGGCCGTGGCGCGTCCGGTACTCGATGGCGACGCAGACCATGTGGACGACGCACTGTAAAACGTAGCCGGCGACCCAGGTCCGGAGCGGCATGGGAGAGTTCTCGTTGCGGCTGAGCACGAGCACGACCGCAGCGACGGTGATGAAGGCGAGGTTCCAGAGGAGGTCGAGCGCCACGACGGGGCGGGAGTAGGCCCAGTCCGCCTGCCGCTCCTCGAGGTGCTCCGCCGCCGCCTCCCGCACCAGCACCGACGGCTCCCGCATCGCACGCCGCCCGCCGCGGCGCAGCAGCCGCGCCGCGCCGCGGAGCGACGGCCGGCGAAGCGCGTTCCCTCGACGCCGGCCCCCGCCGCTGGCGACGCCGAGCAGCGGCGCCGAGTCAAGGAGCGCGTCGCCGCGGGCGCTCGGAGAGCGAGGCGTCGCCATCGAGGGAAGGGAACCCCTGCGAGATCGAGAGGAAGAAGTCTCTTCTTCCGGGGGAATGGAATTGGGTGGGTTGGAGACTGAGGAGTCTTCTGCCTTTTCTTTTTCCTATTTCTTTCCTCCGTGCAAAGCTAAACCAACGTACAACAATCAATTCCTTGCCCCCACGCGACGCACCCGAACCGTCCGATCCCGTGTTTGTTTTACGCACGCGCCCACAGCGAAATTCCCCCATTTGCGTACACATCCCGTGTCTGAACTGCATATCAGTTTCCCAATGCTCTCTCTCCCCCCCTCGTGCTTTGGATTTGTGTGGCGGCGGCCAACATGCAGGCTAAATGGCGAGCAGGCATGAGTGGCAACGACAAGCGTGAGGGAGAGGCGCTAAGGTCAATCTCAGTGAAGAGTTTTATGGTGTTATTTTTAAGATTGTCATATCATGTAAAATAAGATAAAACATCCATCCTCAATGCATATTTCATTCAATTGTTTCATAGGCATTTAATTTCATGACTCATATAAAGTTGGTAATCGTGTCAAGAGAGTTTCATCTAGATAAAACTCACTTCTTCTCTCTCTTCTTAAAAATGTTGTCATATCATCAAAAATACCTATGTGGCAGCCTATTAAATGCAGATAAAACTCCCACTGAGACTGGCCTAAGCGAGCACGAGGGGCAGCAACCGATGTGCGGGAGTTGCGGCAGTCGTGGGTGAGCGAGCGCGACGGCGAGCCGCGAGCCAACAGGTCGGTAGTCCTTGGGAAGGCATGGCGGTAGACGGTGGCGAGCAGTTGATGCAACAGGGGTAGGCACAGCGGCGGCCGCTAGCCATGGGCTGAGAGTGGCCACGGACGACGAGCATGGCTGGTGAGACCGTTGTTTAAGCCTTTTTTGTGAAAAATTGTCAAATTTGAAACTTCTGTGACACTTGGCAAACGTGATCTGAAGTTTGGCAAAAAATTCAATCGAATTTTGAAACTCTTATGAAAAATAGCCTAGATTTGTTTTAAAACTTATGTGAAACTCACAATTGAAAACTATTTGAAATATCAAGTTTCATATATGAAGCTCGGTGAAACAAACTTTTAGTTTAAAAATTTGCTTCATTCTCATGTTCACGTGGAAACTCAAAGTTTCAGTTTTTGAAACTACGTGAAATTTGCTTGCCATCTGTATTTTATCTGATTTTTATATGAAACTTGTCAAAACATTGATAGAACCTTTTGAAACTTCTTGAAACTCGCATGAAACTTTTTTATGAAAAAACTTCTTGAAACTCACATGAAACTTTTTTATGAAACCTTTCAAAACTTCTTAAAATGTTCTGGAACTTTTTAATGAAACATGCTAAAACCTATTTGAAACTTCAAACTTTTATGTAACTAAAGCCTTATGAAACTACATAAAACTATTATACCATTGGGCATACATTCTAATGGTATAGCATGGCCTAGCAACTCTCTTTTTTCCTTCCTATTTCACGATGGGCAATGCGGGTTGTATGGTAGCCTGCAAATTCCCAAATTTTTGTAAATTTTTTGCAAAATCTCTTATTTTGTTTATTGCGTTTTTCTAAGTTTCCTGTGGCTTTTGTGCATCGAAAATGCTATCTTTTCTTCTCTAGAAATCCTAAAGAATCATTTTTTCCTTAATCTTTTCTCTTCTCTTTCTTGGGCCGATTCTGGTCCAGTCCACAACCCTTTTTCCTTTTCTTGTCCATTCAGTCGACTCGTTTTCTCCCTCAACCCAGCACCGTGTCAGCCTTTTTCTCATGGGCCAGCACCATGCTAGCGCGTCGCACGCGCCTTGGCCTCGCCTGGTCAAAAGCATCACTAATGTCTCGCCACCTAGCAATCGTGCAAACGCTACATTAACTTCGCAAGATGACTTCTGCGTCATCGCTCGCCCACGCCGACACCCACGCACCGCCACTGCCACTCGTCGCTCCCTGTGCGCCACCACCTCTAAGTGGCTATAAAGTCAAAGCAACCACGTTAGCTAACTTTTTTACTTCCCCTTCACTTCTCAAAGCTAGCCATACTATCTCGGAGCCATGCCATCGTCCACAAGTCCGGCAAGAGCATCACCCCTCTTTTCAATTGTCTAGGTAATTTAGCCAAACTTGTCTCCATTGTCAGTCTTCTTCCCAAATTGATGTAAGATCGAGGAAGCTCACTACAGAGGGGTGAATAGGCCGTTTTAAATTTTCTCTATCTAAAACCAAGTTTATGTGCAAAAGAGTAAATCAAATCGTTTGCATAATTGAGGCATAAATCAACTAGTCTCACTAAGTGCACCAATAGATTAAATTAATGTCAAGGTTTACAATCCTAGAGTGATAAGCAATTGATTCAATTCTATGAATATAAAATGAGTACAAGAAAGTAAACCTCAATGACACAGTTTCTTTTTACCGTGGTGTTCGAAAACTAGTCGGTCTTCTGTAGTCCACGTTGAGGTAAACCCAAATGAATTGGACCGGCTCCACGAATTAAGTCAAACATCTCAATTTCCTGTTTCGGTTAGGTGAGCTCCAACATTCACAACACGACAGGCCTTCTCACAAGCTTCTTCGAGAAAATCATCGGGCACGATGCCTCCAACGCCGTTTAGGAGTCGGCAACCTCCAAGAGCAATAAATCAAGCTCCTTGTTTGACTCTAACTACATACAATGAATGCACAAATTCAAATAGATATGAATCCAATTCTAGATGCAATATATGCAACTAAAGACCTCTTTACTCACAATGTCAACACATGCACAATAGAGGTGAGAAGTTTACATTAGCTCAAGAGAATAAAATAGAGTGCCAATAATGGTATTCCAACTGGCCAAGGGTCATTTATAGTTTCCACAAAAACTAACTGTTTGGAGCAAAAAGCCAAAAATTCAATATTTGTGGTAGTACCGCCATGTAAGATCGGTACCACCACACCTACTTTTTAATGGCTATTTTGGGATTCAAAAAACTAGCTGTTGGAGTTTAGTGCAGTAGTATCGCCAAGTAAAGTCAGTACACCATAGGGCGGTAGTACTATCAGTTAAATCAGTACTACTGCACGACAGTAGTACCACTCAAATAAAATGGTAATACCATTTTCATATTTCAGCACAAACGATACTCGAAAAAACAATCATAACTTCTAACTCCGATGTCGGAATTGAGTAATCTTCTATTCTATGGAAAGTTATTCAGAGCACTACACAAATCACCTATTTGTATGATCCTAAACATATTAGATCAATCCATAAAGTATAAAAAATCCAAATAGTCACTAACACGATCTAAGTTCAAGGAAATAGCAACAAACAATCTTAGACCATGTCCAGGGATAATGCATAATCTCCAACAATTTGCAAAACATATTTGCAAACTTAGATCATGCCACAAGGAGTAGGTACATGAACATCAATCATTTGCAAAACATATTTATAAAGTATAGTCAGATATTACAAGAATTAGATGCATGAGTCTCAATTATTTGCAAAACGCATTCACAAATAATAGTATCATGCAATGCAGAGCTAGAGCAAATGTAATTGAGCTATCAATATATGATAAGACTTAAGCTACTAGACGAGACCCTTCTTAATAATACGATAAATCTACACTAGCAATTTGATCTTCCAACTAATCATCAAGACTAGTAAAAGACTAGGGATACAATCATAGCCCTAACTGTTTATAACTTTTACCTTGAGTATCCTCTTGGAGTTTGATGACGCTCATATCCACTTCAAGTATAGGTCATTATTTTGATATGCATTAACCCATGATGTATACTTTAAGTGCTCTCCATCAACTCACATAATGAGTCTTCTCTTGACTGATGATCAACTCATAATCATCTCTGTTGTAGCTACAGGCTAAACAGGAAGAGAGGGGATCGGTAGGAGAGGAAGAGGAGAGCTAGATCTGGGGAGTTGGTGATAATGAGAGGATGTCCCCTCCCTTTGCCCCTCCTGGGGGTTTATATGTATGAGTGGGGTAGAATGGGAAATCCCCATTCTACCCCTTAGTGCTTACAAGGGATGAGGGTACATTGGTATATTTACACTGTTATAATCTTCTACACTATCGGGCCTATTACATGTTGGATTAGTTGCACGGCCCAGTCACGGGGGGTTGGGCCACCCCTACAACAATCTCCTTTTTGAGATCTTGATGTACATCAACATATGATGCATCTTCTCTGTGATATGCATCAACATATAATGTATTCTTTTCTTGATGGCCTTCAATTCATGAAAATCATGTTTCATTCCGAACATTGATTTGATAATCTTCAACAAATGAAGGCATCCGGAGTCATCATCATTATGGAACATAACTTTTTCATTGAATTTATGAAAAAATATTAGTCCACAATATGATTGTCATTAATACATATTGAGAAATAATGTAGTATTGAAAAACACGTTGACCAACAAAAAAGAGAGAGAAAGCTAAACAGATAAGGCATGAAAAATAATGTAGAACATAAATACATATTGAAAAACACGTTGGCTAAACTTTTGGACTTGTAACTTGACTACTAGTAGTTCACAGCTAAAAAACATCAAACATACTAAAAATACTACTGGCATTATAAATCATATTTGCATTCTAATAATAATTTTCTACAAACAAAATACATAGCACAAAACATAATAGGGACCATGTGAGAAGGTCCAGGCTTATTTGTGATGAACCATTATCAATGTTTATTGAATTGAAATTCAAATTTATGAAAAGATTTAGATTTCCAGTATGTGGTTTCATTCCTGGCGGGCAAACTAGCTCTGTCGAGTGATCAGACCGGCCCTATGTAGCAGTCTGATCGGTCGCTTGGTGGCAGTCAGACCGGCAAATTTCTGTGTTTCGGCTGAGTTTTGAAATTTAAGAGTTTGATCGAGGATTGGATAAATTGGTCCTAGGTCATTGCATTCATATTACATGAAGCATGTTGGAGCTAAAGTGGGTGAAGTTGTAAAGAACTTATATCTGAAAACGATTTGTTGGTCTTTAGATATGCAAAGAGCTTGGAGTCAACTACGGTCAACGATGAGAACCGGAACTACGCTCATGCAGGAGCCGAGGTCCAGAACGGTCAATAGTGTTGGGTGCAGGGGCATACCCACCGGGGGAGCTTAGTGAGGCTTAAGCCTCACCTCCCCTGGTGGCAACTTTATGCATAGTACAAATAGAGAGATTAACAAACCTAAAGAGAAGCTAGCTCTCCTTGATGGGAAGGTTAACAATAAGCATGAAATTAAAGAAGATTGCGATGAAGAGGAGGAGAAGAAATAAAAAATCATAACATTAAAGAAGAGCTAATCAATCAAAGAAAGAAAGAAAGTGAAATAATATATGTAAATCATAAAATTAAAGAAGAGGACGAGGAGTAGTGAAAATCATAAAATTAAAGAAGTGATAATCAATCAAAGAAAAAAAGAAGAAAGAAAGTGAAACATATATGAACCTTCTTGAGTCTGGGGATGATGGTGGAGAGCTCGATGAACCTCTGGTTAATCTTCTCCCTCCGTCGCCGCTCCGCGATGATGTGGTCCTGCACGTGCCCCGAAGGCACCGCCACCGCCGAGCCCTCACCGTGAAAATGATAAGAACATTGGATAAAGTGTGGAAAAAGATGCCACGTTTTGTTTCTATTGTCTCGTGATTCAAATTAGCTTAATCCTGATATGTTTCATATGATCTAAATTTTCATTGTCATTCATAATTTTCTATTATATCACTAATTTTGATATGTTTTATACATAGGTGACTTATCGCTACTCCGCACTCATGGCGCTTTCTATTATCGAGGTATCTACTTTCTATTTCTCTATTTTTTATTGTTTGTCTCCATTCAATTTATAATTTCTATATGAATTTGAAATTTTATAAGAGTAAAAGACTAATTTTGTGTTAAATTAGTTTATATTTATAAACTAGTTCATCCCACCCTCAATTTCATTCCTGGCTTCGCCACTGGTTGGGTGAGATGGTTGATCTCAAGCATGGCACAAGGAAGTTAAGGAATGTTGAAAGGGAAGTTCAAGCAACTAGTTATACCAAGTGGCTTAGTCGGTCCAAGTAACTGAGTAAGACCTAGTTTGATAGGAATCGGTGTCAGAGAGACTTACCGATATGTGGCAAACTATCGATGTACCTACATATAACAAGCATAGTGATTGTGTAACGCCCCCGTTTCCAGGGGCGCGTACGGACACGGCACCCCGCAACTATTCACGCATGAACAGTTATGGAGTGTCGCGCAAGAGTATACCATTGCATGCTTGCAACAAAAAGTCCAGCATATATTTCACATAAGGATTAACATCCAGGATTTTCAACAGCGGGGCGTGCAAGCCCAAAGTATAATTACATTACAGAAGCTCCAAGATCCGCTTGAGCGCGGTCAAGACCTAAAGCCACGGGTCCTCGTCGAAGAAGCGATCCTCAGGGGCGTCCTTGACGGGGAAACCTTCACCATTGTCTTGATCCTCTAAAGAGGGGAATTAAGCAAGCCGTGAGCCAAACAACCGGCTCAGCAAGCCCCAAAGGGACTTTATCTTACTACATGCACGGATTAACAAAGGAATGGAGTATATTTGGTTTATTAACTTTGAGTGGATGCAGTTTTATTTGCAAACATTTTTATAAAACGGACCCAAAACTACTCCTTAAGATCTCAGGGGTTTTCATGAAAATTCAATTAACCAACTAATCAAGTTAAAGCATATACAAAACTACTTAAGCTTCGCTGATGGAATCACCCAAGTGACACAGCTCCAATAACCGGGAGCACGGCGTATTCGAATACCATTTATTTGACTCTGCAGAGTTTGCTCAGCTTTACCCACACGATTTCTTAACTTCCGCGTCCGGGTTAAGAAAGCCAGGTCGTTTCACTGCTCAATTCTTTATATAGGCTCTACCCGGTAGAATCCACTCGGGTCTGGCACAAAAAAACAAACGTCCGCTTCGAGTGAACTCTACCGTTGTTAGGCATCCGTAGCACGGCCTACCTAACCTCACTTCTCAACCTCCTCCTCCTCCGCACCTGTAGAGTTTCAATCGAGTTGAGCAACTACTAAACCAGTGTTGAGAAGTCAACTCCTGTGGTTGAGCGATCACCATGTCATTTGCTCAGCGTAAGGGTTTCGGTCCTTATATTTTCACGGGTCCGCAACCTCGCCAGGCCCGCGACCCAACCTAGGGTAAGCGGTGGGCGTAGACTGTCTCGCGGTTTCCCACAACACCCTTACCCTAACTTCAATCCTAGGGTAAAAGATGGGCGAAGACCGTCTTGCGGCTCTTCCCCAACCCTTACCCTACCTCGTGCACGCCGGCACTCTCCGCTCTAAGATACGGTGTCCCATACCATCCTACCTTAGAGTCGGGTTTTCTAAAATTCTATTGGCCCGCAGCCACAACCTTATCAGTGTAAAGACTTTGCATGACAATAATAACCTACAGTTATCTAGATTAACAGATAATTATTTCTAGGGTTAACAAAGACATGGCTACAAATTTAACATGGCATTTATCGGTGGTAGGATTAACTATCTAAACATGTCATTCTAAATATTTTATTTTACTTTGAACTAACATTTCAGAACTAGCTTAATGCAAATAGTGTAATAACGTAATTAAATGGCATGGGATACAACATAATCAAAGGATTTGGGACTTGCCGTCAATACGGATGATCTCAACTAGCTCGAACGAAGAAACACCTGGATCCTGAGCCTGCACTTGAACCTCTGGGATCTTCGACACTAGCGCAAAAACACATAAAATAAATAAGTCCAGCTTGAGACTAATCAAGCGAGGGAAAAAATAAACTATTTAAAAAGGAGTAAAATGCATAAATCTCCAAATTGGAATTTTAGGAATTTATCTGGGATGAATTTGGGAACAAGGAGGTCAAAAATGGGTTCAGGACATCAAATGGAGCAAAGTGGTGAAATTTGGGAATTTTTGGGATTTTCTGTGATTTTCTAGAATTTATTTGGATTTTTCTGGCTTTTGGAAATTGAGAATTTACTGGAAAAATCAGTGTGAACAGTAGACGGTCGGCCCGTTGCTACAGTGCGGCCCGGTGGAAAATTCAAATGCGCGGCGGCGGCCCAAGCGCGCGTGGTGTGGCGAGGCAGGCCGAGGCGACTCGGCCCATGGGAGAGCGCGCGCGTGGCGACACAGGCCGGGAGGCCGCGGCCCATTTGCGCGTCGTGCCCGCATGGGGTGGATGGAGGGCGTGTGGCGCAGCAGGCGGCGCCGATGCGGGGGAGGCGGTGAAGCGGTACAGGCGATCCGACGGATGCGAGGAGGCACGATTATGAAGATCGGATGGCTGTGGGGGAAACTGGATCGGAGGGTTGAAGTTAGACGGCAACGGAGGCAGGGAACGACGGAGATGCGGCCACGCCTGTTGTCTTCAACCTCTCGCTGTGCGCGCGTAGCAGAGAAGCGGAGACAGGGGTGCTCCCGCTCTCCGCCGCCAGCGAGGTTCCCGGTGGCCAAGGAGGGTTCCCCTCGGGTGCTTATCAACCTGGGGAGCTCATTTTTGAAGCTTGGGAGGCAAGGGAACCAGCGGGGAAGCTAGGGGCAGAAGGGAGTGTTTTGGGCTCCACGGCGGCACAAGAGCTCGCCAGCGGCAATCCATCTAATTGGCGGGCAGATTCACGGACAGGGGAGCTTGAGGCTTACAAGGGCAGTGGAGGACTCGGTCGGGGAGCTTCCAAACGAGCTGGCCACGGGGAGGTGTTTGCGGCCAGCGGTAAGCTTCGACGACAGCACTCCACGGGGCTCCGCCTGGCCAGAGACAAGCACCAACGCGATCAGTGGTGGATGAGGGTGCTGTTGGTGAATGCAATTGAAAAATGGAGGAGGAAAGAGGGAGATCGGGTTACGGGGGTCGCCGGCGCAGGGAGGGGTGGCGACGGCAGTGGGAGCGACGAGGGTCCAATCCACTGCTCTGGGAGATGCTTAGGGACAGTGGGAGACGAATAGGGGCGGTTGGGAGGCTTGGGGAGCAAGAGGGGAGCGGGGAGCAGCGGGGCGGCTTTTAAAGCCTCGGCAGAGGGGGAAGGATCCGAGGGAGAGGGGACGGGCGATGGCACCGGGAGTCAACAGGAGTGACGGGGCGACGCCTTGGCGCAGAAGGAAAGCTGCACAGGCGTAAAGGCGAGGCGACGGGAGAGGGGAGCAGGTGAGCGGCGGGCATGGGCGAACGCGAGCTCCCGCGCGGTGGAGAGGACATGCGGCGGCTGACAAGTGGGGTCGGGGAGGGAAAGTAGCGACGCGTGGCACGGGAGGGCTGTCGGCTTCGGACCAGCTGACGTAGGGGTGGCGCAGGCGGGGGCGAAACCGCTGGCGCCAAAGCGGTGCGGGCGTGGGCGCGCAGTGCCAACGCGAGCGCATGCGCAGGGGAGGAAACCAGGGGCGGCGCGGGCGCAGCGCATGCGCGAGGGAGGAGGCAGGGGGAAAGAGCGACGCCAGCGGAGAGGGAAATGGAGGGAGGCGCCAGGGAGCGGGGAAAGCGGGAAGGGAGGCGGCACCAAAGGAGGAGGGGAGGCGGCGCCAAAGGAGGAGGGGAGGCGGCATCGCCCGGAAAGGAAAGCGGATTTCCGGGGGACTTTCCAAAAAGGGAAAGTTCCCGAAAAACACTCAAAAATCCAGCAAAAACAAATGAAAATTTTGGTTTGAAAATTTGGGGACTTTTCAGATTGCTTGCAAGAGAAGGGGAAGATCGGGTCAAATCAAGGGTATTTTGGTAGTTGACAACATATCAGAAACTCTGTTGGATCAAAACCATGGTACTTGAGTGATGCTTAGGAAAGTGGGTTAGGTTAAGGAGTTGCTGAGAAGGTCAAGTGGATGAAAGGCTAATAACTTAGCGAGTTCAGGCTTATGTATTTTGAAAAACATACATGAGTTAAGTGTGAGTGTAAAAACTATGTTGTGTGGAGTTAATAGATTTTTCCCAATTTGTACTAGTGAATAGTATTTATTAGGGTTAGATGTGGGTTTGTTGCTTCATCTATTTAGTGGGTTGGGCATAGAAGCTTGGAAGTGAACTTCACTACCATTTCATTATTGAGTTATTGGGTTAGTGTTTGAGAGAGAATAGTGTGTTGTGATGTGCTCTCTTGCCCTTCTTATGAAGTGGCTGTAAATTGTTTATTCTAATATAATCAACTTTGTTAATCTCTCATGAAGTGTTTTTCTTTTAGTTGATTTGTTCTTGTTCTTGTTGGTTCTTTAGCTGTTCTCTCCTCTTTTTGATCTTGCTACGTGCTAAGGGCATGTAAACGATGAAGATGACTCATGTAGATCAGATCTCATCCATTAGTCACTGTTGTTTGCAAGATTTCAAAATTGTCCAGTTTTTGCTTGATTTAGATTTTTTCTTAAGGAGTCTTGATATGAGGGTGTTGGTTTTGATTCGATGGGTGGTCTTGTATGTTGTGAAATGTGGGAACATATCTAGAACCATTTTGCCTGTTTTTAACCTACAAGCAAGTTGTTTATCAAAAATTTAAGATTTACCCGATTTAAATGCAACCTTGCATATTTGAGGAAAGGTTATAAATTTGGTCAAGATCCATGCAATCCTCGGATGAAATAGATTCCTGAGACTCTCAGTAAGGTGTGTGCAAAATTTGACTTCATTTGAGCATGGATTTTGATGTTTGCACTAAAAGTGTTTTTCACTCGGATTAATTTTCTGTTATGGAAACATCAAACATGGGAGCATTCAAATCGCTCCTAGGCCTGGTTAGACCGACCGTCGGTCAGACTACCAGTGTGTAACCGGTTAGACCGTCCATCTATCAAACCGTATTTCTAGTGGCGGTGAGACCAGTTAGATGCTTATTTTATGAGGTTTTGTTGATTGGGTTGTGGTGTGGATTTAGGTTGTGAAATATAATATTTTTTAGCTCTTTAATTCTGAAGTCAAGATGTATAGATACTTACAATTTTTTTGAAAAGAAATTATTTTTCCTCTTTCTGTTGTCGTTATTGCTGGTTTTACACATAAAAACTATCCATGCCATGGGAGGAGATAGAAGCAAATGATACACTTACGAAAGGAATTTGAATTTTCTGAGCCGTCCACGGGATAATCGTCCTCAAAGCGGCCCAGATCCCAAAAAGAAAACCCTCGCGCCGCTGGCTCGGCAATTTCTCCCTTTTCCCTCCACAACCGCGTGGTTTCCCCTCACTCCGCGCAACCCACACCGCGCGCCATGGCCTCCTCGTCCTCCTCCGCCGCCTACGACATCCCGTGGGTGGGGAAGTACCGCCCCACCCGCTTCTCCGACGTCGTCGGAAACTCCGACGCCGTCGCCCGCCTCGAGGTCATCGCCCGCGACGGCAACATGCCCAACCTCATCCTCTCCGTATGAGACATTTCCTCGAACACCTTGCGCGCGCGTTCCCACAGAACAGCACAACTCATGCCATCTCCTCTACCCTTTTGCGCAGGGGCCTCCGGGGACTGGGAAGACGGCGAGCATCCTGGCGCTGGCGCGCGAGCTGCTAGGGCCCAGCTACCGGGAGGCCGTGCTCGAGCTCAACCCTCGGACGACAGGTTGCTGCAACCGTGACGTGATTTTGTACTGACGAATCGGGGCCGTGTGGATTGGTTGTGTGATGGTTGATTCGTGCTTTTGCAGAGGGCTGGATGTGGTGTGGAACAAGATCAAGATGTTCGTGCAGAAGGTCAGGCTGCAGCCGGGGCGGCACAAGATCGTCATATTGGATGAGGCTGACAGGTAACGCCATCCCATAGCTGGATTGATGTAGATGGGAGGTAGTTGTGAAACTAGAGGATGATATCTTAGAAACTTTGTTCTTAGTTCACCATTGGTTGTTTTTGCACACTCAAGCAAGGATACTACTAGTATGATACCAGATCATGAGTTCAGAAATGCCCATTCTATCCTGGTTGCACAGAAATTTGAGAAAAAGAGAAGAGAACCCACTTTACTACAAACTGGTTTCAGGTTGAGATATAGGATAGTGTCAGACAATATTGAAAATGAAGAAACCCTGTGGCAACTCCATCTGTAGGAGTAATGCTAAATTCTTTTGTAGGCCTAGAAATTGAAGTTCGAAAGTTTTGTTCATCATAATTTTTTACTATAGGTAACTTTTTGTGTCTGTGTGGACCTCACACTTGCTATATGCAGCATGGCATCAGGGGCACAACAAGCGCTGAGAAGAACAATGGAGATATATTCCAACACCACGAGATTTGCCATTGCGTGCAATACCTCATCTAAAATCATTGAACCCATTCAAAGCCGTTGCGCTATTGTCAGGTTCTCAAGGCTCTCAAATCAGGATATCCTTGGCCGCCTTATGGTTATGGTGGCAGCTGAGAAAGTAAAGTTTGCTAGCTCTTGTAATTGTAAGGACTTACCTTTGCATGTTACTGCCTTGGTTGGTCTAGCTAGAACATCAAACTGATAGTGAACTGCTTCGTCCTCATTCCCATAGCTGACAGAAAAAAATGCTCAATTTGGATTTCTGGATGTACTATCGAAGTGGGCTGCTGAAATCTTGGCAGGAAGATTTCACAAGGGACTTGTAGATCTATCAAATGCCTTTATGTATAATTTTCCAAATCACCTTAAATTATTATTCATCATTTTAGGTTAGCCTTTTTCACCTGCTAAGCCTTTTTTTAGACAGAAGGCCATCCACCCAGCTTTATTAAAAGCCAAAGTTCAGACAGTATGTAGAAGGAAGTTCAGATCACCTGCTAAGGTTTAAGAGAGTCCATTTCTGATACATGATTTTATCCTGCATATGTTTTATTATTTTCTGTAACCTTAAAGATATGTTTCATGCCTTAATGTTTACTTCTAGTTTTTCAGACTTTTAGTTCTAATATTATCCTCCATTCACATGTGAAAAGCTTCCGATATATGGTCAATCTACGTGTATTACTGAAGCTTATATATGAGCTGACACCTAACTGATTTAGAGTGAAAAAAACAAGACTAGTTTCTTTGTAGGAGCAGAGAAGTGGGGAAGTACAAGAGTTATACTGTATTGTAAATTCTTAATAAAATAACTTAGTTTGGTTGTATCAAGAAGTCATTTCACTAGCTAGATCGCTAATTTTAGCACTGATATTGAATAGCTTTAATTTAAGGGTTTTAATTCCAATATCACAATGAAGTAATGTGTATTTGCACTGAATGAGTATTTCATCCTGCTGGTGACTTTCTTTTTTGCTATTAATGGTTTAGAAGTTTTGCCGCTGATATGATATTTGAGCTGTAAATGCTCCTGACCCCTAATTTTATTTCAAACTAATTAGCTTGGACAAATATTTTATGCTAAGTGTAAGCCTCTTGCCAGATCATAGACATCGTAACTTTTGACACTAACATGCTTCCCTTGCAATAATGCAAAAGGTCTTTTTTTCCCCGAAATATACCTGCTGTGACATCAGATGTATCAAAACATGCAAGTTATGCCCAGTTTTTTTGTTTTTAAAAAATTTGATTAAGAGTGTACTGTGACTATTTGTAGTGTGTGGATATAGTAATCGTGATCATATGATTGGATGGTAAAAGAAAAGAGGATTCGCTGAGCTTGTCACATCAGGATAGATCAACTTGGCCTAACGGCTAGTTGCCTTCCTGGTTTACTGGATATACCTTCGGGTAAGAGGGATCATCTGTCTGGTCAAGTCAAGAGTTGCATAATCTTGTTGGTCATCCTAAAATAGCTCTTCACCAGATTGGGCTATTAGATCGATAAACTTAATATTTTGGACAAAGAATAAGTTTAATACTTACCCTACAGGCACTAGCTTACCTGCAAGGCTGCAACCAAGCAACTCCCAGCAATTTTTGTTGAAGTTCATTTGATCATGTAGATTACCAGGGATAGTTGATTTGTTTTGTTCTAAATGCTTGAATGTTACTTATTAAACCATGAAATTGGCGCAAGATTCTACCATTCATGTTGGTTGTTCTGTTCATTAGTTTTGGGTTCCAAGTTTAATTATATCTAATCTATCTATTCTTGTTCAACCAAGGTTCCTTATGTGCTAGAGAGGCTTGAAGCTATCATCTTTACTGCTGATGGTGACATGAGAGTATGAGACAAGCTTTGAACAATTTGCAAGCTACAGTTAGCGGGTTCAATTTTGTTAATCAAGAAAATGTGTTCAAGATTGAGCCACAACTTATTCCATTCTGTATGATGCGCAATATTTGTTCAGTTAATAATAATGCTGTGCTGGTTCTAGGTGTGTGATCAACCACATCCTTTGCATGTCAAGAATATGGTGAAAAATGTGCTCGATGGAAGGTTTGATGAGGCCTGCTCTGCTCTGAAGCAACTTCATGATTTGGGCTACTCGCCTACTGACATAATCACTACACTTTTCTGTGTTGTCAAAAACTAGTGGGTGGGTTTTTTTGAGCTGTGTTTTTGGCTTTTGACTTATGTTTTTTGAATTCTGTCTGTTCACATGAGATAATACGAAGAGAAAAAAAAGTTACATGCAATTTTGGCTGATACAGTTGAACTCGGTATAGTATGTACTACAATCTACCTGTAGACCCTGTCTTTTCTTGAAAAGGCAAAACTAATTACTAGCAACAAAAGTCAAAACCAAAATAGAAAAGAACAACATGTCTGAATATCTGAAGCTGGAATTGTTGAAGGTAACTCTACAGCCTTGTAATTTATGCAGTCGTTTGTTTGTACTTCTCTTCTGTTGTATAAAAATGTCCTGTTTATTTGCACAGGAAACAGGATTTGCGCACATGAGAATCTGTGATGGTGTTGGCTCATTCCTTCAGCTTTTTGGCCTTCTGGCTTAAAGTTTGCTCTGGTGAGAAACAGCAAAAGCATCATGAACTCGTTGCAGATGGCAATGGTTTTTTGTGCAGCTGCTCTGACACGGTAACCCAGTCATTTCAGTTAAAAGTGTCGTCATGCATGCCTTGCTGATTACAACTTTTGTCATCGTACCTCAGTCTGTAAGATAGTGCTCCCCTGAAGAAAACTATTATGGTTATGTAGCACGGTAGATCTGGCTGTACGGAGAAAACAGTACTCACGGTCTGAGTGCTGTTGGCCCAAACATCCGTCGCGTGTGTAGTGTTCCATATTGGAACCCTTTGGGTGTTTTTCTGGGCTCGTAGTTGTACTGTTGCGCTATCCTATCTGCAATATGAACGGAACTGCCAGTGATCCAAGTGAATTGTGCATACCATGATGGATTACATAACCTCGTCAACCTCTACTAGATTGGTCCATAACTGCTTTTTAAAATAAAAATTTGTTCCAAATTCCCGGCACAAAATCATGATCATGTTGTCCCTTGCGCATAATACAATAGGATGACCTTGTTTGTGGTCCAAACTTATGCGCAAGTCTAGTTGGCAGGAGTCCGTGTGCCTTGACAATATCTGCAAATTAAACGTTTGTTCGTGTGCTCCGAAGTCGACGTGCACGTTGAACAGTCCAATGCAATAATTGATCTTTTCAATGATGACGCATGTACGTTCGTCCTGTGCTATACTTCTGGCATCTCAATTTGGCAGAGGCCATTTGTATTGAGCAGTAGAAAGCTGTGTAAGACGATCCAGTTCTCGAATAGTTACGATCTTATGCCGTTGTCACCAAATGGATCGATCTTTTCAGAACTTGACACCAGAATTAACCTGCTGCTTCGCTTTTCCATACGACGTTCATGTACCGTGTTTCTCTGCTTCTGTTCCATGCAAAACTGCCCTTTAATCTGAGCATTTCACCATGACAATGTAGCTTTTTTCCACACATCGACTGATAGCTCGAGACTATAAGACGTCGACATCTATCAGAACCTGACAGATCGACACGACAATTCGGAGCTCCTGCAGAGCACATCACATCTCTCTGTAACAATAACTAGAAACCACCAGATACCAACACCATGAGTAAGCCAACAAAAAACATAGATCGACTCCGGACTCCCTAGAAGAACAAGGCAAAACATTAGCCTGCTTACAGTGTGTCCAGCATACAGATTTACTTCTACATTCGCCGGTCACGGGAGAGAACACCGCCGGGGGGAGGCCGAGTCAATACCCGAACCACCACCATTGCTCTGTGCCAAGGACCTGCCCCATCCGGTCCCTTACAACCTAGCAAAGGTCACCTCTATTTCGCGGTTCGTTCTTGACTCGGACTCATCGCCAACCGTTCCCCCTAGGCCAAAAGTCTTCCGTTTGCAAAGTTCAGACGTCACAGTGCAGAGCCGTCTTGATCTTGTTGATGGTGCAAGAGATAAGGTTGTTCACGGTCTCTACTGACTCCACGGTGAGCTTTGCGGTGGGCTGACCGTTGACAAGTATCTGGAATGCGACAGTAAGCAACGAGCCGCCTGTCTTGTGCCCGGCGCCACCGATGCTATGCCCGCCAGGCAGAATGGCAAAACCGGATGGCAAGAGTGCGAGATACGTCGAGTCCCCTCCACCCATAACAAGCTGCATTGCTGCGATGTCCACTGGGGCATACACGACCATTGAGCCAGATGAGTCGGTGCAAGTCTCCTGTAGGATCATCATGCTGTTCTGGTTGGTGTTCGTTGGCTGTACCTCGTAAAAAAAAGGCGTTAGGGTTAAGAAAAATATAAGAGAAAGGAAGAGTAGATAACATTATAACACACTTAAGAATATCCTGTAGTGAGAAAAAAAGAGATTTTCTACCAGTGATGCTGTCTGTGATCAAGGGAGACCCACAATGGCAATATCGATGTTGACCGAGACTAGGGGAAAGCTTACAGAGATTTTATACCTTTGTTCTCTTTGGGGTGTGTTCGTTTGGATGCCAAATTTTTTTTGCACTGTGTCAAAGTTGCCAGCTACAACTAATATCTTTTTGAGCAGATCTGTACTTCTCTGCTTTGGCCCTACCTAGTGACCTTTTTGCAGATCTTGTGTAAAGTATGGTTCTGCTAGCCATTCTAGTCTTTCGTTGCTTTAGATGGCCATGCATTACTAACACCTTTTCACCTTCCTCTGACTTCAACAAATATTTGATGGGAAGTTTACTCAATTTTTCCCCTTGTGCTTTTCATCTTCTTCTTTTGATGGAATCATTGTGCACTCCTTTAATGTGACCATCTCAGAATGCAACTTTGTTTTTTTGGAAAGGATTCAGAATGCATCCTAGTTCACTACCTACCTTCTCTTGATCTTTCATACATGTCTCCAATGCACACTTTTGATAATTACTATTCTCTAATTATATGTCAGTAAAAACTATAAAAATTAATAACATCAAGTACTTTCATCGATAAATATACTAACATGATTTCCGTGTAACAAGTCTAAATAACATGTACATTTGTGGTCAAAGTTTTTAAAGTTCGGCTACATACATCCTAAAAAGGCATCTATTTTAATTTTGGAATAGAGGTAGTGCTAAGGCAGACAAAGGCATCTTTATGTTTTCAGATAAGAAAATCGTTTTCACACATGTTTCATCATGCTGAGTATTTAGCAACGGCACCTGACCCATATCTACACGTTCTGCCATATTGCAATAACTTATGGGAAACTAGTTCCAAGTATATATGTTCTAGCCAAGACCACAATGTTCAGCTTGTACATTATTGAGATGGCTTTTCCCCTACTAGTCAGTTAATCATGTGGTTGAGATTGTAAAAACATAGAAAGAGAAGCAGCTATGAACTGTGGTATCTAATACTCACACTGGCCCTCAGTAGAGATACGGAGTTGCCATCCTCATGCCCCTTGACAATGTTTGTCACCTCCTGCATAGGGCCACCGTTGCTTAGGATGTCCCATTCAAAACGGAGCCCCTCGTCGCGCAGGAAGTTGAAGAGCCGTTCAGGTATCACAGGCATCCAAACCGATGTGGCAGCACTCAGCACCACACCCGGTGGCACCCCAGGTTCATCCACACTCTTCCGTGCCATGACATGCACATCCTCCCCAATGTTGCTCGCCAACCCATCCAGTTTGCTCCATTCTCGAGCAGACGATGCACTAACCCCTGCACAGAAGTTCTCTGTCATCCTCTGTGCCAACTTCAACAAGCTCTGTTTCCCTTCCGGCAAGACAGCTGTAGCAGATGAGGTACATTGTCATTTTATTTCCAGGGATGCATCCCACGCAAAGCATGCTACATAGGCGTTGCACATTATCATATTTCTGTACCTGCTGAACCATGCTCCGGCAATGCAACTGATGACACGAGAGTGGCCAAGCACTCGCACTGGCGCTGTAGCGTCGCGAGCCACCGCCCTGCACCAAGGGCAAGGCCAGACCGGAGAAGAGGCCGGTAAAGCTGGTGCACGGATGCTTCATCATATTCTGTATGTTCAACCCATGTGACCTACAGTGTCCACGCAACTGCATCTGTTAGCACATAAATGCATGTCCACATGCAAATGTCTTGAGATGGCATACACCAAAAGAGCTCTGCAGTGCAATTCTACTAGAGTACACAACTGTAGCTACTGGTTAAACAGTACCAATAAACCATGTTTTTACATCTATTTTGGCCAAGATCTGGAATATGAAAAGGTACATAGCGAAGTTAGACTATAGGTCTGTTCTTTTCAACTTATGGATTGCGTCTTCTCTTACAGAAACAAATGGGGTGACTTCTCTACTACCATTTTGAAACGGCTTATCGGGATAACCTTTTATAAGCGACGTATCAGCTTATCGGCTTTTAGTTTGTTCGCACGAATACTTACACTAGGGCTAAAAGTCATAAGCCGCAGCCATAAACCACAACCTAAAAGAACAGACCCTACGAAGGTTAAAAGAACAACAGGACTATAATTTGACACAGTTGCTTGCATCAAATCAACAAGTACCATTGAAGGAATTAAAGACAGGAACCTAAACCATAAGACTGACATAACAGAAGAAGACTTGATATCTTGCCTAAGATGGCAGTATCTCTAGCATGATCTAGGAACAGCTGATCGTTCTGCACATGGCCTGGCCACAAGTTTTGACATCACCCCGATCTCGGTATCTTAATTATTAATTCATTGCCTTGTAATATGCCCCGAGAATGGCATACATATAGTTCTAAATTATTTCCTTCCTAAAACCCTTAAAATAAGTAACTACTACCCGTTATCAACTTATGGATATATAATACAGCCAATTGGATGCAATTGATAGCACGTGAATTAATGTGCAAAAAACAGTTGAACCTTTTCTCAAGGATCCAGACTAACAAGCAACCGAGACCTTGTCTAACATGATGTTTGTATCAATGGTGGGTGAGATTTAGTTCTACATCTCAATAGTCAAGTTTAAAATTTTGAAATAGAACCACTAATGTAGACACCAGATGAGCAATTCAGATCAAAGATTAAATAAAGCTCAGATGCAAAACCCAATGGCAATTTTTTCATTGAGATAAACAATAGAGGAAGTCGTCAAGATGTCTAGAATGAGACACTGCTTAAACTGTGGACAAGTTACCCAATGTGTTAGAAATATTCTTGTCAAAAATGTATCTTTGAGTTTGTTAGTTGCAGATTTGTTTGTCATTTACATGTAGCATAGGAAATGGAGCTAGTAGTCGCATGTAGCGGTGCATGGAGCTGATAGAAGAGTCACGAAGGGGATGTGCACAACGTGCTAGCAATGGTGCGTGGCAAGTGTGGCAACAATATCAACAAACTTCCTGAAGAAAAGGTCTTCATGCACGTTTCCAGGTGCTAGGCGTGAGGCCCTAGTTGCTTATTTGTGGAGTATTGTGGCCGAACATGCAGGAGATTTAGTAGTGTTAGTGGGTTAGTGGATGCGTGTAGTGCATGTTAGCACTTGAACTTGTAGTCTTGTATAAATAAGTGCTCTAGTGAATGAAATAGATGAGCCATTTGGAGTCCAATTGCTCCCGTGCGTGTATCTCATATGCATGTATGTGTCTTTGTGAGAGAGACAAGCTGAGAAGAAAGATCAATGAGTGATTTCCAAGAGAGATAGGAGTTGAGTGATTCAACTCCAACACAGTAGGCTCCATCCCAGGGGTAGAAGTATCTAATCCCCTTGGAGAATTGAACTCACGATTAATCAAACGCAAGGGAGCATGCTTGGGGAAAAGTGTTGGATCTACAATAACCAGTAAATTATTCCGAAATTGTTTGTTTAAACCCCTCCCCGCTGACCAATCCATTAATTAATTTTAGGTGGTGGGCTCGTAGCCACAATTTATCTATTGGAGACATGAGCCTACCCATGACTTGTGAATACTATACTGCATGGAGATCACTAGATGACACATTAAACTAACTAAAACCACTTGAAACACTACCAGTACTCTGTTCCATGAGTGTCATGGTGGTCATGGAGAACTGCAACTAATGATGCATCCACCTATAACCGAACATATGATTATCATATGAGTAGAGCAGCAAATCTCTGGAACTAATATGGTTGGTTTTGCTGGTGGCTTTCTAGGAGCGGCAAAGTCACTAACCTGTGACTCAGGAAGGCAGAAGAGTTCCCGGTTCATCAGTACGCGCTAACATAGCTGTAAACGTAAAATCATCTATTTTTACGAGGTTAACTGGTCGAGGCTATCTTGTTTAAGACCTCTACCTAAAAGTCTCTTAACAACAGGAGAAAATAAAGTGGATGACTCTTGGTTATTCTACCTTGCAGAAGCCATTGGGGGTGTCTTGCACCACACAACCAGAAGGCAGCCTCCGGCAATACATGTTTGCAGCTAGGCCTTGATCCCTCACCAATCCATCAATGGAAATATCCACTACAACCCACGCACCCTCAGCCAGCTGTTTGCAGAACCTGAGAAAGGTCACCTCCCTAATAGGGACAAGAGGTGAAAGCACTTGTAGCTCTGCCTGCATCTGTTGCAATGATAGGAAAAAACATTAAGACACTATGCTTAACCAACCACCACAAGATATACATATGATGGACTCTGGAGACTGTTCAACACTCACAAGCAGCAATGCACCATTTCTGCTCCCCGCAACCCCAGTAGAGATCTCCTCAATGGTTGATGCCTTGGCAATCATGCACGAGAACATATCGGACCACCGTCTCTGTGGCAAGAATTCAAACAACCAATGTAAGTTTTGATATACAGGTAACAGAAACATGAAGGCGCATGGTGAGACGAGCACAACCTCATCCATGAGGGTCTCCACAAGCGCAACACTATTGTCAACTATGACAATGCCGGACTCCCTAGAGGCCTCCGACACAAACCCCGCAGGCTTCACCCCTATGCATGGTGAGAAGGTGTTCAAGTACTCTTCGTAGTTCAGTGTCTCCTTGGCAGGCGAGCCAGGCAAGGAAACGCTTTGAATCCACAACGGCTCCCCCATCTGTGCCATCTTGACAAGCTCATCCATTGCACCCATTGCAAGCTCCAAGAACACAGACTTGTTCACGCCAACCATCGCCAGTGGTGCAGCCCTCACGGGCGTGATCACCGTGCCCATTGGGCTGGACACACTGCCAACAAACTTGGCGATTGTCGAGATGGCCATTGTGGTCGACGACATCGAACCAATTCCACCGACTGCAAGCTCCAGTGACGAGCCTGGCATAGTATGGGGCTGATGCATCTGCGGTGGGGCCATGAGAGAAATGGGCTTGCCCAGGAACTTGGCAGCGAGGGCGCAGACTCGGCTGAGCTCGTCCTTGAGCCTCGCGTTCTCGACGCGCAGGTGCTGCTCCTCCAGGGACATCTCCCCAAGCATCGCTGGGCTGCCGCAGCAGCCACACACCGGGTGCCTCATGGCCTCCCGGATGGACAGGTTCTCGGCGCGCAGCTTGTCGTTCTCCTGCTTCAGTAGAGCGTTCTCGTGCCGCTCCAGTTGCATCTTGGCAAGTTAATTAATCACCAAAAGCCGTGTCAAGAACTGCACAAACGGCGCGAACCAAGTAAAGGTGATCGAGTGTTCGATCGCTTGCTTACCTTCATCTGCGTGCGCCGGTTCTGGAACCAAAACTTGACCTGCCGCGGCTCGAGGCAGAGCCGCTTGCTCAGCTCCGCGCGCTGCTTCTCATCTGGGTGGGGGCATTCCTTGAACAACCTGCACCAAGGAATCCATCCATGCATGAGCAAACAGGTGAGCAAGCAATGTGACGAGTTGTTAAGAGGTTCCATAGACGGCGGCGCGCTTACGCTTCGAGCTCTTGGATCTGCTGCGGCGTGTGGCGGTGGTAGCGCTTCCTGCGCTTGCGGGGGTTGCCGGGCTCGGCCTCTTCTTCGTCCTCGCCGTCGCCTATGTCGCCGCCAGAGACGACGTCGAGGTGGTCGCTCCCCGACCGGCTCTCGTTCTCCGCCTCCGACGCGTCCCTCAACTTCCCGCCTCCTCCGGCGCCGCCCCCGTGGACCACCGGAACCATCCGCCCACCGCTGCGGTTTCGGCCTGCGGCGTCCGCCTGCAATCAACCAAAAGAAAGCGCACACCTTTCCAAATCACTCGACTGCACCAAAGAACCTCACTAATACATTGACAATGGAGCGCCGCGGCGCTTACCAGCCCGAGTGAGAGAGCCGGCGAGGACGTGAAGACGCCGGGACCAGCGGCAGAGTACGGGAACTGCATGCTGGCCGCGGCCCCGCCGTCGTCGAAGAGACCTCCCTCCCTTCCCACGAAAGGGTGGCCCTGGGAGAGAAGCACGAGCAAGAGCCTAGCAGCAGCACTGGTGCGCTTCCTAGGTGTGTCGCTCTATTAACCAGCCAGCCTTCCTCTTTTCTAGTCCCCAAAAAGGCCTGGATCTGCCTAAACCTTTCTGCACACCTCACACAGTCACACAAGTCGCACCAGTCACAACTCTTCACAGCTCACAAGACCAAACGAAAAGGAAAAATAAGGGCCTGTTTGGTTCATGATCAGAAGTTGCCTAGCCACAAGTTAGGCGTGACACAGTTTTTAGGTAGCTGTTTGGTTCACTGACGTAACTGTGGCATGCCACACTTTCTTAGCACCCGGCCCCACACGTCATAGACTCAGTTTCTTGCCAAACTTTGCCACAAGTGTGGCTTCGATTTTGTTAGCCACACTTTCTGTGGCAGCCACAAATTGCCTAAGCTTAGGCATGGCATGGTTAGGCACCAACCAAACAGGCCCTAAACTTGCCTGTAAGTTTGCCGTTATTCGAGCCGCTCGAAAGTGCTTAACGTTTAATTTATGACTTTAGTTGTTGATTTTTGGCTGTATTATATTTTAGAAGTGTTAGTTTTTTCTAAATCATTTAATTAAAAAATAAAAAAATTGAAAACTGTTCTAAATAGTTTCTTTCTATCTATCATTCAAATTTATGATTCTTGAATTAGAGATCAAAAGACCTCTTTTTTTGGAAGGGGAAAGATTTTTTTAAGGGGGATGGGTAGAATTCAAGGGGATGGGGAGAATTCATGACCATTGGATCTCTAGGCTGCGATCATTGTGGCTTCGCTACAGTGCTGGAGGCTTATTTGGCACTATTCATAAGTTTCGTGTTTTTCTGAATTTTTGACTTTTTGTTGAGCTTTTTTGCCTGTTCTTTTTTCCCGTATTTGTTTGTATTATACGTAATGGGCTAACATATTTTTTTTTATTTTTAAATTTTTTTAAATTTAATTATGCTAAATAAGCATCTGTCAACTACAGTGCTTTTTTCAGCCGGCTACAGTGTTTTCAGCCATAAACCACGAGCTTTTCAGCCGAACCGATCACCCCTCTAATATAACAGTTTTAAATCTAGATAATAGTTAGAAAGTAAACACCCAGATTTAATAAAATTTAAATAAGTCTTCTCGTCCTTTTTACCCCTTATCTCTCTCCTTAGGTAGAGTAGCCTGGTCCCCGAAACCCTAAACACCATGTAGACACAGGACCTGACGGGACGGATCAGGAGCTAAACACCACGTACTTGGCCAAGCGTAGAGCCGGGAAGCAGGAGAGTCAAAGGAGGTGGAGCAGGGCAAGGCAGGTGAAGAATGTGGAGCGGTGTGGACGCACGGGCGGAGGGACGGGGCGGTCAAAGGGGTGGGTTTTCTTGTGTTCGCCTGCATGGCGTTGGCTCCGTGGCACGGGCGGCCACACGTTAGACGCGGCGGATCCCATCCCATCCCACCCTGCGGCTTCGTGCTTCGGGCTTGGCCGCTTGTTTGGTATTTTCGTCCGTCTCATCTGCCCTTTTCGCCGTTCTCTCGGCGACGCCGCGCGGCTCTCCCCTTGTTTGTTTCCTCGCGGAGGGGACACGGGGACCGGGGGTGGCCGGCGCCGCCGCGGCGGGGTCGAAAGAGATGCTGTGCCTCTGTGGGTTGGTTTTTGGCCCGTTCGTATTTGAGAAGTCAAAATTCTATATTACTGTTTATTTTTTAAAAGAGGTTTTCATTTTTATCTTTTTGTCTTATTCTAAGGATAAATTAAATGTTACATACACATTAAGGCCCCGTTTGGCACGACTCCACTTCACAAGTAGAGCTGTTTTTTTGGCTTCAGCTCCACGAGCAGCTCCACTGGTGGACCTGGAGCTGATTTGGTAGACTGTTTGACAAAACAGCTACACCTGTTTTATCATGCATGGTTGAGAGATGTCAATTGTCCAATATACCCCTGTCTATTTGGCTTGTAGTAACATCAAGAGATGTATGTTTCTACATTATTTTTTCATCTGAGTAAATTTGAATTCAAAAAAGATTAAAATTTAAAATAACACAAAAGTGTTAGCAACCAATATTTAATGCGTTTTTTTGCATAGGAATGATCTGTTAAAACAAATATGCATGTGCAAAGTCATGATATAATGCAAACATCACATGTCATTATATAATACAAACATATATGCTCATTGTGATATAGAAAGATATATTGCCCGTGCAAGGTCATCTCGGAATTTATCCATATTCCGATCATTAGATTCCGAAGTTGATGTGTCATCTGCATTGTGTGAAGCAAAATGCTTTCTATACCTTAGAGGTATAGTAGGCACATAATCAGGATTCCGATCGCATTTACTAAAATCCTTATCCTCAGAATGGTTCTCACGAATGAAATTATGTAGACACATGGTTGCAGCGACAATCATCTTTTGCTTCTCTATTGGGTAACTCGGCATTTTGAGAAGGACCCTCCACTTCATTTTGCCGGGCCAGGGGACGCCGCCAGGGGAGGGGCCGCCGCCCGGGAGGCCGCCTGCAGCCGCGCCGGGCCAGGGGCCGCATCCCGGGGGCCTCCTGCACCCGCGCCGGGCCAAGGGCTGCCACCGAGGGGGCGCCGCCGGGCGCGCCGGGCCATGGACCGCCGCCAGGGGAGGCGCCGCCTGCCGCGCCGGGCCAAGCAATGACGGGCCTCGACCATGGAAGGCCGCCTGCCCCGGCGAGAAGAGCGGAGAACCCGCCGGTCTCCATTGGTTCCGAAACGCCGAGAGCATCTTCAGCGACTCCCGATCTATCGGATTCCATCCCGTCAGCGCCTTCCTTTCCTCCGGCTGGCTGGGATTCCATGGCGGCGGCGCTCCCTTCATGGTCGAAGACGAGAAGCAGAACGGGAGAATACGGGGCAAACAGAGGAACGGGAATAAAGAGCCGATGGCAGAACGCGTAATTTCACGGAAGTACAAGGGCAGTGGCATGCGGGCTTGCGGATGGAGCCGGGTGGAGCTACTTTTTTCAACTCCATCTCGTACATATCTTTTGTCTCAGCAGGTTTTAAGGGACTACTTGGGTGGAGCTATTTTGTTTTACCCCGTTTGGCACAAAACGGCTCCAGAAGCCGGTGGTGGAGCTGTGCCAAACGGGGCCTAAGTACTCTATTTCTCTTACTATGTATATCTCACTTACTTTTTATATCACTCATTATTTTTTTAAAAGATATTTTTTGACTACTACTATTTATTTTCAGCTGAAAGCAATTGGTAAAGCTAATAGAACGCCTGCGCGTGGGGTCACGTGTCAGTGGGGCCAACCGAGAGCGGGGCGGGACAGCGCGCGGGCCGTGTGATAAGGATCCGACGGAAGCCAGTCGGTGGGAGAATTAAATAGGCGTCGAGAGAGAACCACTGCTTACGGACGTGGCATGGGTGAGAATGAATCTGGGTCCCGCGGAATACTTGGGCCCACCTGTCACTGGGGTGCGTTGGGCTCTGGCGCGACGTGTTTGTAGGCGTGTGGACCATGGATGGGGGGAGGCGAGAGGGTGCGAACGTCGTAAATGCGGGGGGAGTAGCCGAGGCGTGGCCTGCGGGTGGTGCAGGGAGGGGAAGGGCTCCAGTGAGCCGAGACGCCGAGTGACGGGACTGGTCCAGTGGGATCCGGTGGTGACGTACGCGCTACGCACGCATCTTGAAGCGGTAGCAGAGCGTGCGGCGTCCTGGCACGACAGGATGGGATGGGGGTGTGGCGCCTGCCGCTGTCCCCTGCTCCGCCTCACAACCAGCTTGGCGTCATGAATAGCCTGTTCCTAGGCACTAAACACCACGCTCCATTTTGCGGATTTCTTGTGCTAGCGGTGCTATTGCTTCTCCGTTTCCGGTTTTAAAAGATAAGGGCCTGTTTGGAACAGAGGAATTTCACAGGAATTTTGCAGGAAACAGTTCAATTCCCACAGGAATCGGAAAAAATTCCCGCATTCCAAACAGGGCCTAAGTTGTTTTAAAATACGTGTAATTAATTTTTAAAACTTTGATTATTGATATTTTTTTAAAATATTTAGATTAGATACATCAAAATCATATATATTTATCTCGAAAAGTATTTTTATAATATTATAATTTTATTGGATCTTACAAATATATAATAATAATAATAATTAGTATTCAAAATTGTATTTTAGATACCATGTCGATGTCCAAAACACTTGTTTTTGTAAACTAGAGACGGTAATAAAATGTCTCAGACACTTATTTTTGTGAACTAGCGAGAGTAATAAAATGTTCGAAACACTCGTTTTTTGAACTAGAGGAAGTAATAAAATGTTGTGACCCTAAAAACCCTGCAAGAACAAAATATTGTGGTGGTCGGCCAGAAATTTTAATGTAAGAATTATGAAGGATTACATAGAAACCAGTATAATTGTTACAGTCGCAGGAAATTTTCAAAAAAAATCTACATTCCAACTGTGTCCTTGCAGCTCGATATGAACTGAACTAGTGGAACATTACATCATGGACACGAGTAGTCCTTAATTTCCCCTTAAAGAAAAGAGCACCAACAGCCATGAACAAGTACTCGTGTTAGTACTACTTCAATAAACAGACGATTTACTTCGTTGACTTGCCATGAATCGTCTCATGCCACTCGCCTTCGTCACTAGCTCCCTTTCCAGTTTAGTATCATTTGTTACCATGTTCTCGTTAATCAGTCATGAGATAAATAATCATTGCCGCGTACCTTCGCTCAAGACTGCAGTTAGCTTCCCAGTTCGAGCCTGCAGAGAACTATGTCTGGCAGTGAAAAAACTGTAAGGGCGTCTCCAACAGCTGGCTATTTAGTTAGCTAGATCTGATGTGGCAAGGAAAAAGTAAGGGAGAGAGTAGTTACTAGCGACGAGCAAATAGCTGATCTATTTCACGTAGTCCAAGAACATGAGAGAGGAGCATGTGGGTCCAACAGTATAAAATAGTCTTTGCGTTTGTCTCTCACCTCCACGTCAGCTGACTATATAGCTAGTACTAGCTATTACCATTGCGGACGCCCTTACCATGCAGACGCAGCAGCAGCAGCAGGCTGCCTAGTCAGGACAGGCAGGTTCAATGGAAGGGGTCGGTTTCCGACTGCGCGCAAGCTGCGAAGCTCGGGACGCTACCTTTACGCAAAAACTGCGCCCTATTGGCCTTTTCGCAGGGGTCGTTTTCTGCCCGGTCCTTGCGCTCACAACAGCACGACGACATTTTGCCCGTTCTGTCAACGTGAAACCGAGCCTGCCACACATCTGTTACGCAGCTTACGCTTCCACGGACGCAGATGGGTTTAGGCCATCTCGGAACATATTTCACATGAATTTGAAAAAGGCCGACGAAATTTCTATAAAATCCATGTGTTACAGGTAGGTCCTAAAGATCTCAGACTATATATGTGATATACATGCCTGGGATGAACGCGGCATCCCTGTTCCCTTCTCCATGTTCCCCTCATGTTCCCGTTGACGTGGTAATCATCCAGAGGGGGTGCTATGGATGTTTGCCACGTCGACGGAAACACGAGGGGAACACGGAAAAGGGGACAGGGAAACCGTTTTTGCCTGGGATCAGAGTAACCCGGACAGTTAATGGATCTCTTCTTTTCAGTTTTTAAAAATTGATTTTTGATTTCTCTACAGTAACTAGTTTTAAACAGAGCGTCATTTATAAATGGGGTCTACAAATTAACTATATTACATACTGTATCGACTTTATTTATATTGGTATAAAACACATGTGAATTTCTGTTACCCTGTAGTCTCTCTTACGAACATGCCAAAAGTCATAATTCGAAACTAAAAGCTACTAGTTAAAGACCCGTGCGTTGCAACAGAGTCATAAAAATAATGAGACGGAACTTACTGTCTGGCCAACTTCATATATCAAACATTGGAGAGCAAACAACAGAGAGAGAAGGGTGGCCAGAATGCGCGAGGAGATCGAAAAAGTGGAGGGGGTGGACGGTTATATCCTAAGAGAGAGAGGGGAGGAGAGAGACGAATGACCCAGATTAAATCAGATGACTGAGAAGAGAGGAGGGAGAATGGACCAACCACCAACTCACACTTTTATAATAGTAAAGATAAATTAAAAGGACAGGCTAAATACACAAGTTGGATAATGGGTTTGTTGCGAGTTTTCCTTGTGAGAAACACATGACAACAATGTGTACAAAGGAAGCGAAGGCGTCTGCCTCCTAGCGGCCATGCATGGATCTCCCTCTCTCTCTGTGTCCACGTTATTTAACAGGTCAATTTTCCTTCTCTCTTTCTGGTGCGTCTATATCTCATCGCTGCCAATTTTGAATGCCATTTTCCGGTTTGAATTTGATAGTATGCTATGCAGCTACGTAGTCCCTGTTATTAGGATCGTGTCTAGCGACGAATAATAGTTCAAATTTCTGTTTGAGGTCTCTCGGTCTCTGCTCATGTTAGAAATTCCAAAGTACAGAATCCGACAGAGCACAAAGTGTTAATTAGATTATTAGTACTGACGGCTGAGTTTCGTGGTTGTCGGTGTGGACGTCTATTTTCAACTCAGCGTTGCCGTGCGTTCAATATCTTCTAACTAAAAACACAAAGAAAAACCATTCAATTATTTGTCCATCTCTCTTTTTTTGCCACTTTATTCACTAAGAGAAACTTAGGCGCCGCTCGGTTAAGCTAAATAAACTGGTTTATAGCTGAAATTATACTGTAGCTGCCTGAAATTACACTGTAACTGATGGTGGCTTATTTTGGTGTAACTAAATTTAAAATTTTTAAAAATATTAAAAATAGGTTAGCCCATCACAGACAATACAAACAAATACGGAAAAAAGAACCAGCAAAAAAAGCTCAAAAAAGCTAAAAAATCTGAAAAAATTAGAAATACTGAAAATAAGCTAGAAGCCAGAAGCTCAAACCCAAATAAACAGGGCCCAAGGTCATTGATGTTACCAAGACCATCAACAGGGCAAAACACTATGAAGATCATGCAAATTGAAAAAAGTGCACATGTTGTGTGGCTACAGGCTAAACCGTAAAGATGGGGGCTACTAGAGTGAGTATGAGAAATGGACTATATTTTCTCCCTTGTTAACCCAAGGAAATATATACACGGTCATAAGATCTTATTATAATAGCACCCCTACCACAAGGTACTATTCCAAGTGTACACATATCTTTTACATGCTTTATTAGGGCCTCTTGGCCTAGTAGCCCGAATGAATGCTGGTGGAGGTCATCCCTACAAAAGGAGCCTCTTATGGTAAAGGATGTTTTCTTGAGCAGACTGAAACCATGCTACCTAGGCCATTTGGCCCCCTCCGTTCTTTCGGCATGGTAAGGAACGTGCCCATGTGTTTGGTCTTGTTGCCGTTTTTGTGCGCGGTTGCCGTATCAGGGGTCACACGTCCACTTTTGATTGGTGCGTCGTGCGGCGTATTATCTTGTGGTGCGATTTCCGAAGGGACACTCGAAAAGGTGTTGTCTTAAAAACCCGACGCCCCTGGCGAGACACTACCCCAAGTGTTGTCCTTGGTTGTGCTGTGTGCGCCGGTTGGTAGCCTTGCCCACGATTTGTTTTGTAGCAGGCGCCCTCGCTGCCGCCGCTCCTTCGACCATGCCATCGTTGCCCCTATAGGATCAAGGATAACCAACTAGAGGGGGTGAATAGGAGGTTTTAAAATTTTTCTTGACTTCCAATTAATTTCTACAATTTTAATATGGCAGAAATTTAAAGCAATTGAAACCTACAGAATTATAGTAAGTTTGCGCCACTATAAGTATAAACCTCTACAAGAGCATCTAGCACAAGTAAATAATCACAATATACTAAATATACACCAGCTGAAAAAGAGACAAGAGGTAACCAATGAACACACGATGATTTTACCGTGGTGATTAGAAACTTGCCGGTTTTCCCTAGTCCACGTTGAGGAAAGCCCAAACGAATTGGACCGGCTCTACGAATTAAGCCTCAGCTCCTCAATGTACTAGTGGTAGTCCTTTCTTCACTCCAAAGGTGGTGGACTCCAAACTACTCATAAGTCGATGCTGGGCTTTTTTCACAACTTTCTTGAAGAAGTCACCGAGCAAACTCCACCAAGTCATCCAGGTGATCGCAAACACCAAGAGTAAAAGATCACGAGCTTCGCTTGATGACAATCAAGCGCTAAAGGATCAATCTAAAGATGTAATGCACTTGTTTGACTCAACCACCTCAAATGAATGCACAATGAAAAAAATGAGGTGTGGAGTGAACGCTCTATGCTCAAAGATGTTCAATAGGGCCTATTCACACTATCCTTGAGCAGGTAGATGGGTATTTACACCCTTACCAACCAAGACTTATCGTTACAAGGAAATTCCAGAAAAATTTAGGGCGAGCGAAAGTACCATAGGCCAATGGCCGATACTTCTACATCTGTTCTGATGCGACAGTAACAGCTATGTCAGAGCTTCTGAACTAGCCGGGTGATGGGGCCAACGACGTGCAGGCTGTTTCGAGCATGCTGCGGGTTGCGAGGTCTTGGATGCCCCTGCGGTCGTAGCTTCACCGTTGGCTGTCCGCCAGACATCTTTGGATACTACAGCCTGCCAAGCATCCCCGGATACTTGTGAGGTGAAGCGTGGTTGAGAGGATATAGTTCCATCCTCACCCTTCGTGAGGCGTCCCAGAGACCAGAGCGGCGAAGCGTGGTCGAGTGTATTCTCTTGTACCCACGGGTTTCGGGTTACAGGTGGTGCTGACGGAACTGGTAGGGGACATGGACTCCGACATGGACATTGGTGGTGCTGAAGTAGGGTGTGGTGTCGGCGGTGGTTGCAAAGTAGTGTGCGGTGACAGTGGTGCTGCTGCTTATGCAAGTCCAATTATGGAGTCCGCTAGCACTGCCACCTCCTGACCGATGTCTCCCAGTCGAGTTGTAGGTATGAATAACTCATTCTCCTCGCGTGACTTTCCCCCACTTTGCTCCCTAACACTATCCTTGGTGTTAGCGGGCCACCAGTCCCCAAGGCGCGAGGGTAAAGAACCAAGAGAGTGCTATCCCTTACAGGGTAAGAGGTAGTCCCTTCGCTTTTGTGGAGTCATCACCTCCATCCACCTCAATTTCCATTTCGTAGACGCGTACGAACTCCCAAGTCCGTATCGCCCTTGAATGGCTTGACAATGGGCATCTTAAAGTCCTCCGGCCACACAGCCTGCTGCAGGTTGGTGGATAAAGGAGTCTCTGAGTTCACATGCCAAAGCGTTTTGCGAGTAGGGGCTTCATGGCTATCGGCCCTATCTACTACAACCTTCGTCACTGTTGTTGTGGGTGTTTGTTGACTTTGAGCCTCTTGCATATCCCGCATGGCACTCTGGAGGTTTGCCATATCGTACTGCAGCATTTTGAGAGTCGTTACTAGCGTGTCCTCCACCGCTCGTGCGGTGGGGTCTGCCAGCTCGGAAGCTCTCGGTACGAGGTTGTTGGAGAAGACGGCTTGGACGCTCGAGTCAGTAGACGTGGCAGTTCACAGTGGGGTCGACACGAACACCAAGGTCGACAGATATGTTGGCGCGAGTGTCAAAGCCCATGGTTGTGCCCGCGCGGGCGTCGTGGTCGACGATCATGGTGCAAATATTGTGGTCGATGGCCATGGCACGGGTGTCGTGGTCAATGGTTGTGATGTGAACGTTGTGGTCGACAGCCTGGCGTAGGCGTCATGGTCGATGGTTGTGGTGCGGAGGTTGTGGTTGAGGTTGCACCGCCATGGTCGACGGTCGCGTCGGTGCTAGCGTCGGAGACGGCCTCCCACGTCGGGGCGAACCACTCATCGATCACGGCGCTGACGTGTCACTGCCATGGGGCCGGTAGGCCTTTGACCATCGGCCTTTACACACCAGTCTCTGCAGCCACTACCGCTCACTCCTTTTTTGCTTGGTTGCCGACATTGTTTTCTTCAATGCCATTGCTTTCTTAAGTTTGCAGCTTATTCATTGACCCCATAGAAGGCGCCAACTATTGTGGCTGCAAGCCAAATAGTAAAAGATGGGGCTATTAGAGTGAGTATGAGAAATAAACTATATCCTCTCCGTTGTTAACCCAAGGAAGTATATATACATGGCTATAAGGCCTTATTACAATAACATCCCTACCAGAAGGTACTATTCTAAGTGTACACGTGTCTTTTACATGCCTTATTGGGGCCTCTTAGTCCAGCAGGATGAATGGATGCTGGTGGGAGCCATTCCTACAACAGCACCATTGACAAGTGGTTGTCGTCTCCAGGACTCACTCTCAACGTTCATTCTGTGATGTTATTTTCCAATCTATTATATTATTAAATCAAAAGCAAAATAAACCGCCACATTCGCCCTCAATGGGTAAATTTTTTATGTTAATCGGAAGAAAAAGAAAAAGATTCACACTGTTGATCGTGGTGGGTTCAGATCATAATGGTTTACATAAAAAGAAAAGATTCCATAGCAAGTACCATACAAACAATAAATGAAATTTAGAATAAAAAAGAAATAAAATTATCAATTTGATTTCCATACGAATTCCTAAGTAAAATCCCAAAATAAAATAATTCATAATAAAAAGTAAACAAAAAATATCAATTAGTTTTGTATATGAATTCCAACAAAAAATAATTGAAATTCAGAATAAAATAAAATAAGCAATTTGATTTTGATATGAATTCCAAAGTAAAATATATAAATAACTCTAATTAGAATAAAAAATTAAACAAAAAAAATTAGCAATTGGTTTTGCAAATGAATTCCAACCAAAAATAAAATTTGCAATTTTATTTATACCCAATTTCGACGTAAATTCCTTAAATAACTAAAATCTAGAAGAAATGAAATAAAATTAGCAATTTGGTTTCCATACGAATTTCTAAGTAACATGTCTAAATAAATATAATTCATAATAAAAATTACACAAATATTCAAGAAGATAATTGAAATTTAGAAAATAAAATTAGCAGTTTGATTTCAATAGGAATGCCAAAGTAAAATCCCTAAAGAACTATATTTTTGAATAAAAATGCTTTAAAGCGGTAGAAATTCCCACGTTAATTGGAGCAAAATGAGAAAGGTTCATACCATTTATTGTTGTGGGTCTATATTCCAAGAGTCTAGATGAAAAGAAAGAGTTTATATATCAAGTATAATCTAACAAAAAACTGAAATTATGAATAAAAAAGAAATAAAATTAGCAATTGATTCTATGGCAGTACTCATTCAGTGAAGTCCAAGCTAGCTAGTCAGCTTGAGATAGGTATATGGAGCTAGTAATTAATATGTCATGATCAGAATTAAAATTAGTGCGATATCTTGTCCTTCCAAAATTATGGGCGTGCATGTTCGTTGTATTTATGCCGTTTTGGACTGACGCCGCCAAGATATCGACCCCTTTCGTCATCCTCCACAGTCCACAAAGTTATGGAGTAGATCGAGGGAATGACAATATGACATTGCTCGGTGCAGGTCGACGAGAGCCTAGGGGCTAGGGCGGTGCATCGCGGGCTCGCGGGCCATGCATGGCATCAGCGCGAGCCGGCTGGACGAGGGCAACGGAGCACGGGCTGCCCCGGTAATCGAAATGCAGGCCGTGTGCCCGTGAAACCAACGTATTACGTCTGACGACGTTGGCCTAACTGCACGCGGGAGTATAAACTACGGAGGAGGAGCCGGCCCTGTTAATGGCGGACGTGACACGCGGTCGATCGATCGGCGAGTTGCGGTGGGTACTCGACTGCTCGTGGATGCTGCATGCCTGTTCGTTCGCCGTGGGTAGCGCGCGCGCGAGCTAGCTAGGCTAGGCGCGCACAAGGTGGCTCCACGCCTGGCCGTTCAGCCTCCGGCGAGACTACTGCCGAGAGTAGCGTAACCAGCACGCGCGCATGCTTAGCCCCCCGGCGACCGGCGTGGTGCTCGCTGCACGGAACGGGATCGGATACGCACGCCGGCCCGGCGTGACGCTAACTGTCTAGATGGGTGGAACCGCTGCAGTCTGACCGATCGAAGCACGTAGCGTGGCAGCGTCAGTGGAGGGACGTGGCCTTCGATGGAGTAGAATGCTATACTAGTACGATCTAGTACTAGTATTTTGTAGTATTGTATGCTGCAGAGAGAGAGAGAGAGAGAGAGAGAGAGAGAGAGAGAGTAGAAAATAGCTCGCAAAAAGGTAAAAACTGAGGGTTAGCGTACCCAATCACTCGAAGCCCAACTTTATACGGCCCGCCGGTTTGTTGGGCCAGCAAGGTCTGAGCCGAGCTGGAAGATTATGACGGTAGGCCGGACCGACATTTCTGGCCTTCTATTTTTCCTTCTGGTAGCGATCGGAGTCGGTACGAAAATGGCCTGCCAAGTTTCTTAGGACTTGTGATGTATAATGCCTGTAGATTTCGAGTGTTAGGGGGCGCTATCACGATCAGCTAACACACTATTTACTCTTTATTTGTCTTCAAGTACCTTGGTACCAATCTATAGAGCATCTACGATGCCCTCAAAGTGACAGGCGCTTAGAGGCAGTTTCTCTCCCATGTTACAGGCAGATTTCTCCAAGGTGGTACGTCAGCTCAGGTGTGATGTGGTATACAGGGGCGGATTCAGGAAAAACGATCGCCGGGGTCACTATAAACATACATCACTAATTGATGGAGGTTAATAGCTAGTAATAAACTAGTACTATAGTTCCATGCATGCATAATACACTGAATAAATTAACAGCAGTACATGATAAGTTGATAACAAGGTAAAATATCATTGTAAGAAATTAACAATAGTTACCTCTTAAATCTTCTCTTTGCGAGTTCCCATCTTTTGAAAAAGAGCTATCACATCGTCAGTGGCTTGAGCCTTGAGGTGACCGAACTCAATCAATGAAGCAAATCATAAAATAAAATTGGATGAGAAAAAGGGGATTAGATTTACAACATTCTATTTCTACTCGTATTCCGAACATGTGTGTTCTTTTGTCTTCTTGTAGTATTCTTTTAGTTTTCCAATCTCTTTTTTCCTTTATATTTAGTCCCTGACATATGTCACGCGGATCACATAAACTAAAACTCTTACAATTGGCTAGCCAATCTGTTTGCTGATGACAAAATTAAAAACTTGTTCGCTGACTCGCTGAGGGAACTGGAAATCATACGAGAAGTAGAGAAGCCGGAAATCACGACAAATCAAGTTTGAACTTAGTAAAGACGGAGGATGTGATTATGCCATTTACTGATATAGATAAGAGACTTACTCATTAGGAAGAAGTGCAAAGCGCTGCAACCATCACGCCATCAGTAAGCTAAAGCATCAGGAATCAATAGCATCCGAGTATTCTCCTGGACCTTTTGACGGCCAAGGCAAAGAAATTTGCTGAACTTGACATTCAAGTCTCAACACATGTAACACCAACGGAAGTCAGATTGACGAGGATGGAAACTAAGCCTGGTGTGACGTGTGTGCAAGAGGGGAGAAGACGAAGCGTCGCTGAGTGTGGGCTGGACGCCTGGGCCGCTGGGGTCACTGTGATTTTTCATAGGGGTCACTAGCTAAAATATATGGTGGGGTATGTGGGTTAGGCCAGAGGTCGTCGGTGTCACTTAACCCCGGCCCAATACTGTACATCCGCCTCTGGTGGTATACTCTTATCTGCTATAACCATTTGTTATGCTCTCTCGAGCAAAAACGGGGCTCCTTTTTTAAAACAGCCCTCAAGTACAAGTGTAGAACCGCCAGCCGACTGGATCCAACACAACACGTTGCAAGACCTGGCTACATTGCTAAAATGGCAAACGGGTCACAAAAAAGAATACGATGCCACGTAATATCATGATCTTTTTTTTTGGCTGACGCCTATTGGTGCACTGGGAATAACTGAATAAGTGTTCAGTGTTTACTGTTCGCAAGGTTGTGTTTGCGGTCGAGTTAAAACTGAAACAGCGCGCCCAGTTGTGGACACCGAGATCCCGTTAAGACGACCGACGATCTCTTCATTTCTCCGGTCAAATGGAAAAAGAAGAGGTGTGACTAGTCGAACCGCGTTCAGGGGGCAGGACGGTTCGGGGTGCCAACTGTCGAGGTCTCTCCTGTGCCCTGGCCTGACGTGCCCGCAGATCGCTCTCGCAGGTTTGTAATCTGCGCTCGTGCCATGCCGTGCCGTGCTAGCCACTCACGAATATTCTGAGTCGCACAGTGAAATTGACGAGGAGGTGATGCTGCCCGTTGCCGCGCGCCACGCGTTGCTCATCCCGGCGCGTTAGCCTGCGCTGCCCGTGCATGGCCGGGCCGCGTTTCCACCAATCCGCAGCACTGCGGTCTTTCACCCCTTACAGCCAGCGTCCGTATTCCTATTTCCTTAGCCTTGTTCTTTTGAGCCTTCAGAGTGATTTTTTGCTTTGATTTCTTCGAAAGTCGAAATAAATAGACGGTTTTTCGAAGCCGCTTTTTCAAATGGCTTACCGAGCCTACCTGCATATGCACCATCCGCACTAGCATCTGGCCAATCGACTGTAGCTAAAAGACATCAATCACAGCCCAAAGACCACCCAACGCTCTTGTCTTGGCGCGTAGTTTGTTGGTAGGCGTAGGTGACCACATGAATTCCACTTGGTTTTACTATGCACAACAGCTGCACACGATGATATAAATTAATAGGGTAATATATTCTATGCACTCAAGGTTGGGGTGCACTACTACACTCACGGTGCATCCTAGCTAAAAAAGATACGAAAAATCTTGAGAAAATTTTTACATATATTCCATGGTTTACTCCACCTATGTATAAAATTTGAAGTTTAAATTTATTCTATATTAAGAACTTATTTTCTCTTTTTTGTTATATCTAACATATAATGAACTTGAACTTGAATTTTTTTTTGCATAGTTAAAATAAGTTTAGAAGTATATATAGCAATTTTCTTGAATTTTTTATAATATTTTTAATTAGGATGTACCACGAGTGCACATCAAAATTGAGTGCATAGGTAATATTCCCAACTGATGGAACCAAGACTTAGAAATTATATTGTACTAGGTCTTCTTAAAAAAACCCACAGGGAACGCTTATTTTCCTCCCTTTCCTATCGAGAGATTAGAACAGATGAAGCCCACTCCATACTCCTCCATATGCACGGGACATGTTGCCCGCAGGTTCGTTGGCAGACGGAGACAATTCAGCTAGGATGATGATCAGCACGTACGCAAATCAATACGACTCACTGCGCTGACTTTAGTATATCGTACTATACATTATCCTCTCTTCGGTTTTAGCATGATTGATCGGTTTGAGCGGGTGTGCATAGCCGTACCACACTGCAAGCGTGAGTACGTACATCCCGTGACCTTTGCGTGATTTTTATCGGTTACGGCTTCAACAACGATCTGCTGTTGGAGCATAGATTACACGAAAACTACGGAGTAGCAGAGAAAAAGGCCGGGGATGTTGTTGTGGATGCACGAAGGGACTGACGGTGATGGCCTATTTTCTAACAGACGTAGCAGTAAAGCAACGACATTGCAAAGGCACACGAACTTCGTAAAAACATACTGAAATTCCAAGCCTGGCTTGATTGAGCGTAGCCTATTATTGCCTGACGCAGCTTTGCCCTTTTCTTTAGGCCGTGTTACACCGGCTCGGTCTGGAATATGTTATATGTTTGTGTTGCTCAACCGCGTTACCGTGTGTCTCGAGTCGGCGCGTAGCAAGGAAGCCGTCAACATCGTCGCAAGCTGCAAATCGTGTGTTCTAACATTGCCGGAAGCCATCGAAATTGCAGTAGCATTTGGCTACATTTATGCATAAAGGAATACACGATTAGGAGGAATATTTTTGTGCACCTGTCCACGTTTTCCATGAGAACTGAGAAAATTTGCTTACATCTGGCAATTTGTCTGTTCGGTACTAAAAACGTAAAGCTGGGCAGGGAGGATGGACATAGTTGCATTTGTCTTGGCTTAGAAGATATATATTATTCTTTTAGGCTGATCGTTTATGGGTTAAATATTTGAATTTTGGTTGTTCACAAGAGCTAGCATGCAGAGAAAAATAGTCGTATGTGATTTTGGCCGGTACAGTTGAACGCAATACACTTTTTACTATAATTTTTTTATTGACTCCACCTTAAAAAAATATATCATTTAAAAGTTAATTACTGTAAGCAGTATATACATAAATCAACTTTAAGTCCAAAAAAGCCCGGCCAAGTAGGATCCCATTATGCAACTATTCCTATAGAGCCAACTGTAGTAGTAGTATCCAACAATGGCGAGATGCAAGCGAGGAGTTAGAAGCTGTCATGCACAATGTTAAGGAACAAAAGGGAATTATGGACCAATTTTGGGGGCGTGCATCAACATCGGATTCAACCTCCCAACAATGACGGGGACAGAAATGACAATCTACGAAAGCTTAACCGCACCCAAAAAGAAAAAAAAAATCAAACGAAACAAAGGGCAATAAGGTTCAGAAAGAACGAAAAGGAAATAGCAGAAACGCGTGGAATGGTTCCTTGGAATGGCAATGCTGAACTAACGCGGCCCTCACATCAAACTCGCCGTCGAAAATAGCTTTCAAGCTTAACGATATAAATATTAGTGCTAGGAAAGGAACCAAGCAAAGAGCAATAGCTAATCCGGCTAGAGTTAAGGTAGCAAGAAAGACTAAAATTAAGCATGGATAGAAACCTTTGAAATAATGGTGGCGGTTCGGCTGAAAGCCTCATGGCTTATGGCTGAAAACACTGTAGTTGGCTGAAAAAAGCAATGTAGCTGACAGAGGCTTATTTACCATAATTAAATTTAAAAAAAATTTAAAAATAGAAAAAACATATTAACCTATCACGTATAATGTAAACAAATACGAGGAAAAAAGAACCGGTAAAAAAAGTCAAAAGTTCAGAAAAAGACGAAATTTATGAATAGTGCAAAAATAAGCTGAAACCAGAAGCTGAGACCTACAAGCACAATGATCCAACATTCCAACACTAGTGCTGGCTTGTGACCTAAGAATCTCTATAAACCCCTTAGCGCCTTAAATCTATCTAAAAAGCACGAAAGATGAGCCGTCCTGTATCAAACTAGTACTACAATTCTAGGAGACGTGTTTAAACTCATGATACAAAAGATTAAACATCCTATCCCCAAAAATCATGCGAAGCCTGTTTAAACTCACTTTATAAAGGATAGTTACCTTTATAGTAAATTATAAAAGATTGACCATCCTATTGTCTGGAGAGCTTTAAGTAAACGTTACTAAGTAGTACTAGTGCAGGCTTCCAGCTAGTAGATTCTAAAAAATGGGTCAGTTGATTCACAGGTAGAGAGTACTTCACATTTTGTTTAAGATAAAATTTAAATAGGCGACAACTGACAACCTCAAATACAGCTACACCACACCATCAATGTGAGCCGACGGGTCAACTTCTAATTGCATCATCAACTCCTCGAACGCACGAAGATTCCATATAAAACTTCCCGCCAACTCCTGGTCTCCTCCAACAACCAGAAATAATCAAATACTACAAAGTGATTAAATTAAATATGTAAAAGAAAAGATCAAACAAGGAACGCGTAAAAGCCCACAGATTAAAGCCTCCTCAAAACACCGAGTCTCTGGTCGTCGTCTCCGCGTCCATCTCCCTCCCCATCCCCTCCTCAGGAACCCGACGAACCATTGCACCGAAGTAGCAGATCGATCAGCCAAGAAGAGCAGCCGTTGGCCATGTCGAACGCGGACGTGGAGGCGGGCGGGCCTCCGAGGGCGACGACAGGGATCAAGCCGCCACCGGGGAGGTACAACGTGAGTACTAACGGGCAGTACGTGACGCCGTCGCCGTTCTACTACGACCACGCGGCGGCGCACGAGCGGCACCACCGGACGTGGCTGGTGCCGCTGGTGGTGCTCGCGAACGTGGCCATGTTCCTGGTGGTGATGTACTACAACAACTGCCCGCGCAACGGCGGCGGCTGCGTCGGCCGCCGGTTCCTCCAGCGCTTCTCCTTCCAGCCGCTCAAGGAGAACCCCCTCCTCGGCCCCTCCGCCACCACGTAAGCAGCATACGCAGAAAGATTTCCGGCTCAATATTTTGATTCTCTTTTCCATCTGGTCTGTGACCTCCCAAATCGGCAAACCACCGTGCTGCAGGCTGCGGAGATACGGGGGCCTCGACTGGTACGGGGTGGTGCACGGGAACCAGGCGTGGCGGCTCGAGACGAGCACCTGGCTGCACGCCGGCCTCATCCACCTCGTCGCCAACATGATCAGTCTCATCTTCATCGGCGTCCGCCTCGAGCAGCAGTTTGGATTCTGTAAGCCCCAACCGCCTGACCGACGACTCTGTCTACAACTTGCATAACGTGTTTACACGGTTTTTGACCGGCATTCTTCGCTCGATCTCGTCCTGCAGGGAAGGTCGGGCTGATCTACCTCGTCTCGGGGTTCGGCGGGAGCGTCCTCTCGGTGCTCTTCATCAGGAATGGCATCTCCGTTGGCGCCTCCGGCGCGCTCTTCGGGCTCCTCGGTGCGATGCTCTCGGAGCTCATCACCAACTGGTCCATCTACACCAACAGAGTACGCGTCTCCTCTCATCTCAGCCATTTTTTTGTTGCTTCGGTACATGGAGAGCACCTTGCCGTTGTGCTGACGTCCAATGGATCCACCGCAGCTTGCAGCCATGGTGAACCTGATCGTCATCGCCGCCATCAACCTGGCGCTGGGGATACTCCCCCACGTCGACAACTTCGCACACATCGGGGGGTTCGCCACCGGCTTCCTCCTCGGGTTTGTGCTGCTGATTCAGCCCCAGTTCGGATGGTTGGAGCAGCCCTTCGGTGGCAAGTCCAAGTCCAAGTACAAGGCATATCAGATCGTTCTCCTGGTTGTCGCGGTGATCTTGGTGATTGCAGGGTAAGGATATTCTGTAGTCTTGCACCTTCAAACTCTCAAAGAAGAGCATATAACCTGATACAAAATAAGGGTGTCTAGTAACTAATACGAGGCCATGAATTTGCACAGGTTTGCTGTTGGATTGGTCATGGTGTTCCGGGGAGTGAATGGCAATGATCACTGCAGCTGGTGCCACTACCTCACCTGCGTGCCGACGTCGAGCTGGAAGTGTGACAATTGAGCAGAAGAGATCAATGGCGCATTAGCATGCCAGTCTCCCAGAGCAGCGGAGAGAACATGCTGACCATCGAGATAATTGCTTGAGTTTGGCATTTATACGTTTCGTTGTATAGAACTTTAAGCTTGCCCCTTTTGCATTCTGTCCAAGAGGTGTTGATTAGTAATTTTCCTTGTATATGTTAAAACTATGTAAATCACTCTGCTTTATTTGTGGTTAATGCGTTTATTCCTTGATTTTAAGGTCTGTCCCAATTGCAGTGTTAAGACTACAAAATAGATCGCACTTCAAGAATGAACCATTTTGCATCGCTGAATGGACCAGTGCGATCAATATGGCGCTAGTCTTCTTGCACACGCATGGAACATATATATAGTTGGTATGCAATTCTTGTCAGGATTTAAGTAATTCTTATGCAACTAGAATGGTTGGCCTTGCGAGATAAGAGCTTGGATGCAGTAGTAACCACCCATACAACAAACCATATCATTTCAGAACACAAACAGCCTATAATAATATCAATCAGAACTTCAGAAGCCTGTTGTCACAAGAGGGAAGAGCCACAAAACGTCAAAAAGGAATTACACCATACCTAAGTACCTAACCCATCACTAAAAAACAAACAAAAAATGAAAAGAATGACCACCTTGATTAAGCTATTTCCTCATTAACCTGGTGGGTAGTGGGTACCAACCCGTCCAGCCATTCCCCAAAAACTCAAAATCAGGGAAGTGTAAAGGGAAAAAAAAAGGTTATAAGCGTGGATAGAATTAAACTATCGTGATGTTATTGGTAGCTTCCAAAATGTTTTCGTAGCCACAAGTATTTTCTCAGTACTACCTGATTCAGTCTCACTGTCATGCACCTGGGCAGTCCACCGAATCGACTGAGCAACCTGTGCTGCCTTATCGATAGTATCTGGGGAGTCCCGTATAATAGCAGTTCCTTCTGGGCGCAGTATGCGGTCCATCTCCAACATGACATCAAACAGGTCACATCTAACAAAGAAATGGAATTAGGCAGAGCTCTTTGTACGGTTAATTTAGTAGATGGTCCTAATCCCATCAAATAAAGGTAAAGCTTGGTAAAAGGCTTGCGTATTATATCTGCTTAAATTATAGCAAGACAGTGATAATATACATATACAGATACTATGTTGCTAAAGCCCTAATAGAATACATAAGTACAAGATTGATCCCTACAGTAGGACAAAAATGTTCAATTGTTATGTAGGTTAGCTCTCCAAACTCAAGTTTCAGTCAACTCGAAAGTTGGAATTTGGAAAACATATTGCAGGCACCACGGAAAACATAGAATGGTTGGACTTCAAATTAAGTAATAAGTATTAAGGGGCCATGGGGAAAAAGAGATTTATTCATTTACTTGTGGCCACTTTCCAAGTGAAAGGGCAGCACCACGGAAAACATAGAATGGTTGGACTTCAAATTAAGTAATAATTATTAAGGGGCCATGGGGAAAAAGAGATTTATTCATTTACGTGTGGCCACTTTCCAAGTGAAAGGGCATAACGGAATGCACAGGTATACCATTCTTCTTCCGACTCAGCTTGTTATGTTCACCGGCATAATATCTCTACCAGGGTAACACCACCCACCAAAAATCCCATTCTAAGGTTGCTAGTGGTGAAACCAGGCGAGGTGAACTTGATCTCAGGATATCAAGCGTTGGAGGACGAATGTTACTCACCATTCACATACATGGTACTTGTGTGCACCCTAAAACTCTTTGAAAGCGTTTCTTAGCGTTTGTTGTGCTGGGAGAAAGTCCCTGCCCTTCTCGGTTTAATTGAATAAGACCGGCCCGAGCCATACTTCTAATTATCGAGGATACACAGATGGCTGCTGCTTTTATTTTCACCTTCGGTTCTTCTTCTTATTTAAGGGATCAAAAGTCTCTTCCTCAAAAAGGTCCTTAACCCCTTGACCTAGAATAGAACTAAATTTAGCTGTCACCTATGAATCCATCTCATATATTCCATATTATTCCTTTCTCAGAGTAAAAAAGCAAAAGAGCCCATTCTAGCCTCCATCGAAGGAAAACATTTCATATCTGCGCACAAAAGGCTTCCAGTATCACCGTGAGGGACTGAGGAATAGTTTATTGTTGTAGAAACTTTCAATATTTAAATGATATTTATATACTTACAGGCTCCTGCAGAATTTAGTTCACCAATTACTCCTTATATGACACAAATCATTAAATTTGTTGCATGCCAAGAAAAGGCAATAAGGACCAAAGGAAATAGGTACTAGTTAGGCCAAACACACTATGAGAATTTATGTATGATGCTACTTGGTTTGCACTGAAATTATGCTGAGTATTGGCAGAAGAAATTAGACTACTCTAAAAAAATGAAGAAAACTAGAACAAGTTGAGAATACTACATGTCAAGTTTATGGTTGGTGTACCTGCTCTTGCCAGAATTCGGGTCTCTTATCAGAGAGTTGATTCCATCAGCATGAACGAGATCATAGGTACGAGGATACGTTGAGAAAGGCTCACACCTGGAACCAAAGGCATACAATCAGAATATTTCAGAATCAAGAATCATCATGATATGCATCAACATGCAAGCATATCAATATCAACCATTAATCTATTGAACATTTCCTCAATCTATTGACTTAACAAGTAGAGTAGTCAACATATGAATACTTGGTAGTTGAACAAACAAGCCTTCAAATTTAATGGATAGTAAAGCGACCAGATCTAGCTCAAAGTACCAAAATAAAAGCCACATCATGTCTGAGATCTATTACAATTTACAAGAGACAAATATCCAATGTGATATGGTACCAGTTTTTTTGTGGATGTTTCGGTGGATGGGGAGAGGTGGTAGGAGATTGAATTGTGAGTACAGATGGGAACGGAGGGGATAACGGATGGAGGCAGGCTTGCCCTCAACCGGCTGTCTAAGATTTCCACCGGCCAGCTTGGAGGCTTTGAGATGCCAGATTGAAGAAGTCTGATTCTTATTGCTTGCTCTGAACAATAGTCAAAGCCTACATATATAAAGGACTTCCTATTATCATAAATAACTGAATCGGTGAAGCTAATTCGGCAACTGACTCCATACGTAGCTAATATGGACTCTTCTAACTTAGTTTACAAGTAATACTAGTTTCCTAATGTGACTCCTAGCTTTCCAATCGGACTGAACTTTCTAATCGGACTGGTATTCTATTGCCGCTTGAATCTCAGTCTAATCGCTTGAATTCGGTCCAACCGCCCGCCTGAATTTCAGTCTGACCGGTCCGACCGCCTGTAGTTCATCACGCATTGTCGGCATCTCCTGTAATCTGAACTCGGCGAAACTGCCGAGACCTCCTAATATAATGCTTGCCCAAATAAGAGGCCATAACATTACACCTCTTGCGGCGAGACAGCTCGTCCTCAAGTTGTCAGGTGGTGGCCATGGGATAAAATCTTCGTGCTCCCATGTGGACAGGACGACACAGCAACGACGTTGTGCGGCATGAAAGAAGATCAGCGAAGCTCCAATAGACAGCAACCCCTAGGCGTGGTTTGATGACGCAGGAGTCGTCGAGGGCATGGGCACCCAGCGGGGGCAGCAACATCATCCTTCTTGCCTCGGGATGCAACGGTTGTACAAGAGATGTGACGACGTAGCTGACCCCCACATGGCAACCGTTGTGCTCCACACTTGCGGAGGCACGGTGTCGATCGGCTGCATAGAGATGACCGCCGCTGGACAGCGACAACTTTGCTCCTTGGCAAAGGCACCAAGGGTGAAGCCTAAAGAGGAGTTGTCGTTGGTATCGTGGCCATTGTTAACACCAGCGCCGAGGTAGGTGGCGGCAGCGCAACCATTGCAATGGCACGCGACACATATTCCTGCTCCTTCAGCTTGTTTACCAACTCCATAGCCTCCTCCAAGTTAGTCATCATGTTGTCAAGTAAGGACTCTATTTTCTTGTTGCTAGCCATCAACATATCCAAAGAAGATAATTCAACATCTGAAGCCATGTGAGTGGCTCTAATACCAAATTGATATGGTACTAGTTTTTTTGTGGATGTTTTGGTGGATGGGGAGAGGTGGTAGGAAATTGAATTGTGAATACAGATGGGAACGGAGGGGATAACGAATAGAGGCAAGCTCGCCCTCAACTGGCTGTCCGGGATTTCCACCGGCCAGTTTGGAGCCTCTGAGACGCCAAATTGAAGAAGTCCGATTCTTATTGCTTGCTCTAAACAATAGCCAAAACCTACATATATAAAGGACTTCCTAAGTTCCTATTATCATAAATAACCAAATCGGGAAGCCAATTCGGCAACTGGCTCCATACATAGCTAATACGGACTCTTCTAACTTAGCTTACAAGTAATACTAGTTTCCTAATGTGACCCCTAGCTTTCCAATCGGACTAGTATTCTATTGCCGCCTGAATCCCAATCTGACCGCCTGAATTCGGTCCGACCGCCCACCTGAATTTCGGTCTGACCACCCGCCTGAATTCCGGTCTGACTGCCTGAGTCCCAGTCCGACCGCCTGTAGTTCGTCACGCATTACCGGCATCTCCTGTAATCTGAACTCGCCGAAACTGCCAAGACCTCCTAATATAATGCTTGCCCAAATTAGAGGCCATAACACAATGTATATCAATACTACTCAGATAAACAATTCATTGTGGCTAGAGCTGTAGAGCAGGTCTGGGCATTTTCCCATCATCATATGCAAACTGCCTGACTTAAAAACTTGTTGCTAACTTGCAAAATATTGATTAACAACCATTAAATCTGAACTGAGTAATGGTTGCAAAAGAATCACTAGCAAGCAGCTGCAAAGTAAGATGAACACGGTAATTTAAGCTAAACTACCTTAAAAAGAGAAGGTAGACTAAAATAATAAAAGAGGCAACTTAAAGTAGAACATGGTATCCAGTTTGCAATTTAGAATTTAGCAATGTAGTCATTAATCAACAGGGGTAAAAAAACACGTGAGCAGCGAAGGCACTGCAAATTTCTATAGATTTGCATGAGACATCAAATTAAGTATTGCCTTCTTACCAGTCATGATAAACACCAATAAGGCCCCTGTCATATATTACTCCAAGTGTCAATGGTTTTTGAGCAGGAACAACATTCATAACCCACACAGGGTCAGACACTATAGCAGCTGCCAATCCCCCAAAGAATGCATTCATGTCCATGACATTGCGTATGCGTGTTGTAGTCCCAAGCTTCACACCAAGTGATTTCTTATAATACGATACTCTTTTGACCCACTTCTGAGTATCTGCTTCAAACAAGTTTGCTCCCTCGTCCATATGAGAGGCCCTGGCAGAAGGTTTAGACAGCCTATCTGGCCACCTACGAATGGAACCAACAGGTACTTCTTCCGCCAGAGAAACTTTACTAACACATTTCTTCAACTTGAAGTACCTGCATGGTAAACCCTATAATCAAACAAATGAAAATATACAAAAGGCTTTGTGGCATACTCAAGCTAAAAATACACTTTGCAAGCACAGAAACATAATTAATTCAGAAAAAGTATTACCATGCTCCATCTGGATCATCATCAGTGCTACACAAATCAAGGCCAAATTCATTTTGGTTAGGAAGACATGAAGCCTGAGCAGGTTTCTTCCATATGGCAGTATTACCGTCTACAGTTATCAACTTGTAACACAAAAAGCGTGCCATCGATTGAAGTTCACCCCATTCCTTCTCTTGCTTCTTCCACTGCACAGGGGGTCCCGATATAATCAGATATCCTTCTGGTCTAAGTAGACGGTCAACTTCGATCAAATAACTGCCATCTGCCAGTGTATACAGGTCAGAGAGTGGGAGAGAGAGACATGCATGTCCATGCAGCATGTCAAATGCAGAAGAAATGTGTTACTTACTATAGCCGGTAAAAGGTATCAAACACCGGGAGCAATGGACAAAATCAAAGGACTGTGCTGGAAATGGAAGACGGCGTGTGCCCAGCATCAAAAGAAATGCAGGAATTCCTCTCTCCAGCGCAAATTGTATTTGAGACTTATGTGAATCTCTTGGGGCAAAGGAAAGTGTCATGATATTCTCTTTAAGCAAAAACCCACCAAAACTAGCAACCTTCAGAGAGGAAAAGATGATTGTAGCCATTTTTTTCTTGAAAAGCAAAGCACAGAAAGTTTTGTGTGAAAGATTTAACATATTACCCCACATCCCATATCAAGACCTGTCCTCAGGAGACCACTTTTTAGTGGAACATACTCGGCAAGTTTTTCAATATATTGTTCAGCCCCATCAGGAAACATAGTTCCACCACCAGGAAAAATAAAGTATGAGCCTTCCTGCTTCATCCACCCTTGATGACCTTTTCTTTCAGCAATCTTACCATAAGGCATGTTATCGTGCCATATCTGCAATGGTGGAGCCAGAATTTTAACGATGGAGGTACGAACTTAAGACACGTCCGTTCTAAAACAAGTTCAAATAACATAGTGCGAAAGTTCAATACAAGTTCACAAATTAGTATACCGAGACTCAAATTAACACCATAGAACTTTCCAAAAGTGTATCTTGCAGCTCCATAACGTTCTAATCATACCTTAATTTGGACAATTTTTAAGGATTTAGAAGCATTATTAGCACCACCGAATTGGTAGCTAGTTGACACATGAATATTAGAAAACGATCTACCAACATTCAAGAAGCTAATCGATATCAGGGACTTAAGTGCATAAAAGAGCTGGGCGGTAAAAAACAAGGCACAATAAGTCAGAAGCGTAGGGGACTTGGCAAGGCGGGTGTAGAAGAGCTACTTGGAAAGCTCCTAGTACTTCTTGGCCGATCGATTGAGGAAGTGAGCATGGCTTGGTTGCTTGGGCTAATAGGCGTGACTTAGAGTAAGTACAATAATACTGACTAGGTCGCCTCTAGCGAAATCCACGTCAACACAATCCTATGTGGAAGAGAGAGAAAAGAGAAGAGAGAGGCAAGCTGCCCCTCATGCAAGAGGTGACCTCTAGCACATCATACGAGGAGAGAGAGGCAAGCTGCCCCTCATGCAAGAGGTGACCCCTGATATATTTATGCAAGTATTAAATGTTTGAGTGCTTTATTGTATTAGCTACCTCCATCATGAGCCACGTGTACTCTTTTTGCTTATTTGGCTAGTCCTAAAGGTGGCAGCCACCTCTTCTATTAAACTTGCTCTTATTGCCTATTGGGCTTAATGGGCTGCCAGGAGTATATTAGTACGTATAGCGTATACTTTGTATATTAAGGGGGGGCATATATCGAATTTTTGTGCAAAAATTTGGGGGGTGCAATTGCACCCCCATGCTACAATGTGGCTCCGCCACTGCATATCTGCATGGAGAACAATAATTAGGAGCAAAAACCTCAATGAAAGAGGCATAGAACTAATCTACATCCTGTTAACACATTCAAAGTAAACCAAAATTCTGTCTAATTTGTAAATTCCAGTGCAACTGTGCATTCCTTGGGTAGGGTCGATGTAACCAACACGACACTACAAGTTCCAAGAGAGAGACTTGAATTTTGAAGTCTTTGATCATGCTAGCTCAAATGCCATCACACATTCTACCTGATAGCTTGCTTACTCTTTTATTTCCCACTAGAACTGTTACCTAAAATGAGAGCACATATTTCACCTCCTAATCCAAAAAATCATCTCTAAACTAACGCCAAACCACAAACCACTATTCCACAAATCCTGAACCAATCTTGCCCCCGTTTCAAACATGTATAGAATCAGCAAGTCATGCGCACTTAACCACTGAGAGCCTGAGATGTAGAAGCTAGCCATACACTAGCACCAAGCTACAGTTAACTAGGGCTTGGTTTTGAGTGGAACGGCCAATGCCGACAGCACGCACCTTGTGGAGGCTCTCGGGCCAGGGCACGGGCACGCGGTAGCCGGGTGGCGGCGGGACGAGGCAGGCGGGCGCCTCGCCCCGCGCGGGGCAGTGGCGCTCGCGGTAGTAGTTCATCTCGCGGCTGAGGCGGGAGCTGCGGCGGGGGTCCTCGCAGGGGAGGAGGTCCACCTCCGAGGCGGCGCACGGGGGCACCGCGCCGGCGCGAGCGGCGGCGGCGGCGGCGAGAAGGGGGTCCCCGCGGCGCGGGGTGAAGACGAGCGCGAGGAAGATGACCACGGCGAGGAGGAAGACCGCCCAGACAGCGTCGAGGAAGGACCACTGCCACTGCCCGCCGCTGCCACCGGAGAGGGCTCCCCGGCGATGCGGACGCAGGGAGCTGAGGAGGCCCATCGGGAGGGAGCAGGTGGCGGTGGCAAGGGTGCGCTAGTTCGATCGATCAGATCAGCCCATGTGGTGTTTGGGCTTTGTGCTTTCCGTCTAGGTGTGCTCGTTTCGATGCTTTCGCGGGATAGGCCTCGGGCTCGTTTCGTTTGCTTAAAGTTCAGTTTATCACTTATAATTTTTAAAAAACAAATAAATAAAGTGGTTTGTTCGTAACTATTTTAAAACAGGTTATAGGTTTATCGTCATTCGGTTTATTTGCATAAACGATCATATTAATACCAAAAACCATCAATCATAACCATAAGTCACAGCCAAAAGGAAATCAACCTTACTTTGAGATGACGCTCGTTGAAATTTTAGTCGGCTTTTATTTTGTGTTTTGAGATGGCAACGATCGATGGAGCCGATTAGATTTGGTGTGTCTTTTAGTTGGTAGTAAAAAAACGTAGTAAGCTTTCCTTTACAATACAGCACTCTAGTTTGTTTCTTGTAGAAATTTCAGCAAAAATTCACGAAATCAATTATCAAACTTTTGCACGTGTAAGACATAACCGCAAGGTGATGGTGTTCATTTTTTCTGCTGAAGGCGCAGACGGAAGCTCAGCTCGGGCCCATGCGGCGCATTTCGTTCCGAGTTCTAGCCCAGCCCGACCAGGCTATTGGAGGCCCTATACGACTTAGGACACTCCGACGTGGGCTGACATCTCGGATAATCGTATCCACCGATTACATTGCATCTCCCCCCCCCCCCCCCCCCCCGGGGACGGGCCGTCACGGCAATGGTGTTAACAACAGCTCTGAGCGAAGCATTTTCGCCACGAGCACGCGGAGCAACGCGCACACACGCAGCTGCATCTCTGGATGTACAGTACAAACCCCACTGACCAAGCAAGTCTGAGGTCAACTATATAGCAAGGATTTGGCACGAAATATCCCAAGGCAAGCGAACCTTTTGGGTTTGACTGGTGCACGCGACCTCCTTCCACACCTGTCTGTGTTGACCGCTTGGCCACGGCCATATCATGTTCGGTGACCGCACGATGCGCCACGCTGTGCAAGAGCAAAGTTTTGGAGTCCGCACGGCGGGCGATCCGGCTAGTTGATGGAGACATGAAGTACTTTCTGTCCTGAATGTTGCAGCGCATCCGGCCCCCTGAAAAGTTGTTTTTAAGACCACACCGTGAAAAAAGAATCTCCAATCCAAAGGGCAAGTATTAAAAAAGAAGTCTGGAGAACTTTTTTAAATGATATACTAGGACCATTAAATATTTTTAAAACATTTAGGTATGCATAGAAGATGGAAAAATACAATAAATACTCTCGATTCGCTCGATCAACAAACACATTGAAACGGGAACTCTCGAGGACTTAGAGCAAGTTTAATAAGGCTGACTGTGCTAGCTACAAGGGAATCCATGTCAGCATAGTCCTATGTGGAGGGGAGAGAAAAGGAGAGAGAGAGCCAAGCCGGCTCCCATGCAAGAGTCAGGCTATAGCACAGGAAAAGATGCGTTATCCATGCATGTACCAATAGAACTAACTGCTATACCCATGCATGTATTAAATTATCAATACCCATGTATGTATTAAATGATTGAGAGCTCTTGTGGAGATAACTTATAGCCAGCTTATTGTATGAGTTAGCTGCATCATTATCTTTTGATGACATGGAAATGTATTGGAGGTAGCAGCTATCTATACTATTAAACTTGCTCTTACGAATGTGAAACGGAGGGGGCAATGCTACTTATTACATTGCATCGAGTTCCTTTTCATCACATGCTACCAACAAACCACTCTGCCTTCCGCACAAGAGCAAGACTAATAATACAGCTTTCAGCTGGTTGTATGGACACTTACAGCCCACGTATCAGCCCATCAACCCATTTATATAGTAGTTTACAGCCAGCTGAAGGCTGTATGACCCACCCCTTTCTCTCACAAAGTTTCTTGGTTCTTGTGCTTCAGCTGGCTGTAAACTTAGAGCATCTCCAATGGGTCTATAGCAGCTATCTACAAGAGAGTCCATGTCATCAACTGTCCTACGTGGAAGATATTAAATGAAGAAAGAGAACGTAACTCTCTACAGCTCTAGAGATAGTCTATAGCGCCAAACGAGGCAGCCTCCATAAATTCTGTGTGTGCATGTAAGCATCAAATAGCTATCCTTATAGATAGTTCTTTAGAATGCTAACTTTAGTGTGTACTATATAGATGATGTGGAAGTCTTATAGTTAGTTGCTAGCTATAACCATTGGAGATGCCCACCTCTCTTCTCTCTCCTCCACCTCAGCATACAGCCTACTAACAACCTCTTATTATACTTGCTCTAACCGTTCTAAACAATAATGGCTTTTGGAAGATGAAACCGTTGGAACTGTTGCCTATTAATATATTTTTTATATTATCTGTGAAGATATAATAATATTTTTATTTTTCATTAAATGCCTTAAAAAATTATCAGCTACTACAGTATTATTTTAATAAAAAATATGACATTTTAAAACAGGGAGCAAACGCTGGACAGTGTCCACCTCCTCCTACCAAGTCGGTCCAAGGACAGAGTGTGAATGGGTGGACCTTGCTCTGCACTCTTCAGTCCAGTTACGGCCATCACGTGATACTGTGAACTCTAACCAACAGCCATTTAATTACGAAACATGCAAAACGCTACCTCCAGTCCTCCGGTAGTATATCACAGATTGACATTGCCATATTTTTACTGTTCCCTCATGCAAAAACAAAGAGTTGCCATATTTTTACTGTTCCCTCATGCAAAAACAAAGAGTTGTGAATTTTTTTCGGTTGCGTCCGATGTCATTTGATCATAACATAAATATTTATATGAATGAACTGAATACCGATGAACCGCTTCAAAATCTATTCTAATAAAACACTTCAAAAATAATAATAATAAATTTCAATTTATTTATTGAAAGAAACCATAATTCATAAGAGACTGAAGCCTATACGAGCTGAAGGCGCAACAATTCACCCACACTACACAGCACCATATCTACAATGTTTCATTGCTGGTGCTACAGTAGCATCTCTACAACTTTTCACTGCTAGTGCTGCATTTAAATAACCACCGCCTTCAATCGATCAATTGCAGCGCCTGATCGGGACCATTTGTCTGGTCGTGCGCAAGCGAACTTCTGCAATGACATGGAAAAAAGAAGTTTTGCGGTAAAACGTCCTAAATCAAAGTTTGTCCCTGCTGTTCTTTTTAATCACGGACACGGTTGATGACTTTTAATTGAAACATAAATATTTATATGAATGAATTAAATCTTAATAAACTATTTTAAAATAAAATTTAACAAACAACTTTAAAGCAGAAATCGTTCCTTGTTTGTTACGAAGAAAACATAACGTACAAGGCAAAGGTGAAAAGAACGGTACCAATTAATCTTCTCGCTCCCGGCCGTTGTCGCCTGTCTATCCGTCATTCGGTCCCATCAAGATTCCCGCACAGTACAACCTGGGATTTATATATGACGCCGTACAGAGCATATGGCCGAGCCGTTCAATAAGATAGGGGTCCTTAGCATGTACCGATGTACTAGCAGGACTCACACATACCCATCCATCCGTCCATCCATCTCCCCAGCCCAGCGCTGCCGCGGCGGTAGATGGATAGGCTTTTAGGGTGCCGTCGCTTCCTACTCTAGTCAAAGCCGCCTCGTCACTCGTCACGTAGCCAGCAAGCCAGAGGGATCATGTGCCGTGCGCCTACCCTTCCGCTCCTCGCAGCCGTGCACGTCGTGTACCCCGCTGGTTTCAGCTTCCCCATTCTGTCTTTTAATTTATTATTCTTTTATTTTACGTTTTCCTAATTTTTTATTTTTTTCTGTCTTTTCATTTTTCTATATTCGTTCACATTATTCATAATGAGTTAATCTATTTTTCAATTTTTTAAATTTAATTACGTGAAGTAAACCAACATCAACTGTAATGAAAATAAGCCAATTACGGTGAAAAAGCTATAAGCTATCATCAAACCGAACGCCCCGGCCCTCTTCCAATTAGCTTTTATTTTTGAGAAGACAAAATTAATATAAATATTTGATTTTTGAAATCAACTTCTTTACTTACTTTCGCCTCGCTTTGAAATAAATGAGAAGGTCACATGTATCATATATCTCTTTCCTCCCATTCTTGTCTCTCCCACGCACCACTCTATCAACCGCGCCGGAGAAGCCAGGCCAATGCGGACGCCCCTACGTTGCCGTGCTGAAGCGCGTTTCTTTGGCCCTGTTTGGATACACTTATCTGAGAATCGATTTTAATCTGATCAGGATTTTCTGATAAGTCGCGATCTGAAGAATCTGCAATCTGAATAATCTGAATAATCCTGATCGGGCTTGCGGTACAGGATTTTGGATTCCCAGTGCAAATGCCGATCTTTCCCACCGCGGCGGTTGAAAGAATCGAAAAATAATCAAAGCGTTTGGGTGGGATTCTCGCTTAATTCTACCCAGAATCGAATTTTAAGCATATCCAAACAGGGCCGTGTCTCGCTTTTCGCCCTGGACTGGAGGCTCGTACAGCCTCCACTCGGTTGCATCGGATCGGCCGGACTCCTCTGCATCAATAATTGTACTTCAGGCTCTATTGACACGTGCTGGCAGGAGCACTGCAGCAGGCAGCTATGTGCCAACTGTAATTAGACAATGGACAAGCATGTACTTTGCGTCTTTGCCTAGAGCAAATCTTTATATGAGATTTTTAACACCGACGGATAGTTGGGGCTCAGTGTCAGCTGTTCTCAAGCCGGTGTACGAGCAGTTGCTAACCGAGCCGTACAACTTCAGCTGTGGAGAAATGGAAATTACAAGTGACACAACAAGGGACGTAGGCAAGCCAAGCCCAAAAAATCAACCAAATTAAGAGCACAGACAGCCACAAGGCCGCTAGACCCTCCTCCAGACCGCCACTCAAAACCAAACCGAAAAAACGCACCATCCCCGCAATGCACATACGGCAGGCTGACAGGCACATGGAACGAGATGCATGACGCAGAGGGGGGGAGAGAAAGCCAGAGGCTGCCAGTTCTTGGCCTCTGGCTAGGGACAAGCACCACCTTGCCAAACGCAGCATTTTGTGGGTTTTTCTAGGCCTCTGCATGCACATGCTGGCCTGGCCCTCCCTGCCCTGGACACAGGCAGCGTAAGGTGCGTAGAAGCAACGGGTTGGTTGGCGCACGCGCAAGGGGACGATCGAGACGACGGCAAAAGCGCATGCATCGCGCGCGGCAGTGTCGCGTAGCCGGCATGGACGCTTGCGCCGACCGCCGCGCGAGATGGATCGATCGGGTAGATTCGTCTCCCAGATCGCCCTCCGGCCGAGCCGTTGCTGCGTGCGCGTGCATACACACCGAATTTTTCGGTCGGTTTGGCTAATGGGGGCAGGTGCTGGGCTTGGGCTGCAGTAGGCCATGTGCTCGCGGAGTCGTCGTCTTGGTCGCATGTCCAGGGTACTAGGGGTGGTAAAGTTCGAATGGGTTAAAGTTCGAGCAAGATAATATCATCACAGAACATGCTTACAGCAAAAAAAGCCAACTTAATTTACATCATATGGGTTAACAACCAAGTTTTACTACAACGGGCGTCTAAGCCCAAAGTATAATATAATACACAAAAGCACCAGGAAGCCTGAGCGCGACTGATACCTACAACCAGGAATCCTCGTCGAAAAACGGATCTTCTGGAGCTTCCTCGACTGGCAGACCTTCACCAGCTTCTTGACACTATGAAGGGTTTAGCAAACCGTGAGCTATCCAACTCAGCAAGTTACAAGGGAAAACCTTAACTAAGCTAGTTTGCACGGATCACCAAAGAATAGGAGAATATTTGTTTTATTAATTTTGAGTGGATGCACTTTTATTTGTGAACACTTTTGGAAAGCCAAAACCAAAGACCACTCCTTAAGATTAAGGGTTTTCTTCAAAGTTGATTATCCAACTAATCAATTTAAAACACTTGTGAAAACTACTCATGTCTCCCTGCTGGAATCACCCAATAGGCACAGCTCCATTAATCGGGAGCACAGCGTATTCGAATACCTTTTTGTTGACTCTGCAGAGTTGCCCAACTTTACCCACAAGCATTCTTAACCTTCATGACTAAGTTAAGTAACCGTGTCGTTTCACTACTCAATCCTTGGTATACACTCTACCCGATAGGTTAGAAGCTCGCACAACTTCGGGTATCCGTTGCCCAGCACGGAACGCCAATACCGAATTGTGGAGAACTATCGTTGTCTAGTCTGGATCTGCCGATCCACACCAACTACCAATGTAGGGTTTCACTCGAGTTGAGCAGCTACTAAACCAGGGTTGACAAGTCAACACCTGTGGTTGAGCGGTCAATATTTCATTTGCTCGGCGCAAGGGTCTAGTTCTTACAATTTCACGAGGCAACCAACTTCCATCCCAAGGTAAAGCGGTGGGCGAAGACCGATGCGCAGTGTCCCACAGCTCATTTACCCTAGTTTCCAACTTTCCAAATCTGCCGGCCCGCGGCCACAACCTTAATAGTGTAAAGTTTGCATGAAATGTACTACTGGTATTTATACTATAATTAAAGCAATTCTAGGGTCGACAAAGGTATGGCTACAAGTAACATAGCATTTGTCGGTAGTAGGTATTATCTAAGTATCATGTCATTCTAAATATTTTATTTTAAGAAATTAATATATCACAATTAACAATAATGAAAATACCATAATTACATAATTTAAATGGCATGGGATTCAAAATGGTCAAGGATTTGCAACTTGCCTTGATACTTGACTAGCTCGGCAACCTCGTAAACCGCACTTCCTTGATCTTGCCCTTGCACTGTCGCTTCCGAAAACTCCGAAGCTAGCGCAAACACATAAAAATAACATAAGTCCAGCTTGAGCCTAATCAAGCAAGGAAGAATAAATCTATGAAAAAGGAATAAAATGCATTAAAGCTCAAATGGGGGATTGTTGAATTTTTCTAGGATGAATTTGGTGGATTGGAGGTCAAAAATGGGTTCAGGGCATCAAGATGAACAAAATGGTGGAATTTTGGGGTTTTCTGTAATTTTTTAGGATTTTATTTAATTTCTATATTTTTGGAAATTGGAAAATCTCTGGAAATTCGGTGAACAGTGTTGGGCCGGCCCAAAGCCACAGTGCGGCCCGGATGCGGAAATAAGCCAGTGCGGCCGAGCGGCCCACGCATGAGGCGGCCGGCACGGCTGAGCAGGACGAAGGGCCTTGGCCCACGCACGTGCATGCCAACCCGAGATAGATGGCCGACGCGTGGCCCAAACGAACGGCGACGATGCTGAGGTTGCGAGCGGTTTGGATTAGCCGGGTTAAGTGAGATCGAACGGCTGAGAAATAAGACCATCCGGCGGTCGAGGTTAGACGGTAACAAAAACGTGGACGGCTGAGATGCGTCCACGTAGTCGTCGTCTACCTCCCGCTCGTCGTTCTCGTCGAGAGGCCGAGAACGACGGCGCGAGCGGAACGGCGCCGGCGGTGCCTTCTGGCAAAAACCGAGGGTGGCACGAGGTGCCTTGGGAGGTGAGGGATCCATTTCAGGGCTTTGCGAGGGACAGGGAGGTCTGACGGCGGTGAACAACTAGAGAGAAGACGACGGTGATTTTCTGGCACCAGAGGCCATCGACGGCGCTACGAGCAAATTGGCGGTGCCTAAAGAATCTCTGGGGTGGAGAACTCAATGGTGGCGGTGGTTCGAGCTAGGGAGCTCTCTAGCGGGCTGGCCACGGCGGCCCCCTTTCGGCCGACGGCGAGCTTCGCCGCCAGGGCAGGGGAGAGACGCTCTCGGCGAATGGGGTCCACCATCGTGTTCAGGAAGCAAAGGGGAGCGAGTCAGCGAATGCAATCGAAGTTTAAAAGAGAAGCGAAGTGTAGGACCGAAATGGCGACAGAGGGGGGTGAATGTCGGTCAATTCAAAAAAAAATCTCCAAAACCAACTAGAGAAAGAACTCCTTTAATAGCTATGGAAAGATGGAACAAGAGATCTCACACTCTCTGGAACCCAAGAAGAATCAAAAGAAAGCACTCAACAGGGACCCCTCACAAGCCTTCAGGTTCAGTTTGCTGACAATCTGAAATTTCAGACAATGCAACTTGAGACTTCACAAAACCGAAAGAATCAAGATATCCATTTGTTCTCTTGGTCCAGTATAGCAAGGAATTGATTATAATAGCCCAAGGAACCAAGGAAACCACAAAAATCCAACTCAAAGAAAGAAATTTCAGATTTGCACAAGAAAATGAAAGTGAACAGAGACCTTCACTCAAACCCAAAATCCTTGCCAAACTCAGAACCTCTGCCCATGAGACTTTGGGGGAATATTAGCAATAGCTCTAGGAGCCTGTAGCTCAAGTCTCAAGCCACCTTCTTGAAGGGAAACTTGATATGCACTCAAACCCTAAAAACTGAGAACTTGAACAGAAGCATCTCAAAAAAACCAATTTCTCATAGGTCTCAAGTCCTTAGCTTATGATTTTTGCAGATACGATAGCAATAGCAAGAGGATTACTCAGCCCAAAAATCAAGCCAAATCTCAAAGGGAATCAGGAAAAACCTAAAACCCTAGAGCTTCCAGGAACTGAACAGAGGAGGCCAAAATTGAAATCTGAGATTAAACTTAGGTTTTGCTCTAGGGAATCTCGATCAAAGGATCTTGAAGCACTCACCCATCATAGAACAACCCATTTTGGCACTTCCCAGCAATCAAGAACTCAAGAATCAAAAACTTTAGAAATCAACCAAAAGGAGTTACGAAGAACAAAGAGCAAGAATGAAAGAAGAACTTCAGATTTTCATTCCATCACAAAAGGATTACAAGGAGTCACGATACGCATGTACATTAGAACAAGATGAAGGATTACATGACCCTCAAACCCTCTCCAACCTCTCAATCCTCAACCATGAATGCTTGGAGGAGGGATCAACTCTCTGTTCTACCACCTAGAAGACATCGTAGAGGACAGAGGGAGCACGCTAACAAACTCTGTCTCTCCCAACAACTAAAGAGTCAAAGCCAAACAACCCTCTAAAGACTCTTTAGACTCAATCAAACCCTTGGGGTGCTCAAGTGGGCATGCAGCCCCTCAATCCTATTTATAGCCTTGGCTAACGGGTCTCCGCCCCGTTACGCCTGCTAAATCCAACGGCGCCCGCTCCCGCTTGTGCAGCCTCGCGAATTTCCCGATTCGCCCCTCCTGCACCTTCCGGGAAGCTTCCGCGCTCCTTGCCTCGCACGCCTCGCAACCACCTCGAGTCTACGTCGTCTTCGACACATCCCGACCGTTCTGACCTCAGCGCCACCTGCGCCTAGTCCGGTCCACGTGTCTCGCCACGACTCCACCCGATGTCCTGCAGTCACACAGACAAGAAAACACGTCAAATAGCATCGCTCGACACATGAAGGCGTAAATACCATCACACTTACCACAGACGAAGTCCAAATCTGTCGAAACATTAGAATATACATCCTAAGCCCAAATGACCAAGTTTGACCAAAGTCCGACCGAGCCCGATTGCGCCACGTAACGGCTCGACTCCGAACCACTCAAACCAAACTCGACTATCCTAAACCTTTGTCAATTACTCATCATTCACATGGAGTCACGACCACCTGGTCTCTCACGAAGGAATGAGGCTCGGGAGATCACCGGAGATGAGGGAGCTCGCCGGCGGCGATGCAAGCGCTTATACTCCAATTGGTTGCTTAGGGAGCAACTAAGGAGTGTGGTGAAGCTTCTGGTGGTGGTGGCAGGGCTTAAGAAGGCGAGGAGATAGCTGGCGATGAGGGAGCAGTTCGGAGTTAACGGAGAGGAGTAATGGCGCGGAGTGGGCAGTGCTACGGCTCTGCAAGCGGCATGGGGAGTCGAGTCCGAACGACAGGCGGTGTCACATCTAGTAAATGCGAGGAAGGAAGTGCAAGAGCAGGTGAGCAACCGAGGATGGGCGGCGGCGCATCGCGCGGAGGAGGGAGAAGCGGCGGGGACTGCCAGGTGGGGCCGAGGGAGGACCGGGCGACGCAGTCAAGGCGACGTGGCGCGACTGCATGCGGCCGGTGACGACAAGCTGGGGCAGGTGCGGCGCGGCAGAGGACCGCGCACGCGCGGGCGAGCGCGATCGCAGAGCGAAGGCGGAAAGAAGAAAGGTGCCATCGGAAAAGGAAAAGCACAAAGCTGAAAAGGGAAAGCGGATTTCGCTGGGATTTTCCGAAAAGGGAAAAGGCTCAAAAATCACTCAAAAACTCAGGAAAAATTACAAAATTAATTTGAAAATTTGGGAGCATTTCAAGGGTGGGATGGGTTTAGAAAACTTGGGTTGTGAACGGGTTCAACCCATGGTGTGACCTAATAAGGTGACACTTGGATTGTCCATATGCTTGGACTATCATATTCAGTTATAGCTTTCTATAAAAGTATGTGAGAGCCACAAGTGCACATGTGTCTGCTAATTTGCACAGAGCAACTCCATACACACAGAATCATTCGCAACAAACTTCAATCGATTTCGTAAAACTTTTGTAATGTGAACGCGATGTTAAAATTCCAAATATCAAAGTTTTACGAAAACTTTCTATAAAAGCATGTGGGGCTCACATGTACATCTAGCCCTATCAATTTGCATTGAGTGCTTTACAACGCGCAGAATCATCTACAATAAATTTTAAGTGATTTTTTGAAACTTTCGTGGTCTGAACGCAAAATTGAAATCCTAAATATCGAAGTTTTACAAAAATAAAAGCATATAGAACCCATGTGTGCATCTAACCCTGCCAATTTTCACAAAATAGCTTTCCTTCACGCAGAATCATTTGCAATAAATTTCAATCGATTTCATAAAACTTTTATAGTATAAACGCGAGGTTGAAAATTTAAATACCGAAGTTTTACGAAAGCTTTTTTATAAAAGCATGTGAGGCCTACGCGTACACCTAGTCCTACCAATTTGCATAACAGTTGGGCAACTACAGACATGTCGCTCAATAGTTGGGTGACTTTGTATCTTGTTGCTTTACGGTGAGACGACATGCAAAAGTCACCCAACTGTTGGGCGACTTGGCCGCATGTCACCCAACGGTTGGGCGACTAGTCGTCGTTGTCCAACTGTGAGGCGATATATGGTCAAAACTGTAAAAAAAATAAAATATAGATATATTAGTATAATTTGAAATTAAAAATAGATTATTTAGAAGAAAAAAATTCATGTTCGCTGGTGCCATTCGGTTAGTGTGTAAGTGCGACCACCAACTGTAACTTAGGTATAGTACTAAAGACGAACAAAAATAAATGATCCAATTGATTAGCATAACTTGGGACGATTTGCCCATATAGCTTGTCTGCTTGCAGCAAATAAATGCGGCCAGAGCAATCGATTGGTGGATCACACCAACACCATAATCAACAAAGGTGATCACTGGTTATCCACCCCATCGTTGCAATTGGTAGAGTATCAAAATTCTTGGGTCAAAATCGTTATACATAATTGGTCCAGAAAAGAGGGAGAGAAGGAAAAAGGTATCACCAATCACTAAACAGTCTTTGCCTTCATTGCAAGGCCTAAAACGTCAATTGAGGGCGATGGTTGGAGCCATGGAGCTTTCATAATACAGCTTTGATCATAACATTACGACGAGCCAAGCATAGCACTTCCATGCATGCCAGGCTTTCCATGGTCCCCATCGGCTGCTGCTAACAAACACGTCTCCCTCTTGTCTTTTCGCTCTCAAAGGCAGAGCGCTACGTGCATCTTATCTCTAGCCACCGTGCATGGACGCTCCTTAGATTATTGGTACGGGCACCAAGTCCAGCTTAATTAGGACGTACAGGAATTCTCCTGCAGGATACAAGCACGGACGAACTAACATCCACACAGGCACACAGCGTAGCAAATGCCAGTGACAGCTTCGAGGAAGGTACTATGTACTATCAAACTATGTGGATGTGTAGGAGCATCGCTAGATTGCTGTAGAAGATGGCAACAAAGATATTGGAGTTGTGACCACCCAACAACTTTGCAGTGCCTTAATCAAACTGGCATCACGAACATCTCCAAGGTTTTGTTTTTGTTAAAATGCTTGGTACTGTTACAGTACATCTTTTTTGGAACCCTCTCTCATCAACTTCCTACACAAAACTATTGATATCTGAGGCGGCATATCAGGTGAACAAGAGCTCATCCGTGCACATATACACATAGACAGTCTTAGCCATCCAATCCAAGTTTAGTGGACGAGATTGATACGTGAGTCCCGCGCCCGTCCTGTTCTTTTGCCCCCGTCATCTTTTTCCCAAGGCCATCTCCGACGAATCCCCACTCCCAAATCCTCACACCACCTCGGATAAGCTCTTGTCCACCGGATATGACACCAATATCTTCTTCTTTTTTTTTGAGAAAGTAAGTTCTCCCAAACTGGAGCTAAGGGCCTGTTTGGATCCACCCAGATTTTAAGAATCTGACTTTTGGAAACTGGGTGGGATCCAAACAGGCCAGTTTTTGGGGCAGTTTTTAAAATCTACCTACCCAGATTCTTAAAAACCAAGAAGCTGTTGATACCCAGCTTTTGCCAATTTTTTTGCACAAATACCCATTTACCCTCATTAAAGACCACGCGCAGATGCTTTCAATCATAAATGTAAGGGTATAATAGTCTATTAGCACCAATCATAAATGAAATCAGCTTTTAAAAATTAGAGGATCCAAACACCCCATCAGTTTTTGCTTAGAAACCAGTTTTTAAAAACTAGAAGTAATAGCTGGTTTTTAAGAATCTGAAACTGATCCAAACAGAGCCTAAATCCCGTTGATGCTTCGTACTGGTTTTTCGTCATTTAAGGTGTCCTTAGTTCTTACGAAACCCTCGAATTTTTTCATGTTAGGTCACATTAATCGCCGGCTGGATGGACCAACACCATACCTGTACGGAATGTGCATCGACCACATTGGGAGACAGCCGGACATTTCTTCCCGACAATCGCGATCTCTCGTTTCCGCTACAGTATGCGTTTGATAAAGACATCAACCACTACTCTTTATTACCAGAACTACCGCCGCAAAACTTGAATCAAGTCCACACTGCTGCGAAATACGAGATTAGACGACCCTGTCGAATGACGAATCCTCTGACACGGGATTAGCAGCAGGCCCCCGCTAAATCCTTTCTGCCTGTTCGGCCTCCATTTTGTCAAAGGAGCCGGAAGACGAGGGACCGAAACGGCACTAATAAGAGCATCCGCAACAGGTCGTTTAGGCTATCTACAGCGTGTGCACGTAGGAGAGAGAAACGGAGAGAGAGTTTGAGTTGCCGCTACGCCTGGTGATCGTCGCTTCACGGATTTCCATACCAAACGGGTCCCACGCATGGAAGAGTTGAGTTTCAGATGGACGTGCCACTCCGTGGATGGGCTGGGAGGATTAAAAAAATAGGGTGGGACCAAAGAAAATTACTGTATATAGATCATCTGTTGAAGGAGTAATCTTTACTTTTTATCTATAGTCTAGATGGACATACCACATAGATATTATAGAGAGTAAACTTACTTTAGCCATTGCGGGTGCTCTAATATGGGCAGCGAAAGGAGGAGGAAGTGAAGAACGCACGAAAGATTCCTTGTGGTGCGTGCCGTCCCTCAGGGGGGTCATGCATCCGGCCATTACCAACGCAACGGCGACTTCTAAAATAAGCTAAACTACCGAATAAGGACCTGTTTGGATCCCATGGGCTAACAACTAGTTGCTAATTTTTAGTCCTTGTGGATCCAAACAGGAGGGCTAATGAGTGGGCTAAAGTTTAGCCAAAGCCCCAACTAGTTGTTAGCCAACTAGTTGGTCAAACTCAACTAATGAGGGCTAAAGGACCAGCAGGATAGAAAAAAGACGCTGATACCCACGCCAACCCTCCCAGACCGCCATGCATAGGGGTATAACAGACTTTGTACTGAGATAGTAGTACTTATTAGTCCTTGGATCTAAACAGGACTGGGCTAATCTTTAGCCAGCTAACTACTAGTCAGCTAACAACTAATCCTAACTAACAACTAGTCCTAGTCCATCCAAACAGCCCTAAAATTGGTCCTGGAAAGGTCAATACAGCGCAGAAGCGTCGCCTCACCGGCACACCTAGTCAGTCGCTGCCCACCGACACCTCCCATCAGTCAACATCAAGCACAAAGCCCTGCTTCTCACCTCCCAAAACGCTCGCGAAGGCTCCGAAACATACCACTCGACTCGACTCGAGGGTTCCTTTCCGTGGTGTTAAAGAACAAGAACAGTGCTGTGCACTGCTCATCCTTCAGGATTTTGGCGGTGTCGTTGCGTCATCTGCACGCCCACCTGCGATCAACGATAGCTTAGGCTGCTTACTTTACTAAGCTCCCCTTTCCAGGGAGCTTCCGGTGTCTCATCTCATGGTTTACTTTTTACTACACAGTGGTTAGTATAAGTCAAAGGTCTTTTTTTTTCCGACTTAGGTTTATGCCTTTCTTCAAATAAACAAACTGATAATTTCTTCGTAGCGTTTTTAAACTGCTTACCAGGATATTTGTTTAAAACAGCTTATCACTTTATCAGCATTTGATTCATTTACATAAACACCCCCTCTAGTACTAAAAGTCATAAGTCACAACTAAAAACATAGATTGGATTCTTTTGAGCTGATGGTCTATAGCTTATGGCTTAAATATTTGAATTCTAGTTGTTTGCAAGAGATAGTATGCACATGAAAATAGTCGCATATGATTTTAGCCGATATAACTAAACTCAGTACACTTTTTACTATAATCTTCCTGTTAGTTTTATTTTAAAAAATATATCATCTAAAAACTAGTTATTTTAGATCGTATAAATATAAATCGACTAAAAGTCGAAAAAAAACTAATCCGCACCTAAAAGAACAACCAGGCGGCTGATTGCCCCGCGCGGCCGCGCCCCCGCCTATCACAAGCGCGAGTAGATCCAATGGCTATGAGACAGCTAACGCCATTAAACAGAGTCACAGCCCGCCAGATAGGCCCGCGGCCGGGACAAACATACCTAACGGTCCACCAATGTACAGAGCAGGCCACCTATGGCAAATAAGCTGGCCGAGATGCCCCGTACTAATGAACACTACTAGCACTAGCAGTTAGGGGTGAAAACGGGCCGGGTATTTCCCGCCCGCCCGCCCGCCCGCCCGTATTAAAACGGGTCAAATTCGGGTCATAAATTCGAGTACCCGGAACCTTATACGGGTATTGGATTCAAATACGGGTATTTTTTGGCGGATACGGTATCGGGTTCGGGAGGTCGGTATCCGACGGATACGGATTATCCGGTATAAAATTCGGATATTACCCGCTTACCTATTCGGGTATTACCCGGATTACTTCTTCTTGGTTCGGCGGCCACCCCCTGGTCTTCTCCTCCCCCCATTTCTTCCTCTGGACTTCCACGCTCCTCATCACTCCGAGCCTCCTCGGCTCTCCCGGCCGCGCCGCCGCGTCGACCCCTCCGTGTCGCCCGCGCCACTCGGCTCCTCCCTCGCGCCGCCTGCCTTCTCGGTGCCGCGCAGCCGCGCCTGCCTTCTCGGTGCCGCGCAGCCGCGCCTGCCCTCTCGGTGCCGCGCCGCCGCGCCTGTCGGCGCCGCGCCGCCGCCCGGTTCTCACGCCTCCGCCCCGGCTCTTGGTTCTCCAACGCGCCGCCTCCAAGCGCCGCCACCCCAACGCGCCTTCGCCTCACGCCGCCCCGCCGGCGCGCCTCTTCCTCACGCCGCTCCGCCGGCGCACCTCCTCCTCGCGCCGCCCCGTCGGCGCGCCGCCTCCTCACGCCGCTACTTCGGTCCTCCGGCCGCGCCGTTGCGCCGGCCCCTCTGTGCCGTGCCGCTCCACCTGTCGTTTGGTAAGTTGCGGCCAGATCCGTGGCCTAGGGCCCGGATCTGGCATCTCATGCCCCTAATCCAAACCCGATCTATATGTTTTTGGGTTGCTATTTTCGGATTGTGTTCACGGGTTGCTCGAGGTGTTGCTAGGCTGGGAGGTGGGTTACCCCGGTTAGCCATGGCCGGCTAGCCGCCGCCGATACGCCGGGGGAGTCTCCGGTGGTGGCTAGAGGCATGGCTCGGCTGGTGGTAGCACGCAGCCGCCGCCCTCTTCGGTCAGCTTCCTCTACTCTACTCCCTGCTTCTAAGTACTGAATGTATATGATGAGACGAAATTAGCTTACATCCATATTCTAGCTGAAACTGCTTTGGGCAGTTGTGTCATCAACGAATCTGGATCGAAATCCACTGCCTGCAATGGATATGATGAGTTGCATCCTGGCTTCTTTTAGATTACTTATTTGCCAGTCTGTTCTAATTTGCTTGCTTACGACTTACAAAGATTGCACCACGAATTTCAGATTCTACAGAGCATTTGGGATCAATGTTTTCTAGCTACTTTATGAGTCTATATTGTTTTGATTGTTTAAGAAAGTTAGATGAATGAACGATTGTTCTGTGAATCTGATTATTTCAAATGAACCATGAAGTCTGATAAAAGGGTCAACAATGTCCACTGGCCACTACAATCCGACACACAATTTTACTCTTTTCTGGATGCTTGTGTTTTTAATGTATGCATTGTTTTTTTTCTGGATCTATTTAGACAAATGCCATTCTTTGCCCCTGAGTAAAAGATTACCTTGTAACAAGGAAGTGAGTTGAATGCTTGAAATATTTGGAAACATTTGTTCAGTTGGTCAAAAGATTGGACTGGAGATTAATAGACATGCTAAAAATAGAATAGTATGTTGCAAACATTTTTCTGAATGTGGTTGGCTAATTTTAGATCTGATGCTTATTGATGGTTGGAGTCTTTTGCATTCATTAATCCATTCTTCTATCAGCAATAATGAATTACACTTGTTACAAAGTTCGCTATCCAGTGATGCTACGACTTTAGTACCGATGTATTGTTGCATTATGGATGTATGGAATGGTTGCATTGCTATTGTCTATGTGGTATAAAATGGTTGTTGCATCGACTTGATATCCGAATAAATATTCGTGACCGATAGTGTCCGTATCCGTCTTGGTACGTATTTGTTCCATATTTGTGCCCGACATTATCCGTGTTTGTATTCGTATTCGATACTATCCGTATTCGACCCGAATCCGATTAGAAAATGTGGGTTAGGATATAGGAAAGGTGAGGTCCGACCGTATCCGACCCGATTTCACCCCTACTAGCAGTATCCCTCTTTTCTTAGTTCTTACCATGGCATGCCGTCAAGCACCGAATCAATTCCGTAACACCTTAGGTTACTAAACAAGATTGCCAAAGGTAAATAGTAGCAGAGCCATGGGCATAACGGGCATTTGCCGTATCGACAATGCTAAAGGCTAGCTAATATGCCATCGCTGTTTCATGGATTTCGAGCTGGTAATGTAAAAAGCTGGCCGTTCCTCCTGGCCTTTTGTCCTCATAATTTGGGTGCTTGCAAGTTGCGACATCATAGCATTACTGTTTATAACTACACCAGACAAGTGCAAAGCCAGATTCACTTATGCGCACGATGATTTAGGCATGATTAAGGGCACATATATAAGGAGCATATGAGTGGAATTGTCAGGGAGTCAAAACACGCATAGATACTGGTATTACTAAACAGTTGCTAGCAACTTACACTTAACTGGTCAATAACAAGAAAGAAAATCTGTGACGGTAATAGCACCACAAACACAGCCGCTGCTAAATTTGCTTCATCCTTGCTTGAGACAGACACTGATCACTTAAGAGCAGCAGTTTTTTTAATCCTGATTCCTTTGGAGAATTTGGTAGGATCAGTACTTGACGGGCATGCCAAGTCGATCCAACCTGCCGGAGCCAGGGTAAGCCTTACTGCTGAACTTGGCATGCGAGGAGGGCGACCTCTGTGCCGCCGGCGCGCACGGCCCCGGCACGAAGGCGTGCGCCGACGCCTTCCGGAGAGAGCTGGACTTTTCGTACTGCGGCCTCTGCTTCGGCGCGCTCTGGGAACGCGCCTTGGCGCGGAATGACTCCGTGTTCGCCATGTAGTTCGGGTAGTCGGAGTAGCCCCCAAAGAGGCTGCGTGAGCACTCGCTCTTGGTCGGCGTGAACGGCCCCCGCCTCGAGCTCCCTGGCCGCGACGTCGCCGAGAAGAACTGCGGGCTATCACAGAGCTCGGCGATGTCCACGGGCATGCGCAACGGACTGAGTGCCTCGCCCATGCCCACCGACGACGGGCTGGGCACGGACTGCTGCGCGGTCGTGGAATCCTTGGACGGCGAGTCCCGCATGGTTGCAAAGCTCCGGCTGTTCTGGTCAGACGTTCTGATCGAGCACGACGACTGGTGGTGGTTGCCGCAGCCGCCTCCACCGCTCCGCCTCTTGGAAGCATACCGGCCTGGCTTGCCGGGGTCCACCTCGAGGATCTTGGCGTTCTTCTCGTCATCCATGTACCTCTCCTCCACCCACCTGTCCAGCCAGTTCCTCCCGCAAGATTCTGACCTCTCCCTGCTCAGCCTCTCACTACCCGGTGTCTTCGATGAGCTCCCCTGCACAAATCGCCATACCATTTGTCATGGCCATGAAAATGCACAAACGCAAACCTTAACATACAGAGCAAGGGCCAAGGAATACCTTTAGAGAACCGGACCGGCCGTGCCTGGGCGCGCCGTCATGAGACGCCTGATCGTACTTCTCCGGCGTCGGCGGCCCCTGCAATGCAAATCCAAGAACCATAAGAACGCGTCAAGGACATGGCAAATGGCGAGTAGCAGCGTGCAAGCCGGCGCGTGTGATATTTTCACTTACCGGGCACACCGCGACTTGCTGGGAGCGGATGGCGCGGCATGCGCGCGCGCGCGCCTGGACGCGGACGAGCGCGTGCATGCACCGGAGCGTCTCGGCCGCCTGCCGGCGCACGATGTTGCCGCGGACCAGCGCCTGCAGCTTTACCAGGCCGCGCAGCGCCTTCAGTGCCCGCCTCGCCTTCGCACACAACGACAAGCAAGAGAAGTTAATCAGCAGTGGTCCCACAACCATGGGCATCTGCATTGTAGAATAGTTGACATGCCAACCACCACCGCCATTACTACTACTACAACACTAACTGCTTCCAAGTAACAATGTGCAAACTGCAAAGAAAAAAATGCTTCCTTGTTCTTGAGAAGGAAAGCGAGTTAAAGAGGCAGAAGTCCATGCCTTGCTTCCATAAAAGAAGCCTAAGTGACTGAGGCAGTAAAGACACAGGAATGGCAGAGCAGAAGCATAACGCGGCTTCTCTTGGCTAGAGGAGAAACCACGCAACTCGTTTGTACACAGGAGCAAAAGAGATTTTGCAACAAAAAAAGTGCCCCTTTTTGCTTTAAAAACGATGTTTCCGGCAATGTAAGCCGAAAAAAAGAGTTGATTTTGGAGTTTGCAGAAAAGATTAGGAACTGAAGAGTCGAGGGGAGAAGCTAACCAGGTAGCCACGGAAAGCGGCCTGGATCCGAACAGCAGCCCACTCCTCCCGTTTCGAGGCGGCCGGCACGCACCGCCCGCTGCTAGTCAGACGCACCACGGCGGCGGCCGCCTGCGCCGCGGCAACGGCTGCCTCGGCCACCGCCGCCGTCGCCGCAGCCACCGCGATGGCCCGCTTGCTCTGCTCGTCGTCCCCCTCATCCGACGCCGCGTACGCACGCCGGGGTGGCGTCCCCCTCTGCACCGGAGGCGCCGGTGGCCGCACTGGAGCCTTCTCCCGGAAGGACTTCCCGAACCCCCAGCGCTTCTTCTCCCTCGCCGGCTTCGGTTCGCCGGAGGCGGAGCTCGCCTTCTTGCCACCGCCAAGCAGGCCGCGCAACCACCTCGAAGCCCACCCCATCTGCTCCGGCTACTCCTCGGTCTCCCGCATGGCCTTCTCTTGGTTCCAGCACTTCGCCGGGGCAGCTAAAAAAGAAAGAGCGGGAGATGAAACCAAAACGGTGAAACGCGCACACGCTTACATACCACCGAGAAGGAAAAAGGTAGGAAGGAGAGTGAAGTGAAGACCAGATGGGCAGTCTTATAGAGGAAGCAGAAAAGAAGGGCCCTTTTGTTTGTTTTTCTTATTCCGGGTTTGCTTGTGCAGCTGTGCTAATATTTTCACGGGGAGCATCGTACAACTGTAAAACGGTCTTACTGAGGGTGGTATGGGGAAAGTGGTAGGTGTTGATCATCTGCTCCGCCGGCCGCGTAGCCGTTTTGACTGTTCCCTTGAGGCACGCGGGGTTACCACGAAATGTGGTTTTAATTACTTCAGTGTTCTCAAATTTCTGTTTAATTTACTGTAACACCCCCGACTTTTGGGAACAGGGACGTCGTACAGCCCGCAACAGCCCAGGAGTTCTGTTGCGGCCCAACAGTGTATCAAGCCTGCTCACGCACAGTTAAAACAAGTTAATTTGATTGAAATAAGACCTAATGGCCAATTTTAATAACAATACGGGCGTCCAAGCCCAAAATGTAACTTACATACAGTAAAAGCCGAAGAAAACTCCACATGAACACTTGAGTGCAGTCGTAACCCTAACACGAAATCTTGATTTGCTTTCTTTCCTTCTGATATCTGTTGAGAAAGATTATGCAAGCCTGAGTACTCCAACCCCGTACTCAGCAAATCACATGTGGAAAGTAATATATAGCTATATGCCAGGATTATCTAGGGATGGGAGTATAGTTGTTTTATTAAGAGGTGGATGCAATTTTATTTGCAAACAAAGAAAACTTTAAAACAATTGCTCCTAAAGATCAGGGGGTTTTCTGTTATCAGACAAAGTCTCATCATTACTCAAATTAACAACATCAGAAACACTACTTATGCCTTGTTGTTGGAATCACCCAATTAACACAGCTTCATTAACAGGAAGCACGGCGTATTCGAATACCATTTATTTCACTCTGCAGAGCTGCCCTACTTTACCCACAAGATTTCTTAATTCCACGTCTGACATTAAGAAAACAAGGCTTTTCGCTGCTCAATTCTTTATATAGTCTCTACCTAGTAGGCCTCCCAGTAAGCTCAGGCTACTCCTGACTTACCTTAGCCTACTATTGTGCGGCTCAAAATAAAATAACCACTTCCATACGACCCTTCTTACCCCTTCCGTATGGACTCGCACCTTGCCTCCAAACTGCTTTTGTAGAGGTTCAATCGATTTTGAGCAGCTACTAGACCAGGGTTGACGTATCAACACTTGTGGTTGGGCGATCACTGTGTCTTTTACTTAGCACAAGGTTCTTGTCCTTATGGTTTTTCCTGAGGTCCGCAACCTCCATCTCAGGGTAAAGCGGTGGGCGAAAACCGCCACACGATTTCCCACAACACCCTTACCCCCAACTGTGCACACCGGCACCTCCGCTCTAGGGCACGCTCACCCTAGATCGGGTTTTTCCAAATCTACTAGCCCACGGCTCAAACCTTAATAGTGTACATGTTGAAGGGTAAAGCGGTGGGCGAAATCCGCAGTACGGTTTCGTGCAACACCTTTACCCCACCCTGCACACCAACATTACCGGCCTAGGGTACGGCATCCCATACTACCCTACCCTAAGTCCGGGTTTTTCAAACCAACTGGCCAACGGCCACAATCACTTAGTAGTGTGTAATGCTGAATGAGACGATGGTACATACATTTATACAATACTTCAATAATTACTAAGGTTGTCAAGGTGAATATGGCCTTCAAGGTAAACATGGCTTTTATCAGTGGTAGGACTTATCTAAATAGCATGTCATTCTAAACATTTCATGTTAAGCAAATAGCATTTCACAAATATTCATAATGAAATTATATTACTTAGATAATAGGCATGTCATGGGATTCAACATGATCAAAAACATGTGACTTGCCTTCTTTCCGTGGCTCTTGATCAGCTTCAATCTTTACGGTCCTTCGGTTGACCAACTCGCTTGGTCCGTGCACTAGCGTGGAAAACGAAGTCCAATAGGTTCCTGCTTTGCTGAATGCAAGCTGGGAACAAAATCCAAATTAAGAACAAGAAAGAGTATAAAGAAAATAATGCGATGGGTCGGGAGGTCGGGATTCGACAGGGTTTTATGGACGGACATGGCTAAATTTGGACACGATAGGCTTGGGATGACTAAAAGAGACATAAGTGTTGTACGGATTTTGGGAATAGAAGATAGACACTTGAAATTATATGGTCGATCTTTGAATTGACAGATTAGGACTGTATCAGGATTAAATTTTGACTTAATAAAGAAATTTAATTTTTATAGGATCTGAGTGGGGTGGAATGGTGGAATTCGAAATTTAAGAATTTAAGATTGGATCTTGGTGAAATTTAATCTTGTAATAATTTAAATTTGTAAGAACGGACGCCGAATTTGCATTTAAAATATTGAACTAGTTAATGGCATATGTTTAGAATTGATGTTAATAGAGGGGTGAAATTTAAATAAATAAAATCTAAATTTATAGAAATTAAATTTATGGAGATTGAATTTATAAAGCTAGGTTTATAAATTAATGATATTTGGATTTTTAAAATTTGAATTTGGGATAATGGGTACTAGATTTGCATTTAAAATATTCTACTGGTCAAAATGGTGTATTTTGGTATTTTTGGGAATTTTCTGGATTTTCTGGTGATTTTTCTGTATTTTTAAACCCTTATGAACAGTAACCGGCCGGCCCGATGAACAGTGAAGCCGGTCGGTCGAACAGCGTCGAGCTCAGCCCAACCACTCATGAGGCCGAAGGCCTCATCCCGCGCCCGCACGGCCGCTTGGGCCGGCAGGCCGAGGCCCATGTGCGCGCGTGCGCTCGTTCGCCGATGGGCGACACGCCCACAGCACGGGTGGCCCGGATGCACTCGGAATGGACGTTCGGATGGGCGGCGCTAACAGGCGCCGATGGCTGCGATTGAACCGGAACCGACGCTCGGATGAAGAGGTATCGACGGCGGTGCTTCATCTTCTACCTCCGACCGTCTCTCTCCCGGCCGAAACAGAGAAGCGGCAGCTTCAACGGGGCGACGCCGGTGAGGTCTCTCTGAAGAAAAGAGTGGCGCAGAGAGGGGCGGTTTAGGCTTAGTAATCCATTTTTGCCTTTTGGAAAATGGGTGGAGAACCGGTAGGGGCTGGCGGTGGCCGGAAGGGCGGCGGCCTCCATGGCGACACCTAAGAGCTCCGATGGGGTTTGCGTCAATTGAGCTGTGATTTCACTATCTACGGGATCTAAGAAGCACATTGGAAGTGGCAGTGCAGCTCGGGAGTGGCTCAAATGGTCTAGCCACGGTGAGGTCTATTGGGCTGACGGCGATCTTCGTTGCCGACCTTCTAGGCTAACGCTACTGCTCGATTGAGCATACCACCGTGATGAGCATGCAACAAGGATCCTATTGGAGCTTGGAATTGAACAATAATCAAAAGATTGGAAAGTTAGGGTTTAGGGCTTACCGGCTCAGGGACTCCGATTGCAGGCGACAGGGGCAACGAGAGGGCAATCGGCTGCTTGGGGAGATAGGTGGGAGTGTCTAAAGGAGCTTCACCTGAAGATATTACTTTGGTCGCGTTTGATTCACGCTGGCCAGGGGGAATGTCTCTGGCAGGGGCTGCGGCAAGGGGAGATGAATGCGACGGCAATGGCGCACGGGGCAAGTAAGGGCAGGGGTGACAGGATGACCGGTGGGGTCTCTTGAGCTGGAGGAATGAGTATGAACCGGGAACGGGGTCACAATTGGCAGCAAGGAGGAAGGGACGCGTGCGGTGGCGGCTTCGGGGAGCAGGGGAAGAAGCAGCGCGCGCAAGAGAGAGCGCCAGAGGGAGGATGAAAGCACATTTGCCAAAATGGGAAAGCGCAATTTCACTAGAATTTTCCAAAAAGGGAAAGACATCTGAATTTAATCAAAATTCAATAAAATTTCAAAAAGTTCAAAATTTTGGGGTGTTTCATTTACGACCATGGATAATTGTGTTTTTGGTTGGTATTTGTTTCCTCGTTCTTTATATGCAAAGCCTACCAGTAAAGCAATTGAACGATGTGGTTTCATTAGAAGAATACCGCCAAAATGGATTTTTTTTTTCTGAATATAAGGTGGCATAGTATACACGTGCTAATGTATGAGTGATCGGTTTCACGTTCAATGTTTGTTCAAGAGTGGGTTCTTTTGAGTTGTGGCTTGTATCTTTATCATCACTTTAATGACCTTTACTGATCAACTTTATCACTAGCGTTATGCGGTAATCACCTCCTTTCCATATCAATTGCCAAATACTCACATTACATATTTATCATAATTTCTCTACCTAGTCATCTCATATAGGGGTAATAATAGTACCCACCTAACAATGTATGGAGGCCGTATAGTCTCGTTGTTAGGAAAAATAACACTCCGTCATAGGTATACAATCGAGGTGTGTGCCTCACTATTCTCGTATAATCTGGTATGTGACTTGTTGACGTCGGTGTCACAATTACCCTCTCAATATGATTACATGATTATCATCTATCGCCATATCTCCGTATTACTTATGGATTTCCGTTGTTACACATAACACGTCTTTTTATGCCATTCTTACTGTTGCCTTCCGTAGTCGCATTTTGTGTGCGGTTGCCTGGAACTCCTTGTACCCTTTACCGTATTCCTTTACATTATCATTTCACTTGTCAATGTTGGGCTACTTACTGAGATTTTCCAATCTCACACTTGTTCTTTCCATTTTAGGTAAAAAGTCAGTGGAGTATATTTGCATGAGAGCACGGGCATGAATGACACACGATTTATTAGCATTGTGACTTGCTATGTTACTTCGATTATTGTTTCCTTTTAAACAAAAGGCTTTGGACCGGTCTAGTGTGTTAAATTATTTATTCCTATTTGATTCTGCTAGTGACATTATTGCTACTGAATTATTTATTTGTTTGTGAACCATTTACAGATGCTAAATTTTATTTCCCTTGGATTTATATCTTGTGTTTCTTTGATCAAGTGCGATGACGTTACACATAGTACCACATTTTCAATATGCGGGGTGCTACACTGGGCCTCTTCAGCCGCCGCCATTCCTCTTCGCCACCGGCCCCGTCCCGTTTGAATTTGGTCACCTCCATGCTGGATCCAGCCAGCTTCGAGGCATCATCGTCCGCACTGTCGTTAACCTTCCACGGCATGAGCCACCACCATTGCCGTCCTCTTCTCGGACTGCCGCTCAACGATCTTGGCCTGACGTGCGTAACGCAGGCCGTCCAGCCGCCTCTGGCCTACCCCTAGTTCCGAGCCATCAATCCACGCCAGTTTCGGCCGCCTCCGGCTCGCGTTGGTGCTCTACGCCGCTAGCTTACGCAAGATCCCTGCTCCTCTTCTCTGCTCGCCTCGCATCGGGCTTCTCCTCATCGACTCGGGTTCGGATCGTAGGAGAAGAGAAATGGGGAGGGAGAGAGGAATCAAGTGGGGGCTATGGGAGTAAAATATAGGGCACTCTGGATCCCTGGCTCGTCAAGTGGGGATGAATTGAGATATTTATTTAGTGGATTGGAAGATGGGCCTTATGCTACTGCTAGAATCCGCTGCTTTGAGTCATTTTCGTTTTTGCGTATTTCGTTGCATCCATCTAAGTTCGTAGTATCTCTCTTTCAGTTCGTTTAAGCCGTGTGAGTTCATAAATTTATTGTTAGTCATAAAAACATTGGAATATTCTTTATGAATGGCAGCAACCGCCGCTCTTCTCTCTGAGCCGCGTATAGATCGTAGAAGTCGTTATGTTGTCATCGCTTCTCTTTGAGCCGTCGCCCCAAAAGCTTCTAAGGCTGCACTTCTTCTGTATGCCATCATCGTCTTGGGCTTCGACCTGTACCGTCATGCTTTTATCTGTTTCTTTTTAACTCGACATATTTTCTAAGAGATACAAGCTATGACGACATTATTAAGACTCAGATTTCGGATTTTTTCCTATTTTATTATCAATCATTTTCAAATGCAATACTATTGCATAGGCTTTGCATTTGAGGGGTGTTAAGGGTATTAGTGATATTTTTTTACTGTATTATAGTTTAGTCTTTTATCGTCTTTATACTCTCTATATATTATCCATTGAACCTTTTGAATATATACATAATATTCATAACATGCTTATTGGCCGTTGAGTCCTTTGCCCCCAGAAGATCCTACACCACTACTGTTCTTCCCTAGGAGAATTCAGATCGGCGGGCCAGAGACATTTCCTCGACGGCCCACTGACAGTGGAGACCACAGCGACAGAAATTCCCCGCCTCCGTGACGCCTTCCTTCCCAGCGCATCGTTTATCCATCCCGAGGCGCGGACGGCTCGCGTCCGTCGGATCCAGCGCGACCGTCCCATCCGCGCGCCGCGTGCCTCACCGGCGCAGGCCGCCAGCCTAGCTCGCCTCTCGCGACCTGCGCTGCCCTCGGCTGCTTCTGTTTGCAATACTGTAGAATCTGACGAAAGGGCTCGAACCGCTGGGACCAAACGGGGCCTGCCTCCAAAAGCGCACAAGTTTCGCAGGCCTATCGGTTTTCTCAGCCCTGACACGAAGGGTGGCGCGAGCATAGGAAAGGCTAGCGGGCAAGCCAGGACGGTCACGTGGCCGGACCGAACCGCCCGATTCGTGCTCGCACTGCTCCAGACGGAGACGGCCAGGATTTTGCAGTGCTGATATAAGCATCGGAACATCTGGGCCATACATTAGGAGCCATCGGCGTGAGCGCAATCCACCACCTGCTTGAGCTTGCGTGTTTAACATGGGCTGCAAGGCCCAACATGCTTTCCGTTTCCTAAAGCGAGAATCACTCCTTTCCATGCATCAAGCAGCAAACCGTCAACCGTCAAATTGTAGCTAAGATCGATTGATTCACCGAACAGTTTTTGGTGCCCTCTAGGGCTGTAAATGGCCAAGCCGAGCCGGCTTGAGCTAGACTCGCCCGAATTCATTCAGAGCTACATCTCAACTCGATTTGGCTCGTTCAGAAAACAAGCTAAAAACTCAGCTCGACTTGGCTCGTCTTCTTACTCGAGTCGGCTCGCGAGCCGCACAAACTATGATCCTTAGATAAGAAAGTCTGACAACTAAAGCATTAATTATATCAGTTTTTGCTTGAACATTTTTGCTATTAGGTAACAGATTTAGGCATTCCCTGGCCTTCCAAATCAGCAAATGAATGTACAATCCATGCTAGCATTAATCAGCGATGAGATAACATATCAGTATTTATATGACAAACGATTTAGTGACATTAACTCACTTCGTTGTAGGACAAAGTTGAAGCCGAGAAGAAATACTCCCTTGCAGCTTGGATCACAAGATTTTCAGCCTTTTTCTGTGGACAAAGAAACTGCAATTGTTCCTCAAGATAGTTCCTAAATAGTAAAAATTTACCAGCTTTTAGAAGCCCTCTAATAAATTCCGCTAGCATATATTCCGAATCAAGAAAAGGAAATGCCTTTTCTTGGAAGAGTTTTAAATCACGCCACATGTTAGCCCACTCATTGTCTGATCGAACAGGTTGACATCTGCCAAAGTTTGACAGTAGCAGCCATATAAGTTGTTTTACATTCTTCTCATCTAAGTGAGCACTAAGGAAGAAACATGTTGGCTTTGGGACCTGCCAAAATAGGACATGATTTAAAACAAATAATGATGTAATCAGTTAATCACATCCAACTATCCATTGGATCTACTAGCTCAAAACTATTGGCAAACAAGTAAACCCCAATGAGAAAAGGAATAAACTGCTAATAAGCTTTGTAGTTTATTGAGAGGTGCTAGCCAAGTATTTAGCATTTTATGCATGCCTATGTGAAGTTGGAAACTGACATTCTGAAGACTTCACCAAGTGCTGGTAGTCTTTTTCTAGTAGCAGTGGCTACATCAAGTCATATACATAAGTTAACATGAAGAATTCACCAAGCGCAACAAAAAACTCAAGCAGAAGATGTGATAGGGTTAGCAACCTGGGCCTGCTTGAAGGATGCGATGGTGTTGGAGACGGTTGTGGCATGGGGAACGGTGACCTGCCATCGACGATGAGCGTGCCCATGAGCACCTCGAGCGCCGCACCCTACACCCCCCACGGCTGTGGTCACCGCTGCCTCGATGTGGGTGGGCTGCTTCGCCATCCACGCGCTGAACCCCGCTCCACTCCTCCAGGGGGGTTGCTGCCACGCCCCTGCGCCACAGTCGACGATGACGAGGAGGGGAGCACAGTGAGGGGGAGAGCATGGGGATGGGGCCAGGGCCCAGCAGCGTAGTTGGTTAGCACGGTGGGAGGGGTGGGCGGTGCGATGGACAGCGCAGGCAGCGTGGTGGACGGAGCGGGCGACGCGGTGGATGGGACGAGCAACGCGGTGAGAGGGGCGAGCGACGTGGTGGGTGGAGTGAGCGGCACGGTGGGAGCACGCGACAGGCGGAGAGAACACGGGGCTAGGGGGAGTAGCACACATAGGGGGATGAGGATTCACGGGACGTATGTCACACAACACAGACGTGAGTGGGGCGCTGGGCTGATTGCTGTTAACACGAGCCAAAATAGCTCGCGAGCTGGCTCACAAGTGGAGCTCGGCTCGATTTTTTTGCAAGCTGCAAAGGAGGATTTTATGCATGCCTATGTGAAGATGGAAACTGACATTCTGAAGACTTCACCAAGTGTTGGTAGTCTTTTTCTAGTAGCAGTGGCTACAGCAAGCCATATACATAAGTTAACATGAAGAATTCACCAAGCGCAACAAAAACTCAAGCAGAAGATGTGATAGGGTTGGCAACTTGGGCCTGCTTGAAGGATGCGATGGCGTTGCAGGCGACTGTGGCGCGGGGAACGGCGACCTGCCACCGATGATGAGCGTGCCCATGAGCACCCCGAGCGCTGCGCCCTACACCCCCACGGCCGTGGTCACCGCCGCCTCGATGTGGGTGGGCTGCTTCGCCATCCACGCGCTGAGCCCCACTCCACTTCTCTAGAGGGTTGCTGCCACGCCCCTGCGCCACAGTCGACGATGACGAGGAGGGGAGCACAACGATGGGGGGAGAGCATGGGGATGGGGCCAGGGCCCAGTAGCGCGGTGGGAGGGGTGGGTGGTGCGGTGGATAGCGCAGGCGGCGTGGTGGACGGAGCGGGCGGTGCGGTGGGTGGGGCAAGCAACACGGTGAGAGAGGCGGGTGTAACATCCCAAAAATTTGAGTTTGAAAATGTGAAGCTTTTGAATTTTATTTGTAATATATTTTATTTGAATTTGGAATTTTATGGTGTTTCTATGGAATTTGATTGAGGTTCCAAAACTTTAAGAAGCTTAAAAAGAAACAAGCATTAATAATGCCCTAAAAGGGGATGTACAAATAATAGAAAACTAAAATTTTAAATACGAATCTGAAAAGATGATCTAGTATAAGAAGAGACAAACCTGAGTTAATAAAATATAAAATTTCATTTTGAGAATGATAGTACAAGGGCAACAAAAATAAATAAATAAAATATATGCAATTATATACAAAAAGACTAGTATGGTAAACAAAAGCATAAAAAAATGGTATATATATATATATACTTGTACATGTAAAAAAAAAGAATGAATATGCAATTAAATGGGAACCAAAAAAAAAGAAAAAGAAAAAGCCAGGCCGGCCGAATGGCACAGCCAACTCTCCCGGCGCCTCCCCTCACTTTATCTCTCTGGCGCGCGGGCCCCGCCCTCCACCCGCGCTTCCTCTCCCTGCCAGCGGGCCCGCCCTCGCCCGCGTCTCTTCTCCCTCCTCCCGACTCCCTTCTCTTTTCTCTGCGCCGCCCCGAGCTCAGCTCTCTCTTTCCCCGTGGCGCTCATGCATCTGCCGTCGCCAGCTGTGCTCGCAGCTCGCCCCTAGCCTTCCCGAGCTGTCCCATCACCCGAGCGGCACGCTCACACATCGCCCCTGGTTTTGCCATCCTGCCCACGGCGCGACGCCATCCGCCCCGGTTTCTTCCCCGCTCCATCGCGTCGTTCGGCCACGCGGCGCAAGCCTTCTGCCGCCCAGCACGCGCAGCGCAAAGCTGCAATGCCGCACCGAGTTGTCACGCGCACCAGCCAGGATTCCCGCTGCAGCCCCCGCTCGCCGTCATGACCGCCCGAGCAAGCTCTCGAGGGCAGCTCTCCTCGCGCCCCTATAAGAACCCCTGAGCATCCCCATGAGCTCCCCACTCCGCCCTCTCGCTATTGTAGAAACCAATCGAGCCGAAGCCCAGTAAATCGCCGCCGCATCCCTCTTCTTCCTCAGCTCCGGCCGTAGGCCTCCCCGCCGATTGCCACCACTAGACCCCGATTCCCTCCACCTACACCACCTCCGGAGCGTCGTCGACCCAAATCCGGCCTTTCCCGGACCTCCCGAAGGCCCTACACCGCCGGCGCCGACAACTCCTCCCGGACCGCCGCCACCGCACGCCGCCGGCCTACTCTGGAGCTTCTCGGTCCTCGTCGACAACACCGTCGGAATCCCCGCAGCTCAAGCAACGCGTTTTTGCAGTCACCCCCTCCTCTTCGGCCGCCCCTCGTCGGCGCCACCGTCGGCCGAACCCGCCCCCGAGTTCCCCTGCTCCAACGCCCGCACTGACGCTTCATCTGATTTTCGGCACGTCACCCGTCAGGTAACACCCGAGGGCGAGGCGGCTAACAGCGCATGCATTCGTTCGAGCGGCCCGAGTTCGATTCCTCTCGCCGCACGGTTAGATTAGGTTTTTAGGAATTTTTGCTGAGCTACAGTAAACAGAGAGAGTGGTTAGGAGATGATCAAGAGTGATTAGGAAATGTTAAAAGTGATTAGGAAATATTAGAGAGGAGTAAGTGAGAATCAAAGATTAATTTGAATATATATAACCAACTCATTAGTTCAGACAGAGGTTAATTAATTAATCCTAATCAACTGTCATCAATACTAATGCCAGAATATCATTTGAAACCCCTCACTGACATGTGGGCCATGCCCCTGTTGCTGGTCCCACATGTCACTAGCACAGAGGAGTGGAAATAAAAAGAAAACAGAAACTTAAAAGTAGAGAGTGGAACCCACCTAACAGAGATTTAATATTTTCTGGATTTAGTTAGATTGAGAAAATTAAAATGGGCATAACTTGTTCATTTTAACTCCAAATTTGATGAAACAAATTTCTAAATTCATCTAAATTCAAGATTAGCCCAGTTGAACTGAAACCATGAATTTTAGAGCTCATTAGAATTTTTGGTGATATTTAATATGGTTTGCATAAATGAATTAAAAGACTAAATACTAATTTAGGGTAATAATACAGAGGGTTTCCGTTGGTTAAATATTCAAACATAATAAAGATATCCACGTTAAAAGTTATGGAAATAAAGTGGATTAATTTGATTCGTCGGAGATTATGATTTAAAAGACATAAGTTCTAACATAAGGAATTCCTAGACCTAGCTTTTGAGACAAGTGTTATAATACTTTCGACTAAAAGATTTATAGAATAAGTACAGATCTCATCCATCAGTCCAGTTTGCCTTTACCAGAACCTGAGTCGCAAAGATTTGCAAATATTGCTTATATATAAATGTAAATCATGTGCCCTGAACATTACTACTCGACAAAATACACCAATTCATAAGAATACCCTAACTCACGGAACTTCCTTGATAAATACAAAAATAATAAAAGAAGTGATCAATAGAAAGATCGAACCATTATATCCTTCCACCGACCTTGCCACAAATCACACAAATGACCCGTTAACTCATAATAAAACTAAATTGAATTTATTCGGATTTATTTGGATCTTTTGAGTTATTTGCCTTTGTTTGTATTCTGTCATTTAGCACGTAATTAGAAATGGGAATCTTGAAGAATCAAAGGATCAGGCGTGATCAAGAGCGAATCGAAGATAAAGACCAGAAGCCCAAGAGAAAGCATTGTGTGAACTCAAGACCGCGGTAAACCGCGCCAGGCGAGTCAACACTTTGAACATATTGAACCCAGCATTTTAAAGTTATTTCCTTTTAAATTAGCAAAGTGCATGCTATTATTTCACGAGATATGATATGTTCAGTTTCAGCAAGCTAGTTATGCCCTGTTATTGCTACTGTTCATATTAATCTCCTTGCCATACTTGGAAATGTGAACCTTGTAGCCATAGTAAGAAATAGTATATGATTTCACAAAGTAAGTCCCTATTTATATGACATGCTTAGGAATGCTAGCAACTTGGGGTGACACTAATGCCCCAAGGAAAACTCCTCAAACTGTTTTAAATCATATGGTGCGATGCCATATGTAGTGTTGGTGCGATGCCGACACTTTGCGTATGGTGCGATGTCATACGCAACCCTTGGTGCGATGCCGAGGGTTAACTTATGGTGAGATGCCATAAGGATGGTTGGTGCGATGCCAACCATAAGCATATGGTGCGATGTCATATGCCGCCCTTGGTGCGATGCCAAGAGGCAACCTATGGTGCGATGCCATAGGGTTAGTTGGTGTGATGCCAACGCGTATGGTGAGATGTCATACGTCGCCCTTGGTGCGATGCCAAGAGGCAACTTATGGTGCGATGCCATAAGGGTTGTTGGTGCGATGCCAACAACAAGCATATGGTGCGATGTCATATGCTGCCCTTGGTGCGATGCCAAGAGGCAACTTATGGTGCGATGCCATAAGGTTAGTTGGTGTGATGCCGACAAAATTACTTGGATTATTACAACTAATGGTTTAAAAATGTGATTTCAAACCTGCTAGGTCATAGCAAATTTTAAGTAATTGTATTCAAAAGCACTCTTTAGCAAACAAAATAGCCCTATGCCTTTCCATTGTCAAGCCATGCATGTTATATATTTGCATTCTGTGTGTTGGCTTGCGGAGCACGGGGTCGGAGTGCTCACGCTCGCTTTTGCGACAAAATTCAGGATCAGGAGTCAAATCACCTCGCCTCAGCAACATGATTGGACAAACTGGCCGAGAAAATGAAGATGTCAAGGGCTAGGTCGCGAACCTCCAGTTGGCTGCCCGTGGGCATGTCCTGAAGGTCCCACCTGTGTGCTTCGTTCTTCCGCTGCTGCAGTTTATTGATTTCGGCCTAATCGGCCCATGAGTAAGTTTACTATTATATTTACGCTTCCGCATGATATGTATTTTTGATATTCAGAACTGTAAACTGTGAGCACTATCTACTGATCCAGGGAATAGTGCAGTGAATCACAGTGGATTTGGATTGAAAAATCCGGGTCTCACAGCGCTGGTATCAGAGCATATCGACTGCAGGTCGTGACCTAGTTAGCCTGGTCGTTAGTCCATGACTAGAATTATTTCCTCAGTATCTATTTTCACCAGACTAAGTTGTATCACTTATTCTCATCTCTCTTAGATGATTCTCCCTTATCTATATGCAGCCCTAGCCATTTTACTTCTGAAGCTCTCTTACCCAAATTCAAAGTGATGAAAATCCAGTACTTCTCTTGTAAACTTTCTATGAAAGTGCACTTAAGGCAAAGAGTCGTGGTGCTTAACCTTGAAGCTTAATGTCAAAGATTGTTTTATTTTTGGAGAAAAACAATAGGGTGAAAATTGGAAGAACAAAAAAAAATTGGTGGAGCCTAACGGAAAGAATTAGAATGACTAGATGGATGAATTAAGTTATTCTTGGAGAAATAGGAAATATGAAACTAATTGCGGGAGTACAACATTGATAAATAACATAATTCTTGGGAGATATTTACAATAGTGGAATAATGGAATATGATCGATTGCTAGACAAATTGATAGAGTTTTGAGAAATTGGAGAGATGACAACAATTATCAAAGTATAGGCTTGATTAATAACATTATTCCTGGAAGATGTTCATGATAATGAATTAATTCGGAGGTTGTCACTGAAGATTTAGGTGGTTACCCGAGGAGTCATTATGATTTTGAATACAATCTTGGATTATTAGGAAATCCTGATACACATGACACTGGTGGATTTAAAAGTAATAATGATGGATAATCATTAGAATTCAGAATTGAGTAGATAGACAATAAAGATTCAGGTTGATCATTGGAGAAGCAAACTATGGATTTGGATCAATGACACCAGATTGGATTATTAGGAGTTCACGATACGAAAGACATCAGTGGATCTAAATAAAGAAAGCTAGATCTTTATAGGATTGGAAAGCTGATAAAATAGGCAATTGACGATCTGAGATTGGATTTATAAAGATGTGGAGAAATTCAGGCACATATAAGAATTTGGTAACTTCGATCCAATTAATAGAATTTTAAATGGAAGAATTATATTGGTGGGTCTAAAGTAAAGGCATTGGATTTTCATTGGATTGTAGAGTCAATAAGTTGACCAATAGTGGATCTGGGATTTTGATTATACAGTCATAGTGAAAATATGATAATTGAAGGTCAAAGATTTATGCGGGACTTAGATAATCATGACTAGACTAATGAAATGGTGGATTATACAATAGGACGAGTATGATTGGTGGATCAAATAAAATAAATAATCTCCTTCGCTGTTTGGAGTCTTAGATGGCAGTAATGCCATGAACAATTAATGAAGAAAGATAGCCTAAGTGCAGTTTGCAAAAGTGGAAGTTAAATAATAAAGGCCATTGGATTCTAAGCCTTATGTACAAAAAAAATCATATGGGAGTGAATTGATTCAGTGATGGATAGTTGAGCATTGGAAGAGATTAGGATATCTTAAAAAAAAAAATCTGTTTTGCCACAAGGATCATTTATAAAAAAAAATGAGTGCCAAAACCAATGAAACTACCCCAAATACTTTCCACTTCTTTCTATTAATTACAAAAGGAAAATTTTGATCCTTTTCTCATACCCCTACTCCAAATATTAAGGTTAGGAACATCGAAGATGATCATGAAGATAAGATGGTCTCGTTTTAGACGGACTGTGCATATGAACCCTGCACCCTCCTATGTGTGTTCCCCGTGTAGACATTGTATTGTTGCAAGATTTTATTTGGCTCTGTGCACTGCCTTCTTGCCCTTGGGCGTCCTATTTCGCAGTCACAGGAAAAGCTTGCTTTTAAAATTTGTGTGGTTCTGTATCACCCCAGCTTCTGGGGTATTTTCCTTTAAAGCTAAATGGGTTAGAACACCTTATCTCCGCGATTTAATCCTCATCTCATGCTATTCCCTCTCACCTTTCCTGAAAACCCCATCGGATCCAAAGGAATGAAATAACAAGTAACCCAAAACCAGTGCAATCGAGAAGAAGCAAAGACTTTTCAAACTTCCAGTATTTAAGGAAAACAACATCACTGTGAAGAAGACCACCGCCAATCTTGTGATGACCAAGACAGCTAGAGCACAATGGATGATTAATGACAATCGTCGTTTATTTAAGGGGGGTAGCACTACGAGATAAAATGTCAAAAAAAAAACTACGGCAAAATCAAGGAGCAAGCACCCTGAACACGACGACCTCTCCAGAAGAATAAAGATCTCCTCCTTCCCTTTTGCCTCCTTTAAGTGCAGGTCCTCTCCCCTTCTGTCTATCCCTAGGGCACAAACCATTGCTACCCACCTATTAGTATGAATATTCTACAACCATATGTCCAATAGACAATGCAACTGCTCCATTCTACGACGTGAAGACAACAACGCCAAAGAGCAAGTATTTGGAAGTCTACAACTTATCCAGAAGAACAATGATTCCCTCTTTCCTTTTGGTTTCTCCAAGCGCTAGCCCCTAATGTGCAGATTTTAATTTCCCTGTGAAGCTAAAGGACTATACGTCAAGCAACACCCGGAAACCCATTGCTAGCTAGTATAACCCCACCTCTTTTCTTTCTACTCTATCGGAATCTCGGGGTCGAGATTCATTTAAGGGGGGTAGATTTGTAACATCCCAAAAATTTGAGTTTGAAAATGTGAAGCTTTTGAATTTTATTTGTAATATATTTTATTTGAATTTGGAATTTTATGGTGTTTCTATGGAATTTGATTGAGGTTCCAAAACTTTAAGAAGCTTAAAAAGAAACAAGCATTAATAATGCCCTAAAAGGGGATGTACAAATAATAGAAAACTAAAATTTTAAATACGAATCTGAAAAGATGATCTAGTATAAGAAGAGACAAACCTGAGTTAATAAAATATAAAATTTCATTTTGAGAATGATAGTACAAGGGCAACAAAAATAAATAAATAAAATATATGCAATTATATACAAAAAGACTAGTATGGTAAACAAAAGCATAAAAAAATGGTATATATATATATATACTTGTACATGTAAAAAAAAAGAATGAATATGCAATTAAATGGGAACCAAAAAAAAAAAAGAAAAAGAAAAAGCCAGGCCGGCCGAATGGCACAGCCAACTCTCCCGGCGCCTCCCCTCACTTTATCTCTCTGGCGCGCGGGCCCCGCCCTCCACCCGCGCTTCCTCTCCCTGCCAGCGGGCCCGCCCTCGCCCGCGTCTCTTCTCCCTCCTCCCGACTCCCTTCTCTTTTCTCTGCGCCGCCCCGAGCTCAGCTCTCTCTTTCCCCGTGGCGCTCATGCATCTGCCGTCGCCAGCTGTGCTCGCAGCTCGCCCCTAGCCTTCCCGAGCTGTCCCATCACCCGAGCGGCACGCTCACACATCGCCCCTGGTTTTGCCATCCTGCCCACGGCGCGACGCCATCCGCCCCGGTTTCTTCCCCGCTCCATCGCGTCGTTCGGCCACGCGGCGCAAGCCTTCTGCCGCCCAGCACGCGCAGCGCAAAGCTGCAATGCCGCACCGAGTTGTCACGCGCACCAGCCAGGATTCCCGCTGCAGCCCCCGCTCGCCGTCATGACCGCCCGAGCAAGCTCTCGAGGGCAGCTCTCCTCGCGCCCCTATAAGAACCCCTGAGCATCCCCATGAGCTCCCCACTCCGCCCTCTCGCTATTGTAGAAACCAATCGAGCCGAAGCCCAGTAAATCGCCGCCGCATCCCTCTTCTTCCTCAGCTCCGGCCGTAGGCCTCCCCGCCGATTGCCACCACTAGACCCCGATTCCCTCCACCTACACCACCTCCGGAGCGTCGTCGACCCAAATCCGGCCTTTCCCGGACCTCCCGAAGGCCCTACACCGCCGGCGCCGACAACTCCTCCCGGACCGCCGCCACCGCACGCCGCCGGCCTACTCTGGAGCTTCTCGGTCCTCGTCGACAACACCGTCGGAATCCCCGCAGCTCAAGCAACGCGTTTTTGCAGTCACCCCCTCCTCTTCGGTCGCCCCTCGTCGGCGCCACCGTCGGCCGAACCCGCCCCCGAGTTCCCCTGCTCCAACGCCCGCACTGACGCTTCATCTGATTTTCGGCACGTCACCCGTCAGGTAACACCCGAGGGCGAGGCGGCTAACAGCGCATGCATTCGTTCGAGCGGCCCGAGTTCGATTCCTCTCGCCGCACGGTTAGATTAGGTTTTTAGGAATTTTTGCTGAGCTACAGTAAACAGAGAGAGTGGTTAGGAGATGATCAAGAGTGATTAGGAAATGTTAAAAGTGATTAGGAAATATTAGAGAGGAGTAAGTGAGAATCAAAGATTAATTTGAATATATATAACCAACTCATTAGTTCAGACAGAGGTTAATTAATTAATCCTAATCAACTGTCATCAATACTAATGCCAGAATATCATTTGAAACCCCTCACTGACATGTGGGCCATGCCCCTGTTGCTGGTCCCACATGTCACTAGCACAGAGGAGTGGAAATAAAAAGAAAACAGAAACTTAAAAGTAGAGAGTGGAACCCACCTAACAGAGATTTAATATTTTCTGGATTTAGTTAGATTGAGAAAATTAAAATGGGCATAACTTGTTCATTTTAACTCCAAATTTGATGAAACAAATTTCTAAATTCATCTAAATTCAAGATTAGCCCAGTTGAACTGAAACCATGAATTTTAGAGCTCATTAGAATTTTTGGTGATATTTAATATGGTTTGCATAAATGAATTAAAAGACTAAATACTAATTTAGGGTAATAATACAGAGGGTTTCCGTTGGTTAAATATTCAAACATAATAAAGATATCCACGTTAAAAGTTATGGAAATAAAGTGGATTAATTTGATTCGTCGGAGATTATGATTTAAAAGACATAAGTTCTAACATAAGGAATTCCTAGACCTAGCTTTTGAGACAAGTGTTATAATACTTTCGACTAAAAGATTTATAGAATAAGTACAGATCTCATCCATCAGTCCAGTTTGCCTTTACCTGAACCTGAGTCGCAAAGATTTGCAAATATTGCTTATATATAAATGTAAATCATGTGCCCTGAACATTACTACTCGACAAAATACACCAATTCATAAGAATACCCTAACTCACGGAACTTCCTTGATAAATACAAAAATAATAAAAGAAGTGATCAATAGAAAGATCGAACCATTATATCCTTCCACCGACCTTGCCACAAATCACACAAATGACCCGTTAACTCATAATAAAACTAAATTGAATTTATTCGGATTTATTTGGATCTTTTGAGTTATTTGCCTTTGTTTGTATTCTGTCATTTAGCACGTAATTAGAAATGGGAATCTTGAAGAATCAAAGGATCAGGCGTGATCAAGAGCGAATCGAAGATAAAGACCAGAAGCCCAAGAGAAAGCATTGTGTGAACTCAAGACCGCGGTAAACCGCGCCAGGCGAGTCAACACTTTGAACATATTGAACCCAGCATTTTAAAGTTATTTCCTTTTAAATTAGCAAAGTGCATGCTATTATTTCACGAGATATGATATGTTCAGTTTCAGCAAGCTAGTTATGCCCTGTTATTGCTACTGTTCATATTAATCTCCTTGCCATACTTGGAAATGTGAACCTTGTAGCCATAGTAAGAAATAGTATATGATTTCACAAAGTAAGTCCCTATTTATATGACATGCTTAGGAATGCTAGCAACTTGGGGTGACACTAATGCCCCAAGGAAAACTCCTCAAACTGTTTTAAATCATATGGTGCGATGCCATATGTAGTGTTGGTGCGATGCCGACACTTTGCGTATGGTGCGATGTCATACGCAACCCTTGGTGCGATGCCGAGGGTTAACTTATGGTGAGATGCCATAAGGATGGTTGGTGCGATGCCAACCATAAGCATATGGTGCGATGTCATATGCCGCCCTTGGTGCGATGCCAAGAGGCAACCTATGGTGCGATGCCATAGGGTTAGTTGGTGTGATGCCAACGCGTATGGTGAGATGTCATACATCGCCCTTGGTGCGATGCCAAGAGGCAACTTATGGTGCGATGCCATAAGGGTTGTTGGTGCGATGCCAACAACAAGCATATGGTGCGATGTCATATGCTGCCCTTGGTGCGATGCCAAGAGGCAACTTATGGTGCGATGCCATAAGGTTAGTTGGTGTGATGCCGACAAAATTACTTGGATTATTACAACTAATGGTTTAAAAATGTGATTTCAAACCTGCTAGGTCATAGCAAATTTTAAGTAATTGTATTCAAAAGCACTCTTTAGCAAACAAAATAGCCCTATGCCTTTCCATTGTCAAGCCATGCATGTTATATATTTGCATTCTGTGTGTTGGCTTGCGGAGCACGGGGTCGGAGTGCTCACGCTCGCTTTTGCGACAAAATTCAGGATCAGGAGTCAAATCACCTCGCCTCAGCAACATGATTGGACAAACTGGCCGAGAAAATGAAGATGTCAAGGGCTAGGTCGCGAACCTCCAGTTGGCTGCCCGTGGGCATGTCCTGAAGGTCCCACCTGTGTGCTTCGTTCTTCCGCTGCTGCAGTTTATTGATTTCGGCCTAATCGGCCCATGAGTAAGTTTACTATTATATTTACGCTTCCGCATGATATGTATTTTTGATATTCAGAACTGTAAACTGTGAGCACTATCTACTGATCCAGGGAATAGTGCAGTGAATCACAGTGGATTTGGATTGAAAAATCCGGGTCTCACAGCGGGTGACATGGTGGGTGGAGTGAGCGGCACAGTGGGAGCACACGATAGGCGGAGAGAGCATGGGGCTAGGGGGAGCAGCACATGCGGGGGGATGAGGATTCACGGGATGTATGTCACGCAACGCCGACGTGAGTGGGGCGCTGGGCCGATTGCTGTTAACACGAGCCAAAATAACTCGCGAGCTGGCTCACAAGTGTGGAGCTCGACTCGATTTTTTTTGCAAGCTGCAAAGGAGGCTTGGCTTGGCTCAAAATTTCACAAGCTCGAGCCGAGCTGCGAGCCTCGAGCTATCTTTCCACCCCTAGTTTACGCATGGCTCCATTTAGGCTTCGAAGCTATTTTTTCAGCTAAACGGGCGAGCTTTGAAGTCTAAAAATGAACTACAAAATTAAAACCCAGCTTAAAATGAATTACACAATTTGAAGCTAGGATCTGCTAGCTTCTTTTAAAGCCAGGCTTTAAAGCTAAAAATAAACAGACCGAGCTTGACCAAACGGATCTAAGTAAACAAATATGGGCTTGTTCTTTTCGGCTGAGGTTTTTGGCTTTTGGCTGAAATTTTTGAATTTTGGTTGTTTACGGTACAGATTACGGAGAGACAGATACTCACTTACGATTTTGGCTGATACAGATGTTGGGCTTTTAACGTGTAGATCGTTTAACTTATAGACCCCGTCTTGATAAAATACTCCGTTTGAAAGTTGGTTACTGTAGCAAAAGCCAAAAGTCGCCGGCTTATGAGGTAAAGAACAGGCCCTATACGAGCTGTAAACTTGGTTTGCACTCGAACGGTCCAAGACAAGGCCCACTACCCAGATGCGGACCAGTGCAACGCTTGGCTCACCGGCCGAACCGTTCCACAGAATTGGGAGGTTTTGTGCAGCAGCGCGTGAGGCGCGGCATAAGGCCGACTTTTTTTTTCCAGCCGGTTTATAAGTCCTGTTTATAGTAACTAGTTTTTAAATTATATATTTTATTAAAATGAAGTTAACAGAAAGATTATAGTATAAATTATATTAATTTCTGTTGTATCGACTAAAATCACACAGAACTATTTTCTTATATATATCAACTCTCACAAATAAATAGAATTCAAATATTTAAATTATAACCTATCAGCTGAGAAGAACTCACCCATATACATCGCGTCTCACTTGCACGGCGCGGCCTGGGCATTATCGAAGCGCCGCCACATGTACTGCATCATACGGTCCATTCTACCCCCGCGGAAAATTTTCATATTCGTTTGATGCCTGATTGAAGCTGGATTGCACTACTACACCGGCAAAGCGGTTGCGCTTGATACGTCGAGGTGAATATAAGGATTCAAGTTGTACCTTCCACGTTTACAAGGTTGTACTTGAGTTATTATAGGTCCACCGAGATTTAATTATATGACCAAGTTTATATTAAACCTTGCCAACCATTATTCCAATTGTTCTACCAGCTAGCACGGTGGCCAGCACCTACGCGGATATCATTTTTGAGCATATTTTATTGGTTCAACGATACATATGATGTATAATAAAAAACTATATATGAAAAATAAATGGTTGTAGATCACATAAAAAAACACAAAATTAGAATTTTTAGAGTACCATCATTTTGATTTTATTTTCATATTTGTAGAATTGGTTTCATTAATTGTAATATTAATGTATACTAATATATGTTAAAACAAAGAATATAAATTATAACTTTAGGATGAAATACTTATTCTTTTATAAATTTTAATCATCATTTCCAATAATAGATACAATATTTGTATCCATATTAATATAATTAAAAGAATGCAAAATTATAATAGATATTATGGGCAAGTTCATGTCTGTGCGTAGTTCACTTGAGTTCAATTTTATCTCTAACATCTTGCGTCTTAAATTCATATAAGAGTTCTCCAACTATACGTGCACACGTATCATGGTGCAAATCAACTTTATGCACACGTTCATAGATCAAGAAAAATTATAGGTTTTGATTTGTTAATAATAAGAAGTGTCTAGCTAATTAAGAGTTAGATGTTTTTTTCTTTTTGTGATAATTTATATCACTTGTTCTCATTTATCAGGTAACATTCATCAATTATAAAATTGCTAAACATAATTACGATCCAATCAAATAAGGACTCGATGTTTATTTATTTTAGGGAGAATTCCTACAATATTTCTCCTTTTCTTAGCTGATGTAACTAACCATTCTAAGTTTTTATTATATGATATAAAACCCAACGATTGATATAGTTCAACTTTAATTAGAATCCACCATATTGATGGTGATTTTAGAAAAAAAATTAAAATTATAAAACACACATTGTTGAGAAGCGTGTAGGTAGAATGGATTTTTGTCTCTTTTTTGTCTCTCCTTTTTTTTTCTTACCAAGTGCTGCCTTTTCTTTTTTTCACATGCATGGATTTTGCTCATTTATTTTGCACGTCCATACCCTTTTTTCCTCTCATACGTGGCTTTTAGTACAGGCCATCTAGGATTTTTTTTATTTATTGGGTTCATCTATAATCTATAATATGTAGTTTTATCTTATAAGATTCCTTATTTTATTTAAGACTTTTATTGGTAATTGTTTACTAATAAAAAAGGATCCACTGAATCGGGGGACAGATGTTTTTTTTTTTGAGAATTTCTAGCTCATTTCTCATTTTTTTCTTAGCAACTATAAAGCTCATGTTAATATTTTGTTTTTGGGGGATTTACATTGCAATTTGTATAGAAATCAAATTGCTAATTTTTATTTTTCTTTGAATTTAAGTTAATTTGGAGTGTATTCGACCTGGAACATTTTTAAATTTGCTGTTTTTATTTAATTATTATTCTAAATTTTACTTATTTATGAATGTTACTTTAGATATCGTATGGAAATCAAATTACTAATTTTCTTTATTTTTATTCTGAATTTTAGTTAATTTGGTTTATACTTGACGTGGATTTTTTAATCTGAGCTATTGTAGCTTGGGTTTACGAGATAGATGACTAACATTTTCTAGTTAATACCGAAGCTTCCTCGGAGTGCCTAATTAGTATAGGTTTACAAAATTTTAATATTTTTGGAATTTAGGTTTGAAATTCATTTACAAATAAATATCTAACCATCCTTTAATATTTACTCTAAACTTGCATTTTTTTGGATTGTATTTGACGTGGATTTCTTTTTAGTTTTAGGCCGGAATTGGTATAAAACCGATTTGTATTTTTTTGAATTATTATTCCAAATTTAGTTTTAGGGTTTACTTTGAAATTCATATAGAAATCAAATTGCTTATTTTATTTTATTTTTATTTCAACTTTTACTTAGTTTGGATTGTACTTGACATGAACTCTTTATTTTAATTTGTAATTTTTGTTTAATTATTATTGCGAATTCTAGTTATTTGTGGATGTTACTTTTGAAGTTGTATAAAAATCAAATTGCTATTTTTTATTTTAAATCAGAATTTATCTTAATTTGCATTGTACTTGACTTATGCTCTTTCTTTTAATTTAAGACATTATAACTCGCATCTGATTGATTGATTACTAGATCGTTCTCCAAGTGCATAATTAGTATAGATATAAGTAGTTTCTTATATATCCAAATCAACAATCAAATCTAAAGCTTAAAATTTTGGATCCATCCAATTAAGAGCTAGATATTTTGTTCTTTTGTGAGAATTTGTAGCATATTTCCCTTTTTTTTTGCTCAGCAACTCTAAGGCTTTGAAGTTTGATGGCAGAGTTTACTTCTATGTGTCGAAGGCTTATGTAGGCTACTTTTGGGTTAATTTGATCTCTCTCTTCTCAAACGAAGCATTAATCTGTCTCAGTTGACTGGCAATGTTTCAGACAGGGTTATCATAACGCTTCTTGCCCGTTAGCCCCGGTTGCCATCACTTAAAACTCGATTTTTTTTACTACGACGTACGAATCAAATCATCGTCATTCAAGAAAAAGAGAGACACACACGTTGACCATGATCAAACTGGGATGTGGCCGTGGGACCCTTCCCTAGGGAATTTACACGAGAAAATGATCGTGGCAGATGACGAGGATACGATTAAAGTTTGCTTTGCTACTTACGTGGATCGTGTCGGTCATGAAAGACGGGTATCATCATTTGGGATGGCCTGTCTGAGCGATCCTCGTTGGTCTGCGCGGCCTCGTTATTCCCAAAAGTTCTTGCAGCTAAGCTAGCTCAAGTGACAGCCAAATCGAAGGCAACTGAGGCCCTAATGAGTAGCACTGCGAGTATTCTGCTGCAAGTCGCAACAGGACGTACGGGATATATGGCGCCACTTCGTTTGGTCCGTGGGCTTTTCTTCTGAGAACAGACGGTCGAGTAGTATCAATTCATGCGTGATATGTCTCTTGCCCAGAGTTAAAATGAGCACTAGCTTTCGCAGCAAGCCGGCAACAAAGAACTGAGTGTGGATTTCGGCCGTCGGTTACCCCTGTTGAGAACTTCGAGTACCGGTCCGGCCGAGGAAACACCAGTCAGGCAGCATCATTCTTAGACCCGCTAGTTTAGGGCCGCCGTCCACGTGCTGCTTTTGCCTTGCACGAGACATGGTTAGTGGCACGGTTCCTAGCTCTTTGATTCGTCGTTGTTATGGCTGTTCCATACAAACTTCAGACACCACGCATGATTCCGGATCAAGCAGGACTGCTTATAGCTGTCGAATTTTAATTCTAACTGTTAGATGAGTTTTTGTGTAAATATGTCAAGTCAAGATAAAAAAGAGATATAGGTGGTGATCGGTTCGGCTGAAAAGCTCGTGGCTTATGGCTGAAAACACTGTAGCTGGTTGAAAAAAACACTGTAGCTGACAGAGGCTTATTTAGCATAATTAAATTTAAAAAAATTTAAAAATAAAAAAATATGTTAGCCCATTACGTATAATACAAACAAATACGGGGAAAAAAGAACCGGGAAAAAAGCTCAACAAAAAGCCAAAAGTTCAGAAAAAGACGAAACTTATGAATAGTGAAAAATAAGCCAGAAGCTAGAAGCCGAAGCCGAGTTGATCAGAGCTTAAGAGAACTTTGATATAATTGATTCATGAAACGGCACATGAAACAAAACAACAAAGTGGTCAATGCGTTTGTCATCAAATCGGTCAATCTTGGTGTAAACTATGCATGTCTTCGATCACCTTATTCCCTTGTTGCGTTCGATATCAGCGAGGTCGAATGACACGGGTGGACGTGGCCAGTGTAAAGGCCATGCTATCAACGGCCTCATAGACCGACGAGATTGTGGATAATACCAACGCCCACATCTACATGAACCATTCATCCCATGCATGGAGAACGTGAAGTGAAGACTGAAGACGATGTCTAATGTGCAGCTTAATAAGATATATTTTGTAGGTTCGCTCGACGGATATAATTAACCGAGAGCCTTTCGAGTCTCGGGAATTAGTAGATCACATCGTCTATGTCAGATCTGCTATGTAGAGCAGGCTATAGAGCGCAATCATATAAATGAAATCTATAAGTTTGTTATTCTTGAATGAATGAATAAAATACATATTTTTTCTATCTTTTTTGTGTTTATTTATTTTTATGTACTTTAATACACTGGCATATTTGCACCTTATATATCGAGGCAAGAAATCGGAGAGCCAATTCTCACGTTAAACACTAACCACAACGTTTAGCGCTCGTTGATTATCTAAACTAATAATCCACCAGTTCAAATTATCCTACATCCACCCAACAATTACCTGCTCCACAGTCATGACCTTAACTACGTCCACACCACAATATGCACCCAGAATTACACCATCCTAAAAACGTCCGCACCAGATTAACTCTCCTCCATTCTCTCTCTTTACTCAACCATATCCGACGGTCATCCTTCAATGGATGTGCAGTACCCCTTCGCCCTCCCTAACGCTCGCAGCTTGCATGATGCATGCAGGTCGATCGTCCCCGCCTCCGCCGAAGGACCCGCCTCCCCCGAACGCCGCCGCCTCCCCCGCCTCCTCCGAAAGCCCCCCGCCTCCCCCGCCTCCCCCGAACGCCGCCGCCTCCCCAGCCTCCCCCGAAAGCTCCCCGCCTCCCCCGCCTCCCCCGAACGCCGCCGCCTCCCCCGCCTCCCCCGCCTCCCCCGAACGCCGCCGCCTCCCCCGCCTCCTCCGAAAGCCCCCCGCCTCCCCCGAACGCTGCCGCCTCCCCCGCCTCCTCCGAAAGCCCCCCGCCTCCCCCGAACGCCGCCGCCTCCCCCGCCTCCCCCGAACGCCGCCGCCTCCCCCGAACGCCGCCGCCTCCGCCGCATCCCCCCAAGGCCGCCGCCTCCCCCGCCTCCTCCGAAAGCCCCCCGCCTCCCCCGCCTCCCCCGAACGCCGCCGCCTCCGCCGCATCCCCCGAACGCCGCCGCCGCCTCCTCCGCCTCCCCCGAATCGACTCCCGGCCGCTGCCTCCCCCGAAGGCCGCCGCCTCCGCCGGCTCCCCCGAAGGCCGCCGCCTCCGCCGGCTCCCTCGACGGCCGCCGCCTCCGCCGAATCAACTCCCGGCCGCCGCCTCCCCCGAAGGCCGCCGCCTCCCCCGAAGGCCGCCGCCTCCGCCGGCTCCCCCGACGGCCGCCGCCTCCCCCGACGGCCGCCGCCTCCGCCGAAGCTTGTAAACTGTAAGCAGTAACATCACCATGATGCACAATTTCCTTTCTCCCCTTGTTCAGCTCTTATTGTGTAGCAGATATATGCAGTCATCTGTACATGTGCGCAAAATGACAGTCAAAACAACAGATAAATGGTGTTGGCATTTTAATACCACACGAAAGTTATGGCTCAAGGATGAAAAGTGCCATCTTTGGTTTACAGTGAAACCATGGGATAAAGAATTTACAAGGTTTAGGCTAAGGAATTGCATGCTGAGATTCACATATATCCATTAAAAATACTATATTCTTGTCCAAAAACATCCATTTCAAATGCTCTAGGAGGCATTGAAGTGTTTGTCTTGACAGACATTGTATCTATTAGTTTTGTAAGGCTCTCCTGTTCTTAAAGAGAATTACAAAAGCTCCCCTGATGAGCACCGTTTGGTCTTAAACATTAGGTTAAAGCAGCCTCATCACTGAAGAACAAACGAAACAACAAGCACAATCTGCTTTGCCGCTTTCCCAAGTGACTAAGCAATCATTCCCTAAACTACAAGTTGGAAACAACATGATTGATAGGATAAAAATGTGCAAATACACCAAAATGATAAACATTAAGTTAAATGGTACCACTTAAGTACTGAGCAATGGTTCTCGAACTGGAACCATACGCGGAGCCTCCCTCACGTACTCCTCCATAGTCACAAGAAATGTTTGTGGTGGCTGAGGAAAAATTCTTAAATAAGATGCTGTGCAAAAAACAAATGCTATCAATAGTGAACAATTAGACAACCAGTACAAACCCTCACCTCCCTCAGAGTGGGAAATTGAAAATTCCTCGCAAGTTATAGACCCCTGCAATTTTCATAGAAGTCGGATAGGTTCCCAGCCTGCATCAATAACCAAACCAGGTAAACTAAGAATGAGCAAAATACACTCACTTTGATATTTTCAGAATCTAGATATACTCAACAATATTGTCTTCTGGGCTCTGAAGTTACCTGTTGGCCAGCCCTCCTATAAATTTCAAGGGCTTTATGTGCTTCATGTCTTGGCATCTCAAAAAACTACACCCAATAACAAGAGATTAACATATGCAGAATGTTGGTCACCATGGAGTAATATATTGCCACTTGAAGAGCATCTTTTACCTTGTCAACAAGGTTGATAATTCCATCATTTATCGCACAATAAATTTTGAAGCTCTCTTTTAGCACTTGTCAAAAACAGAGCCACACTCTTTTTAGTCATTCACTCCATCTGCAAATCAAAGACAGAGCACTGAAGGAAATATTTGTCATTGGCCAGGAATGGATATGCATCGTATACACATAAGAAGAATCAACATTGCATGCCAGTGCTTAAAAAGTATCTAATTGGACATAAATGCAAACTGTAGAGCTATAGCAAAAACAATACAAAAATTGTTCCGCTTTCACCAATATCATTTAGATAGGTTAAAGAGCTGGGAATGATAAATGAGTTTATAAAAGAATAGCCTTCAGGTGAAATTAAATAAAAGCTTATTAAGCCTAGAAGAAGAGGAGCAGTAGAGGCTAGGGCACAAATAAATCCAATGACCAAAACTAGAGCTTACCAAAGCTAGAGCATATTGCACCAAGTAGTTGTTATTTGCAGCTCCTTCTGGCTGTAATACCAAATGCAAAGTGATGTTATGTTAGACCAAGAGGGAAAAAAATAATAGAAATTGAGAGATCTCATATCTAAGACTTGTTAGCCTAGAGTTAAGAGATAATTACCCGACAACCAATAAGTCGGTATAGTAACTGCTGCAAAGCTGGCAACTGCTCTAACAAATCCTGAGACTCTAATTCTCTGGTTCTACTGTGTCCCTGATGACAAAATATAATGGGTTGAAGCAGTGATTAGTGAGCTAGATTAGATACTGAAATTTAATATGTGTGATCCTCAAAGCTAATCAGTTGTGGTACCAAAATGAGATATAATGTTTCAGACCTTTTCAGGACCTGGACCTTGTTTGGACAAACGCTCAGCTTCAACATCATACTTCAGGATCCTGAAGCATTCCAATCTTTCCTCCAAAAATAGTCCATATGTACGAACCCATGCAGAACAGTCCCAAGCTGGACAACACTTAACATTAGTACTCCCTCTGATCACAAAAGAGTGACATTTTGGGATGTGTGTAGTCAAACTTTGTAAATTTGACTATCGATATTTTCAATGAATATTTCCGTTGGAAATGTGAAAATAATATGCAGATATATGCACAATTTCCTTTCTCCCCTTGTTTAGCTCTTATTGTCTAGCAGATATATGCAGTAACATCCTCAGGTTGGTTTTGCATGTTGATGGCTGGTTAAATAAAAAAAAGGACATGTCAAAGCAGAAAGCAGAACCCACTGCTTTAGGCGATATAACAAACAACAACACAGGTATGAGCGCTTACTCGGCTGTGACGGAATTGCTTTCGATATTTTTATAACCTTCTCAGTTTTAAAATCACTTGCAGCACCTGTGGATGAGGCCGAGCGAAAGAGGGAAGAGAGGAATAGAAAACAACGAGAATACCGAGCAAGGATAAAGGCTGAGGAATCCAACGAGCAAAGAGAAGAAAGGAATAAAAGGCGCCGGGAACAACGAGTATTGAAGAGGACAGAATCATCAACACATACTATAGGACCTGATCATGGTATTGCTTATTTATTATTTAATAATGGTTCCTTTGTTATTTGAAATGTTACTCTTTATTAAGCAATAATAATTATGTCCGGACAATGAAAAATTAATGTTTCATCCTGCTCCATGATAGGTCAACAAGCACCATATGGAGCGTGTTCAAGTATTCTCAGAGCATCAAACGATGAGGACAAGGAAAATGTCTGTCCGGATAACAACACGGATTGGCTACATAGAAATTATAATTATGTCCGGAGAAGACAATCGACCTATGATACTTCTTGTGTGCCCAACAACCTGTCAAGCCACACTCTGTTGAATGCAAGTGCGGCAACTCCAGGTGCCATCCTTGTATTTTTTTTAAATTTGTGCAAGCAATAGTAGCATGTTGTGCTATATTGTATAATAATAGAATAGATCATCTGATCATGCCAATGTTTTCCACCCAATGGTGGCCAGTTAGCAGCTCAAATAGGCAAAGGGCCCTTGCAAAAAGAGAGAGGTACAACAATATGGATGAGCACAGCAAGGAAAACATGTTGCAGAGAAATAGGGACTACAAAAAAAGATGAGAATACAGTCAGTCGGTGTCTTGGTGAAGGAAACATTGCATATAGGACAGAATGATATAGAATATGATAGTGCCTTGTTCGAACCTATAAACAATCAATCTGATGAAGGTGTGTTCTTTTTCTTTGTTTATTTTTGATTTTAATAACACAGTCATTCGGTGTGTTCTATTCCTAATGTTCGAGCAAACATCATGCAGACGAACATCTGGAGGCACCTCATTCCTTGGATATTGATGATCTTCTTGATGACGATGAGACTAGGCAGTACGTTGCTGAAGGTAACTTTATTTTGTGTGTCATCACAGGTGTTTCGCTTATTAATGTTGTGTAATGACGGACAGTGCTTGCTTTCATAACAGAAGATGGTGCCTTCGAGTCCTATCGTGTCAGTGTCAATGGTGTTGATTTGAATACCAATGAAGATCCTTATGATGATGTCTACCAAAATGTGCCTGATAGGCACCATGTTTTGAGAAAGGTGCCTAACTGCTTGTACTGTGCAGCAATGAGATTTCAATATGAACCACCTGGATTCTGTTGCAGAAAAGGAAAGATAAAAGTACATGTTCGACAGGTGCCTACTGAATTAAAAAGGTTATTCACAAGTCAGGTAGATAATGATGCACAATATTTCAGGCAAAATATTAGGTACTTCAACGCTCATTTCTCTTTCACGAGCCTTGGAGTAACCTTGGATCGACGAGTTGCCACCGCGGCAGGGACTGGTATATATACATTTCGTGTGCATGGGGCCTTGTACCATCGCCTGGACCAGTTGGTTCCAGGTTCTAAAGGACCTCGCCACTTGCAACTCTACTTTTATGATACGGAGGATGACAGTTTGGCGCACAGAGTACAGAGATCGCCTGACCTAGATATCAATCTTATCAGAACTGTGCTGCGAATAATGGAAGGCAACCCATATGTACAGACCTTTAACAGAGTTGGAGCTATTCCAAATCTTGATGACTATCTACACTATTAATCCACCAGTTAAAATTATGCTACATCCACCCAACAATTACCTGCTCCACAGTCATGACCTTAACTACGTCCACACCACAATATGCACCCTTAATTACACCATCCTACAAACGTCCGCACCAGATTAATTCTCATCCATTCTCTCTCCTTACTCAACCATATCCGACGGTCATCCTTCAATGGATGTGCAGTACCCCTCCCACCCCTCCCGCTCCTCCAACCAACCGTGCGCCTCCTCCCCCTCGAACCCGTGCGCCTCAACCGCCCGTGCGCCTCCTACCCCACGAACCCGTGCGCCTCCTCCCCCGCCCTCCGCGCCGCCGCCTCCTCCCCCGCCCTCCGCTCGGCTGCCGCCTCCTCCTCCCCGCGCCGCCGCCGCTCCTCCCCTCCCTCCCACCCCGCGCCGCCGCCTCCTCCTCCTCCCCACCCCGCGCCGCCGCCTCCTCCCCTCCCTCCCACCCCGCGCTGCCGCCGCCTCCTCCTCCCCCCACTCCTCCGCTCCGCCGCCACCACCCGCGCCGACGCCATCATCACCGCCTACCGCGACCACTGCGCATGCAGGTCGGCGGATCGTCTCCTGGGTAGGCCGCCGCCTCCCCCGCCTCCCCCGCCTCCTCCGACTCCCCCGAAGGCCACCGCCTCCCCCGCCTCCCCCGAAGCGACTCCCGGCCGCCGCCTCCCCCGAATCGACTCCCGGCCGCCGCCTCCGCCGAAGCGAGCCGCCTCCCCCGAAGCGAGGACTCCCGGCCGCCTCCTCCGTCGCTCCTCCACTCCGCCGCCGCCTCCTCCTCCCCCCACTCCTCCGCTCTACCCTCGCCTCCGCTGCCTCCTCCTCCCACCGCTCCTCCGCTCCGCCCCTCGCCTCCTCCTCCCCACCCCACCCCGCGCCGCCTCCTCCTCCTCCCCCCGCTCCCGAAGGCCCGCGTACCACCCCAGATCGCGCGCCGACCTCGACAAGCACCGCTGCGTGAAGGTGAGCGAGGGCAAGCTGCGGTACGTGGAGATCCACGGCCTCCCAGGAGAGCAGAGGGTCAGCATGTGGACGCTGGCCAATCCGGAGGGGGACGGATGGAGCGGAGTGGGAGCATGAGTACGATGTGTTCTTGGAGGATATCTGGGCCAACGAGAGCTACATGGCAGCCGGGCTGCCCCCGAACAAGGTCCCCGCGATCGCGCTCATCCACCCCAATCCTGATTGCATATATAATCCTGAGCCAGAGGATCTTTCCTCAATAGTCACTCTGTTAATTGTTATACTATTTGTAACTGCACAGTTTTATGCTAAGATGTTCAAGCATGCATACAATAGAATAATTTTGATGTTGCATGATCTCATCACCTTGTAACTGCTGTAGAATTCTGAAGTCTGAACCCTGGGTTTGTCCTTTGAATCTGGGTAATGTTTGTGATCTTAGTTGCTAATTATATATGCAGCTTTTGTAGGAAGATTGTGTATGAGAAGTGTAGTTCATGCAGTTTACTGTTGATAGAGTACCAGAATGACTCCGAAACATAGGAAATTGATGTGAGGCTGATATTGTTTACATTAGCAGAAAACACCAGCACGATATGTTGGGTGATATAGGTATCCATTGGTGATTGGTACAGATGATGTAGCTGTTGTTTATGGAGATATCCTGGCTGACTTCCTGCAGGCGTCGTGCTGGCTACCGGGTTCGAAGCGCTCTGCGGCGCCTTCTTCGGATTGGAGGTGGCGGAGCACTGGTACGAGCTCTACAAGATGGACAAGCAGGGGGCCAACCTCAAGTTCATCTACTGGTGGGAGGACAAGGTCTCAGGTGTGTGGCCTCAAATCTTGCCTTCCATCTATTATTCCCATTTGATGATTCAGTTTTAACAAGTGCCGTGTAGGCCAGTAGGCCAAGAACCATTCCTCCTAACGTACCACTCGCCTCCGTAGCCAACGTCCCCAAGGCCTCGGTGGACGTTATGCCTCTGAATTCATGCAGATAGCCCAGCAGAAGACGTTATTGTTATATGATTAAAAATATGATTTTTTTAGTTAGTGTAAGTTTTTTTAGGTCCAACCGATTAATATTTTCTGTTTGTCATGCCAACAATAACTGGAAATCTTGCACAAAACCTCATAAAGCAAATTACAATGATGGTTCTTTCTGATTGTTGTTATGCTTGTGGCTTAACTTTCAATATCTGACTTATCTGTTTAGACACCAACAATAGCAGCTGCAGCCTACTTGAGATTAGCAGGAAGGCCTCCTATCCTTCCTTCAAATAATCTTTCTTATTCAGAGAACTTCTTGTATATGCTGGACTCTTTGTTGGCAAAGGTGTTTTCAGTTCAAGCAGCGAAACAGTATTTTACAATGTACAAAGGAGAATCCCCTGATTTTGCTTCAGTTCAAGCTATAATAAATCCACCAGCAATATTTTACTGTTACCCTAACAAATAAGTAAAAGATTGTGATATTTACCAACTAGGAGAAATCATCTTTTGAGTGTGCAAATTTTTGCTAAGCATCATAGCAGCTCCTTATAGAATTTTATTAAGTAAATGGATTATTTCCTCAGCTACATAATGCAAGAGGATGATGAGTTGAGCATTTTGCTTAGCATATTCAATACTCCAACAACACCAAGAGAGTGAAGAAAAAATATTTTTTTATGTAAATGCATGCATGGGCATCTAGCAGATGTGGGGAATAATTACCTCATCAATTCAATTCCACACCCAAAAACACAAAAAGAGAAAGAAAAGGTAAACCTATGGAATTGTTCCCGTTTGCTCTCTGGTGCTATTTAGTCCTGTCCCTCCTCAGCCCTCAGGGCCGAACACTGCCACTTCGTTCTGCCCCCTCACTCCCTCCACACTTGCACTAACACTAAACTCACCGCCTCTTTCCTCCTCACCTCCTTTTATTCTCTTCCCATCTTTTCACTTCTTTCATCTCTATCTGACCTCCCCTCTCCTCCCCAGCCATGGCAGTTGCTGAAGAAGGCCCAGAGCCACTCAAGTATCAGGTAAGTAGTTCAGGGTTCTTCTTTAGCAGATATGCAAGACCTGCTCATTCTTTTTCTTTCTTATGGAAAGATGCTTATGGTGTTCTTTTTGGTTTTTGTTCTGCTCTTTTTCTTCTACTTTGATCAGACTTTGGCTCTGAAGGTTAGCATCCACTGTGAGGGCTGCAAGAAGAAGGTCAAGAAGGTGCTACATAGCATAGAAGGTATATACGAAGCAAAAACAAAGCAACACTTTCAAACCTTCAGGAAGTCTTTATCACTAAATCTTATTAGAACATCTTAGAAGCAAAGTGTCTAGAGGGTAAAAAAGAACAAGATTTTCTTTTCAAAACTTAAAAAGAATTGAAGAAGTCTTTGTCAGTGTTCCCTGAATCCGGCGTTTATGTTGCTTCTATATCTCCTTCTTTTGCATATAAATGACCAAGAGGTGGAACTGAAGGACTTTGATCACAGCTCCAATTTTCTATTCACAAGATCATGTCTGCGTTTTAAAATCGGAAGTGGTATTTTTTTTGTGTGAGTGTGTTCATGAAAGTTTCCCCTGTTTTTTCTACTAAGGGAAAAGGTTTACCTTACTGAAAGGATGCAAAAAAAAACCCCCCTCATCAAGTTCCGCTTCTTAATGAACTAGCAATTTAGCATAGCTCCTGTTATTTCTCAAAAAAATGCTTCACTTATTAAAATTATTTGTTATATTTATTTATTTATTTTATTCCTCGATAATATGAGTGTGATCACTATTGAACATATGATACATGTACGAAAAGGCATTCCCCCTTGGAAGCTATTTTATTTGTGACCCTTCACTGTTTCTCTTCTTTCAATAGTTCAATGATCCAAATGAACAATTTCAAAAAGTGCAGTTTTATTTACTGTATTTTGGTCTAAAATATGTGGTCAAGATTTGTTTAATTGATTGTTGCTTGTAACATTTATATCCCAATGTGTTGCAGCGTATGGATCTTTTAGCATTATGGAAGTCTTTGCAGATAAGCTTCTTTCAAGGTATGGACATTTGATGTTATCAATAATGTTTTAGAGATGTCTATGATTGAGAGTTATTTCTTCTTATTTGTAGCATGATCATGAATAGGAATGACATTGTAGTGTGGCATCCTTTGTAACCTTTTGGCGCTGCTCCTTTGTCTTGTATATGTTATATGCAATGGAATGTTTTCAAATTGTTCGTTTTATTTTTTACAAATTTTATCTTGTTTTGTATTTTACCGTAGCGTTAGCACGGGCACACTACTATTCCTGAAGTTGCTCGCTTGAAGGATGACAACCCACTTAATGGATCTTCACTAATTGAATATGTGAGTGTTATTTTACATTCACTCAAGATCATTCCTTATAATTTGTACATGTTCTTAGAAATTTTTGTTCCTTTCAGGCACACATTGAGCAATGGAATGACTTTTCTGCCACGGAGATTGATGCTAATATTGGAAAATGGCTGTACCCACGTCTAGGATTTGTTCCCTATGTTGCTGTGGTAAGTGCAGCCATGTAGGGATCATGTATTGTGTTTTCTTTATATTGACAACTTGTGGTCTAATCTTCTTTTTTCCCCAACAGAGTGAGGAAGCAGGTATTGCCGCTTTGAAGAGAGCATTGGGTGCCCTCAACACACACCTTGCATCAAACACATATCTTGTTGGGCATCAACACACACCTTGCATCAAACACATATCTTGTTGGGCATTCTGTGACACTTGCTGATATTGTGATGACATGCAACCTCTATATGGCCTTTGCTCGGATCATGACCAAGAGTTTTTCTTCTGAGTTCCCTCATGTTTGATGCCAAAGCCCAAGAATGCTCTTGATTTGCTTCCTCCAAGCAAGATGATCCTCGATGAGTGGAAAAGGTTATACTCAAACACGAAAACCAACTTCCGGGAGGTTGCTATTAAAGGTAGGTTTCTTTCTGGAATTGAAGTTGATTGCATTGCTGTATTCGAGAAGGGTGATGGTTACGTAAGATATACCTATTAGAAGTCTGAACTAACATTCAGTGAATGTGTAGCTTTCGGTAAATGGCATTTAGTAAATACCACAATTTATATATTAGTTGATGTTTTAAACAGTTTCTACTACTTGGCTATTAATTGCATGTTTTCACTATCTAGACCAACTATTCTGGAAATTGGGTAATGGGCTATAAGAACTGAACTCACTTCCTTGTATAACGCAGGTTTCTGGGATATGTATGACCAAGAGGGTTACTCCTTATGGTTCTGTGACTACAAGTACAATGAGGAGAACAAAGTTGTGTGCAGCACTGAAATCATTCTTGTGTATCGATGATACTGGTATGCATGCTGAACTTCATTTTATCTGGAAATAGGAACAGGAGTGCTCAGGCGTGCGAGTTCATTCATTTGGTCTTATCATGGTGTGTAACCTTGTTACACTAGATGGTTAAAGAATGGAACTTGTGTGATTTTTGGTTGACGAATACGAGTACTGCTCGGCATTACTTTGCGCACAAGATGCCCTTGACCTATTCCATTTTCGGATCTATCGATTCCCTCATCAGCCGTTCCATGGTGTGACTGAACCATAGCTCAACAAATGGTGATTTGCTTGCATATTTGCGACTCTTGCATATGCTCTGCACGATACTTAATTATCTCTGTTTTTATATGTCCAAAGGTCATATCTGGCCAGGGGCTTAGGGCTTCCAGTGAAGCCAAATTAATGGCATACTAATGAGAACTCCGTAGGTTTATCTTGATTTTGTCTTTTTATTCTAGGGATAGCAAGCATATGTTATCTTAAGTTTATGCAAACAGCATAGACATATACAGTCAAAAAAGGTACATGCAGTTTATAGAGTAAAACATATATGGTCGCTTCGTTTCTCGTTTTAAGAAAAAAAGAGGGGTGAGAGTGAATGTTTAAAAACTTTAAAAAATACCACTGTATTAGGAAAGCTACAGCTTTTAAAACCACAGTTTTATCCCAACTAAACACCGTAAAGTTTTTAATACTATAATATTTTTATATATCATGGTATTCTCTAAAAACTCCAAAAAATACTTTGTATTCAAATAGCCCTTAAAATCTCCTATTCCATCAATCTATCCGCGTGCCAGACCCGCAGAGGATGATCCGGGCGTACGTGCAGTTGGTGGCGACGCTCAACCTGCTCCGAGCGTTCGCGACGGGAGGTTACGCCGCCATGCAGCGCGTCACGCGGTGGAACCTCGATTTCATGGATCACAACGAGCAGGGAGACAGGTGAGCAACAAAATTTCGCCTTGCCCTGCGATTTTTAGCAGCACTTTTGCTGTGGAGGGTGTTAAGTCGGTGTCGTGTTGTGAGTAACTGAATGTGGTCGAAAAGTGCTTCGACCACGGTTTGAGCGGTCGGTGGGCACTTCGACCAAGGTTTGAGTAGTCGTAAAGGGTTACGACCATGTTGTGAGAGAGTGAGCGTGGTCGGAAAGACTTCCTGTGTGGTCGTAGCGAGCTATGACCACGAGATTTAGACGTGATCGAGTTTCCGACCGTATGGTCGTAAAAAGGGTGATGTGGTCATGAGTTTGTTCACGTGGTCGGAATGACCGCGTGGTCGTAACTTCGACTACGTGGTCGTAAATGACCATTACACGACCATGTCTCTTTTATGTCCATGAATCCTGGTTGCAATAGTGCTTTTACGACCGTGTGCTACGATTTGCTTGTTCGTTTTATTTTTTACAAATTTTATCTTGTTTTGTATTTTACCGTAGCGTTAGCACGGGCTCACTACTAGTCATGTACTAAGGCGTTGTGCTTTTGACGTTGTCGTCGTGTACTACAGTCTACAAAGTATCAAGAGCACAGGCTACTAGAGCCACCGCATCTGACCTTGCAGGACGGTGGCTTGAGAAAGGCTGACGATACCGCCGCTACAAATATCTGCCGACAGGAGTCAGTTCCGGGAATTTGCCGCTGAACGGGACACTGACCTCTCGTGCCATTGCCAGAAGCACTGGTGGGGTGTGGTGCCCGAGGAGCGCCGGCAACGCACGAGCACGCTCACGTCCACACGAAGAGGGAAGCCAGCGCGAGTGGCAGCACAGGAGGCACGCGGCGGCGTCCCACCTACAGTTGCCTGCCGCTGCGCCTACCCGCCGCGCACGGTCAGCCAACCACCCACCCCGCCCGTTTGGCTTGGCCCCCGCATAGCAACCACGTCCGCTGTAGCAGCGACCTTTCTCTGTCTGCTCCCGTTCGTCGTGCGGCTCCCACCTCGTGCCGCGCGCTACCACAGCGCCACTGCCACCGTACGCCGATCTACTAGTTCGCTAGTTGTACGCTGGTGCCGTGCCGGTAACGACGACGCCTAGAAAAGCCGCTTTGCGGCCTAGCTCTAGGAAGCCCTTATGGCTCCGTGATAGGGTGAGACGGACACGGGCTGGGCTTCTTTAGGTGCTAAGATTGGGTCTGGCAGGAAAACCGGATTAAAACTCCGCTCGTTTCGATTTCAGCTTATAGTTTCTGGCTTATTTTTTATTATTCATAAATTTCATCTTTTCTAATTTTTTTGGTTTTTTTAGCTTTTTTACTAGTTCTTTTTTCCCCGTATTCGTTTGCGTTGTACGTGATGAGCTAGCATATTTTTTTCTATTTTTAAATTTTTTAAATTTAATTATGTCAAATAAGCCACCTTCAGCTACAGTGAAATTTCAATCACTACTGTATAATTTCAGCATAAGGCACAGCTTTTCAGCCCAATCGAGCGGGACCTAAAACTGGCCAATTTTTTTCATCCAAGAACTTTTGCTCAGGACTGCTCTGCGACGAACTGGCAAAAATGATGGGAATCCTGATCTTTTTGCTTCCATACTACTTGGAACAAACGAGAATTAGTTTAGACTCGGATATAATTTGGTCAGCACAGAAACAGATGAAGCTGGTGAAATCTGCGTGCCTCGTTTACTCAGAAATACTTCTAGACGGCATGCTGGTCCCATGTCCTGTCAAATCAGACAGTCCTACTTGTAAACTTGTAGTTTGTCTTTTGTTTGATCTGAAGCAGTGAGGTTCTGAACATGACTTTGATTTGGGTCGAAACACTACCTTACCTAAACACAACTTAGAGATCTCAGAATGATTTAGAAACGCAACAGGTTCCGCATACTTCAGAACAACTTACGCATCAGTCAAACTGCATCATGCTTTGTTATTTCCTGTTTGCGACTTCACCCAACGCCTGCATGATCAAAACAAAAACCTTCTGGAAGTAAGGGGGCATCTACCAACAGAAAAAGTTCAGTGATGCCTCGAGATACCCGTTGACGGCTTAACTCGCTCATGCCAAATGTGTGATTCAAACGCTTGAGCTGGGCTGCTGGATACCAAAATCTCTATCCTTTGATTTTGTTCCTGCGAGGGAGATCTTGTCGCTGGCACGTCTACAAAAAGTTTCTCTTGATCACATAATAAAACCCTCCACTTGCGCATCATTTTTTTTATCAAGTCTCTGAATACTATCAGTATTAAATCGCCTTGTGCTATCTACGCCTTTCGTTATGCAATGAAGCAAACAGAGATGACCAAAGTTAAAACAGTGCCAGAAAAGTGCATACGACACAAACATGTTTCAAAGATTTGAGTTGGAAAAGATTTCGTTCACTGATCGATTTGGCTTCTGGGGCTTGGTTACTTACATGCAATACACATAAAATGGCAACTCGAGACTGTTCTGTTAGATGACAGCAAGGACTGCTACCTTATGCAGTCCAATGAGATTCCCGGTGTCCACGCCTTCACGGCACATTAATTTTAAATCTGCAGCGAATTTCTGGGTTTGAATTATTAAGTGTGGCTGTTAACCTGCCATGAGACATCGGCATTGTGACAGTTACTGCTGCTTCTGCCTTGAAGACTAGGCTGTTTTGAATCATTGTTAGCCTCTCTGTCTGAACAAGCTAAGAAATAATTGGAACTTTCAGGCATGGCCCCGCAAACATTTTTATGTACATAGCTACTATATTCTTGTTTCATTAGATCAATTTGGCTTGTGGGGCTTGGTTTCTTACATGCAATACACATAAAATGGCAACTCGAGACTGTTCTGTCAGATAACAGCTAGGACTGCTACCTTATGCAGTCCAATGAGATTCCCGTTGTCCACGGCACATTAATTTTAAATCTGCAGCGAATTTTTGGGTTAGGATTATTAAGTGCGGCTGTTAACCTGCCATGAGACATATCGGCATTGTGACAGTTACTGCTGCTTCTGCCTTGAAGACTAGGATGTTTTGAATCATTGTTAGCCTCTCTGTCTGAACAGGCTAAGAATAATTGGAACTTTCAGGCATGGCTCCGCAAACATTTTTATGTACATAGCTACTACATTCTTGTTTCATTAGACATGCATGGGCTGATTTACACACAACACATGGGTAGATGACTAACCACATGGAAAACGAATAACCAAAGCACAAAATCCCCTTTGCATGGATCAGAGGTAGTACTCGGTAATGACTGTACTTCTAACTAGGGATGTGTATCCTAACACTAGACTAAGTATATGCCTTTTCCATCATTTGCTTTTGTCCCTAAGAGACCAAAAAATATGACAATCTTGTGTTTAGCTGGAAGAACCAAACCGCCCAGAGATAAAAAAGGGTCAGTTCTTAGGGATGAGCTGGACGTGAAAGCCATCTGGGAAGCCGAGGCCAGGGGTTCGGACTATGTTTCCTCCTTTTACTGTTCTCCATCTGAAATAAGGATGTGGAATAATTGTTCAAATTTCGTCTTTTCACAGGATAGGATAGGCAGAGATATCGCTATATTTAGTAGTGAGAAATTGTACCTGTATTTTGTAACCAAACAGTGGATGAATGTTGTCATCAAAACTTTGGTGAGATCAGTTCCAACGCAGAACCGAACCCCACCTCCGAAGGCCATGAAATGCTTCGTTCCACCGGTGATTTCAGGCTTGCCCTGTTCAGATAAAGACCAATTTAGAACCTATATTTCGATGTGAATATTCCTTTTTAATGTGGAAAATGCATTGTTGCAGTGCAGGACGAATGCAACAAGCCTACTAGAAACAGAAGATATTGTCCTACTATGTGTTCCTATTTTGTAACCTCAATGCAAACATGCACTACTCATTAAGTACCGCATCGCTCGTAATCTGGGAGTACCCCACAATCTGACTTGACAATGCCAATTTAGACTCAATCACCCACCTGGATGCAGTGAACCTGAGCGCAACTTGTTACCACATCCAGAGATTTTTGTCCTAGATAGGCAAGGCAGCTTGCTGTTCAAACATTGCACTGTACTTCTGTTTGAGAACTAAGATTGCATTGTACTTTGTCCTATATTTCATTCTTTCCTTTTACTTGGAATAGGTGAAATAGCCCATAAGCTTCACCTAACGGATTGAGATACTGTCGGGTTAGAACCCTAAACCTTAAACATGCAAGTAAACAATGGTCTGAAATCAATGTGGCTTACTGCAATTAAACACTTTGTGTGTTCATTTTTCCTGCTTAACAGATGCGGTTGCTTCTTGTTGCTTTTTGTTCATGAGTTACAAGTTACAACCATGTAGGCATGTACATCTGTTGCCATTTTGACCTCCTTGTTAAACTACTAATCTACTAGGCAGGGAAGTCTCTGTGATAGTTCGGGATTTCAAACCCTGCATGGACACCAACCGAATTCCTTGTTGATCTTTGTAGCCAAGTTGGTGCTTCGGATCAGAACCTTGCATTCTTATAATAACCTCTCTGATAATAATTGGAACTTTGCAGTTGATTAAAGTATTCTTCTTTGTGATTTCCGTTTTAATGGTGAGACTTGTTGAGAGGAGAATATATGCAAGTTCGTTGAGCGGATCAGACCATCACACTTCCTACTTCCTAGATAACAAACATTAAACAAAAGGCCTTGAACAAACTGAACGACCAAACTCCATGACTTGAACCGCCATTCATCTTGGCACGACGGAACCCTAACCTACGCGTAAACGTATAGTCGTCGAGAGATGCATTCGGCACGAAAGAAACAGAATACTGGTTACTGAAGATCAGATTAAGAAGACGAACCTGCCACCTCCATGGATTGAACGCCAGTGGATCTTGGTATATCTCAGGGTTTAAGTGCACTGCCGGTGGACACACCATGATACCCCATCCTGCTGGAATTGTGTAGCCTGTGCCAAAGTTAGCAAATACAGCGCAAAGTTAAGTTTGATACAACTTGCTAAAGAGAATCTTTTCTTGTAAGAGATGCCATGTGCACGATGGTATTCGTGTCGTGATGTGTGTACCTTTGATCTCAACATCTTGCAAGGCCTTCCGAAAAATTCCAGGCACGATGTTTGCGAGTCTTACGATCTCCATTATGACCTTCGTAAAAGAAAGGACAGGGGTGTCAGTTTCAGTGCTTCCGAATTCAGAAACCGCGCTACAACGGCATCTACAAGAACACAACACGACTTGCAACTGCCTAAAGAGTTAACTGTGGTATTCAGGTGGTTAAATTTTGATTCCCTTACTCTTCCTTTTCTTCCTTACTTGTTTGGTGAAATTAAACAGGTTTGTTCAAGGAAGTTCTTATAGTTAACTAAGATTATCTATCACCATCGAAGATTGGGCCTTGGTTAAACAATTAGGAAATACAAACTCTGCACTTGCAGGCTGCAGCGTTGGGTTCCGAAGATTCTTGTACTAATAGCTTGCAATTGGCCACTGGCTTAATCTCATTATTCCCAAGATAGGAGAGTAGTAATACTACTAAATAGTATCTTAACACGGCAGCATGCACTAGCTAAGCTAGGAGCGCACTAGTCCGGGTTAGGCTCACCTGAGATGTGAACGTCATCGATCTGTACTCGGCCCATGTGATGCCGGCATCCGGGTCCTTCCTGTTCCTGATAATCGCTTCGTGCTCCTCCTGCTCATGTAACAAGATTAATTTGTTCCATCAGTTTTTCTTCCTTGATCTGATGAATTACTTAGCTTGTCTCACTGAGTGAAGAACAGTAACTAACCGTTAGCGCGTCGATGACTTTGGGGTTCTCGGTGAGGAGATTGACGCCGAGGGTGAGGGCCAGCGCAGTGGTCTCGAAGCTGGCGAAGAGGAGCACGAACATGAGGTCCAGCGCGATGGTCTCCGTCAGAAGCGGCTTCTCCCTCCTGAGTTCCTGGATCACGTGGTCGAAGAAGTCCTCGCACTGCCTCTCCGGATCGGCCATCCTCTCCTTCATCATGCTCTTGAGCACCTTCATCGCGTTCTTCCTCCCCTGCAGCCAAGCAATTTAAAAGTTTTAGTATCACTGTTGTTCAAGCAGGAATTAGACTTTTTGATGGAAATATATACCAAATTATTGGACCAGTATATTCCTTGAGGTTTATGCAATGCATGTGCGCAGCTATACGGTTAAGTACATCTGCGCGTGCCTATTACTTTAGTGGCTTCGCATGTGCAAATTGTTTACAACTGGTGCAATTTGAAGCTTTGCGTTGTGCTAATGTTAATCCACAGTTGCTACCGCTGAAGATAGAAATTCATATGCAACTGTGTCGTGGGCATACCTCCATGCATTCATGATAGGCCGTGCCGGGGATGTTCACGGGGAAGGATATCAAGCCGCGAATGAACGCAAAAAAATTCTTCCTCAGATTCTCCGACGACTTGGACGGGTCGTAGCCGATCAGCTTCTTGGCAGTAAGATCAAATATCATCTGAAAGAAGAACCTGCATTAATCATCCATGCATCGAACAGACCACAAATGCATGCAGCACGGTGATCTTACGGTGGAGAGTCCTTCTTTGAGCTCGACGCTGGGCTGCGCGGCCCACGAGGCGAGGCTGCCGCGGCACGCGGCGTCCGTCTCGGCTAGGAGCACCGCCTTGAGGTTCTCCTGGCCGTAGAGCCGGAGCACGAGGGTCCTGAGGTACTTGTACATGAAGCCGTGCAGGGAGCCGACGTTGTCTCGGCCGAAGATCTCGGTGAAGGTGTCCGGGTAACAGCTCTCGAACAGCTTCCCCTCCTGCTGGAACACGTAGTGGTTCAGGTCCGGGTCCGCCGACACCACCACCGGCCGCCCCACGATGCTCGTCTTGAAGATACTCCCGTACCTACACCACGACAACGCCGGCAACAATGTCACAAACGCAACAAGGTGCACGGCTGAAGTGTGAAAGATAGCTAGCATCGTGCACGCCATTGTGCGCATGGTTCTTGTACGCTACCTCTTCACCCTCTCCTTGATGAAGGGGGAGAGGTCGCAGGTCGGGTTCGGTGCGAAGAACTGCATCGTCTCGCCAATGAGAGGGATGCCCATGGAGCCCGGCGGAAGCCTACCGCCGTTTGATTTGGGGTTGCTCCACCTGTACGCCCAGTGGAGGAGGGCAACGACGAGTGCCAATGCTGCGCCCCAGAGAGCTATATAGGCCATGGAAGCCATGGCCTCCGAGGTGACAAGAAAGTTCGCGTTATATATTCTTGGGGAGAGAGGGATGGTGGTGGTGAGGCGGAGAGAAGCTAACTGAAGATACGGCTGCATGTGCGGAGGGAGGGAGAGCAGGAGACTCGCAAGGGAGGAGGGGTTATGTGTGGGTTTGTTGGTGTATGAGCTAGGGGATTGCCTTATATAAAGGTTATAAAGCGTGCGGCAAGGCCTGGCCTCAAACAAAGAAAGGAAGCAAAATTGCGTACATCCCTCTTATTGTTTGTTATTTGCAACGCAGTCCTTTTCATCCTGGTAAAAGTACTTAATCTAAGCCATCTTGGTATATAGTTTAGGACTGGCAGTGTTTACGGCTTAGGGCCCTTGTTTAGTTGTTGGATTGTTGCTACCTTTGTTGTATTGATCCTAAAATCATCCTATAGTTGAAGCAAAATTGACACACTCATCATGCAAGGATGAAAGGTTCATGATAAATGAACCTTTGTGGTTTCATTTGAGGGCACCTCATGATCTTTACGTCGAACTGTTGAATTGACCTTTGCAAATCATCCCCATAAGAACCGCCTTTTTCTTTGTTCTCTGTGCAAATCTTCATTTTCAGAAGAAAGTATAGTACTTAATTTCCTTCTTGAGAACTACATATTTTTTTAGGGCTAGAAGTACATATTCGAATGGTGTCCTCTTTTACCATATTTGTCCATTCTGACAAACCGGTAAACCTACGAAATTTGGCATAAATGTCAATGCCTCCCATATATACTCTCTGTCACAGAAAAGTAGATCTACATCTACCATCAAGTCTAGTAGTTTACATTCAAGGCGACTTAGATTCTGTTCGAAGCATAAGGGGCATGAACGTAATTTCAACTGTATGGAAGGATGGCTGCGCAAAGGAAGGATGACTTAGATTCAGCTTCTAGAAGCCAGAAGCCGAATCAAACACCCCTGCGAGAAGCGGCTTTGTATTGTTGGCTTTGAGAAGCCACTTCAATGTTGGCTTTGGCGAGCGGTGGCCCAGGAGGCATGGCTAATGGACAAAACGGGTTGGTGGGACCATAGGGAGGAGATGGGCGGTGGCGTCGCGGTTGTCGTGCATGGTGGCGATGTTGGCGACACAGGCCTAGTGGCAAAGGCGGAGGTGGAGACGGATGGTGGAGACAACGTTTCAGTGGGGTTCTGCGAAGGCGAGGTGAGCATAGGATAGAATGTGGCATGGGGAAGACAATGTTGAGGTTGATGATGGTAGTAGCTCACCAGCGGCAATGAAATCTACGAGATGAGGAAGACGACTCGATTCTGGCAAACGACTATGAGAGAATGCAACTTAACTGAGCGTGATAATTGGCAGGAATGTGGAACAGATCGTGATGCAGTTGGGTTCAACGGAAGCTCACCAGAGATGGAGATTAGGTGGCAGCCAGAGCTTGACAAGATGGTGGCGGTGGCAGCACTCCATGGTGATACATCGACCAAATTGGAGTGGGGAAAAAGGTAGAGGGGATACATGGCCTGTTCTTTTTGGCTGAGGTTTATGGTTTTTGGCTGCAGCTTGTGACTTTTAGGTTGTTTTTGTGAGAGATTACAAAGTAACCGAAACACATGTGTGATTTTTGTCGATATAAATTAAGTCGGTACAGTATGTACTACAATTAATTAGTAGACCTCATCTTAAAAAGACACTCTATTTAAAAGCTAGTTACTATAGAAAAGATAAAAGCAGAAGCCAAAAGCTGAAAAAGAACAGGACCACATTTGATGCTATGGATGCAAAGGATTGTGGAGATGCTCACTAAGCACGATGAATTTAATGGCGGCGATGATTTGGACGGCGGCGGGGAGACAACCCAAATCCGGTGATGAGCTGCGAGAGAGATCAAATTCATTGAGAGGAAAGTTAGAGGTGATTCTAGAACACAAAGTGACGTGAAAGATTTTGCGACAACTTAACTGAAGATGGCGGCTGGCTAACTAAAAGCCGAATCAGCCCAGCCAACCAGTCTAAATAAAAGCCAAATCAAACACCAAACTTCTAATTTCAGCCACTTATACTTCCAGCTACTACTATTCCAACCCAGTCCAAAGTGAAAAGCTCCAGCCAAAAATCATACGCTCCAACTGTTTCAAATGCCCACTTAGTACACGGGGTTGCGGTGGGGGAGCTAGTGTTTTGAACTTTTGGCGATTCCTCTGGGCGCTCCAATTGGCTGTTGAGAGCTGGCTCTAATTGGTTAAGGATATATAGAGAAAAAACAGCAAAGTATTGCCCGATGTGTCTCCAGTCCATGGATTATTCTACTCTCCCTGTCTCAGACGATGCCTTTGTTTATGGAAGGGAGTGGGGGAAGTGCACCATGGTTCATTCCATCCGAGTGTGATATTTCAGCCTCAAGCCCTCAACTTCAGGTGAGGACACTGTGTACTACAGCACATTTTGGTGTGAAATGGGAGCAGTAGCAGTTTAACAGCTATTACTTTCAGCTGGTGAAATAACATCTCAACATTACATATATAACTTCAGATATTCAGATATCTAACATCTGCAGGTTATCTGAAATGTAGCATACATGCAAAGTACATTATACTCTTTTACTTATCTTGCACTTTTTCCAGGGCTCACAGTGAAGTATGTGAACTTGGCGTGTAAGAAACTGAACCTTTTATTTTGTGATTCGTGGCCTACGTGCTCATCACAAAAACAAACGGATTTGAATATTCACCGGCACGCCAAACTGTGTACTTGGACGTGAGCCAACAGTTGAACTTTTCTGAACCTAGCCAAACTTTTCTTTCTTTTCTTGGCTGCATAAATATGTGTCACAATCTAAGCTCTATGCTTGTTCTGCTTAATTAGTAATAGTATAATATTCCCCTAAAAATTGTATTAGTATACTATTCCACCAGCTAGCTAGACAGTATGTAGATTTAAGTTGTTTGCTCTAAACTGTTCTATCCAGATTGCTAGCCTGAATACAGCCCAGAAACTAGCACCGGAACAAAATATATCAGATAAATCCGATCTCCGAATCTTCCTGGAAACATCAGTAGAAGCGGTCCCGAACGCTGCATTGCACGCATAAATTCGTCAGATGTGTGGCATGGCTGGTGATGTTCTGTGGTTGTCCATTTCCGGAATTTTATACAGGAGTTTTGCCATTTGATGCCTTGTTAACAAAAAGCACCCTTCACACAAGAAGAGGAGACAAAGACCACTTTTAAGTACACCTACAGGAAGAGGAGACAAGGAAAAGGCCATTTCCAAACAAGCACTGTCTGAACTTTCTGCAGCATATGTCCAAGTTCAGGAAGGATAAGAGCCAGAATTCAAACAGTTCTTCATGCAGTTGCTGGAATTTTTGCTGGCACAAGCAGGCAAAATGCTCATTTTAGTTTATTTTCCCTGCCTTTTTTCTAGTCTTTTTTGATGCGCTGGAGCTCTTATTCTGGTCGCATTTCCTACTCCCAGAGCAAGCACCTTTGCAACAAGCGTTCGTGTTCCTGCACGCATATGGGTACAGATCATTTGGCTCTGTATGGGAAGTACGAAACAGCGGGGGCGCACACGTACTACACGAGTGGCCCATACCGCGAGTAACATGACAAACAGCGAAACAGGCTTCTCCACTGGTATTAATAAATTGTAAAGAATAATAAGATCCAAATCATGGAGTGAAGCAGAGTTAGAGGAGTACTATTAGGGGAGCAATCAGATCGAATTTGGATAGATATTATTCATATCGTATTCTAACTTATAATTTTTTTCACGGATTCAGAGTTAGATACAATAAAACCAGATACAAATATAAATTCGAAGTATTCAGAGTATCAGATATGGTATCATCGAGACAAATACATGACCGTTTCGAATACCACAATCACTGCAAACTTTCAACTAGCAATAAATTCATCTAGATTACTTAAGTACGATAACTAACACAACACAAGTTCAACATAAGTGATAAATTCATACATAAATTAAAAAATCGATAAATTCATACATAAGTTCTAAATCCGATAAATTCATACGCAAGTATAACATAAGCGGGGAGGATTGTTAGTGACAGGCCAGAGTGGCTGGATTCTAGAGTTAGGTTAGGGCTTGAGTAAAATCTAGGCTGGTTGATGTCAATGACGGTTGATAGGCTGGGTTGGTTGGGGTACTAACTTGCTTGTTGGATATCCGAACGGATAGTATCTGGTTTATCGTTTACTGATGCTATTCGATCTGATTTTAGTTCTCCCAATTTTGCTACCGTATCCAGCAATAATTATCCAATATCGACTGGATTCGGTACCGGATACTAAATTACCTTTCTGTATTCGGTACCAATCGAATTCGATATTGGATTGGTTAGGATTAACTGTGGACCAGAGAAGAATCAATATTAAGAGAGCCGTGGCCTTCTTGAGCAGCACTATAAATGTTATCTGGATGGCCGCTCTCGTGCATAATGTAACTCAAATGCATACTCGTTTTTCCCATTGCTTAAGTCACAAGATCTCCGATCACGAAGATATGTGTTACAATTATAATGTAACGCAAATGGGTCTCATTCCCATGTCCATAAATGCAACGGAAATCGCTTTTCGTGCTAACCCCTTTGTAAAAGGGTCTGCTAGATTTTCTCAGTGTGAATATAGTTTAGAGCAATCACTCTGGAGTTTCTTAGTTTTCTGACAGATTCAAAGCTACGCTTCACATATCTAGAGGACTTCATATTATCAGTTTTCTCACGAGTCACGCGAAAATGCATGAATACGTGCGTGTGTAATTAGCCAAAGCATTTCTTATGCCATCCCCATCCATGTGTCATATGATTCAAGAAATGATAAATGCTCTACCTGATAAATTGGTCTCCTTTACCATGTCTTACCAATATAGTATTAAATCATATATTCTTTGAAATTATACAAAATGGGCCTCATGCCTATTTCTAACAAAAATTCCTAGCCAATTCTCTGTGCTAAAATGCTAGAAACATGTGGCCAAAGTAGTAATGTGGAGCATGTGCTAACACCAAATGCTAATATATAAGCAAACGATAACCCAAACAACTAATTTATGACTAACCTCTGATGCATATATACACCCAATTATGCAGCGATGACGCATGCATACTTAAAACGAAATATTCAGCAAGTGTGAATGTGCGGCCCCAGAACGAGGAGCAACACGCTCCCGGGGAATAAACAAAATCGTACGCACTCTAGCATTTCTCCCTGCACTTTTCAGCAGCTAACCAAGACAATGGGTAGCCAGATCGATCCGTCCATGCTGCTACCGCAAATCATTCAGTCCCCGGCGAATATTTCCAGTTCATTTCGCTCATCAAGGATAGCGTTGAGACAGCATCGAAGCCTTCCGATCCAAGCAATGGCTTCATGACTTCATCCCATCTCCGAGTAGACGGTCCACGGAATGCAAGCAGGATAGATTAATTAACTGCAGCATGAGCAGGGCGTGGTGGGTTAACATAATGCTGTTCCAATTCCAAGCCCTAATTCCATCGCCTTTGTTTAAACGGATCGTAGTTCGCGTGGCACCTTAATTAACCACAGCCGCAAAGAGGTTGAAAAATCGAGTCTAGATTCCTGCGGATTCGACTTGACGAGGCAGAAGCGACGACCCGATCTGTTCCTCGATCCCAACCACCGAATGTGTAGGCAAAAAATGCGCGAAAAGGCATCGACAACAAGAGATGCAGAAAGCTTCTTCTGATCGAAATAAGGAAAAGATCTAGGGAAAGAATATTTGGAGCAGATCAATGCTAAATATAATTGCAGCTGGATCGTAGTCAGTCTGCAGTCCTCAAGGTTTTGAAAACCGGCTATGGCCGATAATAAAAAAAAAACTGGAAGATTTCAGACCGAAATTTTCAAATCAAAATTTAAATTTTAAAAAACAGCCGAAAATTAGTTAAAAGTATCGGCCAAAATTTTTGAACATAATTTTCGGCAAAATTTCTTAAATATTTGATAAAATTCATGCAAAACAAAGATTTCAAAGCTGATTTGAAATTATACAAGGGTGCCGATACTGTTGATAAAACCGATAATCGGCCGAAACCCATGGCAGCCAGACAAGTGGTTCACTAGCTAGGCGTTCTTCCTTAGACTTTTATCAAGCAACCGTTGGATTGGATGGTGGCCAGAAGATACGTTAGTGCATGGATCCATGGGCATGGCTTGTTCCCATATTGAACATTCTGATTGGTCTTTCTTGACGCATGGATATAGCGTCTGTTCTTTTTGGCTGCAGCTTATGATTTTTAGCTGTGGCTTATGGCTTTTAGATTGTTCGTGCGAGAGATTACAGAGTAACAGAAACTCACGTGTAATTTTTGCAGATATAAATGAAGTCGGTACAGTATGTACTACAATTAACTAGTAGACTCTATTTAGAAAAGATACTCCGTTTAAAAGCGAATTACCGTAGATAAGTACCGTTGTGCAAGCTGCTCCGATTCCTATCCTTTTGGTGTGCAGAACAGCAGAAGGAATTGCAAACGAGTAAACTGCATGCATGTATGACCGGTCCAATCGATAAACGCGTAAACGGCTGATGCAACTCGCCAATGCAACATTCCAAGGCATGATGAAAGGGATGGTCCGACCTGCCAGCCAGCCAGCCATAGGAACGTGGCATTATTTCCTTTTCGTTCATACGTATTGGAGGAGGCTGTTGGAGCTCCCACCGACAGAAGAATACACGGTCCTCGTCAGCAACGTCGATAAAACACGTCTACTGCGGCTGCTCTGCCAGTGCCCAAATTAAGTACGCTTGTGCAAATAAGTTGATAGTACTAAACTAAGGTCCTGTTTATTTGGCTTATAGTTTAAAACTAGCCTTTTAGCTTAAAGAGCTTAAAAGCAGTCTGCTTTCAAACCAAGTCAGCTTGTTTGACATTTTAGTTTTTTTTGGCTTTTGAGCGATGATTTATTGTTGAAATGTCTAAAATATCTTTGTTCAAATGTTAGATATGAATTCCATTACGATCCAACAATTCCAAAGTTCGTTGCAGAGGGGATCCAATGGTGACGGTGGCATTAGTCGTCGCAACAGCCAGATAGATCTCGTAGTTGGCGATGGGGATCTGGCGGTGGTGGCTAGACAGAGCTTTAGGCGGCCTGGGGAAGACGACGTCGAGTGCTGGGAGGAGTGTGGCGACGGGCATGAGGAGAATGATGGCGAACGGATAGATCTCATAGACGGCGGTGATGCCTGGGAAAGACGGTGTTGAGCGTAGGGAGGATTACAGTATTGGCGGCGATAGGCACAGGGAGGATGACGGCGGCCGAATAGATCTCGTAGGCGGTGATGGAGGATTCGGCGGCGGCCTGGGGAAGACAATGTTGGGCACGGGGAGGAGTACGACATCAATTGCGGCGGGCGCAAGGAGGATGACGGCGGGTAGATAGATCTTGTAGGTCGTGGCTAGACGGAGCTCGCGGGTGGCCTGGGGTAGACGTCGTTGGGTGCGGGGAGGATTATGGCATTGGCGGTGACGAGCGTGGGGAGGATGACAACGGCACACTAGGCGCAAGGGGAGATTAGGCAGAGAAATGAAGAGAAGGGAAGAGAAACGAGGAGAGGGGTGAGTGGTTTTGGAGTTGATATGTAATGTCATTTTGTGAATAATTTAAACGAAGTTGAGTGACATTTGGTAAATTCCAACCCACAAAAGTAAAAAAAGCACCAATTGACTGGCTTTTAGCTTATAGTTATAAAGCAGCTTAGGACTTTTTAAAAGTCTGGTTAAAAGTCATCTTTTTGTTTAAGCTTTATCATTTTAGCTTTTAAACCGTAGAAAAAGCTTAAATAAACAGTGCCCGACTTCTTTCTAATATAGCCTGCTTCTGTGAGCCACCGGCCTGGGCTCCAAACTCAATTTTGCAATTTGGATTTTGGATCCCTAATTTCTTCAACTTTCTTTGGCAAATAAATCTTTTGCAGAGCAGAGCGTGTCTCCCAAAAGAAACAAAATCCCAAACATGTACTTTTGCAGATCACCAAACTCCGTGCAAATGGATGACAGCTGCTGGAGAGGTGGCATATCAGTGAGACAGTGACGCTATACGTAGTACATACAATGCTGAGTACCGAACCCACCAAACCAGTATCCTTGTATATATGAATTAAACAAGGCATTACACCCATGCAACAGAGGTGTGTTCATCCACATTGGAACTAAAAACAACAAAACCACTATTCTGACATTTTATTAGATGTTTGTTAATCTTACACCAACTACTTTGCTCTTTATGTCTAGAAATATTACATTATGGCGCAAAAATCATTTTTTTTAAGGATAGCCATTTTGCATACTATGTTCATGCGTTCCAAACAAATCAAGTAGCCGCCACTATCTAATCATGAAAATTTCTAGATAACAAGATGAAGGGAAAAATTGTTACCCCTAAAACCCGTCTGGAACACAGAAATTTTATAGAAATTTTCTAAAAAGTTAGAAAAATTATAGCGACTGAAAATACACATAATAATTATTAGTTTTTTCTAAGTAATTAAATTAAAAAACGTTATATCATCATAGATAATTAAAAATAAGAAAAAGTAAAAATAAAAAGTCTAAAAAACCTAAAAATCCAAAAAAAAATAAGAAATTAAAAACTGAAGGCGTTTAGAGAGGGCCTAAATATACCCCATCCTTTTCTAACAGAAGGCAACAGCCGCAGGCCTGCAATATCCCCGTAGTCCATGGCCCCCTACAAGTCGGTAGTTAAACTAGTGACACTAGGCAAGTGCAAGCTGATGCCTGATAAACAAAATGATCATCACGTACTTGCCCGTGATCTTGTTGCGATTGCATGACACAAGCTAATGATAAGGCAAAAAAAACTTCGTTTGTCATGTTTCATCTCTTGCCGCGCGCGGTTCGATCCTTTGGTCAGTAGCAGAAGGATCTCACTGCTAGATATGAGAAGGCTTGGTTAGATTAGATAGTTAACTATATATACCGGGGAATCGTTTGGGTTTAGGCACAAATCTTGCGGATGCTCTGCTGATCCAGCCTCCAACCTGTAACAAAGAACTGCAATTAGGACGGCACAACAAAGCGGCGCGTTTCATAGGGCACACTCACTGTTCCCGTTATGCTGACGCGCGTGAATTCGGCGTCTCGCCTCTCCGCGTTGCAGGCTTGCGGCATTGCTTACGAGCTATTTGGATTTCTGGTGATGGCTTTTGACTGTGGTTTATAATTTTTATTTGTATTTTTTGAGACAGCAGCAGATAATGAAGACACTGATGTAGATATTATACATGGTTTTAGACTCAGAAAACTATTTACAATCTATTTCAAAAAAATTGTTCCGTTTATTTTGCTTTTTAGAGAAACCAAAAGCCTAAAAAAAGGCCATTGTTTGGTGTTCATGCGATATTACTTCTAATATGTTGCAAATTTAACCATAACAAATATATGGTCGTCTTTGTATTTTTTTTACCTATCACATGATGTTGGAGAGAGGGTGCAACTAGTAGCAAAGTTCAATTGGGTTAAGCTTTTAGCTTCTTAATTTCATCTTTTTATGATTTTTTGGTATATATTTAGGTTTTTTATTTTTCTTTTTCCTTATTTATTTACATTATCTGTGATAATATAACTTTTTATTTTTTAAGTTTAATTACACTAAAAAACTATCAGCAGCTATAGTGTACAAAAGCCTTTAAAGTATCAAATAAGCTAGAAGCTTAGACTTTTAAGCCCAAAATACAGTATCTTGCATGCATGCATGATGCTTCCCGTTCCAAGCCCATGAAGCAGTAGAGAAACAGAGAACTATTTCAAAAGCTTAGCACAAGCACAACTCCAAGTCCCAAACTTAGTGGAGATCCAAAGCAAGCAACGTGCCTGTGAACTCAAGGAAGGTCTAAAATATTTCTGGAACATCAAGATATTGGGTATATTTTTTGGGCTACGGTTTATGCTTTTTAAATGTGGATTATTAATATAATGAATAGTGCTTGCTGATAGAAACCAAAAAACGAATAAGATCACTGTTGAAAAGCATGTACAAATTCAGTAAAACACGAGTAACAGCATGGTACTTAGTATATTAAAGATTAGCACTTTTCTAGGGGATGCCACAATAATATTGTCAGGTAAACAGATTTTTTAAGGAAGAGATTTTTCTCCTATGCTTGGAAGTTACGAGAACGTTCATTGCTTATAATCCAACGTCTTTTTACTTGGGAAGGCACTAAGTTCTGAACTTATGAGACATATATCAACTTAAAAATAGGGTGGAAGGTTAAATAAGTAATTTACTTCACAAGCCAAATTAGAGAGAGAAGATCAAAAGAAACGTTTATCCCGGCCAGGCCATCGGATCCTTGATTTGGCAGGCTTTTATGGCAAAAACGCATGAGACATAGTCGTCACAATGCATATGAATACGTTGATATTTTGTCATTAAAGTTGTACAGTGATAAGCACCAGGTGTACTTGCAATTGTTTTCACTAAGTTGGTGTGAACAACTATGGATGAATGCAACAAATATGGTCTGAACTCTGAAATATGAAATGCAACAGATATGGTATGAACATTGAAATTTGAAATGCAACAGATATGAGAAGTCTGAACGTTGCAAGAAGAAATGAGAAGTTTGAGCTTGTGAATTTATATGTATCAGGAAGGAGCCGTTGCTCTCGAGTCCTGAACGTTGCAACTTATGAACGTTGATTCACCCGAACGTTTCTTTTGAAGACTGAACATTGTGTCAACCATTGTCTCTCTCAATCAACACTCAGCTCAAGGAATCAGACGCTCAGCTCTCTGCTCTCCTACTAGTCTACTACGACTTCCGGCCTACTACTCCTCCCCCACCTCCCCTGGCCTGCTACTCGCCCCACCTCCCAGTTGTGTGCTTCCCTCCTCCCGACCTCCTCCGGTGGCCCGACCACTTCTTGCTCCCCAGCCTCCTCCCTCCTTTCCCACCTCCCCCCGGTCGCCTCCCTTCTCCCCCACCTCCCCTGCCCACTTCTTCCTCCCCCACCCCTCCCTCCTCCCCCACCTCCCTGTTCGCCTTCTCCTCCCACCACCTCCCCGACCCCCTCCCTCCTCCTCCTGCCCTCCGACGATCCCTCCTCCTTTGCTCCCTGCGCCTCCTCCTCCCCCACCCCCCGGTGACCCCTTGCCTCCCTCCTTCCCCGCCCGCCCCTTGGCAACCCCTCCTCCCTCGACCCCATCACCAGCCTCATCACACCGCCGCCCTCCAGCTTCTTTCCCGCTGGCTGCTTCAGCTTTTAGGGTTTTCACGATGTCGCCGTCGGGGGCGACCGGTGTTGGCTTCGGCGGCACAGGCGTCTGCTTTGGCGGCGCCAGGACAGGGACACTAGGGCCGGTGGGGTAGCCGGGCTTTCCTGGCCTAGGCTTACGTGGCATGCAGACTGCAGCGGTCGGCGGCGCTGCCGCCGGGGTGAGGAGGAGGAGGCAAGCAAGAAGCGGTGGCCTCTTGGCATGACGTCGAGCTCTAGTATGCTCCTTCCCCTCTAGTCATCTACTCTCTCTCTTTGCTCTGTGATAGCTTGTGGGTGGGAATCCATGGGATGATGGGATAGCGACGGGAGGGTAGCGAGAGTTTGAGGCTGAGGCGGCTGCATGCACTGGTGTGCTGACCGCGCCCCCTGTGCTGATTGTGCTCACTGGGCCGAGTCAGCCCGAGCACGGCACGATATGCCGTGCCACCAGTGTTTTCTTAGAGTACAATTTTTTTTCACGCTTACACGAAGAGTGGAGTGATACGGCCGTGGGGCCAAGTTAAAAGTTTAGCTTAGCGCGGCCGTAAGTCCACTTAAAGGCCTGGCAAAGGGAGCGTTTTTAATGATGAAACGTTAACAAAAAATTTAAAAAGATATTTCTGCCCAGGTACACCACAGCAACCGTGTTCTTAAAAAATGCATCAAATTATATTTATATGTACGGACATAATTATACTAACTGAATACGTGGAAGATCTCCCATAGACCGCTCGCTTTACAAATCTACATGCGAAGGGCGCATGTCACCAAGTAGTATATAGCTGTGTAATTAACCTAGATGTTCATGATATGGAGGCAGAGGAAGCATTACTTTTGTCAGCATAATGTGCTGACTTGTAATGTAGACATCTATATATTGTGGTGCTATCCATTGATATAGACTGGTGATTGCTCTTACTACACTGACGTTTTCAGACACACACAAACTAACAGGCCGGACATATGATGTGTTCCTACACACCTACAGTACACGCAATAAAGTGATGAGCTCACACTTTACTTGATGCAGTAATGGAGTATCTGACAGACACATAATTTCATTAGGTCCTATGAATGAGTTGGATGTGATAGCCTTGCGGGAACATAATCTCTGAGATGCGTAATACATCCCCACCTTTGATCTGCTTCCATCTACTCAGAGAATTAGAAATGCATATCAGATTATCAGTGAGTTTCACGAGCAATAGATACAAACCACCATATGCAATATATACCTGTATTTGGTCACCAAGATGTGGAGGAAAAGTGCAATGAAAAGCTTGCTGAACTCTGCCCCGAGGCAAAGCCTTATGCCTCCTCCGAATGGCATGAAATTCCTTACTAGCGTGCCTCGCTTGGTCTCATCCTGTATTTGCCTTTGGCGTTAGTATGTTAAACTGAAAACATTATGATATACCAAAGTATAAAACAATCGACAGATATAATAATAATTATAATTTAAGAGCTAAATAATGAAATTGTTAAACCGTTTGTCACTGACCATCCACCTCCATGGATTGAATTTGAGTGGATCTTCGAACAATTTTGGGTTCAGATGAACTGCCATGGGACTAATCATGACTAGCCACCCGGCTGGAATTGTGTAGCCTGCATAAGAAATTAACCATCCAATAGCCAATTGCATCGCGTAATTCTAAGTACTACTTATCAGTAATAGGCTATATACGCTAGAAAGTTTGGTAGTTTGTGTAAGAATCGTACCATTCACTTGCACATCTGTTAGAGTTTTCCTGAAAATTCCAGGTGCGACGTTGCTAATTCGCGTAATCTCATTCATAACCTTCAGGTAAAACAAACTCAATTGAGTTAACAAAAAAACATCAAAAGCATCACTGTAATAATGTTGAAAAACATTAGTATAAATTAAGGTCAAATCACCTGAGTAGTGAATGTCAAGGACTTGTACTCTTCCCATGTGAACCCAGAATTCACATCCTCTCGTTTCTTCAGTATGGTTTCATGCTCCTCCTGGAAGGATGCAATTTTTTCCAGGATTTAATTCAAGTGTTCACCAATTTTAATATTTGTGCCTATCTTTTACCAAAGAGAACTATTCATATGTACGTAGAACGACAAACCTTGAGTGATTCGATAACTTTAGGATTATCAGTGAGAAACTTAAAAGCTACAGTGAGGGTCGCTGATAGAGTTGCAAAGCTGGTAAATAAGAGCGCAGCAAGTGCGTCTATAGCAAAATTCTCATCTATTACTGGCTTTTCACTGTCTAGTTCTTCAACAAGTAGGTCAACAAGGTCGCCGTATTTTTTCCCAGGTGCACTTAGCCTCTGTTTCAGTAGATCAGTCAGTGTCTTCTGCACATTTCTCCTTCCCTGTGAGCAAAAGCATCAGTAACTGAATCACCATAACTTGTTTAAGTTCAGGGTCCTAAATAATATTCAGAGAGTAGGTATTTCATAAAGTGAATGAATTGATCCTAATCGAGCTGCTTGTACACTAACGTACCTGCATGCATCGGTAAAACGATGTCCCTGGAAAATATATCGGGAAGGAGACCATCCCCTGGAAGAACTCCTGAAAGTTCTTTCTCAGTTCTCTTGACTTGGTGTGATCGAGGCCGATCAACTTCTTAGCGACCAGATCAAAGATCATCTGCGACGTACAGATCATATATAGAAAAACACCATCATCATTTGTGAGTCGGACATGAACCCTGCATACAGTGTGTGCCGGACCGAAAAGTACGATCGATTGTTGTATCATATAGTATTACAGTCTGTAATACTTACAGTCGTTAACTTACGTCTGATATGCCGTCCTGCACCTCGATGCTGGGTTTCGCGGCCCAACACGCAAAGCTCTCTCTCATGGCGTCCTCCAGTTCTCGAATAAGCACTTCTTTCAGGTTTTCGGGACCGAAGAGCTTGGCCGCGAAGCTCCGGAGGAATTTGTGAACGGTGCCATTGTACGTGGTGAGGCTCTTCTTGCCGAAGATGGTGTTTGCCGTCTCGGGGTACCAGCTCCGGAACAATTTGCCCTCTTGCTGAAATATGAACCGGTTCACCTCCGGATCAAGGGAAACAACCAGAGGCTGCCCCACCAAACTTGTCTTGAAGACCGGACCGTACCTGACAGTGGTGACATGAAACTCAGTAGACAATCAGCATGGCCTAAAGTAAGCGCTGCTGTATTGTGCATATGAACAGGAGCAATTTTTTGAGCAAGTGATTTATACGACCAAATTAATCTAGGTCCTCCTATATGAAGATGAGATTTTATGCTTTAGGCAGACACATGAGGTTTGACTATGAAAATGCATATATTACGCCATTACGGTCACACACTAAAATTTAGTAGGAACAATTTGTAGTCTCACCTCTTCAGTCTTTGCTTGTAGTAGCTCGGGATGTCTATAGAAGGGCTTGCTTTGAAGAATTGGAAGGTCTCACCAACAATAGGAAAGCCCATGGAGCCAGGAGGAAGAATTCCATTGCATGGGGGATTCATCCATTTGTACACCCAGTGTATCAGCCATCCGAAAACAAGTGTAACACAACAGAGAGCAGCATACGGAACTAGCAACATTACCAAGCGCTAGTATGGATATTAACACATGCAGAAGAGATCTCGATCTATGAGTTTATATAGAAAAATGTGACTGTGCATTGCTGGTTAATCTAGATTTTTTATTGACGCAAATTGCAATTATCAATGCCCAATTAATCTGGATATTTTTATGAGTGCAAATCCAATGACTACATGGGTTTGTTTACATGCACGGAAGCATTTGAATGAGACGCGAGGGTATATTTTTTGGGCCGCTAAATGCAGCAACTAAAGATGCCGATTGTTATATGGCGTTTCCACTAAAAGGATTGCATTCTCCTGTTCTAGTTGTGACTTGTGACTATAAGCGAATCCTTCGGTCTTTCTTGTCTGAGATACCTAAATAACTCAACTCATACCAAGTCTTGGGAAAGATGTAGGTCTGTTTGGTTGATTGCTAAAAAACAACTTCCTAGGAGAATTGCGACACTCTTTTTATATTATTAGTGCTAAAATCAGATATATATCGACATGTACCATGTTCTTGTCTGGACAAGTGGGGCACGTCTAACTATGTCTCTCTATTAAATTTCACAAATTGCACTGCTCCGAATCAAACAAGATGGTAACAAACCGAGCCAAGCACTGCCACTGAAGAATCAAGAACTGATCTGGAGTGTAGCTAAGCTGTAGTTCTGCTTGAACTGATCTCGAGTGTATCTAAGCTGTAGCTCTGCTTGAACTTGCTGAATTTGGACAGAAGCCCAGCTGCGCGGCTTAGCGCGGACGAGGCCCCAGGGTAGCAGCTCAAGCGCGCGCGCACCGCAATACATTATTTCGTCAAACTTCGCCAGAGTAGAGGAGTGATCGAAGGGGAGACATTTCTGACTTCAGATTTCCGAACAGAGGACAATAAGATTCCGTAGGTGAATGAACGGTAGAAACAAAAAATCACCAAGACACCAACATATGTTTAAGTAGACGTACTATGATCTTTTACGCTATTTTCATATACACATATGATTACCTAATACGGTGATACTTCCTACGATCGATGTCGGCAATTTAAAGGGTGAATGATTCTCGAATTTTTTTTCTTCTCAAATTCAAAATCTCCACTTGAGTAATTATGATAGTCACCAAATTCATATCACACCAATATGACGAGACAAGGCAAAACTAGAAACACGACATGAGGCAACAAAATCAACAGCCTTCATAACTGGACCAGTCAGATAGCCGTTGATAGACCAGTTTGATCGCCGGCCTGAGACCGGTCTGGGGTTGGTCTAATCGATCCCTTATTTCAGATCTAACAATCTCTCAGGACAAAAACTAAATCTCAAGAACTTGCACAGTTCTCATCCAAACACATCTAAATTTTACATGAGACTTACTTAACGCAATAAAAACCTACATCAATCAAGAATCATAATGTTTTGGGACTCGAGATCACCAAATTGAAGACCAAATTGAAGATAATCGAATTTAGATCACAAGAACGCTAAAAATTATAAATCTCAAATTATTTCTTACTCATGAGGATATACGACATGAGATCTTTTAGATCTATTCTTACATGTTTTAGCAAGTTAATTCAAGTAAGAGATTAGGTTAAAACTTCCTCGAACCCGAAATCACAAAACTAGCTCAAGAATAAGAGAAACCAAGCAAGAACATGATTGAGACAAAACTTTGATATATTTTAGTAGAAGATGAAGTTTACATGCTCATGGATGTTTACAAGGTGTAGTCAAAGTATCACTCTTACCTCTCTCTAATTCTCTCTCACACAACATAGAAGGAAACAAGGTAGTAAAGCAAAACGAAACCCTAGAATTCTTTTTCATCTCACCACTTACTCTCCTTCCCTCTAAATAACCAGTACAATCGTAATAGGTCCAACCCATTAAGTTTATCGGAAAAATCCATCAACCCCACTAACACAGGTTTTACATACTCACGCACGCTTTTTAAAACGTTTACGAGGCTCAACTCACTAACTCTTTAACAATTGATCCACTTGTCAATTCTAGCTCTCATTGATCTAAGCCACTTCTCCTTCGCGTCGCGGTTTTGATTAAGACATCAACTTGATATTTGGCCAACTATAAAAATACCCTTGACGAAACTTCCTAGCATATTCCCTTGATTTTATCTTCATCTTCACCTCAAAGCATCTTTCCATGCTTTGACATGTAGACCGTAGTATCCAATGACTAGTCGTTATGTCTTCATGCATTTATACTCTCCCGAACTGTTTCTATGTGCACTGGTATTGTCATTTGGCGCACCATATGTACCAACTCGCTTCTTTACGATCTTTGTCTTCTCTGTGCTTCTCACTTGAGCTACGTAGCCTCATTCAAACTTACATAACCGCTCGGATATCAGCTCGCTAGCCTAGTCTCTAAGTTAGCTGCATATCTAAAGACTAAACAACTATATCGAGCATAAGTTTCATACACTTGACTCATATTAGTTAAAACCATGTAAGATGCAATTCAACGTAAACCCTCATGGCTCCCAAGTGATGAACCAACCTCGAACCAACTCACACTGAACTTTAGTCGCAGCCATCAGTCTGATCGAAATTCCCACACCGATCGGACTACCCTGGTCAGACCACCAGCCACTGGCCAGTCTAATCGGCCACTCGGTGTGCCCGCAATGCCAATCACACATGCCAACTCATTCTGGTCCGACCGTACGCAACCAACATCAAAATATGCTCTCTAGAAAAAACAGCAGCCAACTAAAAATGGATCATACCGCTCCCAAAATCCGGTCACACGGGACCCCTGGTCCGATAGCCATTTATCGGCTGGTTCGACGACTTCCTCCCAGCGATCCGACCAGTCCCACCGATCAGTCCGACCAGAAACACAGATATCAAATCTGAATTTGTAGAAACTATTACAATATTCAAATTCAACTCAACCAAAGTACCAATTATTCATCACAAACATATATTAGACCAAGTATACTTGCAGACGCTTACATTCTAACAGGCATCAGAGATATAGTTTGTTCTTGCACACGTCAATTACATGCAAGAAAGTGTCATCCAGCTCACACTTTCTTGTCTCACATGTACTTGAGAAGACGGAAATCTCCAGTAGATGCATCAATCCATCAGGTCCTTGGATGAAGTCGAATGTGATAGCCCTGCGGGAACATAATCTCCGCGAAGCGGAATACGTCCCCTCCTTCGATTTCCTTCCATCTACTCAAGACAGTTAGAAATGCATGTCAGCACGCTGCGCGCATAACGAAACTAGCATGTTGTGAACGGCAAGAAGTGTGTACCTATACTCGGTCACCAAAATGTGGAGGAAAAGTGTAATGAAAAGCTTGCTAAACTCTGCCGCAGGACACATCCTAATGCCTATTCCGAATGGCATGAAATTCTTTAGTAGTGTGCTTCGCTTTGACTCGTCCTGTATTTTTTGATTTGTCAACATTTTTTTATGGTAACCACTGGATTTGTCTTAACAATTATTTAGTACGTAGCAGTGCAATATATTACAAATAATGAAGTGATTGAGTGTTTATCACTAACCAGCCACCTCCATGGGTTAAAGTTGAGTGGATCTTCGTACAATTCAGGGTTCAGATGAACTGCCATGGGGTTAACCATGACCAGCCATCCGGCTGGAATTGTATAGCCTGCATAAAAAACGAATAAAGCAATTGAGCAATAACCATTGTGCAAGCTGCTCCTAATTCTAGTATTTATTTTAATAAAACAAATGACTATATTATAATGTTCGATAGAATGTGTAAGAGTTGTACTGTTCACTTGCACATCCGTTAGAGTTTTCCTGAAAATTCCAATTGCGGCATTACTTATTCGAGTAATCTCATTGGTCACCTTCAGGCAAAACAGAGTTACACTCGAGTTAGAAAGTCCTAAAACCATCAAGCACCATCTCACTCAGCAATGTCGAAATAACAACAATATACATTATTGTCATGTCACCTGAACAGTGAACGTCAAGGACTTGTACTCCTCCCATTTGAGCCCAGAATTCCCGTCCTTTCGGTTCTTTAGTATTGCTTCGTTCTCCTCCTGAGGAACGTGTAAGTTTTTACGATTTTGCTTTGTAAACATGGAATGTGTGCACAAAATGATGGTGATTGTAACGCGCCCATTTCTGAGAGCGTACGGTTTACCCTCGCAGCTGCCCAGGATTGTTCAGCTGCGAGTATTGTAGCAGAATGTGCACCATTGCCAACGCATGCTTAAGCATAAACTCAGACTTTATTACAAATGTAAGGTTTATCAACCAGTTTTACATAAAGGGGCGTACAACTCAAAGATACATTACCAAAAGAACTTCCACAGGCAGGCCTGAGTGTAGAATAAGCCCTAACACTCGGCGTCGTCTACATCGTAGAGCTCGATGTCGTCTTCGGAGACTTCTTCCTCCTCTTGACAAGCTTTCCCTGTTTAAGATTTTTGCAAGCCTGAGTACTCCAACCCCGTACTCAACAAGTCACATGGGTAAATCCTGATTTACTATTTGCAGGTTCTTCAAGGATGGGAGTATATTGGGTTTATTATATTGGGTGGATGCAGTTTTATTTGCAATCAAGTAAAACTTAAAACATTTGCTCCTTAAGATCAGGGGGTTTTCATTAACAAATTCAGTTCATCACTTATCACATTAAATCATCTCAAATCCTACTTATGCCTCATTGTTGGAATCACCCAATTAACACAGCTTCTTTAACCGGAAGCACGGCGTATTCGAATACCATTTATTTCACTCTGCAGAGTTGCTCATGTTTACCCACAAGGTTTCTCAACTCCCGCGACAGAGTTAAGAACGCAAGGTTGTTCACTGCTCATTTCTTCATGAAGACTCTACCCGATAGACCTCCAAACAGACCCGGTGTGACGACCCGCGTTATTACCATGGGGTAATAATGCTAGTCAACGGATTATTATTCGTTTTAACCGATAGAACATCGCTCTAACGAATAATAAGCCATCAGAGTGATGCAGCAGAACAATAATTAGAGACAAAACACGATATTACAAGAATATCGCCACGCAGGGCTAAAATTTATTACAAAGCCTCAAAGGCTTAAATATTACAATTTTTAGACAAATTATTCTCTAACTACTTTCTATCCAAAACGACTCCACACGGAGTGTCCACCTTGTACCCACTGTGTTCCGAGTCCATGGTAGTCCATCCAGGTAGCTTCCTCCTGACCTTAGCTATCCTCTGAACTGACATGCTCCTAAGCAAAGGGGGAGATAATAGCAAGGGTGAGTACAGAAGTACTCAGCAAGCGTTATAATACAAAATGCATAAAATGCCCATTCTTTACACTTGTAGGAATCTCAATTCCTCTCTTCAGTCTCGTGTTCATTCTTAACACTCTTTTTCATCATCCATGTCATTTCCATGACTTATAGAAAATAAGGTTTGTTGGTTTTGAAAGAAGTCTGATTTATTAATTTAGAAAACTACTGAACATACGCATGAACAGCAAAAACCCCCATAAGTTTCCGTAATTCTCCTTTCCCGGAGACAGGCATGAATTCATGATTTGGATAGCATTGCGCAAGCTTGTATCACTTTACCCATCATCACCCTGATCCTGGTGGCTCATGGATCTCCGCAATTCCTTAGATGCGGCACCCAAATCAGAGTACAGAACGTTTGCATCTATCTCAGTAATTATATCTCCACCCAACTATTCTCAGCCAGCGGCCCGAGGTGGTTTCTCACCCTCGCTCGGCGCCCACGGACCTCGACATAGTTGTTGGTTGGGGCGGCCCGAGGTGGTTTCTCACCCTCGCTCGGCGCCCACGGACCTCGTCCTACCCCAACACTCCACTGGCGCTAATATATGCGCCCCACTTCCCCCACTTCTGGGCTCTCTCTGTCCCAGTTCTGGGTTCCTGCAATCCGCGTCCCCCACTTCTGGGCTTTCTCCCAGTTCTGGGTTCCTGCGCTGCGTCCCCCACTCCCAGTCTCTTGACCGACTCTGGGTTCCTGCAGTTGGTTATATTACTTACCCATGTGGAGAATATAATAACCTCGTTAGAGCTACTAATTCTGTCCGTCCTCGGACGAAATGTTGGTTGATACTTTTAGTACGGTCCGTTCACACAGATGAAGTCTGATTAACCTTATATTTTATTCTTATGCAGAGGTCCCAAACCTGCCCCTTTGTCACCTGCCCTGGCAACCTCTGCCCACCTTCTTAATTAACTTAGGTGGCCAACTGCTTCATCAGTTGCCATCTATCTCTTTTCTCTTATCTTTTATAGCCATTGCTCGATTTAAATACTCTATTTCTTTTCATGCAAGGTGATACTAGATTAATACAAAATACTTGTTTTACAAAATATACTCTGAAGATATGTTCAAAGGAATGCTTGCCTGAACTTTAACCATAAACTCGGATTCAAGTAGGATCAAGTGAAGTTACTCCCGTAGCTTGGATCTTCGTCTGCAATTAAAATACGTCGACTATGGCTTACTTTATGAAAACATAATAAATGACGGGGTGTAGACGTGCTTGTGCTCCTAAGATCAAATCTCGCTCACTTTAATCCGATTGCATTAGTCCTAGTTAGCTCGTATTTTATAATCGTCACTGGACGTTAGTTTCCTAGCATGGCTGAGTTGTTTGCTTAGAAGTTAAACTCCGCCTTTTGTTGATTTCTAACTATCTATCGTTGCGATACGATTAGATATATACACATCTAATAATTGGTGAATATTAATCCTAACCGATCTCGTGCATGCAATTATACCAATTAATTTCTCATATGCGTATGTATCTATTCACTTCTCTAATTCCTTTTTAGGTCTTAAAGTTGCTCAATTACATTTGCTCATACTAATGCGCGCTACTAGCTAAATTATAAACCCAAAAGAATATAGTTCTTAATTAATCACGTATTTAATTCTTTAAGTAAAATATGTTCATGCATTCTTATGTAATTTATAATTCCTTCTTTAGTCAATTACATATTTTTACAGCTTACTACTATTGAATCGCTATGTATAATTTTAATCGCTACATGTACTTTTAAATTGATGACTACTATTTTAACTCAGCATGTGCTATCCTAATCTTTGCAAACAGTTTTAATCTTCTAACGGCTATGAATTTACTCTAGTAAATCAAAATAATTAACAGTGGATTTCTACAGTTCATAATCGACTATAAAACTAACTAGGCATTTAAAAGCGCAACAATGATCTCAATGATATTATGATCCTCTACTTCGCATGCGTGTCATTTCCAGCCTACAGGCCTCATTTACATTATTTTTTTATATCCAAGAATAATTCCTAGGAAGGTTCTATGATTTAACACTATCCAGGTTAATCAGGTATTTAGTTACAACTTCGAACGATTTAATTAACATTGCATCATTTAAATCGGTACACGCTACCTTTTTATTCTACAGATGGTAATTCATTCATTCTAATCATTGTAAATACTGATTAGCGATTTTCTATTATTTATATGGATTTAACCAAGCTATATGGTGTTTAAACTCGCAATAAAATGGTCTACGACTACAGTCCCTTAATTTAATCCGTACACGTACAAGTTAATCATCATGTATATATTTAAATTATCGGAGCCAATTACTTTGTTCTAATGACCAAGAATAATCAAGGGTGAATTTTTATAATCTAAATGCTACTAACCAAATTGTCTGAGTATTTAAATATACCATGGAATGGTCTAAACGACGATGTACAATTTTTAATACACTTGCGTACCAGTTTAATCCACTAACGTTATTACATTTAGTACAAGACTTGAGAAATATTCTGGGTTGTTGACGTAATCTATGGTGTCGAAGAGATAACAGGCCTACTTACTTGAGCGAATCCTACCACGCATGCTTGCGGGGGTTTCCAGCTTCTCGCTTCGCTTATAATCCGCTCAACGTTGCGTATATGCATAATGATCTAAGGTACTACACTAACATCGAAGGTCATATTAATTCTCAGTTTGTTTTTAACTGATGTCTATTACTTGGGTGAAATTAATATGCAGAGTACAGTTTATAATATCCGCAATCTTCATTCAATTATTTGGGCAATTTTGCAATATTAGATTTGCTATGAAGCATGCTTATAAGTATTTCCAGATTGTAGCAAATTAACATGAAGCTCATTTATTTACCTACTTATTTTCTTTACTAATTCCTCTCTTCTTTTCTCTTTTTATTTCTTCTCTTCTGTTCTACCGCCGACGCCTCTTCACCTTCGGTCCCCACCGACGCCCTCTCATTCCCACCTCTGCCAACGCCCTCTCATTTCCACATCTGCCGACGCCCCTCTCTCCTTTTTCACCCACCGGTGCCTCCTTCTCATCTCTCGGCTCACTCTCTCTCTTTCTTCCCGTTCGCGCCTCCCCTCCGACGCCTCTTCTGTCAGATCCCGGGGAGGAATCCGACCTAGAGAGGGGGTTTCACCGAAAATCTGATCGTGGGAAAGGGGAAAAACACCAGGAACTTGAACGCTACGCTAAGAACAACTAGGGCTACAGTAGTTTAGTTGGCAAAAGCATATCTGCTCCTTCTCTCCATTCCGCAATATATCAGTACAGAGGGTTTAAGTCTTAAGCGAGATTACAAGTTAAGCACCCAGTTTAACACAAAGCTAATTACCCTACAAAGTAAATGCACTCAGTTGTTTAAACTAATAAAATAGCAGCTAATGTGGACCGTAGATGCTCCCTCAAGACTGCAAGAAGACATCTGAGCCCTTGACAGCAGAACTTCACGAAACGTTTTCTTCAGATTTTAACTTCTAGGTTCTTCAGATATTAGCTGAATCTGACAATTCCTTCCCCTCAAGACAATACTTGTCCTCAAGTATTTTCATCAGGAAACCAGGCCCTAATAATCGGAGAATAAGACTCTGAGAATGTTCTTTTGATAAATGTACATAACAACTCGGAGCAATGACTGATATGGCTGTTGTGTTCCTCTGATATGCATAGTAGAGAGTGTGAACTAGGCTGGAAAATTTTGGTAGGATGATTTTTCTGTGCAACCAGCAGTGTGAACTTGAAAGACCAATTTCTTCAAGAAACTTGCAAGCCTCAATTATTTGATCTAACTCAATGTTCAGCACCTGAGTTAACTGGCTCTCACTAATCCCATCCCTGAAATTAATAATCTGATCTGGTTTTCTCTTTCCAGAACTGGTGTAGAAATCAATAAGTAACTTCCAAACAAGGCCATCACCCCCAGTTCCCTGTGGCTTAAACAATGAATCCATCATTTCTAACTTCGGTGATTGAGAACGCACTGAAGCCCTGTATTTCGAGATAAGAAGCCATTCGCGAGAACCAACAGCTGCAGCGAAGGGAGGTACATCAAACTGCTCAGGTGAACCATGGAACACATCCATTTCCAAAATGATAGTCGGAACTTTGGATACAAGAGGGATAGAGGGTGGTGTTTCAATTTGCAACAATGAATTTATCCCACCAAGCTCTGCGTTTATCTTTAACAGAACATTCGTAATGTACTGGTCATTGACTCTTGTAAGGGCCACACATTGTGTGATAATCCCGAACTCAGCAAGACATTTCCACTTCCGAGGCCCATAAACATCAGAGTTCTTCCTCTCAGCAAGAACATACAACAGATACTTGGGTGCTCCAGGAAACTTTGTTTTTATCAGTTCAAACATGTCATGATCAAGGAAAGGGTTGGAGTCACAAGCAATATATGATGATGTCCTCTTTGACTTCCATATCAGAACAACCCAGCGGCTATAAGACATCTCAGAAAAAACTCCAAGAATCCTCTGTATCTTCTGTGACTTACCAGGTAGCCCGAAAGTTTCCAAGAAAAACCTTAAGGCAGCATTCAGGTTCATCTCCCTGAAGTCAATTGTTTTAACCAATTCATGAAAAACTTGAATAGAGAACTCATCATGATTCCCCAAATAGTCCCCAAGAAGATTCTTGTCCAAGCCCGGTGTGTACCCGATGACAAGAGTAACACTGTGTGGATCAAGTCCTTCAGGTAAGAGATGAACACCCTGCAGGTACTCAAAGCCCTTCCTTTTGTCCCTATTGAAATGTTCAACATCAACCATTAGCTTTCTCTTGATGCCTTTCTGCTGGTGAACAATTCTAACCCATGGATCTGGGTCGTTACTGTTCTCACATTTCAACTGCCAGAAAGGAAAATATTCACTTATTTCTGGCACTGTTTGCTCATGACGCTTAGGTGCATTATCAGTCCTCTCTGCTATTGCCTGAGCGACAACAACCAATCCAGCCTCTCTTGCAGCATACTTTGGTCTCGCATTAAGGACATTGTGAGGAATATTGCGAGCTTTAAGAAGGTTCAACACATTTTCTGAACTCTCAACACTTGTGGTTCCAACTAAAACAGGACAACCCATTTGAAACATCCATTCTACCTCTGCCAATAGTCCCAAAAAACAATACCCATGCACACCATTGCCATTCGCATAGTAGTAATAGGTTCCATTTTCTACACCATTAACATGCTTCTTTGCATGTCCATTCAGGTATATTAGGGGTTTCAAAGAACCATTGCTGAGTGGATGTTCGGCCGCAATAGTGTGACCATTGCAGCTGTCTTGCAGCACAGGGTCCAGTTGCCCCGATGGCGCAGCCCTTAGTCCGACAAGTGGTGCAGAAGGTTTCGAAGGTCTTGACTCAAACTCCGGTTGGAATTGGACACCAACAAAGAATCGAAGATCAGGTATTTCAATGATCTCCATTCTCCTTCCAAATTCATTTTTGCCTTTAACATGTCTGTATCCAAAGCCACCAGGTACTAAAAAGCCATCCGCATCCCTCAATAAACTCCATGCTGTGTTGAAATCTTCAGGTTGGACACATATCACCAGCTCATTGGTGGCCCTATCAAGATCAGTTCCAGAACTCCCCTTGTAGAGATTACCAGGAACATGTCGGAACTGTACTCTAAGCTCAACCCGTTTAGTAGGTAAAGCTTTCCCAGACTTCTTTAGAAAGGAAACTCCATTCCATCTAGCGTTATTTATGGAAGCAAATGTTGGAGTCAGACTATCTTTGAGCACTGTCTTATCATCAGTGTATACAGGGTATGTAGTATCACCCTTTGTGTGAATTTTAGGCTGTACTATTACCACATCATCCAGTTGCAAGGGCTTTTCATTTCTTATGTCCCGGATAATACTATAGCTATCAAAGTACCCTCCTCGTCCTTCAGTGCTAAAACCTTCTGAGAATATCAGTGGTACATCCCTTATATATTGCCTTGACCACAGAGGCTCAAAGCCAAGGTTAGAGAAGCGAAGGACAGACAAGTTCTTCCCCAGTACCTTTCCCTGGTCTGGCACTACTTCTTCACTAACTCCTGTCATTAAGTTCACCTGCTGGTAATGTTTGCATTTGTGTCCCAAATTCCGCTCTTGAAGCTCTTTGGTTAGAGGTTTAGGTACATTTCTTTCCATTTCAGCTCTCTTTGTTCTTGTAACATTCTCCCCATCATTGGTGTTCTTTCCAGCTGATTGAGTGGGGTAAGCTACTGCTGTGTTGAAAGATCCAAATGAATTACCACCTCTTTTGTTACAAACAACTCCAATACCCTTTCTATAAGCAACGTAATTATTTTCATGATGGCTGCTCATGGCCCTCAGCATTCCAAGGCACATCTTCGCAATTCGTCTGTCATCACTCTCCTCTGCAGACCTTTGGATTTCTTCAATGACAGGTTTAAGGAAGTATACCATAGGAGTATCTTCGCAAAGGTTGGCTTTCACTTTTGTTTGCTCCATCTGCTCTATATTCATAGTTTTGACAGCTTGGGCAAGAGCAGGACAGAAATACTTATCTTTAATTGTAAACTCAACAGTTAGAGTATGGTCGAAACCAAAAGGATTTCCAATTGCTAAGCATTGCTGACCCACTCTAATAGCTGAGGATAATCCCACATTAATTGGCTTCAAGAGATCTGTAGGGGTATCCACCTTAAGAACATCAAGATCTTTAACACGGTATGCTTCAGATAGTGGGACCTCAGTATCGGAAAAGTCATCATCCTGATCAGACTCATTATCCGAACTCATGTTGTCATCTTCACAGTGCACATTATTGTCATCCCAAAGTACTCCAGTTACATTAAGCTGGGGACATGGTTTTTCTAACTCAGGGCCATGAATAGAGTTCAAATTGTTCAAATTGGGGGAAACAAGACAGGCAGGCGGCAACAGATTTTGACCCCAACCATTTGGAACTGCAGAATACCCAGTAGGAGGGGAATTTAAATTACCTTCTGGTGCTCCCATCCAGTGCTTCCCTTGAGTACTCTTAAGAGTAATCCGCCTCAACTCTACACTTCTTCTGATCTTCTCAGTCTCCCATACTGCCGGTGGAACCCGATCTGGAAATTCTCTTGGCTTCACTGATGGTCGCAAGTGAACCACTCGCCAGACCGCCGTGGAATCGGACGCCACTGCCTCGTACGTCACCACCGACTTCGCCATCTTTCCCAGATCGTCACAAGGTTTAGGGATTTTACCCGGAATGGAGCCCGAAACCTTCTCCAAGCGCCGATCCAATCCGCCGCCGAGCTCCGCCGATCCAAGCCGCCGCCGCAAATCAGAGGGATCCCAGACTTGACGAAGAAGATGAGGCTCCAGAGCTAGCGCGAGCTCCACCGATCCGGATTGAAAACGACTGGGGATTTTCAGGCCGAAGACCCCAACCCAATCGCTCCCAAACACTCTTTGCCCACACTCCGATCTGGTCCGCCGCCATAGCCGGATAAGGAAGAAGGCCGGTCCGCCGCCAGAGCCGGAAGGAACTTCGGGGGTTTACGGGGAACATACCATCCACACCAATCGCTCCAAACCATTTGTTGCCGAGGATAGTCTTGCTCTGATACCATTTTGTCAGATCCCGGGGAGGAATCCGACCTAGAGAGGGGGTTTCACCGAAAATCTGATCGTGGGAAAGGGGAAAAACACCAGGAACTTGAACGCTACGCTAAGAACAACTAGGGCTACAGTAGTTTAGTTGGCAAAAGCATATCTGCTCCTTCTCTCCATTCCGCAATATATCAGTACAGAGGGTTTAAGTCTTAAGCGAGATTACAAGTTAAGCACCCAGTTTAACACAAAGCTAATTACCCTACAAAGTAAATGCACTCAGTGGTTTAAACTAATAAAATAGCAGCTAATGTGGACCGTAGATGCTCCCTCAAGACTGCAAGAAGACATCTGAGCCCTTGACAGCAGAACTTCACGAAACGTTTTCTTCAGATTTTAACTTCTAGGTTCTTCAGATATTAGCTGAATCTGACATCTTCTTCCGCGCGCCGCCGCTCGGCTTCGCACGGTTGTGGCCGCCGGATTCGGGGCCTAGAGCCCGGATCCGGTGCTTCTTCCTCAGATCTATCCCAATCTCTTACTGATTTGGTTTCTATTTCTTTTGATTTCTAATAATTTTTATGTTTGGACGCGAGGTTAGGGACGTGTGTGCCGCCCCGGGTAGTCACGGTCGGCTTGGGCCGCCGCACGCCGGGGAAGTGCGCCGTGGCCGCCGACTGTGGCTGCGCCGGAGGTAGCACGCCACCGCCTCCATCTACGGTGAGCTCCCTTTTTCACTCTCCTTCCTCGCTCTAACTAACCGGTTCGGTGTGTTTCCTTAGTGCTTGATGGTTTGATGTTCTTGATGTATATACTGAATGCTAATGGATGTACACGATGGTTGGGGATTACCTCCACCGGTGTTGGTTGAGGTTGGCATGGGGAAGGGTTTGGGTGGCTGGGCTGTTGTCGCTTGCACTTGGTGTGGCTTGGCGGTGGTCTCCTCGGCTGTCGTCACGGTTTGCGGTTCCGCCCCTTGCCGCTGCGGTTGCCGACGCCACTCTTGGATGTTCCCCCCTCCGCTCCTGGTCGCCTCCTAGTCTTCGCCGACTTGCCCTGCTATCGTCGCCTTCGGCTGTTCTGGTGGGGAGAAAGGTGGACGGTGGAATGCTGTGTGTGCTACTTTGCCCTTTTCCCTGCCTTTGTGTGGTGATCTGGGATATTTGTGGGGAGGTTGTTACTGCCCCGGCTGTGATGGTCTCGGTTGTGCACTCGTGCTCTCGGCTGCTGCTTCTGTTGTGGCTGTGACTTGGTTTGGGTTGGCTCTCGGTTGGCCGTGGGTTGGCCGTGAGGTCTTGCTGGGGTTTTGGCCGTGATGGTGTGCTGGCTGGAGGTGCTATCTGGGCATGCTTGCTCTGGCCGAGTGTTGTCTCGGTTGCTATTTTGCTGTGTGGTGAGGGCTTTTGACAGATGCCTCTCGGTTATGGTTTGGGCTTGAAAATAGATTCTGGTATTTTGGCTTTGCCTTAACTGATCCCTATACTCAAAACAGGTTTGTATACTAATAAAAATACCGTGTGATGAGCCTATGGTTGTGAGAGGTGCCGACTGGACCCCGGACGGTCAGGTATCTCCGTGAACGGATTACCCCGCCCGAAGTTAATCCTTAGGGCTCTGACGGCAACGCTTACTTTACTCTAATTTGATTAATTCTTTTGTTCGGTCTTTTTCGGTCTTATAATTTAGTTGCTTGTTCATATGTAAATAGCGGTGTATCGGCCATTTAACGACAATCGGATTCATGTATGAAATGGCCTAGATTGTAATTCGGCTTTCTCTTAATATTGTTGTATTACTCGAATGTAGTTTCTAATGTGGCAATTGTGTTGCAATTATCTAAGTTTGTGAGGCGGTCATTTGATTAGGACCGGAACTTGTAAACTTATAGTAATTTGTATTGTCGTTATTAATGTAAAGAGAGTTGTAATATCTTTATTTACTTTAAGCCAGTTTTAGTTGTAGCTCAATGAATGTAACCTGATTTGTTGTATAAGAATTGTAATAATTACACTGTTATATTACGGACGGTTATACATATTTTAATTGGCTTGAAAGTTTTTATTTGTCGTGCAAGTATATTTTATCTAGCTCTAGTCTTTACAATTTGGTCTGCGTCCTCATTGACGGAATTACGGTAATAACGTATTCGTTTATCGTTCGTTGGTTTCAATTTATACAGCTACGTAGAAAAGTTTAAATTTCCTCGTATTTTTAGATTATCATTTATGTAATTAATCTACCCTACTCTATAATACACCAAAATTTTCTTTACTAAATCCACCCCTCAACCACCTCCACAGTCATGCCTAATCTAAGTCCACCCAGATTTGTGTACCAAAGGGTTCCAACTTCATACAAATAAATGGTCTGGATCTCTCCTCAAGCCTTTTTCTCTTACTCATTGAAAATCCTAAGGCCAAAATCATTTGGATCATGCACATCATTGAACCTGGATCCCCGCGGAAACCACCGCACCGCTCCATGCGGCTGCCCTCCCCAGCCAGTCATTTCACCGCGCGGGCCTCCTCACCTCCTCCTCCGCTCCCCATCTCCTCCTCCACCAAACCCTAGCCGCCGCCGCGATGACCCACCGGCCATGTCCTCCTCGTCCTCCCCGCTGCCCGATCCCGAGGCCGTCTCCTCCCCCGACCTGCCCCCGCTCGTCGCTCCCGTCGCTGCGGCTGCCGCGGCGGAAGCGGCCGCCGCATCCTCCGGCGGTGGAGGGGGCTCCGGGAGGAGGCTGCCCCCGCCGTGCTGGACGCACGAGGAGACGCTGGCCCTCATCGAGGCGTACCGCGACAGGTGGGAGGCGCTGCGCAAGGGCAACCTCAGGGCGGCGGACTGGGACGACGTCGCCGGCGCCGTGACTGCCCGCTGCGGGAGGTTCCCCACGGCCACCCACAAGTCCGGCGTGCAGTGCCGCCACAAGGTCGAGAAGCTCCGGAAGAGGTACCGCGCCGAGCGGGCGCGCTCCGCCGGTCGCTCCAAGGGGCCCAAGAGGCCCTTCTTCCAGCTCCTCCACGACCTCGCCGGCGGCGGGGCCCCCGACCCCAGCCCCAACCCCATCGTCAAGATCAAGCCCAAGGGCACCCCCGCCCCCGCGTCTCCTTCCCCCGTGTCCTCCCCCTCGTCCGAGGAGGCGGTGCGGAGCAGGAGCCTGCACGGCCTCATCTCCAACGGCGGGGGCGGCACTAGGATCGAGCGCCGCCGTCGAGGAGTGGGCGAAGGGCTTCCGTGCGGAGGATGGCGAGAAGGGTGGCGTGTTCGAGGAGATCTACAAGGAGGAGGCGGCGTCCTCCCCCGCGCCGGGAAAGGCGGCACCGGCCGGCGACGACGAGCTGTGGACGCTGCATGTGGAGGAGGAGAAGGATGATCCTTTCGCCGCGGCCGTGCTTGAGGAGGGGATTGAGGGGATCGGAGGTGAGGATGGTGGGCTCGTTGAGCTCGATGCGGGGGGAGATGAAGATGCGGAGCGGCAGCGGCTGGAGAACAAGGCGAGAGAGCAGGAGCTGATGGAGACTCTCACAGGTGATCTAGAAGTGCCCATGTGTCCTTCCACCGAAGCTCACACACGCGCAGCGCCCAAAAGAAGAGAGAGAAAAAAGGCGGAGAAAGGAAAAGGAGAGGTGTTGGAGGGGGAGAGGGCGACCTCCACTCAACCGGAAAGCACTGTCCCCGAGGAACGCGTGACCGGGGTCACCTCGCCGTCCGTTCGCCCCCCGCCGCGCTGTCCGGATCTAGGGTTCCGGCGGGCCAAGCCATGGCGAGCCTGCGGTCGGCCGCCGCCGGTGGCGACGTTGCTGGGGACGAGGCGATCTGGAGGAAGCTCCGAGAGGCCGGCTTCGACGAGGAGGCCGTCAGGCGCCGCGACAAGGCGGCGCTCATCGCCTACATCGCGCGGCTCGAGTCCGAGGTCTCTCTCTCTCTCTCTCCCGGCTCTTGTGGTGCGGTCGATGCGCTGGGTTTTGGTTTCTTGGTTCGATGGTTTGCCGTTCTTGGTATGTCGAAGTAGTTATTGGTGGGTCTCTTTCGGGGAGGAGAGAAAGAAAAATTGGTGAAAGAAAAATTGGTGAAAAGAATTGGCCGGTCGTGGGAGAAATTCCCCGCTTCGATTCGATGGCTGCGTGGTTTCTTGGTTTCTTTGGGCGAGCAATGGTGTGATTCGGTGCGCAGGGAGGTGTTATTGGAGAAAAGATGGCATCCTGGCTTTTGCCGGCAGCCTCATTTCTTGGTTTCTTTGGGGTACTGTGGCGGGTGTTGTGCCAGATGAGTTGCCTAACGAGCAAAGAAGTCATTTTTGCTTAAGTGGTTGGAATTTCTGTGCTGTGAATGATTGTTGTAGAGGTTTTGCAGCTTGGTTTGGTTGGTTGCTGAGCCGTAATTGCTTAAATTTTGCTGTTATTTTGGTGTTTTCCTTCATGGTTTATTGGATTTTGGTTATTGATGCCTTGGGGTTTCAACTGTCGGAACCATAGCGGTTGTAGTAGGCCAGGCGAGCTTGTTTGGCTTGTCGCAGTAGATTGTTAGTGCATTGTAGCCTATCTATAGTGAGTTTGTTTGCAGCCAAGGGTGTAACACAAAGGTTGGAAGGAACTACGGTGGTTATTGCATCAGCATTTGCAGAAACCTTTTTCATGTTATGGTGTCAGTGATGAATTGTGCACCGCAGCTATAGAACAGGAAAACATTAATCCTTTGATTCCAGTTTGACTGAAATAGTGATTGTGAGCTAATTTTGGTGGATTAGTGGACCCCTTGTCAGCCGTGCATTAGAGAGAGAATGGATAAGTGAGGTTCTTTGGATTAATTATAGCAGGAATTGAGTTCCTTAGAGATTGAGGTCTGTATGTCTCGTAGACAAGGTTTATAAAGAAATACTAATTTTTATGTAGGTGATCACATCAGTATTATACAAAATTTTTTTATACCAGTATACTTTCATCTCCTGCAAGTCCTATGTGGAGGCTGATGTTTTAGTAACTTTAACAGCTAGCTATCTGGGTTGCTCAACAGGTTGTTTAAAATCATTAACTTGGCAGTTGGCACAATTGTTGATGTTACCATATGCAAACACTTAATGTAAAGTAAAATTCTCCTTGTATCATTTACTTTGCTTTCTCATTCAAAATGCAATGTCGCATACTCCCTTGATCTATGCGAAAAGGCTAATATTTAATACATTGCTGTAAGCTATCCTGGTTGGAGTACAAAGTGCAAGATTACATGTTTATCTGTCTAACGAAGATTGGCTAGAGCTTCTGTTTTGTTATCAGTTCTCTCATTTTTATTCTGTCCTTTTTTTTTGCTGTAGATTTATGATTACCATCACAATCTTGGGCTTATTTTATTGGAGCGGAAGGAGTTGACATCCAAGTATGAACAACTTAGAGCTTCTTCGGAGTCCGCTGAGATCATGCACAAGTGTGAACGAGCTTCCCAGCAATCTGCTTTAGCTGAAGCAAGGAAGAGGGAAGAAAGCCTCAAAAAGAATTTAGGCATTCAGAAGGAGTGTGTTGCTAATGTAAGTTTACATTCCAATTAAGCACGTGGAAACCCTACTCATTTATATTCACATCTGTAAGAACTGAAAACTTGTACTATTCATGGATTCACCAACAACAGACATTGAGTTGAAGCTGGCAAATATAAAGAATATGAAACCTGAAAGTTATTATTAAGCTTAGTTTATTTGATTTGGTGAATGTCAAAGCACGAACAATGATATAGATTAATGAAGTCTTTTGTGTGGATAAACAATAGGGTAGTTCAGGCTGTCAACTCTAAATCAATTATGTCTGTAGCACATCTTGTTATTGTCAAATTCATCAGCCAAGCTAATACGAAGAGGGTGAACCGTGGACATGTTGATGACGAGGGGAAACTATTTTGTTTTGGATTTTATTTCGGTGGGTAGCGAAAGGAACGAAATCACCAAAATTTTGGTTATTTCATAGAAATTTCGTTCAAACGGCTCAGATTAAATTTGAAATTTAAACTTGAAAGTTAGGATAAGGAAGATGTAAATCTCCATTTACACGGTGCGGATGGACTAGCCCTATACAAGAGGTTCTGGGTTCGATCTCCCTCATGCGCAAATATTTTTTGGCATAGTAAATTGTGTGGGACCCAGCGAAGAAAATTAGGGAAAAATTGGTAGCTAGAGGTGGGATTCGATCCCTGGTTGCTTCGACCGCGTGAGAAGGGCTTAGCTATTGGGGCGCGAAACTCGGTGCACATGGTCGGAAGTGGCTTCGACCACGACGAAAAGTGTTGTATGTGGTCGGGAAGGTGTTTAAATCACGTGATAAACGGTCGTAGCTTTTGTTAACCGGTCGTATGGTCTCGCGAAGCGGTCGCAAGACCTGGGAATCGGTCGTAGGCTTTTGAGCATTGCGTGTTGGGTGGTTCTGACCGGTCACGTATTTATGTGACATTCATTTTGTGACAGAATATTTGGTTATACAATATATGAGACGTGAATCTTAATGAATCTGATTGTTCGTTTTATTTTTTATAAATTTTATCTTGTTTTGTATTTTATCTTATCACACTGTTAAAATAGCTTCACATGTCCTTCTCAATAATGATACGCACCAAAGTTTGCTTGAAATGTAGGACTAATGCAATTCTGGTTGTATGAACCTGGAAATTTCTTTCTTTTCTCCTGTTCCTGGTTTTCTTAAACACGTTAAATCTTGGGAGCAGTTGAGTTTGATTTGTTATGATGATTTTCTAAAACCAAATATTTGATGGCGTAGTGTGAATGTGTGTTTGTCTCTGGGTGGATTTCTTTGATGGGTAGGAGAACTTTGCCTGAGAACTTGGAAGGTTGCAATTAATTGTGAGGTAATGGCATGTATATCAATTGTCAATCTAGGATGAAGTTTTTCTTTGTAGCCTCAAGTTTAAACAATGTGGGGATGGAGAAAGTCGTCGGTGGGTGAGTCCAATGATATTGTCGCCTCCTCAAAGGATCAGTCGTTATGTGACATTCATTATGTGACAAAAATGCTTGCAATAATTTCTTCACTTTTAAACTGTTTTACTGCCCAGTTTTAATTCTTTAACTCTGAAATGGACAGCTTTATGTCGCGTTATCAAGGGGTGTATCAAGACAAACGACAAGAATTTTGGCCAAACCAAAGAAAGAAGTAGATGTCTCAGGGAAGAGCACCAAAAATATTGTGTATAAAGACGTCCTAGCATGATGATGTGGTAAGTAAATAGTCCACAAACACCTATTTCCTTACTGTGTTTCATATTTCTTTATGTGACAAAAATGTTTGTTTTCTTTGTAGCCTCAAGTTTAAACAATGTGGGGATGGAGAAAGTCGTCGGTGGGTGAGTCCAATGATGTTGTCGCCTTCTCAAAAGATCAGTCGTTATGTGGTATTCATTATGTGACAAAAATATTTGG